>CM066999.1:19165000-19765000 GCA_033977485.1 Hydrangea macrophylla | reverse complement strand
CTTGAAGCACGAGCATGACACAACACGAAAAATCCTAAAAAACATTGAACCCGCATGAAAAGGGTCCACGAAGTGTTGTGTTCTTGTGTCAGACACGACATGCCATGCCACGCGACACTTTATCTTCTTAGAAGTGTCCGTGCCTTCCTAGAAGGAAACCCTTACCGTGATGAACAATGTTAGCATATTTTAAACTTGCAACTGTAGAATTTAGATGAATTGTTTTTGGCGAAGGAAAAATAGAGAGAAAATTGTTAGATCCCCGCTTTGGGAAACATCATAGTTGTCTACAATAAACGATTTGCTAAAATGTCAGTGGGGTTTAAGTCAAAATTGTTGTCTTCTTGAGTTTGGTCTCTGGACGTGTCATCTACTTGGTTTCTATGTCAGAAGTTTTTTACACTTTTTGCTATAATTTGTATCATCATCATTCAGTGGTGTCAGGGTGTGAATTCTCGATCTCTTGGACCACACTACTGCATGGGTGCTAAGTCTGTAACTTGAACTGGTGATCTTACTTGTCAGTCCGAGCAGGAACTATTGCTCTAAACAACGATCCCTTTATAGAGTGATTGTATTCAAACTTCAATATTTTTAATCAGCTGCCCACTTGCTCATGCTAGTATCAGTCCATGAATCACATTAGTTCCACTGCCATTTTTTTTGTTTGCTTTCGTGTATAACAAAAACTTTTACTTGTAATTTACCTTGATTTACTCGACATTGTCTACTCATGCAGGTTTTAAATGGTCTGCTTTGTAGAGACAACCAGCAAGAAGCAATCTCAGTTCCAATTGGAATAATACCTGATGGTTCAGATAATTCTTTAGTTTGGACTGTTCTAGGGGTCACAGATCCAGTTGCTGCTGTAATAGCTATAGTAAAGGTAACTCTTCACATAAACTTTGTCAGATTCTATATTGCTTGTGATTATATGATAATAAGTTTTTTTCAAGTAGTGAATTTGCCTGAGACTTGTTTTGTGGTTTTGATATATATATTTGAGCACCCAACTGTAAGTCCTCATGTTCTGCAATTTGTCATGCTAGTGTACATTTTTTCATACATTTTTTTATTATTTTTTATTGTGGATATATATATTATTACATATAGTGATTGCGTCAATATCTCCTACAGTAAGCTATACCTAATTGCTTGATGAGCATGTAACTTCTTCTACTCGTATGAAGGATAAAGTGGAATTATAAGTATTAAATATTAACCATCTGCTTCATGGTTTGCATACCATGGATGATTAGACTACTTTTATATTCTGAAATAATTGCAGCAGGTGTGATTAGCCCATTTCTTAGACCTTTTACATATTCGCTGATCAGAATTTATGCCCTCGTCATGTGTCCAGAACTCTCACTGGTCCCCGTGCTTGTGTGTGATGGTGAGCTAACCGGGTTTTCCATTGGGGCTGCACTGCTGATTTGGTGTTGCCTATATATATAAAATTTACCATAATTGATAGATGAACATTCTTTGCTGAACCAAAAAGAGAAAGTTGGAAATAGAGGTTGAATGATACTAAAATATAAAGAATATAAAGAAGAGTCTAGTAGATTCAATACAACCCAAAGTAGTGTATCTGAACTCTATACACTTTTGCAGTGGAGAGATTGAGAAACTTGATTGTGATAGCGACAAACTCATCAAGAACACTCCATGCCACGTTGCCTCCAAATTAAACTCCACATTTAGAGTTAGAAGTGAAGAATATAGTTAGGAGAGGGATTATGATAAGCGTTCAGTCTAAATGTATGTTTCGAGTGTCTCTCGATGACGTAATAGTGAACTTGAGTATTGATAGGTTTTTCTCATATGAAGATTAGTACATGTATTATAGGAGAAGAAGTTTTGATATTGCTTTGTTACAATATGTGTGAAAAGTGTAATGTGCCAAAAAAAGATGACCAACGCGCGCACACAAATAGATAAGCTAATGTGGTGGGGACAAATCCAACTAACAAAATTTATCATCAAAGTGGTCTCTCTATTCTTCATCCAAATGCCTTAGAAATACTATACATGGACTGTCACATATATATGGAACTGCTTATCCAAATAGATAAGCTAAAGTGGTCTCTCTATTCTTCATCAAAATTTATCACAAATACTATACATGGACTGTCACATATATATGGAACTGCTTATCCTTAGGGTGTGCCCCAGTAGGTTGGTGGAGTTCAATTTCTGGGCTAAATTTCATAAATGTGTTTGTTTGGGGCTTCTTAAATTTCTAAAGTTTTTTTTTCTTCTTCTTTTTTGTTTGGTTATGTCTTAAAGGTCATTCTCATCAATGGTCAATTTCCTGGTCCTAGACTTGATGTTGTGACTAATGACAACATAATCCTCAACCTCTTTAATAAGCTGGACAAGCCTTTTCTCTTGACATGGTGAGTGTGTCCCTCTCTCTATTCATATATATATATATGCAAAACTATAGTCCCCTTCTTACGAGGAAGCCCACAATTTCTGTTTTCAGCTACTGCATTTTGTGAAATTACTATAATACTCTTAATAAAAATTGGATCCAATGGCTGGAAAGTTGTGGACTCCCTCATAAGAAGGGTTCAGTGTAAATCAATTCATATAGGGGGTGTCTATATTCTATTCTAATCTCACATAGTAAGTTTGTCTTTCCTTATACTTGTACTTCGTAATTTTTCTATTTGGTGGTCAAAATACTTAATTAACAGTTTATATATACATATATTTATGCTTGAACATGAGATTAACGTACATAGGAAAGTCAGTGATAGTATACTTTTCAACCTAAATTTGCAAGTTTCTTGACCTTGTTTTGGTCAATAAATTAAGTTCCTCAAAAACGTACATTTAAGATCTTAATGCTAAATTTTATGAGGATTAAATCTCGAAAAGCATTTAATTGTTTTCATAGCTGGTTTCAATGGCAATATAATATTAACAACCCAATAGGTATAGATGATAAAATTAATGTTTACAAGAGGGAACACTGCCATATTTTAAATATTTAGTTGCCTCAGCTCTAATAAAATGCTGATGTATGATTCTTCAATTCATAATGCATTAACCTCGAGTACAGTAGGTTTGCTTGGAAAAATGTAATATTTCCATACACATTTGGGAAGTCCATGTTAAGAGTGACAATACAGATCTACAAATGCTGTTTATATTATGTAATTTCTGTTCTTGTCATTACGTATATATTCTATATATATATACACACACAGATATATAATCACCCGCGTTGCTACATTCTATTGGCTGTAAATCTTTTGACATGAAGGAGACTCTTCATAAAAAGAAAGACATGAGGTCCTTCATTTTTGTGCATAGCTTACTGCTTATATCCACATGGCGTCTATATCATCATGGTTGCCATAGTCCGACCAAGGTTTTGATTCTATGCATATCCTTTCAACATGTGATAAACTTTTTGGTGGAAAGGACTACTAATAATGCCCTGCATGGTCAAGTTACAATTGGGACACTTATTTTTCAGGTATCCTTATACTATTAATTTGTTTTCGGATAGTGACACAAAAAAATTGATGAATGGCCTTTCCTAAACCTCCACCAACATGGATTACAAAGTTGAAACAATTTATTTTAGTATTTTAAAGCTTCAATTTGAGGGCGAGCCTCGATGCAATAGGATGGTTGCTCCATTGTGACCTAGAGGTAAAGGATTCGAATTGCGGAAACAACCTCTCTGCACATGCAGAGGTAGGGCTGTGCGCATCTAACCCTCCTAAGACCCCGTAATGGCAGCAGCCTCTTGCTCTGGGTTGTCCCTTTTTAAGCTTCTAGTTGATAGATTGTGTATGACCTAAAAGCTAACTCTTTGTCTTTGGTCTTAAATTTTGGTAGATTTGCCGAGTTGAAGACATTATTGTGAGTGGTAAATTTTGGCTTACATGATTAACTACCATGCTTGAGCTTGTCAACTATCACTTTGAGGTTAGTTGTCTCGGTTCTTATTTGGTATGACTCACAAGTCACCATTGATATTAAACTAATCAGGGTTTGAGGTTTGGCATAAAAAAAGGGAGTTAGAATGTGAAATGTAATTGTCTTTGAAAGCAAAAAATTTTGTGAGCATCAATGTTATATTAAACTGGTTGTGATGTTGTTTGGGAGCCACCTTGTTTGTAAAAGCTTTTTGTTTGGGCTCTAAGGAAAGTTGTAACAGAGTGCTGAACTGTCTGGAAAAAAGGAACTCAGTACAATTGGATTCTTTGTTGAGCTTAATGCTCTGTTTTTGGTTTGTGGATTTAGAAAAGGAAAACATAAGGGAGAGGAAAATTAGAAGGAAAACTATTCCTTCATATTTGTGTTCGTGCTTTCCTTTGTGCTTAAATAACTCTAAATTCTCACAATCCGTGAATCTGTGGTATAAAAAAAAAAGATAAAAGAAAAAAGAAAAGAACTTACTTAATGATAAAGAAATTCTGTGGTATATAAAAAAAGAAAAGAAATACTCACAATCCATGTTTTCCTTTAACCGTGCTGAGTATTTATTGTCTTAAAGCCTATTCAATTACTTAATTGTATTACTAAGTTTTTTTTAAGTGCTTTTACTGTTTTGTGGCTTCCTTTTTAATGATAAATTGTTCTTTTAACTAGATTGTGTTGTAAAAAATTTTGTTGACTACACTGAGCTTTCTTGGTCTCGGTTTTTAGATTCATTTACCAAGTATGGATGATAGAGCTAAGTTTAGCACTGTGTGCAAATTATATATTACTTTCCTTGAATGCATGCTTGCTTTGTGCATTGTCTTTCTTGTGTTGCCGAATGAGCCAATACTTTCGTTCAACTGTTACAGCTTGTGTTTGACATCTACGTGTTTTTTTAATCTCAATTCAGCTCCTGAGGTGGTTGATATCAACACTTAAGTCGCTGTATACTCAAGTCAAAGAGCTTTCAGAAAGTGAAGTATTGTATGTCTACTCTCTGTCTTTTCTGAATTCCATGACTTTTAGGGCCTGTTTGGGGAGATAAACAACTGGTTATAGGGTTCATAAGTGAACTGGTTCTATTATTTCAAGTGTTTGGTGAGTGTCCATGATTCCAGCCTACTGTCTCTCTTAAAACTAGTTCTTTGTTAGTTCTCATAAAAACCAGATAGAACGTTAGACTGAGACTAAACATATCGCATTCCCAAATTGGCCCCTATATTTTGTTTTTTTCCTCCTTCACTGAATGTCGTAGGATCTGGGACCCATGTAGATTTTGTGAATTGCGCTATAACCCTCATCTTTTCGTTATCTGTGTGGTAAATAAACTTGCGGGAACTAACGGAATGCATAACGCATTCACGGTTCACAAAAAATGCGAAAAAATGACTCTTTAGTCACTTAGGCTTGAAAAAGCTTAGTTTTTGAGGTTTCGAGTAGTGAATCGGTAAATCGCTTAACCAAACGCCAAAAAATCTTACTTGCACCTCAAACATACCTAAATAAACTTGTGGGAAGTAATAGAATGCATAACGCATTCACGGTTCACAAAAAATGCGAAAAAATGACTCTTTAGTCACTTAGGCTTGAAAAAGCTTAGTTATTGAGGTTTCAAGTAGTGAATCGGTAAACCGCTTAACCAAACACCACGAAATGTTACTCGCACCTCAAACATACCTAAATAAACTTGTGGGAACTAACGGAATGCAAAAAGGATTCAGGGTTCACAAAAAATACGAAAAAATGACTTTTAGTCACTTGGTTTAGTTATTGAGGTTTCAAGTAGTGAATCGGTAAACCGCTTAACCAAACACCACGAAATGTTACTCACACCTCAAACATACCTAAATAAACTTGCGGGAACTAGCGGAATGCAAAAAGAATTCACAGTTCACAAAAAATACGAAAAATGACTTTTAGTCACTTAGGCTTGAAAAAGCTTAGTTATTGAGGTTTCAAGTAGTTAATCGGTAAACCGCTTAACCAAATGCCACGAAATCTTACTTGTACCTCAAACATATCTAATCAAACTTGCGGGAACTAACGGAATGCATAACGCATTCACGGTTCACAAAAAATGCGAAAAAATGACTCTTTAGTCACTTAGGCTTGAAAAAGCTTAGTTTTTGAGGTTTCGAGTAGTGAATCGGGAAATCGCTTAACCAAACGCCACAAAATCTTACTTGCACCTCAAACATACCTAAATAAATTTGTGGGAAGTAATAGAATGCATAACGCATTCACAGTTCACAAAAAATGCGAAAAAATGACTCTTTAGTAACTTAGGCTTGAAAAAGCTTAGTTATTGAGGTTTCAAGTAGTGAATCGGTAAACCGCTTAACCAAACACCACGAAATGTTACTCGCACCTCAAACATACCTAAATAAACTTGTGGGAACTAATGGAATGCAAAAAGGATTCACGGTTCACAAAAAATACGAAAAAATGACTTTTAGTCACTTAGGCTTGAAAAAGCTTAGTTATTGAGGTTTCAAGTAGTGAATCGGTAAACCGCTTAACCAAACACCACGAAATGTTACTCATACCTCAAACATACCTAAATAACTTATGGGAACTAACGGAATGCAAAAAGGATTCACGGTTCACAAGAAATACGAAAAATGACTTTTAGTCACTTAGGCTTGAAAAAGCTTAGTTTTTGAGGTTTCGAGTAGTGAATCGGTAATTCGCTTAACCAAACGCCACAAAATCTTACTTGCACCTCAAACATACCTTAATAAACTTGTGGGAAGTAATAGAATGCATAACGCATTCAGGGTTCACAAAAAATGTGAAAAAATGACTCTTTAGTCACTTAGGCTTAAAAAAGCTTAGTTATTGAGGTTTCAAGTAGTGAATCGGTAAACCGCTTAACCAAACACCACGAAATGTTACTCGCACCTCAAACATACCTAAATAAACTTTTGGGAACAAAAAGGATTCACGGTTCACAAAAAATATGAAAAAATGACTTTTAGTCACTTAGGCTTGAAAAAGCTTAGTTATTGAGGTTTCAAGTAGTGAATCGGTAAACCGCTTAACCAAACACCACGAAATATTACTCACACCTCAAACATACCTAAATAAACTTTTGGGAACTAATGGAATGCAAAAAGGATTCACGGTTCACAAAAAATATGAAAAATGACTTTTAGTCACTTAATCTTGAAAAAGCTTAGTTATTGAGGTTTTGAGTAGTGAATCGGTAAACCGATTAACCAAACGCCACAAAATCTTACTCGCACCTCAAACAAACCTAAATAAACTTGCGGGAACTAACGGAATGCATAACGCATTCACGGTTCACAAAAAATGCAAAAAAATGACTCTTTAGTCACCTAGGCTTGAAAAAGCTTAGTTATTGAGGTTTCGAGTAGTGAATCGGTAAACCGCTTAACCAAATGCCACAAAATCTTACTCGCACCTCAAACATACCTAAATAAACTTTCGAGAACTAACGGAATGCATAACTCATTCACGGTTCACAAAAAATGTGAAAAAATGATTCTTTAGTCACTTAGGCTTGAAAAAACTTAGTTATTGAGGTTTCGAGTAATGAATCGGTAAACCGCTTAACCAAATGCCAAAAAATCTTACTCGCACCTCAAACATACCTAAATAAACTTGCGGGAACTAACGGAATGCCTAACGCTTTCACGGTTTACAAAAAATGCGAAAAAATGACACTTTAGTCACTTAGGCTTGAAAAAGCTTAGTTATTGAGGTTTCAAGTAGTTAATCGGTAAACCGCTTAACCAAATGCCACGAAATCTTACTTGCACCTCAAACATATCTAATCCAACTTGCGGGAACTAGCATAATGCATAACGCATTCACGGTTCACAAAAAATACAAAAAAAATGACTTTTAGTCACTTAGGCTTGAAAAAGCTTAGTTATTGAGGTTTCGAGTAGTGAATCGGTAAACCGCTTAACCAAACGCCACGAAATCTTACCCGCTCCTCAAACATACCTAAATAAACTTTTTAGAACTAACGAAATGCATAAAGGATTCATGGTTCACAAAAAATGCGAAAAAATGACTCTTTAGTCAGAAAAAGCTTAGTTTTTGAGGTTTCGAGTAATCGGTAAACCTCTTAACCAAACGCCAAAAAATCTTAATTTCACCTCAAACATACCTAAATAAACTCTTGTGAAGTAATAGAATGCATAACGCATTCATGGTTCACAAAAAATGCGAAAAAATGACTCTTTAGTCACTTAGGCTTGAAAAAGCTTAGTTATTGAGGTTTCAAGTAGTGAATCGGTAAACCGCTTAACCAAACGCCACGAAATCTTACTCATACCTCAAACATACCTAAATAAACTTGCGGGAACTAACGGAATGCATAAAGGATTCATGGTTCACAAAAAATGCGAAAAAATGACTTTTAGTCACTTAGGCTTGAAAAAGCTTAGTTATTGAGGTTTCGAGTAGTGAATCGGTAAACCGCTTAACCAAATGCCACGAAATCTTACTCGCACCTCAAACATACCTAAACAAACTTGCGGGAACTAACGGAATGCAAAAAATATTCACGGTTCATAAAAAATGCAAAAAAATGACTCTTTAGTCACTTAGACTTGAAAAAGCTTAGTTATTGAGGTTTCGAGTAGTGAATCGGTAAACCACTTAACCAAACGCCCCGAAACCTTACACGCAAGTAAAACATGCTTAAATAAGATTGCGGGAACTAACAGAATGCATAACGGATTCACGGTTCACAAAAAATACGAAAAAATGACTCTTTCATCATTCCGAGTCCCCGAACACATTGTGGTCTCTCAAAACCTCCTAACATAGTTTTACTCTTTTATTATTTTATATACAACTGATTAATAAAAACTTTATCTTTTTTGTAGGTACAAAGTTTCACATTTTGATGGAAGGTCTTGACAAACAAACCACTTTTTTTGTTGGGCTAATTCTTTTTGTTTGCTTTTATAGTTTTGTTTGTACTTTTTGATGAATATGTAATATGTATATGTTATTAGTTTTGCACTTGACTCGGATTTTTGTTCAAACCAATTAATTGGTTGATATTGAGATGAATCGATGGAATTTAGTAGTTGAAATAGAATATATATTCAGTTGGATTTAATTTTGTACAGGGTGCAGGTATTGTATATATGTACAGGGTGCTATATATTGTTTTTACAGGGTGGTATTTATGTCACTTTTATGGTATTTATGCCACTTTTAAGACTTTGATGTTATAATTTTGTTTGGTATTTATGTCACTTTTATACTTTTATGTAACTTTATGTTAAAAGTGACATAAATAAAATGGTATTTATGTCACTTTTAAGTATTTATGTCACTATTAATACTTTGATGTAATAATTTTGTTTGGTATTTATGTCACTTTTCTACTTTTATGTCACTTTAGGTTAAAAGTAACATAAATAAAATGGTATTTATGTCACTTTTAATTATTTATGTCACTTTTTATTAACAAATGTGTTGGTTTTATGAAACATTTATGTCACTTTTTCGAAAACATTTATGTCGCCTCCATTTATGTCACTTTTTATTGGAAAAAAAAGTGACATAAATACCTATTTATGTCACTTTTTAAGTGACATAAAAGGCCTTTTTCCTTGTAGTGAGACCTCGGGACCACACCCGAGGCACAAAAGACCTCAGGGTCACATCTGAGGCACCGGCTTTGCTTAGGTCCATGATCGATGATGGGGGTAAATCCCCCTAGGTGGCTGATGATGGCAAGCTTCAAAAGACCCTGCAACCACCCATGTTCCAGGTCGGTTACCTACAGTCATAGCCTCTACAGACCTCCATCTTAGCAAAAAATCTTGGGGGGCAAGAAGGCGCAATAAACTAAACAAGCAATCACACTGGGTACTTACAGGCCTTGGGGTTAAATCAGTTAAATTCTTAGACAACCCGGGTGCCTATAATACTTAGAGGCAATAACTCCACTTAGGCCTAAACTGATGATAGAGGTGACTAAAATCTGTTAGGTTGGCCCACGATAGAGGAGCAAAAAAGACCCTAAAGCAACACGCTTTAGGTCAGCTTTGCCAACATGGTCAAGCTCTTCTCCCAACAGTCTTGACGAAGGCTAGCTGGACAGAAGATAACCATCCTGGGGAGTTAACATAAAAGGACCCTAAGGTAATACGCTTTAGGTCGGCTTTTCCAACATGGTCAAATTCTTCTACCCACAACCTTGACGAAGGCTTACGGGCAGAAGATAACCATCCTGGGAGCTAACTCAAGCAGAAGATTTAGAATTAGGCAGAGTCTCAACTTAGCCAATACTTGAGAACTTAAAGATTTCGAATCAGGTTAAGTCTCAACTCTTAGCCGGTTCCCGCGAGTTCACCAAACTCAAAAGCTCCGAGGCAACCTTCCCAACCAGTTAATAGATTTCCAAACTTGCCTCGATATGGCATCCATCCAACCTTGGAAATGGGCAGCAACTGATACACCCAAAATTGCCTCACTATATGACCATGCGGTTCCCTTCAGGTCTGACCTCCCGACCTCTAGGTCTGACCTCCCCGGCCTCTAGGTCCGAGCTCCCAACCTCTTGACCTCCAAGTCGACCTCCAATGCTCCGACCCCAACTGGTTGCGACCCAACCAACCGACCGGTTTTGACCCCGACCTATGTGTCAGAATACGCATTCCAATTGTAATACAATTCATGTCTAGGTCAGCTAACTCAGAGGCACGTCCCAAACTGCTCAGACTCTAATAGTTTCCTATCTCAGCTAGAAGACTAATGGAAAGTGCAAATTGTTTCCTAATTCAATTAGGAAACCCCACCACGATTGATGCCGATCAATCCTAAATCAGATTGTACTACCTAATTGGAATAATTTCCTTGTACGAGTAGGTCTCTTGCATCTATAAAAGAGACCATTCACCCTCATATAAAGGGATCAACTTTTCAGTCTATACAGCACCTCCATAGCAGTCATCATCACACCCGGTCGACCTACAGTAGCTCCAAACTATTGTTGGTTCACCACAGGTCCCCGACTTTTTACAGTATAGTGAACGTGCTCAGACACACATGTGGATGTAGGTTCCTTCATTAACAGGGCCGGACCACATACGAAAACCAGTCTCTCTCTCTCTCTCTCTCTCTCTCTCTCTCCCCTTAAATTGCTCTAATTTATCTCTAACCAAATTTTGGCATCATCAGGTAGTAACAAACACAAAAACTTACTTGGCTAGATCACAAATATGAAGAAATTAAAAGATAACAAACACAAATAAATAATCTGGAATTAGATGTAGCAACATGATCGTTAATTTGAACTTAATCAGAATGATAATGGTCAAGTTCACAAATGATAATGATAGAAGGAAAAATAGAAGGAAAGCTAGAACCAACAAAGATCAGAGTAGAAAATCAAAATAACATCAAAAGAAAAATGAAAATTAGCTAGAAAGCGACGAAGCTTCGAAGTAAAACAAAGAGAATTAATCTTAAAAGGAGAAGAGAACATTGCAATATTTGGTAATGATTTGTTCAGTGAACCTACTCAAGAAGCTCTGACTGTTTGCAATCCAATGAATCTCTCATTGGTAAGAATCCAAGAACATCCCATGAATTGCAGTTCCTATCAAGAAGTCTCCCAAAAACTCTATGGTCAAAAGGGACAAAACCACTAGTTTAGAGATTATTTCTTGAGAAATATCAAATTTGCCTATTTAACGGTCTTTAATTGCAAAATCTAGATTAGTAGGCTATAAGGAACAAAAAATAAACCAGAAATACCATATAATGTATGATATATAGGGTACGATTTGAACACAAAGTAGAGAGGCAAAGATAGCTAATCAACTGCACATTTAGTCAATCGGTGACTACAAATCAAAGAGAGGAAAAAAAATATTGTAAATGCGTATAGCATTAAAAAAATCCTAAATGTTTTAACCAATATTACTTACCTTGAACTCAAAGCAGTACATCGACATTGCCGAGTTATTCATGATTTTGTTCGTGAAACAAAGAGAGCCAAAAAAAAAAAAAACTATAGCAATGAGATTAACCGGGAGATTGTCAAAAACCAATTAAGAGAAATCCAAGCTTCAATGACAATTCAGATTGTAACAAAATTCCAAAAATCACCCTTAGTCATATACAAAATGCACACACACAATGACATGAACACACACACACACACACATACACACATACATACACATGAATCACTCACACACTCAAACATACAAGAGCATTCACTAAAGAGTTAGGCACACACAAATCGCAATCCGACACATACACACACATAAATCACACACACATATCTATAAAATTAGGATTTGAGTTTTACCTCTTATGTAAGAGCTGATAGCAGGAGCAAGTAAGAGAGGGGGAGACTTCAATGATGACAACCAGTGAGAGAGAGATCGACGCAGAGTTGGGGAAGATAAAGGGATGGGTCGATCGAGGTGCGAGCTTTTAGAGAGGAGAGTTATCATCCATAGTAGCCCTTCAGAGTCCTGATTGGGATGGTGGGGGCGACGACGCTGGTATTGGGGCTCCATTGTTAGGGTTTGCACTTTGCAGAGATGGGAGAAAAAGAGAGAGAGAGTGCTGTGAAAACCCTAATTTGAAATCGAAGATTGGTAGACGAAGAGATCATCAATGTCGTCATCGAGGTGATGATCTAGCGGTGGCGGAAGTAATGGTCAAAGTTTGGTAGAGAGAAATAAAAGATCATGGTGTTTTTTTTTGTGTGTTTTAGGGTTGGGTAAAGTTAGAGAAAAAGAGGAAAGGCCCAAAAGTTAAATTTTGGGGTTGGAAGCTAGAGGGAAATATCAGCGGGAAATAAAAATACTTGCAGTGAAATAACTCAAAATTTGTCTCTGTCCAAAATCGGGATAAATTTGTGTTTTTATCACCATTTTTATGTTGTCACTATCAAAATTGTGACAATTTGCCTGAAAATAAGTGTGACAATTCAGCCAATTTTTTAAATCCAACTAACCCAAACGAGATATTAGTCATGACTCACGACCTTCAACTTCTTATGACTATTTTTTTTTAAAAGTCATTAATCAAAATTATAAAAAGTCATAAAAATGGTTTTTTTCTTCTTATAATGGTGGTGGTAATAACCTCTTTAAATTAATACTTGATAAAATAATTATCTCTTTTAAATAATAAAATTTTCAAAATTAATGATCTCTTTTAATAATAATTATTAATTTATTGATAAATTGATATCTCTCTAAATTAATAGAATTTAGGTGGTCCCAACTTTATTCATTTATAGAGGTTATATGTACTATATGTGGTACAACTACAATTAACATGTGGACTTTTTAAAGCAATGGTCATAAATTAAAACATATTGACATCTATTAAAATCGATTTAGAAATCAATTAAGGAGTTTAATTAACTAATTCAATTGGTACTATAGTGAATGACTAATTCAATTGATACTAGGCCTCAATAACCCTTTTTGAAATAATCTTATACAAATGTTTTGTTAGTTATACCTGTGGCACAACCTATCACTATCACATTATGTGGTATGTACAGTTAGATAAAAAATTAAAACATTTTGACATCTATTCAAATCGATTTAGAAATCAATTAAGGATCTTAATCAACTAGTTCAAATGGACTATAGTGAAGGACTGATTCGATCAATTGATACTAGGCCTCAATAACCCTTTTTGAAATAATCTTATACATATGATTTATTAGTTATACCTATGGTACAACCTATCACTATCATATTATGTGGTACGTACATTTGGATCATAAATTGAAACATATTAACTCTATTAAAATCAATTTTGTAATACCTTGCATTTTTTTTTAATATATAATAAGATCTGGTATTTCATTTATATACTTATATAACCTTTCCTTTCTTTTTGGTGAAATTTGGTTACCAATCGATTACCTTGTTTCCCAATCGATTGCCACTTTTCAGATACCAATTAATTGACATGTTCCCAATCGATTGCCATCCTACCGACTTAAATTCATTACGTGGCAACATACCAATCGATTGCCATCTATTCTAATCGATTGCCTTCAAATATCTGTAACCAATCGATTGCCATCTTTACCAATTGATTGGCATAAGCTGAGATAAGTTTTCTTCTTTGCCTCGTGGTTTGACACGTGGCACTCTCATTTTCTATATATCTGTATTCCTATCAGGCCTTGGGTCTGTTTGATTGGTTTTTGGGTTGAGAGAAAGAGAGTTGTTATATATTATACACATCTATATACATCTATATATATCTATATATACACACACACTGCCATTGGCAGAGAAGGAGAAGAAGAGGAAGAGGAAGAGAAAGAAGAAGGAAAGAAAGAGAAGGAGAGACAGAGAACAGAGAAGAGAGAGAGAGAGAGAGAGAGAGAGAGAGAAGGAGGAGTGAGAGAGAGAGAGAGAGAGAGAGAGAGAGAGAG
The DNA here is from genome assembly GCA_033977485.1 of Hydrangea macrophylla. Lineage (NCBI taxonomy): Eukaryota > Viridiplantae > Streptophyta > Magnoliopsida > Cornales > Hydrangeaceae > Hydrangea > Hydrangea macrophylla. The sequence goes on along the minus strand of CM066999.1, from coordinate 19,750,635 downwards.
AGAGAGAGAGAGAGAGAGAGAGAGAGAGAGGATCTTGAGGTTTTCAAGCTCAAATACTACCAAACACACCCTTGGTGAGTTATAATTCACTTGGTCTCTCTATTTGATGTTTATACAAGTTATGAAGATTACATGTATAATATGCATAATTTCTATGTTTACATATGCTGTTTTATTGATCTGCTGGTGAAGATGAAGTGTCAATTGATTGGCATAATTCTCAATTGATTGCCATCAGCCTGGACCCAATCGATTAGATAGAATTCCAATTGAATGACATCCCAAATAGATTGCCAATGTTAGCAATCGATTGACATTATTTTAGACCCAATCGATTGATATGTTTCTCAATCGATTGTTATGATTTTCATCCCAATCGACTGGACCTTATCCCAATCAATTGGTATTGGCAGAGCATGGATTCCTTTGCCTATTTATTATATTAAGGGTTTAAATGTTCGATCTTCTATTCGGACTTCTGTTATGCGATTATGGGTTAGACAAGGGTAATGTAACACCAAAGAATAAAGGGTATTTTGATAAACGGAAGAATATGACTACGTGGGTAACATGTTGATTCATGTATGAGCTCGATATCTGTTTATTTTAATCAGAGTAGTCAGGCCAGATTGGGAATTGTCATGTGTCAATATTAGAACATAACTTAGGTAGGTTTGATAAGTTCTGGGAATGGTACTGTGACGACCAAGAGACAATACTACTGAGGCAAGAAGGCCAAGATGGATGAGGTGAGGTCGGGTGTGGGGGCTTGTCCCACATCGCCTGGGGTGAAGTTCCTGGACTAGTTTATAAGGATTAATCGCCCCTCTATATGCAACAAGGCCTTTTAAAACCGTGAGGGAGCTAAACACGAAAGAACTTCACAGTTAAGCGTGCTGCTGCCAGAGCAGTACCAGGGATGGGTGACCCCCTGGGAAGTTCTTTGTGTTTAGACCCAAAGCGGACAATATTGTTGCTAGACGGGGAGGTGGGTCGTTACAGGTACGTGGACAGACATTTGGTCATGATATGTTCTTAGTATTCGGTGAACTGTTAAATGTTCTTAAACGGCAGTGAGCTGGACCAAGTAGTCTTAGGATAAATCATAGGATTCATGATATGCTCTTAAATTAAAGCCGGTGAACTGTTGAATGTTCTTAAAGAGGCGATGAGCTGGAAAGTATGGTAGATGACGCTAAGTCGTGGCAATAGATGATATGCCTTGTTCGAAGCGTTATGTCCCTAAAATGCAGTGAGTAGGATATATTGTTCTTAAAAGCTGGGGACGGACTAACGTGGAGTCCATGACATGCGGTGAACAAGATATATTGCTCTTAAAAATGATAGACAGAATAAGGGTATATCGCTAGACTTAAACGATTGAGTCTGTTTCATTTAGTCAGAGTATTTTGAATATTGGTCTTCGGATAACAAGACGACAAGGGTTGGTTAACGACGTTGAATAAAGGAGCAATATATTATTATAGTAGGACTTGTCTTGTGTCATAATAACTTGTTATTTACTTCAGATAACTGGTACCTTGTTAGTTTATACTCACTCAACTCTCAGTAAGCTGATGGCCTTTATTGCTTGGATTTTCTCCGTCCAGACTATCCTGTACCTTATTCTGCAGATGACGGAGCCTACAATGATGGTTACTATCTGGGAGGAGAATACATCGAGGATGGCCCCATTGATGATGTCTATGCCGGGGAGGACTACTACACCGATGACTACGCCAGCTGAATATCTAGAAACAACTCTTAGTTTATTAGTTCTGTTTAGACTGTTTTGTTATATTTGGTACTTGGGCATATGTCGCTTCCAAACCTTATATACTTCTACTGTAGCTTTACTGTTGTAATAACTCTGCTGTTTGTAATAGAAGCAACGACTATTATCCAGTTTGTTTTTATTACTATTCTTGTTGTAGACTAGCACTGTGTTGTGTCGAACATTACTGACATTCACCAGTCATTCCCTATGGACCCAAAAAGGAAATTTATTTGTCTCTATTTTGTTGCTCCGGGGTGTGACAGATTTAGAAATCAATTAAGGACTTTAATTAACTAATTCAATTAGTACTATAGTGAATGACTAGCTCAATTGATACTAGGCCTCAATAACCCTTTTTGAAATAATCTTTATACAAATGCTTTATCAGTTATACCTGTTGATGATGCCAAAATCCGGGTAAGTATAATTTAGAGAGAGAAAGGTATGAGCACAGACAATTTGTGTGTGGTTCAGCCCCTTTAATGAGGTGACCTACATCCACATGTGCGTCGGTGTGCTTCACTAACAGATCACCGACGGCTATTGGTTAACCAACAAAAAGTGGCGGCACTACCTGAAACCGACCAAGTATATGCGTAATAGTGATGTGATTTTCTATTTTCTAGGTTAAGAATGTGACCCCTTTGACAGGGGGTGAGGGACCTCTTTTATAGGTGCAAGAGGACACTCGTACAATGTAAATTATCAGATTAGGAAACCCAATCTTATTACAATTGATTTACATGAAATTAGGAGTGTTTCCTAAGTGGTTTAGGAAATTACTTGCTCTTTCCATTAGTCCTTCAGCTGGGATAGGAAACTGTCTGGAGGCTTGCTGGGCAAGCAGTCACACCTCCTTAGAGTGCGCCCACGTGAGGCCAGTCTAGAATAAATGCCCGAGCTATGGACCACACCGGGCAGTTCTGCATAACTGCTCGGGAGGGTTGAGTAGTCAGCCCAGTTTTAAGATGACTCAACTTCTCTTTACTGAGGTGGCGAGGTTTGACTTTGACATGATATTTTTGTACATATCAGCTGCCCCCCATTTTCAAGACTACTGCGATGCTTTATTGGATGAGGATTGAAAATTAGTACTGCTCTGAAATACCGTCCGAGAACGAGGTCGGGACTCTTTTCCCGGGGAATAACTAGTCACATTGGTCAGCCGGGGCCTGGACAGAGCGGTGACTCTACGGGCCCGGGTTGACATCTACCATGTGTCAGCTGTTGGTTAGCCTGGTCAGGGTCTAGCAAGACCGGTGTAAAGGTAACCGAATAGTTGCATTATAACCAAACCGTCCTATCATGCATGTAATGCGCACACCTTTTGAGGTGTCACTTCACATGCCCGAGGTGATAGCTGTTGGACGGTTTAGGCGAGATCGCGTCTTGTCCGTTGGATCTGGTTTGATCTAGACCATCTGTGTTTTCTATATAAGGGTCACTTGTTCATTTTTGCCACTCCTGTTGCCCTGATACAGAGATTACTGAGCTGTTTGAGAGCAAAAAGTTCCCAGTTAAGCTTCCCGAGCTCCTTTTCTGCTTAAATTCTTGTAAGTCCTCGCTTTCCCAGGTTCAATTCACTACTTTCTTCCTTCCCTTCTTTTCTTTTCTTTTCTTTCTCGGGCAGCGCTAGAAAGGAGAAACCCCTTGGGGTTTGCACGGGAGTGGGATTTTTTCTTCTTTAGATTCATTTTTCTCCTTAGGTCAGATAACCCTTCCTCCTTGATAGAGTGGTTAAATCGGTCGGGTTGCCTAGTGTTAGTGCTGACCGAGTGTTTCTTCACCCTGAGAGCTCTGTACGCCTTACCCTATAGGTTGGTGGATCTGCCCCCCTTTATACTTTATACTTAGAGTCACTGACCCCTACGTAGGCTGTCATTTGTTTCCCCGTCCAGTCCCAAGAACCCTAATGTAGCACTCCGATTTTGATTCTGTTTCCCAATCGGAAGACGAACAATCACGGTCTAGGACTTCGGACACGAGCCTAGACCCACCCTTTGCTACACCGTCGGACCACCATAGTGAGGGTAGATCCCGATTCGGGTGTCGGATGTCAGACCAAGAGGCCCTAGTGACCTCTGTCTCGCGGGGTTCTGGTGATGAGATGCCGGAGGGTCCGGACCCCGAGCTAGCATTCACCAGTGACATTCCCTCCGTTTTGTGAGCTCAAGACCTTGGCTGGATTAGGGATCGGTATGCTATTCTTGACGGTTGTGCCCTGATTGTATAGGTGGGCGGGGCCGAGCTTTATCACCTAGGCTTTGTTACCTTGTATGAGGAATCCTTCATGGCTGGGTTTTGCATTCCACTCTACCCAGTTGCCCGGGACGTCCTGATCTACCTCGGGATTGCTCCCGGACAGCTAGCCCCGAATGGGCGGAGGTTCTTGATGGCGTCCATTTCAATTTGGCCCCAAGTTTTTGGGTACGAACTCACCCTCTAAGAGTTCTTTTGGGCCAACCAACCATTCCCTGTGCACGGGGAGGTCAGGTTCTTCTCTCTAGTGGCTCAGCAGGGGAGGAAGATTATCGTCAACTGCTCGAGTAACAACAAGGGGTGGAAGAACAAGTTCTTCCAGGTGTCCGCCTCCGGGCTCTGTGAGCGGGCCCCGGGAATCCAATTGAGGACTTCCTGGGCGGGAGAGTTGAGGAGTAAGCCTGTCCAACACTATCCTTTTTGTCTTCTCTTGTTTTTTATTGTAACGTCGTGGCTAACCTCTTGATGTTTTCCTTTGCAGTGGGGTCAGCTGACTTGCCAAGCATTCCCGAGGAGTGCCAGGCCTGGATCAGGCGCCTAGCAAACTTGCCTACCAACATCTGGAATGTCCTGACTCGGACGGGAGACTTCAGGGCCTCCTATGACCCGGACGAACCCGTCGAGGCTCCTGTTTTTCCCCCAATCATCCCGGGTGAACTCCTAGGTAAGTTTTTTTTTGCTTTATGTCTTTTGCAATTTTCCTCGGCTACTGACCGCGCAACCTTGTTCCTTTGTAGAGATGGGCCCCCGGAGAGACATGGAACAACTAAGGGCTAGACAGGCTGCCGCCACCGCCGTCGCAGCTGCCCGGGTGGCATATAGGGGGAAGAGGCCTGCCATTGAGGCCTCCGACAATGATCGTCCGCTCCGGCGGTTAAGGCATGGGATCCACGCGCTTCAGGCATCTGGGGAGACGTTTGCTCCTCAGGTTGAGGTTGCTGAGGAGGCTGCTCCCCGGGTTGGGGTACCATCGGGGATTCTGCTGGGGGAGTCAGGGGAGATAAGGGAGAGGGTCAGCGTTGGCCTTCTCCCCAATCAAATGGAGATGTGTGCGAGCAAGTTTTCCTAAATCTTCCAGACGTGGCTGTACAGCCTCTCCCACTTCGTAAGTATCTTCCCATTTTTTTGTCTTTCGAAACTAAACACATTTTTTCTTTTTTTGCCTCTATTAAGTAACCGACCAGTTTATTTTATTGCAGGTCGATTGCATGGCTGCCGGTGCTGAGTCCTTCCTGTCTTCTCTAGTCGGGAGGGCCACTACTGCTAAGGCTGCCCTGTTGGTTAAGTGGGCAACTTCAGAGGCTAGGAAGACCACCCTGGCAGTAGAGAAGGACAAGGTTAGGGGCCTAGCCCTAGCCGTAGAGCGACACAAGAGGAGTTGGCAACTGCCCTGGCTGATTTGGAGGCCGCCTGGGTCATCACAACGACGGCAGAGGCTAATTAAGGCGAAAGCCCTGGCCAAGGCGGCAGCAGCGGGGTTCACAGAGGAAGCTTTAGACGATGGTTTCTTCCAAGGCTATGAGGACCTAAAGAGGAGGCTGGCCCGAGACCATCCCGAGTAGGATGTTTTGTCCTACGAAGGGATTGACTCGGACTATTGGGACGTAGGTCCCGATGTTGCTGAGGGTCCCGCTGCTGAGGTTGGTCCTGCTGAAGATGCTGCCCCGGGTGGGGGCTCTGCCCCTGGAGATGGCACCGCCCTGGAAGGAGAAGCTGCGGAGACAGAGGAGGTGGTCGTTGTCGACGACTCCTAGCCCTCTTCTCTTTTTGTTTGTGTTTTTTTTTGGGGAGGCTACTACAACTGCCCCCAAGCAATGTACAAACTATTTTGCCAAATAATGAAAAGGTATTTTGAGGCCACCCTTTTCTGTTAACTATTTATTTGTACTTTATTTATACTTGCCTGTGCCTGACCGGTTAAACTTTTTAGGAGTGTACCGGTAGAAAGGACTCGGTCTTTTAGGAACCCATTTTAAAGGTTGTGCTTGGTATAATGTAGGACGCTGGTCCTGCTATTATCCGAGTGGTCTGTTGGACGCTGTAGGTACTTAGGAATGCTCTGGAATTCCCAGCCCTGTTAGTGCCTTATACCAACCGGTTTTTAGTCTTTCCCTTACTCTGCCTTAGCAAAAGGTTTAGGACTGTGACCGGTAGAGATCACTTGGTCTTTTTAGAGACCTGCATTATAGGTCATGCTCGGTATATTGTAGGATTTTGGGTCCTGTTATTTCCCAAATGGTTTCTCTGGACACTGTAGGTGCTTAAGGCTATCTAATAGTAGCATCACGTGTCTAACCCCGTGTCCTATTAAATGCCCGGTGTGATTACCTATTTTTGTCCGGAGTTAAACACCAGTATCCCCCTATCCCCCAAGCTTTTACTAAGGCGGGCATTCAGTGAAGGGATTGACCATAGGGAACTGACCTGGAATATGGGTGGTTGCAAGGTCTTTTGAAGCTTTCCATTATCAGTTACCTAGAGGGATTTGACTCATCGTCGGTTGGGAACCTAAGCGAAGCTAGTGCCTCAGATTTAAGACCGAGGTCTTTTGCCTCAGGTGTCAAGCCAAGGTCTTTTGCCTCGGGTATCAAGCCGAGGTCTTTTGTGCCTCAGGTGTCAAGCCGAGGTCTTTTGTGCACAGCACACTGGTAGGGATCACATCTTGTAGCAAAAATAGAAAATCTTTATTTTGTTTTGAAAAATCGTAATAAATGCTCGAGTAGAGCTACAAATTTCCTAACCAATGCTAACTCGCCCTTATCCAAGTGTCACTGAAATTACTTGTAGAGGTATTGCACGTTCCATGGGTAAGATAGATCATTCCCGTCCAGAGTTTGTAACCAGTATGTGCCCGATCGGTTGACTTGGATAACCTTATATGGCCCTTCCCAGTTTGGCCGTAACTTTCCATGGCTCGGGATTCTAGTTGACTGATTCACCACCTTAAGAACGAGATGCCCACCTGAAAGCTGCTGTGTTTGACCTTGCTGTTGAAATACCGAAATACCCTCTGTTTGTAGGCTGCCACATTAAGATAAGCCCGATCTCTTTTTTCCTCTATCAAGTGAAGCGCTCCTCTGAGAGCTCCCTCATTGCCCTACTCGCTGAAATTTGACACTCAGAAAGTAGGCAACCCGAGCTCCGTGGGGAGCACTACCTCAGCCCATTGGTAAGTGAGAAGGGCATTTTTGTCCGTTGCTGCTCGGGGAGAGATACGGTAGGCCTACAGAAGGGTCGTAATTCTTATGCTCAAAGCCCCTTGGCGTTTTTGAGCCTGGTCTTGATTGAATATAGAATAGGCCGGTTTGTCACCTCAGCTTGGCCGTTGGCTTGAGGGTGCTCGGGTGAAGAGTAGTGATTGGATATCTTGTATCCCGAGCAGAATTTCCTGAAGACTGGGGTATCAAACTGCCTCTCGTTATTGGTGACGAGGACCTTGGGAACACCGAACCGGCTGAGGATATTTCTCTCGATGAAGGTTTCCATCTTCTTCTCGGTGATTATCGCCAAAGGTCCAGCTTCTACCTACTTAGTAAAATAGTGCATGGTGATGATAGCGAACTTGACTTGCCCTTTCCCCATCGGGAAGGGACCGACTATATTGATGCCCCATTGAGCGAACGGTCAGGGACTGAGTATTGGTGTCTGGGGCTCTACCGGGCGGTTGATCATGGGAGAGTATCTTTGGCATTTATCGCATCGTTTGACATATTCTTGGGAGTCCCGGGCCGTCGTTGGCCAATAATAGCCTTATAGCAGGGCTTTTCGGGAGAGTGCCTGACCTCATATGTGGCTTCCACACACACTTTCGTGGATTTTATGTAAAATTACTTGGACCTACGTGGGATGTACGCAGCAGAGATACAGGATAGAGAACCCCCTTTTGTAGAGTACGCCATCAACAAGGTGGTACCTCGTCGCCCGATATCTTACTCGGTGGGCTTCTTCCTTCTGGTCCGGTAAAGTACCAGTTGTGAGGAAAGTTGTGATCGGATCCATCCAACTGGGACCTGAATTGACCGGTTCAACCTCTACGCCCTCCGAGTTGATTACGCTTGGCTCGGGTAAGTATTCTATCCCGGGCAAGTCTGACTTGGAGGACGAGGCAAGGCGGGCTAACCAATCGGTTCTCATATTTTCTTCCTTTAGGATCTGCGTGATGGAGAAGCCTCTGAGTTTCTTTGAGACTGTTTGGACAAGGGCCAAGTAAGCTATCATGTTGTCTTCCCGAGCTTCACTCTCCTGGGTGACTTGATTGACTATGAGTTGTGAGTCACTATACCCCTGGATTTTTTGTGTACCCATTGATGTAGCCAACTATAATCCGACCAGTAGGGCCTCATACTCGGCCTCGTTGTTAGAGGCCTTGAACCCGAATCGCAAGGTATATTCTAACTGGATCCCATCAGGTGTTGTCAGGATGATCCCTGCCCTGCTTCCCTGTTTGTTGGATGATCCATCAACATATAGTACCCAGGTCAGGATGTCAAGCTGTATACTGGGAGGTAGGATCGACGGGTCAAGCTCTTCGAGTGCCTCCTCTGGGTATATAAACTCCACTAAGAACTCTGCCACGGCTTGTCCTTTGATAGTCGTTCGGTGTCGGTAAACAATCTCAAACTCTTCTAGCTCCAATGCCTATTTAATGAGCCTCTCGGATGTCTCGGGCCTACTTAGGATTTGGCATAGTGGCTGATCTGTAAGAACCACGATGACATGGGCCTGAAAATAGGGCAGAGTCTACGGGCAGAAGTGATGAGGGAAAAGCTTCTCAATGCGGGAATATCTGCATTCGACGCCTTGGAGTGCCCGACTGGTATAATACACCGGGAATTGTATCCCGTGCTCTTTGTGAAAAAGGGTCGAGCTTACTACCGAAGGTGACTCCGCCAAGTACAAGAATAATTCCTCGTTCGGTACTGGTGTTGAGATCAAAAGGGGAGATGCCAGGTACTTCTTGAGTTCCTAGAAGGCCTCCTCGCACTCTTCCAACCATTGAAAAGCCTTGTAAAGGATCTTGAAAAATGGCAGGCACCGATCGGTGGCTCGGGAGACAAATCTGTTCAATGCGGCTATCCGTCTGACCAAACTCTAAACCTCTTTTGTTGACCCCGGTGACCGCATACTGATGATGGCTTGAATCTTCTCGGAATTTGCTTTAATTCCCCATCTACTGACTAGGTGCCCTAGGAACTTCCCAGATGAGACACCAAATGTGCACTTGGCTGGGTTTAACCTCATCCAAAACTTCCTTAAGATGCTGAAGGCCCCGACCAGGTGCTCGAGATGGTCGAACTCGCCTCGGCTTTTGACCAGGAGGTCATCAATGTACACTTCCATTGAACTTCCTATCAGATCTTTGAACATGTGGTTGACTAGGCATTGATATATCGCCCCGGCATTTTTGAGGTCGAAAGGCATCACTTTGTAATAGTACGTGCTGATCTGTGATGAATGCGGTCTTTTCCTCATCCCCGAGGTACATGCTGATCTGGTTGTACCCGGAGTAGGCGTCTATGAACGAAAGGAGCGAATGGCCTGCTGTTGAATCTACAAAGAGATCTATCCTGGGCAGTGCATAGCAATCTTTGGGGAAGGCCTTGTTCAGATCGATGAAATCCACACACATTCTCCACTTCCCGTTGCTTTTTTTTAACTAGTATGACATTTGCCAACCAGTCAGGATAGTGGACTTCTCCAATGGAATTTGTTTTTAGGAGCTTTTCAATCTCTTCACACAGTGCTGCTTGTCTCTCTAGGGCCATGCCCCGTTTCTTCTGCATGACCGATCGAGAGTCCAGGTCGCTAGTGGGATATAACCTGGGGATCAATCCTAGGCACGTCTTCATGGTTCCAAGCGAAGACATCTTGACTCTATTATAGGAACCGAATCAACTCCTTCTTGAGGCCTAGTTGCAGGTTGGCCCCGATGCTGATGAACGTACCAAAAAATTCTAGGTCCAGCACTGCATGCTCTAGTTCTTCTACGGGGCCCATTTTGTCGCTTTTGTCCCTTAGGTCCATCTCCTAGATGCTCAATGTTTCTATAATGGCTTCCCGCCGTAGGGAGCTAACGTAACAACTCCAGGCAGTTGCCTGATTCCCTCATAGGTTCCCGAGACCGCTAAGAGTCGGAAACTTGACCACCATGCTGTATGTTGACACGACCGCCCTAGCCTTATTGAGCGTTGGCCTCCCCAAGATGACATTGTAGGCCGATGGGGCCTCTACCACCATGAAGTTTGCTAGTACAATGACCTATTGGGGATAAGTTCCTATGAGAACTAGGAGCTCGATTGTCCCTAGCGCTTGGGTACTTGATCCATTAAAACCTACCGGGGCAGTGAAGATCCCTTGATATTCTAAACTGGTCGAATGCTGAAATGAACAGAATGTCAGAGGAGCTGCCCATGTCTACTAATACCCTCTTAACCATATAATTTGCTATAGAAAGCGTCACCACTAATGGATCATCGTGAGGACAGTGCAGGTCCTCTACATTATTGGACGAGAAAGTCAACACATCGACCGGTGGGGAGTTGGTGGATTGGATATGCCAGACATCCAACCGGGATGCCCTAGCATGCCTCTTCCTGGCCGACTGTGAATCCCCTCCTCTCAAAATTCCTTCGGAGATCACGTTGATTTGCTCGAGGGGTTGTGGCAGCTCGAGCACTCAAGCATCTTGTCAAGGTTTCCTATCTGCTACTACAAACTCGGTGAGGTAACCCTGTTCGATCAGTTTCTCGATGGCGATCTTAAGCTTCAAACAGTCCTCCATGTCGTAGCCATGGTCTTTATGGTACCAGCAGAATTTGTCCCAGTTTTTTTTTCCCTGGCGGGCTCGTCAGATTTGTCGGTTGTTGGAGCAGCCTCTGAGTCTCCACAGCGGCCATGACCTCGTGGATAGGCCGAGAAAGTGGAGTGAAGGTGATTGGGACTTGATCCGGACCACCTCTCTGCTGGTCCTACTTCGGCTTCTTTCCCGGGCCCCTCTCGGAGCCTTCGTGCTTGTGCTTAGACCCCGGGGACTCATCTCCTGCGAAGCTAGCATGCTTAGCCTTGAAGAATTTCTCTATGTCAATGTACTTTTCGACCCTCTCTGGGAGTTCCACTAGGGTTACCGGTCGATCTCAGTGGAATGACATAGTGACTTTGGTGTGTTGAACTCCCGAGCAGAAGGCCATAATAGCGACCATTTCATCTAGGTGGTGGATTTGAAGTCACTACTGATTAAAACGGTCGACGTACTCTTTTAGGGATTCCCCTTTGCGTTGCTTGACGGTCAACAGCTGGGTATCCGATTGCAATCGGTCTTGCATTCCCACGAACTGGCTGGTAAAGAGTTTGCTCATCTTCTTGAAGTCATCGATCGTCCGAGATTTAATAGCATGGAACCTTTGTGTGGCTGGCCCTTTGAGGGTGCTTGGAAAGGCCAGATATAGTAGTTCATCAATGGTAGTGACCAGCGCCATATGGGCTTTATAAGACCGGACATGGTCCACCGGGCTTCCCAAACCGTCGTAGGCATCAAGATGCGGTGGTTTGAATTTCTACGGGACTGGGAACCCCGTGACCCGGACGGTAAAGGGAGACTCGGTCTCAGTGCTGGTGTGATCATGGTGCGGCTTGCGGCTTAGCTACTCGATTTGCTTCTGCAGATCCTCAATCTGGGCATTGACATCCTTCTGACTGGTCCACTTCTCTGTATTCGTGTGGTGTGCTGGGTCAGATGAGGATGTTTCTTCCTCGAAGTGCGTGGTCCTTGGGGATGAAACTTGGCTCCGGCTCTGGTGTAGCTCATGGCCGGGGGATCTCTAATCGAATCCCGAGCGGTTTGCTTTTGTTCTTCCCCTCTGGCTGCGCGCCTACTATTGATGATGTCTCGAGCGTCCCCTGTCTAACGCGGGCGGCCTCGGGCGCGGTGTTGGGTCCGTTCCGGAGCTCGGCTCCGCTCGGTATTCTTGACCCGTCCCCTAGCCGACGGGGACAATGGCTTAGTGTAGGTACGCCTTCGGGGTTTGATCGGCTCCTGATCAGGCACGTTCTTCTTGGGCTGATCCTCGATCAATGGAAACTTCTCCTACCGGGCCAGCAGTGCTTCGATCTGTTGCTGGGTTTGCGCAAGAGCCGCGGTAATCTGCTTGGGGGTCATAGAGGCAGCTTGTTGCCCAGACTGTGACTCCGCCTGACCCGTCGAAGCAGCGGTCTTCTTACCATTCTTTGGAGGCATGCAGATCAGTCAAAGATTTATTTCTGGAAAAAGTAAATGTTCCCACAGACGGCGCCAAACTGATGATGCCAAAATCCGGGTAAGTATAATTTGAGAGAGAGAGGGATGAGCACAGGCAATTTGTGTGTGGTTCAGCCCCATTAATGAGATAACCTACGTCCACGTATACGTCGGTGCACTTCATTAACAGATCACCTGTGGCTATTGGTGAACCAGCAAAGAGGGGCAGCACTACTAGAAACTGACCGGGTATATGCGTAATAGTGATGTGATTTTCTATTTTCTAGGTTAAGAATGCGACCCCTTTGACAGGGGGTGAGGGGCCTCTTTTATAGGTGCAAGAGGCCACTCGTACAAGGTAAATTATCAGATTAGAAAACCCAATTTGATTACAATTGATTTACATGAAATTAGGAGAGTTTCGTGAGTGGTTTAGGAAACTACTTACTCTTTCCATTAGTCCTTCAGCTGGGATAGGAAATTGTTTGGAGGCTTGCTGGGCAAGTAGTCACACCTTCTTGGAGTGCGCCCACGTGGGGCCAGTCTGGAACGAATGTCCGAGCTATGGACCACACCGGGCGGTTCTGCATAACTGCTCGGGAGGGTTGAGTAGTCAGCCCAGTTTTAAGATGACTCGCCTTCTCTTTGCTGAGGTGGCGAGGTTTGACTTTGACCTGATATTTTTGTACATATCACCTGTGGTACAACCCATCACTATCACATTATGTGGTGCGTACGGTTCGATCATAAATTGAAACATGTTGAAATCTATTAAAATCAATTTAGAAATCAAATAAGGACCTTAATCAACTAATGCAATTGGACTATAGTGAATGACTAATTCAATTGATACTATGCTTCAATAACCCTTTTTGAAATAATCTTCTACAAATGCTTTATCAATTATAATTGTAGTACAACCTATCACTATCACATTATGTGGTACGTACATTTAGATCATAAATTGAAACATATTGACATCTGATAAAATCAATTTAGAAATCAATCAATGACCTTAATTAACTAATTCAATTGGTACTATAGTGAAGGACTAATTCAATTGATACTAGGCCTCAACAACCCTTTTTGAAATAATCTTATACAAATGCTTTATCAGTTATACCTGTGGTACAACCTATCACTATCACGTTATGTGGTACGTACAATTAGATCATATATTATTAATATCATCTCTTACTACCCGTGATTCTTAAGCGATGGTCATAAATTGAAACAGATTGACATTTATTAAAATTGATTTTGAAACCAAGATCCTTAATTAACAAATTCAATTGATACTAGAGTGAATGATTTTCAATTAGTACTAGACCTCAATTCGAAATATCCATTCGATTGATTATTATTTCATGCATTTTTTTAGATTAAAGGACAATTCAAATTCACTAAATGAAAAAATGTCTTTTAGTGACCGAATATTTTTTCAGTAAAAGTAACATGTTTCATCGCTAAAAGTAAAAACAATTCTTGACGAACCTATTTTGTCACCAAAAGTGACATTTCCCGATGAAATTATTTCGTCACTAAAGGTTAACCAAGTGCCAACGAACTATTTCCTTGCTAAAAGTAAAAACAATTCTTGACGAACCTATTTCGTCACAAAAAGTGACAATACCCGACGAAAATATTTTGTCACTAAAGGTGAAACAATTCCCTACGAATGTTTCATCACGAAAGGTAAAACAATTCCCGACAAAATTAAGTATTTTGTCACCAATCGTAACAATTCCCGACGACAAATATTTCGTCACTAAAGGTTAAACAATTCTCGATGACATATTTTGTCACAAAAAGTAAAATAATTACCGACGAAAGTATTTCATCACCAATTGTTACAATTCCCGACGAAAATAGCTCGTAACGAAAGGCTAAACAATTTTTGGCGAAATATTTTGTCCCTAAAAGTAAAATAAATACCGACAAAAGTATTTCATCACCAATTGTTACAATTGCCGACAAAAATAGTTCGTCACAAAAGGATAAATAATTCTCGACGAAATATTGTCACTAAAAGTAAAACAATTACTAGTCACCAATTGATAATATTTTGTCGCTAAAACTTTTCCCACCAAATTTTTGGTGGGGGAAACCGCCGACTATTAGCGACAAGCTTTAGTTACAAAAAGAATTTTCGTTGGCAATTGTTCATCTTTTACCCGCGAAATTGGTTTCGTCGGGAAAAGTAAACACTTTTGGCGACGAACGATAATTTCGTCACTAGTGACGGAAAAAATTTCGCGTAAAAGTTTTGTCACTAAAAGTCAGATTTGTTGTAGTGAATATGTTTTAGACCTTTTAGATGATACAAGTATGATGGGATGCCGTCCTGCTTCTACCCCTAAGGATCCAAATCTTCAGTTAACTCTTAAGTCTGGTGATTTGTTGCATGATCCCTTTGTTTATTAGCATCTTGTTGGTCGATTAATTTATTTAACCAACAGTACTAGACCAGATATTACGTTTGCTGTGAGTATGGTAAGCCAATTTATGCATGCTCCTCACACTTCTCATTTGAATGTGGTGCACCATATCTTGTGATATCTCAAAACTTGTCCTGGACTTGGTTTATTTTATACGACAGAGAAACAAACTGGGGTCTCTTGTTTCGTTGATGCTGATTATGCAGGATCTAAGTCTTATAGGCGTTCTACGTCTGGGTATTGTACTTTTCGTGGTAATCACCTTCTATCATGGAAAAGTAAAAAGCAAGCTATCGTTTTTAGGTCGTCTGCTGAAGCTGAATATAGTTCTTTGGTCCAAGGTACTTGTGAACAACTTGGGATTCGTTCCTTTTTGACAGAGTTGGGTTTTCCTATCACGGAACCTTCTACACTTTTCTGTGATAACAAGTTTTCAATTATGCTTGCCTCGGATTCTGTCCTTCATGAACGAACTAAGTATATCGAAGTTGACATTCACTTCATTTGAGAAAAAAGTTCGATCTAGTGTTAACATTCCATACTGTCCCATCCTCTGATTAAACAGCTGATGTGCTTACCTAGTCAGTCGGACCATCCAGCTTACTGAAGTCTTCTTTGGGCAAACTGGGTCTTGTGGATATCTTCGCATGAACTTGAGGGGGAGTGTTGGATATATGAATCTGTTACACTATATATTCAACTCGTTATTTTTGGATAACATCAATTTAGGATTTCTGTATTTATTTTTCTAATTTCTTTTTATTCTCTGTCCTATTTAGTTTCCTTGTAATCATGTATATATTGATACATTAAAGTGGAGAAATATTCAACAATCAAATTTTCTTAATTCTTATTAAAATTTACCCGCACAATAAAAAATTCCATGAAAAGGTTGGATGGGAGAATTTACCCGCATAGTCAAAGTTTCATGAAAAGGTTGGGTCAGAGAATTTACCAGCGTAGTCGAATTATCGAGCAGCTGGGTTGTCTGTGCATCAAGTAAAAAAAAAAATTCATAGTCACATTGAGTGACGTCTAGAACTTTACCATCTTGGGTTGAATACATTTAATTTAGTAAAAAAATAATCTTAGAAAGCAGGATGTGAATGGTTCTTTGAATCATTGAATGTGACAGACAAAGGCAATTTTAAAAAAAGTGAAGAAGAGATTATAATTATGATAAGGTCGGTTTGAATGCGACACACACATGCAATATTGAAAAAAATACAAAAAAGTAAAAAAAAAAAAAAAGATTGAATAGGAAAAAAAAAAAGGATTATAATTATGCGGACAATGCAGATATATTAAGTTCAGATGTATTTGTAGAAGAATTTGATAGATTAACAAAGTTGCTTTACTAAGAATAATTCACAATAGATTTGGTTTTGTGGGTTTTAAAAGCTCCTTCTCATACCCATTATTTATTAATAATGTTACAGACACAACACATTGCACAGTACAAAGCACAACAAGGTTTTAAATGCCTATATTCTGTGCTGTGTAAGTGGTGTGTTAGAAAAGTGTAAAAAATTCAAATAGCACAGGATGCAAGGCATTTAAAGTCCTGTTGTGCTTTGTATTGTACAATGTATTGTGTCTGTAGCATTACTCATTATTTATTTCCATACCCAAGAGTACTTAGTCTTTGTTTGGCCCCCATTTTGGGGCTTCTCTTTTTTTAATGTATAATTTCATGTTAATTCATTTAGTAATTAGTTTATAAGCTTTGCAAAAATTGAACTTAGGGCTTTTTTAGGGAAGCTTTTAAAAGCTCTAGAATGGAGCTTTTAAAAGAGCTTTTAAAAGCTCAAGGTTGCCTTTTGGTTTCATTGATATCTTTTTGAAGAGTAGTATACCACTTGTATAAAATTATCAAACAATTTAATATTAAATTTTATAAACTCCTTTTAAAAAGCCACATGAGAGCCAAACTAAGCCTTAGTACATGCTGAGTTAACAATGGCTTTTGTATTCTGTGTATAACGAGACATTCATGAGTCTGCATGCGCATCTTTTTAATGAAGGACAATGGGTGTAGAAAATAACTTGTGAGTGCATTTAGATGCCCCTTCATCATTTACTATCCCATGGACTGCTTTAATTATACAGGGCAATAAATTGAATGAGCATATTTATAAACTCTCAATCATTAATCCCAATGTTTTAAAAATCGGACAGTTCATCGAACCAGAAAAATGACCGGATCAAGGGTTAGCGGCTATGTAGTATGGACACTTCATTTTGGGTGCCGTCTCTGTATCGTGTCCGTGTCAGACACCGACACTCGTCGAACACGCGTTACCACGTGTCAGACACGCTATAAAACGTGTCTTAAATATTTTAACATCAAACACACCTTGATTGCGTGCCGGACACGCAACCAACATGGCCAGACACAAGTAAATGCAGCATGGTGGCCTTAATTTTATTAGAAATACGTTTTAAAACTTTGAGGCAATAATTTTAATATTCTAAAATTGGGGATAAGTAATTGGTTTATTTGAGAATTATGGAAACATTAGTGGACATGGAACTGCAAATTGTATATTTAATCAAAGATATAATGATTTAATTGTTGTATCCTACTGTGCCTGTATCGTGTTAAATTGTTATGTTTTGTAATCATTTTATGAGTATATGTTGTAAGTTGCTATTTGCCTAGTTTCCATGGATGAATATCAGAATATGTAATGTAATGTTGATATTTAATCCTCTCTTCTTCTTCTTTTACTTCAAACTAAATTATATTTTTCACAAAAATATTTTTTTATTCGATGTATCGTAGCCGTCTCCGTATCCTACATTTTTGGAATTTGCCGTATGTCACGACCCATCCCGCTAACGTGCGGAAACAGGACACATGACACGCCATCAAGGCTTATCCAGTTCATTTCATAACCATACGCAGCGGAAAAGACTTTAAAACAACCTTGAGTGTATAAATCTTTTGGAAACATTACCCTCCGAGTTGTAAAATCCGTATAAAATTGAAAACACAATCAAAGGTAGCCTAAGAACCAATTAATCAAAACCTTTTAAAAATTTCCGGAAGGTGTAGAAAAAGATTTCTGGCAGGGGGCATTTCGACCGTTCGAACGATCCCATTCGACCGGCTGAATGACCCTTTAGCAGAATCCTGCACAAGCTGCAAAATTTTGCCTAAAGCATCACCCAATTCTACACAAGTTTACCTTAGTTTAAACTTCACAAGTTACAACATGTTATCAAAATCAAAGTTTAAGATTACTAATCCATGAAAAAGGACAATAGCGGAAACATGCTAAGGCTTGTTTGGCTCGATTCACAAAACTCCATCCATTTTCCTTTAAACTTCAAAATCGATAGGTTAAGCATTCAAAACATGAATCCATGGCTTCGGATCCATTACAACATAACTAAGAAGAGTCTTAGTGCTTATTACAACATCATGAAACTGTACTATACCTTTTAAGCCAAATACAGAGTGCTAGCTATTCGTAACGTTCATTATTACAAGACTTGGAATAGAAAGCAAAAACATATGCAAAGGATCCCCGACATTCGTCGGCCTCACTCCTTACGCTTCTTTATCCATTTCTTCCTTTCACATGCAATGGAGTAAATCTTCACTGCTCAGCTATATGTTGAGTGCACAATTTCTAACATATGTCTATATGACAAAACATGCTTTAATCTCAATATCACATAAATAGTTGCTAAGGAGACAAATACGCCTTCATCCGGTAGCGGCAAGTCCAAGCCTTAAACCGCGATGTCAATGGCTAGTCCAAGCCTACAACCATTACATTCCCAAGTGCCCTGGTAAGTCCAAGCCTTAAACCATACACAGTAGTCGTCGCTAATAAAATTCTCAAATATCGAGAAGCTTACTCCGGCATGAATTTGTATAAGTCCCTCCCTCGACCCACATAGACAACTCAACGTGCTCGCGTAAATTTAGACATGATTTTCACATTTAATCGCGTGCACAATTAACGGGTCTAAGATTAACACATGAATTTCGCCCGGATCACAATTTCGTCGTCGAATATAAAACATGTATTTCACCTATATAATATAGGCTAGAAATTCATACCTCAAATTATAGTCGTATAACTTTGAGGGAACGACTAAAAGTCCGAATAAACGCCAAAACTCCGATCCTACGCAAAACCTACAAGTCTACACGTGTTTTCCCCAATTTTTTAGATTTAGAAAATTTATAAAATCTTAGCCAAACGTGGCCTAAAGACTATCAATACGTAGCCCTTACCTTGGGGAGTTCGAATATGCAATTTGGTGAAATTCAGACGGACGAAGGGTCGCCGTTTGTCGTCGCAAAGCCCGTAGGATCAATCTCCCTTTTCTCTCTCCTTTCTCAAGATATTATATGAAGTTTTCAAGAAATGACAATTTCATCCACCACTATTTATTGACAAACTCTTCGGGAATCGAGTTTACTTCCCCGCGAGTTTCTCAAACACCTAGTTAATTCCTGAAACTTCGCCCACGTCTATTTTATTGCTTTATGAGTGAAAACTACTAATTACAAGAATTTTCGATTAAGTCTCGTTTGGATCCAAAATACGTCCGAAAATTAAATTCCGTGGATTCTCTACACAACCTACCTTTTTATATAACGTGTCACTCACGTTCTCACTATAATTCTCAAAAGATATCTAACGATACCAAAATTACCAGAAAGTATACTATACAGGTATAATTCACTATTCATTAAATACCAGATAAGTCAGATAACATTTAAATCACATAAATGTCATTTACTTGTGCTAATGCAAAATGAACCATCATGTTCCCGTGTTCTCACTGACACCTTACCGTTGACTCACAGTCAACCTCAACCTCATTATCAACTAACATTGATAAATTCATAAATTCAATTATGCATGATAAAACTTATAATTTTTTGGTACGGGTGTGACACAGTATCACCGTCTCCGTGTTGTGTCGTCTCTGTGTCACATATCCGTATCCGTGCTACATAGGTTAGTGGTTCAACTGTCGGTTGAACTGGAATTAAATTGTGATGTCATAATTACCTAATATTTATATTTATTTATATAAATTAATATTGATAATTTGATATGAAATAAAAATATATATATAAATATCACATTAAAAATCTAAACTTTTATGTATATATATAGATATATCTATAAATATACGAAAATTCTCTAAAGAGGGCTCGTTGGATCGTATTTTTATTAATGGCAGTGTTTTTATTTCACAATTTTTAAACACAATCCGACAGCTAAAACAGAGACCTTCTCTTTAATAAAGAGAGGACGCCCTCTTTAGAGCCTCACTGTATATATATATACATTTTTTTTGTCACAGAAAAATAAAGTTCAAGACTTTTTTGTTGATAAGATATAGTTCAAGCAAGACTTCAAGTTCAACATTAAAGAAAATAAGAGATGGAAGAAAACTATCTAAAACAAAACTATAAAGTTATGAAACAAATCTGAAATCACTCAACTCATATGAGTCAAATACTAAATTAAAAATTTAAAACTTAAAAGAGGGAAAGAGATAAACATTACATTTTTAAAAATTTAAAATAGATAAGAATGAGAGTCAATCAAGGTCGATGGCAGCTCCAAGCAGCGGTTGACTCCAAGTGGCGGCACCAGTTGGCGGATCTAGGCGACGGGACGGCAGGGGCGACGGGATCTGTCCTCTTCTTGGAGTCTCTACTGATGGAGAGGATGGGTTGCAACCTTGAGCTCAATTATTTCTCTCTCTCTCTCTCTCTGTCATACTCTTTCTCTCTTTAGTTGAACTTGAACGTGAATAACAAAGAGAGGAGTCAGATTGAGATTGACCTAATAAAAGGCTAAAGCCCAAAATTCATTTTCTACCCTATTTTTTAAAGTTCTTTTTATGAACCAACAGTACTGGTGTAACGGTTTTCCGGTTCAAT
This sequence comes from Hydrangea macrophylla, assembly GCA_033977485.1. Classification (NCBI taxonomy): domain Eukaryota; kingdom Viridiplantae; phylum Streptophyta; class Magnoliopsida; order Cornales; family Hydrangeaceae; genus Hydrangea; species Hydrangea macrophylla. The sequence continues at coordinate 19,730,005 of CM066999.1, read as the reverse complement.
TGGTCTACCAGCCTGTTCTGGCCGGTTCTGAGGCTAGTAATGGTTAACGAGTCAGCCCGAATCAGATTTTCGATCGATTGATGGTTCAACTGATCGAACCGTCCAATCCGGTCCGATTTTCACAACCTTGGTGTAGCATACAAGATCTCCGGTAGCTAACCGAATATGATCTTGCGTTTTTGAATGTTTTAAGGATCACAAATAACCTTCCTCACTTCACACCCGCTTCTGGAATTTTATCAATAACTATCCTAAACGGGAATTTTAAGAGACATTCCCCAATCGTGGTATTTCTAACAATTTCATGTCCCAAGCCAATGTCATGAATGTTTTGCCGACTTGGCGACTATGAAATACTACTAGATGCGATTATGCTTTAACAATGTCATTTCCATGATTTCAATACTATGAAATAAGCTTGGTAGTTCAAGATACAAAACTAAATTAATAGGGAAAAACATATAAAAGCACAATCATCATCTTAGACAATTAAGAGATTACTACATCAATAATCGTTTGAATTTAGGTTAACATGGATTCAAATAGTCACATAAGAGTACTTAGTCATTTAACGAATCATGCAAAAAGAATTCTTAAAACAAGATTAACATGTAATAATTCTAGCCTACATATAACAAACCATGAAATTAGGAGGAATAGTGCAGTTAAACAATGAAATCTACCTCTTGAGTATTTGATCAAATCCCCACACCAAAGAGATCAAAAGAAGAATTATGTATATATGCATATCCTCCAAGCTATCAACACCTAGTTAAATAAATCACATTTAGGAATTACAACTATGATGTATTAAGATCACATATATTAACTCTTGAGTTCTAAGGCAATAAGTACCAAAACGCAAATCCCACAAAGAAATCGAAAGCACCGGTGTGAAGGTCTAGGTGAGATGATAATATAGTCTGAAATAGCCTTGCTACAAATATGGTTTGGTGGTCTTCAAAATTGAGCTTGAAGCTCCAAGTGGCTATGGAGGTTTTTATCTCCCAAAACTAGAGATAGATAGGAGAGAGAAAAAAAAAGAAAATGAAAATGAATGAGAGAGACAGGGATATCCGGCCAAAAAGGAGAGAGGGATGAGGTTGAGTGTTACTTTGGTTTGGTCTCCAAAGTCAAGGGTAGGTGGGGAGAGGTTAGGGTGTGGTGCATGTGCGCGCGCGAACACACACATATATGTACCCAAAACCAAAAGGTGATACCAATATGTATCAATTAAAATACACTGCCTCATATCAAGACCCATATTAGTCCAAAATTACCAAAATATCCTTAAAAATAAATTTTTTTTTCTTTCTTCTTCTTGCGTTTCTACATTTACACTAGACATGGTACTTCCAAGCTATGGGTGTCAATTAAAGGTTGCATTGTGGACTCATTTTATATAACAGCCATCAAGCTAGGGCTATTAATTGGAAGGCTCAAAATTGGTTTATAACATGAAAGTTCGCATTTGATCCAAAGTCATTCTTGCAACAGGTCTTTTATCATATCAATACCCTTCTATTGCACGGAAATTCGCATTCGATCCAAAGTCATTCTTACAACAAGTCTTTTGTCATATCAATAGGATGACAATTGTCACAAAAAAATTGAATTTGAATATATATGAGCAACGAAAAAGAAGGAATGGGTAGTGAAAATTTGCGTAAATTTCCTAGAGCAATGTTAAATTAGGTGATTGGAGGAGAATTAGAGTTAGGAAGACAACATGTTATTTTACAAAGAGTAATGCTATATTTCTCAAATTTCTATTCCAAAAGAGTTTCTCAAATGATGTGGCAGTGGGGCCATGTCTAATACTAGTGGGACCTGTTGAATTTTGGTTGGAGGTTGTTTACCTAGCCCAACTGTCACATCATATATTTGGGAAGCACTTTTGAAATATAAATTTGAGAAGCATAGCAATACTCTTTTACAAATACCAAAATTATATCTTACACTCTATTCAATTCAGCAGTACAGAAGGAGATGGGATGAGTATAGAGAAATTGGGTGAGTGTACTAGCAGTAGAAAAAATAAAGGAGAATTGTTCTAACTTAAGGATGGTTCCTAGAAGATACGTACATTTGAAAAAAGAAATGTTGGAGAAGCATATATAAGAAATCACTTTTAAGTGCAACTTAGCCAAATAAGAAAAAACATCAAAAGAGTTTAAAACACAGCAGAAAAAAGAGGCACACCATAGAGAGAAACTGGCCTAGAAATTTTGACTCTACATGAATACCAATTAATGGTTCAAGTTCCAATTTGTTAACTACCAGCTATCACATGCACCATGATTATTCCTTATCTGTCCAACAACACAGAAGACTGGATTTGGTAGCTTGCAGATTCATCGTTGGCACTAGGTATTGAATAGTTAAACGTTGGAGAATCCTTATATGTTGGAGAAGGTATCTTCAAAGGAAGATTGGGCAATGGAGCACCAAAATTAAGCACTTGAATGACTTGTTTAGTTGAAGGTCTAAGATTATAATCTGGGTGAGCACACCAAAGGCCAACAATCAGCAAACAACCCATCTCTTGGTCATCAAAGTCTCCACATAGTTTGGAGTCTGCTGCTTCTAGAAGCTTTGCTGTTTCGTAGAGCTCCCAAATCCACTCCACAGTTGGAGTTTTTTCGGCCACCTTGTCGTGCACACGTAAGCAAAAGCAATAAAATCAGACTCAATTGGTAGACGAAAAATAAGAAAAAAAAAAGTAGGCAAGAAGAACAATCACAAACAAATAACACAAGGATTTAACATACATCACCAAAAAAATAGGGCAGCCTCCATGGGCGAAGAGGATAATTAATTAGATTCATGATTAAGATGAAGATTATGTGAGACTTATGAGAGACATGGATTTTTCCTAAAACCCATCAAAAAGGTATCTAATGAACACCCAAGAGAGATTACAAGGAAAATCCCAACATGTAAACTCTAAACCCCAAACAATTAAGAGACTCGTAGAGTCTCTTCGAGCTCTAAATTCACAAAAACAAGCTCTAGAGTCACGTAGAGAATATAATCAGCTCACATATTCTATTAATCTAAACTGTGCTTCTTGAGACCATGGTTGTGGACCGTTAATCAAATCACAAATCAGTTTGCCACAATTATGAATTGTGAATTGTAAGATTTATTTCTTTTAGAAAATATATAAATGATATATGTGCATGTATTGGACATATATAAAAACACATTCACAATACTGAAAATGAACAAAACAACAAATAAGCACAAGTTTCACGTAGTACTAAGATTCAAAATGTGGAAAGTTTCCAACTTAGAGGTAAAATCATTGAACAATGAATCATATTGGGTGGTATGATACTTGAATCTATTGATTTTAACCACCATTCTCGAGACACACCCTAATTCCTTAACTAAACACCTTTTTTTGTAGTGCTTTCAAACTAGTTCCTTGTAGGAAAAGGATTGGGTAACCCATGTTGAATTTTGTGGTTCATTTAGAAAAGGAAATTCAAATATTGCATTGTCCACTCGAGCGGCCCACGCGAGCATGAATCAACTGCTTTGCTTTGAGTAGTATTCTAAAATCTCACTCACTTGGGTGGTCGCTGGAGCAACCATGAGATTGCATTTTCGACGTGAAAGAGGCTTTTTAGACAATTTTTGGTTTCCTAAGTGGATTAGGAAGGTGCACCTATGTAAACCTAATATTAGGTTGTTTGCATGTGTTGGAATATTATATCTTTCACCTTTTGACCTAGACAGCTATTGGAAGGCATTTGTAAAGCTCTCTAGATTTGTTTCTCCATCATCATAGTTCGAGTGGCTTCGGGGGTGTAGATGTAGGCTTCATTGGCCGAACTGCATGTAAATCTTTGTGTCTTGTGTTTGTGATTAGTTTATCGTTTTCTTGTTCTTTTCTTTCTCGTTGGATTCTTTGTTTGTATTTTGAATCACGCGCTTCCGCACAACAACCCACTCACAAGTAAACTCTAAAACAAAGAAAAAAAACTCTGATAGAATAGGTAGTACATGAGACAAATCTTAACACACCTGAGCAAAGGGTTTTCTTCCGGAGGCTATTTCCAAAGCAACAACTCCAAAGCTGTAAACATCTGATTCCTTGCTTGCTTTACCCGTAATGACACATTCAGGAGCCATATAGCCCATTGTCCCTGCCATAATTGTTGTTTGCGATCCCTTTTCATGGTCAACAAGCCTAGCTAATCCGAAATCCCCGAGTTTGGCATTAAAATTAGAATCCAACATAATGTTGCTTGATTTTATATCCCTATGCACCACACATTGTTCACATTCTTCGTGTAGATAGAACAATGCCGAGGCCAGGCCTTGGGCAATCTTGTATCTTATTGCCCATGTCAATAAGTTTTTTCCTTTGAAGAGATGAAAATCTAAACTCCCATTTGGCATGAAGTCGTAAACAAGTATTAGCTCTCCTTTTTCATGGCACCAACCAATGAGTTGCACCAAATTTCTATGCCTCAATTGGCTAATGATCTTTACTTCTGATGCATACTCTTTTAACCCTTGTTTAGAACTCCTTGACACCCTCTTAACTGCAACATAGGAGTTAAGTTCCCTCAAGAAACCTCTATATACCCCACCAAACCCTCCCTCTCCAAGCTTCTCTTCCTCCGAAAAGTTATTCGTTGCACGCGCCAACTCGCCATAAGAGAATTTCTTAGGTCCACTCCCCTTCTCAAATTCATCGGAGAGATCAAGAACAAGTTCATCTTCTGGTCCTTTACTTCTTCTCTTCCACACCACAATGCCAATTACCAAACCAAATCCACCTATCAAAACACATAAGCCAACACTTAATCCTGCTACTAGTCCTATTCGGTTTGTCTTCCCATCTACTGACTGCTCAACAATTTGTAAATTGGAACTAAAATCCCACGATTTAACATTATACTTCGTAAAAGGTGATCCCGTTGAGGCAGAGAAGCCAATAGCAACGTTTTCTGGTAAGTACTTTCTCAGATCAACTACATAGCTTAGGTTTTTATGTATGAATCTGGTATTATTTACGTACACAGTGAAGCTGACATCCAGAATTTTTGATCTAGAGTTATAATTAATCCAAGCTTCATGTTCACTCCCATTTTCAATTTTAGCGGACCATATTGAATAGTTAGAAGATGTTATTGAGTTGATATTAATACCTACATGAGTTTTCACAGACGATACGCTTGGTGGGTCCCACTCAGGATTCCAATAGGTATCAAACTCCACAGCAACAAAAGGTCTGGCATCTACGCCTATACCCGGGTTGATCGGAAGACCGAGTGAACCGCCTGATGTGATGTGGATATTGGAGATATCAGAGGGAAGAAGGAAGAATGCGAGTCCATCGCTATAGTCTGAGTTTTTATAGGAATCAATGACAAAGGAGAAATGGGTAGTGAAGTCCGCGAGGCTTTGATAAGTGTTGTCCCACAGGTGCAGAGGTTTGACATATGAGGCTCGACCAGTACTCCATGTTCCGTCTTGCCCGCTCTTATTTCGGGTGACTTGGATGCCATCTGAAGAGATATAAGCATCTTCATCAGTGCGTATTTCAACATCAAGCTGGTCAGCTGTGATTTGGGGGATGCTGAAATTCAGAGTACTTATATATATATATGGAGTACTGATCATGAGAAAGAAGCAAAAGATGATACTATTGAGGAGACAATATTGATGAAACATTGTTAGACTTGATGAGATTTGCAGCCAAAGAACTCTTTTATACAGATAATGGCAACTTTTGATTAGTTGAATTAAAAATTTTTTTTTTTTGGGTCAACAAGATAATTTAAATTAATCGGACTAAAAAAGTCCAAAGACGGTATATACAAATTGACAAAAGCAAAAAAAATACTCTCTCCGCCTTATAATAAGTGTTTACATTTTCTTTTTTGAATGTCCCACAATAAGCGTTCACTTTCCTAAATTGGTATATAGGTTTTACTTACTTTCCAAAACTACGCTTATAATAAAAACAAAGTAGCATATATTTGTGGTCCTAAAACAAGCAAAAAGTCAAACACCCATCACATCCAAGAGTAAAATTAAAAAGTGACTCTTTAATTAACCAAAAAAAAAATATATATATATATACATATAATACAACTTTTTTAACATTGTGCAAAATAAAAGTAAACACTTATTATAAAATGAAAGGAGTACCACAAAATCAACCATAACAGCAATAACGTGGAAATTGACAAAAGCCAAAAAAATACCACAAAAATCAACCATAACAGCAATTAGATGGAAATTGACAAAAGCCAAAAAAATCCCACAAAATCAACCATAACAGCAATTACATGGGAATCAGTCCATCTAAATTCGAAGACCCTTCAGTTAAGAGTAATGTTATGTTTCTTAAATTTAAATTCTAAATTTTTATATCAAATGATGTGACAGTAGACCCATTAAATATTGATTGAAAGATGTTGAAGTGATCCCACAATGTTTAATGGTCATACTGGATTTTGATTGGTGACACATCATTTGGGATGAAAATTTAGGATTTGAATTTGAGAAACATAGCATTACTATTTAGTTAATGCCAAAACAGAACAGTAGCATCATTGTAACAAAAATACATTTTTGCTCATCCCAAAACTTCTCACCCATTGTTCACCCAACTCTTCCATTGGTTAATGCAGTAGGACTCAAGATTAAATAAGGATTAATTAATGATAAAAAGTCATAGGTCCCACTGTATTAACCAATGAGAGAGTTAAATAAATAATAAGTGAATAATTTTAGGGTGATCAAAACTGCACTCTTGTAACAATTAGACCAGGGCCACAACCTCACCCAAAAAACAGTCTCCACACGGTAGGATAATTAAACCTCCACGGGGCCGTTTTCATGGGGGAACACGTTTGTTTGGAGACCTATATTATGTAGTATAATCTCCATTGGAGGCCCCTCAACCAGGGCGGCCCTGATGTATAAAATTGTAGGCCCTCGCCTAAATCACTAATATTTTGGATAATTTTAGATCCCCATTCTTAATTATTGAGTAGTAATTATGAAGTTTAAAGGCCTCAAACACAACCTAAAAACCCCGAGACCCAAGAAAGTCAGCTATTGTGCGATAGATTTATCCATTTTTAGAGGCTTGTTTGGGAAAAAAAAAACTACTCAGTAGGTGTTTAAAATTGGTGTACTTAGCATTTTTCCTATAAAAAAAATTCCTTCTCAACTTTCCCAAATATAAGACTTTTAAATGTTTTTGGTCATTTTCCTAATTACATTTTATTTATAGGACTGAATCTCTAAAATTTATTGAGCTTACTTGCAGTTTTTTTGAGGTATCTTTGTACTAAAGCACTCAAATTTTTAGTGCCGTCCCCTTTCTAAAAAAATTAGGTCCTCCTAAATAGACCTAAACAATGACCAAATAGATCCAAATGGCTTTTAGAAAGTACATTTTTGGATTTGATAACTGGTTCATGCTTATATGCAAAGGGCCTCATTTTAGAAGTTCGCTTAAGGCCCCCCAAAAACCTCAGGGCCGGCCCTGCCCCCAACATTCACAAACTTTTTGTTAGTGTTTGGCTGGCGCCTCCTCAAATTTGTGGGGGCCTAAGTTTTTGGCGATGAGGTACAAGCTGCTCTAGCTCCCAGTTTTTTGAGAAATTATCTCATGTGATCATTATACCATGTGACGTCCACTATACTGCTCCATCGCAATTCCTATCTTTTTGCATTTCATTTGATTTTCCTTTTATACCCTTGTTTGGCAACAAATTTATACCGTGTTGTGCATGGCGTGCCAGGACTTTTGTACGAAAGCCCAAATGTGGAAACCAAATCTATCCCTATAAATGTGGTGTGAAAATTAATGATCAGACAATTGTGTTAAATGAGTAGGATTGACCCCCATTAGAAGTTCCCAAATAGTATTGAAGCACACAAGTTTAGAAGTGATAAAATAAACATTAATATGACTTGAAGGAATTAAAATTACAAGGGAAGGGAAAGAAAATTAACTAAGAAAATAGAAAGAAAGAAGGGAAATCTGCTACAAAATACTTAAGGAATGCTATAAAAGGAACACTTTGTTTTGAGTTTTGGTTGCGCGAGAGTTTTTGCTGTTGAGGGGACAGTGTATTTACAGGGAGAATGAAGCTTCCTTTTGACTAGCTTCATAAGCCAATTTGTCTTGAAATGGTTAATTGTTTGGGACTTGAACAACAACCATTGAGACTTGTAATTGCCACTCTCATACTTCTTGGGACTTGCAATATATTCATGGGTCCCACATGATTGATCATTACACTGCATATATTGTTCTGCGAAAGCGCGTGATTCAAAACACAAAGAAAGAATCCAAACGAGAAAGAAAGAACAAAAAAACAAGAAATAATCACAAACGCAACACAAAGATTTACATGTGGTTCGGCCAATGAAGCATGCGTCCACACCCCCGGATCAACTCGAATCAATACACTATGATGATGGTGAAAAACAAATCTAGAGAGCTTTACAATGCCTTCTAATAGCTGTTTAGGTCAAAATGTGAAAGATACAATATTCCAACTCACCACAATAACCTAGGTTTAGGTATGTATTTATAGTAGACTTGCCAAAATAACCAATAAGGAATCCAAATTCGTATAGAATTTTCCTAATTTTACTATCAACAAATTGCCCACCCGCTCGAGTGAGGCGGATGCCGCTTGGGCAGGACACCTAGTGCACGATATTCCAGAAAGTTACTAACAAAAAACTCGCAAAAAACTTCCTCGCATACTCGCTCGAGCGGGAGCGGCAATGTCTTGCAACGATTCCTTTTACCAAAAACTCGCAATTAAGCCACTATTTCAACATACATTTCATATGCACCTTAATGGGCCCGATTATCGGTCATATTGGTCGGATGTGTGCTTATATTCGCCGTGGCCTGCAATGGGGTAAATGAAGTAACACATGCGAGTAATTTTTTTATGACAACTTTCATACAATCCCTAAAAAGATGTGTCTATATCTCTCCTGTGATGCCACTAGACTCCACAGTGATACATGAGAGAAATAAAGACATCTTTTAAAAGATTGTATAAAAGTTGTATGAAAATTGTCACCAAAAAATAACTCAACCCATGGCAAGGGTCCATTAGTAAATTAATGGCAGAAAATGTGTTTGTTTCCAAAGTTGTTCATATTGATTTATTTAATGATCATCATCACCTGCCCGAGGATGAGGTCATCAGTTTGGACTACTGCCCATTCAAATGACATTTTACTCTCATCCAAAGGCTGCAACTAAGTCACAATCGAGTCCCACCATTAGCAAACCCAAAGACACTCTTGTGACCAAAAATTCAACAAGGAATTATATCCGATCGTGATGTGCCCGAGGTCGGACATTTGAGTCCCATTTTGGGGCCAACTATGTTTGTTACTTCCCTATATATTTTAGAGAACTCGGTTGTCTAGTATTTTTGGCCAAACTTCCAAATAATCGGTTATTTGGACAAAATACATAATTTTAGTGTAAACAACTGTAAATTGAGTGATATTTAGATTGTTTGGCACTAGTCATTTTAGTGCAACATACTAATTAATTTGTTTAAGAACAAATTTATACTCTTAAAATTTTGTATTTCAAAGGATCCACTTCATTTTATTGGAAGGTGTTAGAGTGGTCCACTGTCACCCTTTTTTTCTTTTTGGAGGAACACTAGCTAGTTCACATGTATTGAGAACCCCATTTAGGATATTAATTTTGAAAAGTATAGCATTACTCTTTGTTTGATATAAGAGCAATTAACGGTTCCCAAAATAATGACATCATGTTGCTAATAATTGGTATTTGTTAGTAAAAAATAATATATATATATATATAATTGTATATTAGTATGTATATACATAGACACCAGGGATGACCCATTGGTAAGGGATATTTATTCCACTTGGAGGTAGTTCCGGGTTTGAGTAAATCAGGGATATTTCGTATATTTTCAAGTTTTACAGAAAATTTTACTCAAGAAGTTTGTATAAATAGATCTCCAAAAAATTTACCATATAGGAGCGCTGCTCCTGAACCCCGTGAACTCGGTGATACTATTTCTTACTTTCGCTCCTATCAAATCCCCTACTTTATTTTCCTGTATCCGCCCTAAAAAGTGTTGTCTATCAAAGTAACATTATATGCCGGCACTTAGGCAGAAACGCGGGTAAGTATCCAATGTTATTTCAACATTTTCAGCAGCCTTTCACCTGAACTGCTGAAAATACCAACTAAAATATACTTTTTTCGTTCCATAAATTTACATGCTTAGTTTTGAATTTACATATATACAATTAATGTTCCATTATTATTATCATTATTTTTCATAACAATAGTGGAATTAAAACCATTAACAATGTTCACCCAACAACCAAAAAAACTAGAATTTCAACAATAGCCAATCTGAAAAGAGGAAAGGTATATTTTTCCCAAAGAAGTTAAGATCATAGATATAAAACCAACTAAGATTTTTGCCGTGACTATACGTTTTCAAGCATAAAATAATTCATCTCTAAACCAAAGTCAACTGTCATCCTTCCTCTTCCGCAGTACAATTCCACAAAAAATCTGCAAAAAAGAAAATGATAAAGAAAAAGTGTCACAGTAATAGCATCTTCATGTGTTTTTGACTTGTCTTAAGAACTCATCAATACCTTCTTAAGTTTTATGCCCTATAAAGAGCAAGGAATAAAACATGACTCTCATGTGGGTGGGGATTAATATATTATGTTTGATTATATGTATAATTTATTTTTATTTGTTAACCATTTTTTTTTTATAAAGCATTAATATGAAAATGTATTTTTAATACAAATAGAATATTGCTATCTATATATAATCTAGGGTTAATTGCAAAAACACCCCCTCAACTATGACCCGTTTTTGAGTACACCCCCTGATTTAAAAAAGTGAACAACTTCACCCCCTAAACTATCAAAATTTATTTAGTCTCAAACTCTATTGACGGATGTTATAAAATGTCGCATATACCCTTGGTTTGAATTGCAGAAACACCCCCTCAACTATTACCCGTTTTCGAGTACACCCCTTGATCTAAAAAAGTGAACAACTTCACCCCATTTTCTCTCTCTCTCTCTCTCTCTCTCTCTCTCTCTCTCTCTCTCACACACACACACACACACACATGCACATACACATACACACACCCCCCATCACCTCTCACCACTATCATTTGAGAGAAAACTCAGAGAAGAGATAGAACTGGGGTTTATTACCCTTGGTCTGAAGTGCTCTAGAAGTGGGGTTTATGACTATCATTTGAGAGAAAATTCGGAGAAGAGATAAAGAATCGCAAAATTCGGTGTTCGGTGGTTGTGATTGTTGAGATTGTCTGTCCCACATCGGGGACTTATAACCTAGCTACTCAATATATAAGTTCAAGGAGCTACTCCACCCATTGCCAATTGGTTTTGGGTTGGATGCTCCAATTCAACATGGTATCAAAGCAGGTTATCGTTGGGCCCAATTTGTCCATTTGTGCTCCACGTCACCCTATCTCAGTAATCCACGTGTTTGGCTGTTAGTCATGCCACACGTGCAGGGGCGTGTTGAGATTATCTGTCCCACATCGGGGACTTATAACCTAGTTACTTAATATATAAGTTCAAGGGCCTACACCACCCATTGCCAATTGGTTTTGGGTTAGATGATCCAATTCAACAATGATTTTGGGTATGGGTGGTGGTGATTAGATGGTACGGTGGTGATTTGGTGATGATTTTGGTATGAGTGGTAATGATTGGATGGTGCAGTGGTGATTTGGTGATGATTTTGGGTGTGGATGGTGGTGATTGGGTGGTGGTTGGGTGGTCAACAGGTGGGGCAATGGTAGTGACTGGATGGTGTGGTGGTCATTGGGTGATCATTGGATGGTGCAGTGGTGATTGGTGGTGTCCGATGGTGATTTGGTGATGATTTTGGGTATGGGTGGTAGTGATTGGATGGTGTAGTGGTGATTTGGTGATGATTTTAGATGTGGGTAGTGGTGATTGCATGGTCAATGGGTGGGGCAATGGTAGTGATTGGATCGTGTGGTGGTCATTGGGTGATCATTGGATGGTGCAGTGGTGATTGGTGGTGTCCGATAGTGATTTAGTGATGATTTTGGGTATGGGTGGTAGTGATAGGATGGTGTAGTGGTGATTTGGTGATGATTTTGGGTGTGGGTAGTGGTGATTGCGTGGCCAATGGGTGGGGCAATGGTAGTGATTGGATCGTGTGGTGGTCATTGGGTGATCATTGGATGGTGCAGTGGTGATTGGTTGTGTCCGATGGTGATGATTTTGGGTATGGGTAGTAGTGATTGGATGGTGTAGTGGTGATTTGGTGATGATTTTGGGTATGGGTGGTGGTGATTGTGTGGTCAATGGGTGGGGCAATGGTAGTGACTAGATGGTGTGGTGGTCATTGGGTGATTATTGGATGGTGTAGTGGTGATTGGTGGTGTCCGATGGTGGCTGGTGGTTGTCGTGGTGGTGTGGGGCAAGGGAATGAGAGAGAGAGGGAAAGAGGAGAGTGAGAAATAAGGTAGAGATAGAGAGATCAGACTCATTTTGGGCACAAAGGGTAAATGTGTCCACTTTTACTCTCACGTGATAGGCACATGCCCATTTTCTATTACAGACAAACGGAGGGGGTCAACTTGTCAAGTAAGACAAACAGAGGGGGTCAATTTGTCGGAAAAAAATAGTTGAGGGGGTGTTTTTGGAGGGGTATTATCGTCACAATGGACCAAAAATTTTGAAATCTGTTAGTATTTTAGACGGCAGGCTAACGGGAGGGGGCAATGTGTCAAGTACAAATACTTAAGGGGGTCAACCTGTCGGGTAAAATAGTTTAGGGGGGCGAGTCAAAAACGGGTCATTGTTGAGGGGGTGTTTTTGAAATTAACCCTATAATCTATAATATATATATATGTGCACCGATCCCCATAAGTGTTTACACTTTTATCAATCGGTGCATTTCACTTAAGTGATTTTTTAAGAGTTTTAACGGCCCTTTTTTTTTTGTATGCCATTTTTTTGGTCAATCCATAAGAGTCCTAATTTTAAGCATGATTGGTAAATTTATTTATTTTTATGGAAAACTTTGCTTGCTCACATTTCCTGGCTTATGACTTGCAATTGCATTTTTTTTTTTTATAAAAGTTTTTTGTACTACGTTTTTTGCTTTCATCAATTCGTGACTCGTATTCCTAATATATTACTGACACGACTGAAAATGTGTGGTCTCGTAAAGAGTACGCCCAAGTGTAGACGGTCGCGTCGAGTTATAACCAGTAAGACCGGGTCGTATCCCAAAGGACAGAAGGATCTAGATAGAATCCTAAAGAAAAGAAAAGATGATTTCTTTAAAGGTGGAGGTTCTAACGGCCCTATTGAATTTTAGATTGAAGATGAATGAATTGGAGTAAAGCGACAACTTAATTTAACAGAACTAAACTATGCGATTTAAGATTATATATGAAAAGGTGTTGGGAACATGTGAATCCACATAGTACCAGCCGCTACCATGATTTTAATAATAACGAACAACCGGGGTTTTATCCTTATAGTATTCCATATTTCAAAAATGATTAAGCTAAGCATCCTAGACACTAAGTATGTGAATTTCACATACATAGTGGTCCAACTACCTCACTTATTTATGAAGAGCTAAAATAATAATAATTAAATCTCTGAACAATGATAAACAAATTGAATATAGGATATTCGACATGTTCGTAATAAACGTTCATTGAACTAGTTAGTGTAAAAAGCTTTTATTTCAAAATCAAATTGCAATTTGAACTTAAAGATCGATTTGGACTTAGTTTCTGCAACAAAAGTTACTGGAATACTAAAAGGATTCTGCCCAAGACATTTTCATGCCAATCGATTGCTATTAATGGCAATCGATTGGTATGAAATGACTCCCAATCGATTGGTTTGAAATCTATGGCAATCTATTGGTTTCTGTTACCAATCGATTGCCACTGATTCTCAAACAGAATCATGGCAGTGGCTGGGAACAATGTTTCTTCACATTATTTCCAACCAGGATTCTAAGCTAACATGTTTGGAATTGCGAAAATATAAGTATAGAATAACATATTGATAATACGGGAGTTAAACATGAATTTGAATGTTAAATTAAAATTGCAATGGTGAATCAAGTTCTAAACAATCACTACTCTCAAATCAAAAATGTAAACGTGTAAAGAAAACCTGAAGTGATCACTAGAATTGATAGAATCCTACGACTTAGAGTTGTTTACAGAAATTAAAAATCCAAATGAAAACCTACAAAACAATGAGATCTGAGCCAACCTTGACCCCTCTCACTCCCCTCTATTTATAGTGTGATATCCACGAGCTGAAGGCGTCTAGGTTCAATCTGTAACGGATGGTCGCTGTCATTATCACTGATTTGCTGAGATTCTGCTCCATTAAAGAAGTTTGACCCCTAGCTTTTATTAGAATTAGTATTATTAGCTTTAGGGTAGTTTAGTCTTTTCTTTTATATTAGGGTAATACTGTATACCTAGATATTCTATTAGTATTGTCTCTTCTTTTTCATTGTATTCATTCATTCAGTTTTTGGTGTTATGAAAAACTCTAGCTCTCTTTTTCTCTTTTCCTTTGTTGTTTTCTTGATTATTTAATAGATTCACATGGTATCAGAGCAGGTTCGAATCTCATCCACGATTTTCGCAGATCCAACTGATGATTCTGGTTCGTTGTTGGATTTCTCGTTGATTCGGATTCGTATTTAGATCTCGCACTGCTTCGCGCTCGTTTTTGGATCTGTCACTGATTCTGGTTCGTTTGTTTTGTGTTTTTGGATCTGTCTTTGATTTTGGGTTCGTTTGTTTTGTTTTATTTAATTGCTTCGTTTTCGTAATGGCTGCTGAACGTGATGATTCGCTTCAAGCGATTAGTGTTAAACTCGATGGCAAGAATTTTGCATATTGGAATTATGTGATGAGAAATTTTCTAAAGGGGAAGAAGATGTGGGGTTATATCAATGGGGATTTTAGTAAACCTACGAATGAAAACGCTGATAAATTTGCAGAATTGCTAGATGTTTGGGATACAAATAATTCAAAAATCATTACTTGGATCAACAACTCCGTTGCCCCCTCGATAGGTATGCAATTGGCAAAGTTTGAATATGCAAAGGAGGTGTGGGATCATTTGGCAAAATTATTTACACAGTCCAATTTTGCGAAAAGGTACCAATTAGAGTGTGATATTCGTGCCCTTGAACAAAAAAATTTGAGTATTCAGGAGTTCTATTCTACAATGACAGATCTTTGGGATCAGTTAGCTTTCATGGAGTCGCCCGAATTGCGGGCCTTTGCACCATATATCGCTAGTAGGGAGGAACAACGTCTGGTTCAGTTTTTGATGGTTCTACGTGATGATTTTGAGGGCCTTCGTGGATCCATTCTCCATCGTAGCCCACTTCCGTCAGTTGACTCTGTTGTCCATGAGTTAGTAGCCGAGGAAATACATCTCAAAACACAGTCTGGAAAGGGAATTCTGTAACACCCGTACCCGGGGAAACGGGTAAATTATTGTGTTAATATGCATTAATTAATATAATTAGTGTATAAAATGGATTAAGGGGAGGCTTGGACTCGCCCAAGTAAAAAGTGTTCAGAGAGGGACACTAATTGGAAAAGTCCCCAGTGAGGTGGGACAGGTATTGAAATGGAACCCAGTGAAGGGTAAATTGGTAATTTGCATTTTAAATGATTAAATGCATTTTTATGTGATTACATGGATATTTGTTTACATGCTTTCATATTACATGTTAATATGTGTTAGCATTAGTATGGACACCCAAGTAAGGGTATAAATGAAAAAGGTTTAAAATTAGTAGGTACGATAGCAATTTCACAAAATATGTGGGACCCACGTTGGGACCCATACGGAACTTAGACAAACACTCATTAAATAATTGGGTAGTTAATGAAATGTTTGGGGGATTTCATAATAAGAACTTAAGAAGATCCGGGGGTGTAAACGAAAATAGAGGGAATTGGTTGACACCTCATTTGCATGAGATGTTGGTGTGTCACTAGGAGAGTCTATACTCTCAATTCACTGCAGAAACTAAACAAAAGAAAAGATATCACCGAGAGAGGAAGACGAGCTCGAGACGCCGACGTCGTTTTTCCGCCGTTCCGTCGCCGCCGTTCGTCGGATTCGCGAACCGAAGCCGTTTTCGGACTCGTGGAGGTGAGACGAACGTTTCTACACCCTTAATTTATGTTTATTTTGCTGGGTTTTGGTAGTTCATATTTGACGGTGAGACGTCGTCTACCGAATTCTTGTAGGATTCTTGTTGGAATAGAAATTGAGGTTCAATTTGGTGAAATTCAGCACTTCTGTAGCTTAATCTTGGGTAAAATCAGTGTATAAGGTGAGTTTTCTACACCTAAATCTGATTGTGTTTAATGGGTTCAAGCTATATGTGATGTTAGAGATGTTAATTCATGATTAGGAATTGTAAAGATGTTAATTATGTGAATTCTATGTCAATTTTATGAAAATCATATGTTGATACATGAATATGTGTTATGTGCTTATATGTCTATGTGGTAGTCAATGAGCACCGGGGAAATGGTTCATTGTTGGGAGTAATAAGGGTGGCAAAGAGGAAGAATCCGATAAATACGGAAGTCCAAGGAATAGAAGTGACCACGGGACCAAGGGAGGTCTTCGGGTTTGAATGAACCATGTAACCGGTGACTCGGCGATTACGTTTATGCTTATGTGTTATTTGTAGCTTTGCACGTGTTAAACATACAATCATGTTTAGAATGCTCACTAAGCAAATTGCTTAAGAAAACCGTTTTCCTATTTCTGTTGTGGTACATAACAACCACCGCAGGTACGGAGCAATATCCGGAGAGAAGGTGACGCGCTCGGGAATGGGGAAGAGAGTTAGAGCTTGTAAATATGTTTTAAACTTATATTATAGTGTAACTAGTGGGTTGAGGTTCTCAACTTGAGGTTTGATGTCTTGACTTGCGAATGGGAGAGATGGGGAGAGATGGGAGAGATGGGGGAGATTGAGCCTCATGCTTGTAAATTCCTTTTGAAACTTGTAAAATGATGTAAAGTATGGTGTCTTTTATGTTAATGTTCATATTTAAGTTGTTGGAAGCGAACTTGAGTCACAACCATGTATGTTGGAGAGTTGGAAGTAAATTTGAGAACATATGTGTAATCTCTCTCGTTTTGTTCTAGTAGGGTGCAAGTAATGGATTTGACCATCTCGGCAAGACCGGATGTGTCGTTAGTGTCTTGGACATGTTTCTTTAGTGTTTATAATGTTAGTTATGACTTTGAGTTGAATTCCAACAAGTTTCATGTATTTTGGATAAGAATTGAGAATTTAAGTTGAAAAGTTTGTTGTATTTCACATGAAACGAGTTCATGGTTGATTTGATCAAATTGTGAATATGATTTTATGATCCATGCTTAATTTGAGTTTAAACAAGTTTAGAAATGTGTTGGAATTGATTTCCCAAAGTTTCATAATGTTTCCATGTGTTTTGGTTGTGTTTTGGTAACTTAGAAACTTGTTTGACAGCAAAGGAAATTTAGCAGCAGATTTGTGAAGGGGATCGATCCGCGATTTGTGAAGGGATCGATCCGCCCCTCCAAGGGGACATTCTGCGGGAGACTAACATAAATGGATCGATCCGCCCATTATGAAGGGATCGATCCGCTTTGTATTTTTCCCCTGGACGTCCATTTTTACGGAAACATGCATAACTTTTTCTATAAAACTCGGATTCACGCGCCGTTTGTTGCGTTGGAACCGGGACTCAAAAATCTAACTTTTGGTATAAAAATTTTACATACTTTCTAAATGACTATTTTGCCCTTGGGGGCTGTTTATCACAATAGAGTTCTTTAAAGTGGTTTATTTACCTTTTCTCTTTAATTAGTGTGTGTTTTGGGTGCGGTTACTCTTGTTACACGTGTCCTAATCCACCGGAGGTGGGTTGGGGTGTGACAAATTCTCTCCGACTCTACTCCGTCTGTTTTAGCAGCCCCTTTTCGACCACAGTCCAACAATCAGAATAAGCCTTACTCGGGTGTTCCTCATGGTCCTGGTGAAGTTTGCAGGCTTAAAAAAGCCTTATATGGTCTTAAACAAGCCCCTCGAGCTTGGTTTGAGAAGTTTTCCACAGTGATTACCTCATTTGGGTTTTCCCCGAGTGAGTATGATTCAGCTCTCTTTATTAGGTGTATCACTGCTGGTCGTATTATGCTCTCTTTGTATGTTGATGATATGATTATTACTGGTGATGATGTTGATGGGATTGCAGTGTTGAAGTCTGAATTAGCTCGTTGTTTTGAAATGAAGGACTTAGGTCCACTACGTTATTTTTTGGGGATTGAAGTAGCCTGTTCTCCAAAAGGTTATCTTCTTTCCCAGTCTAAGTATACAGGTGACATTCTTGAGCGTGCTCGCCTCACTGATAATAAGATTGTTGATACCCCTTTAGAGCTTAATGTTCGTCTTTCCCCTTCTGATGGCGTTCCTTTGCCTGATCCTACCTTATATCGCACTATTGTTGGTAGCTTGGTTTATCTTACTATTACTCGTCCAGATATTGCTCATGTTGTTCATGTTGTTAGTCAGTTTGTTACTTCTCCTACTACAGTTCATTGGGCTGCTGTTCATCGTATTTTGAGGTACTTGAGGGGCACAAGGTTTCAAAGTCTTTTACTTTCGTCATCATCTTCCTTGGAGCTGCGTGCATACTCTGATGCTGATTGGGCCGGTGATCCTACAGATCGCAAATCTGTTACTGGGTTTTGTATATTTTTGGGTGATTCTCTCATTTCTTGGAAGAGCAAGAAGCAAGATGTTGTTGCTGTGTCTTCCACAGAAGCTGAGTATCGTGCTATGGCTTCGACTACCCGTGAGGTTATTTGGTTACGCCGACTACTTACAGATATGGGTGTCTCCCTTCCTCACCCTTCACCTTTGTATTGTGATAATAAGAGTGCTATTCAGATTGCTCACAATTCCGTTTTCCATGAGAGGATCAAGCATATAGAGATTGATTATCACATTACTCGTCATCACCTTAAGCATGGAGCTATCACTTTGCCTTTTGTTTCTTCTTCCGCACAGATTGCTGATTTGTTTACAAAGTCACATCCGATTCAGCGTTTTCGTTTTTTAGTTGGCAAACTCTCTATGCTTTTAGCTGCAGCATCGTGAGTTTGAGGAGGGGTATTAGAATTAGTATTATTAGCTTTAGGGTAGTTTAGTCTTTTCTTTTATATTAGGGTAATACTATATACCTAGATATTCTATTAGTATTGTCTCTTCTTTTTCATTGTATTCATTCATTCAGTTTTTGGTGTTATGAAAAACTCTAGCTCTCTTTTTCTCTTTTCCTTTGTTGTTTTCTTGATTATTTAATAGATTCACAGCTTTTACCAATCGATTGGTAATTGAAACTAATCGATTGGTGAAAACCAATCGATTGATATCATTTCCAATCGATTGGTTCTGAATGGATGCCAATCGATTGGCATAAAGGCAATCGATTGGGACTTGAACTTCATCTTTGAGATGTTCTCTTGTTCCTTGATCTATCCCTTTCAACTTTTTTATTCATTCCACTTTCGGGACCTGCATTTAAAGGACATAGCACAACAACATACCACAAAAACACATTATTGTGTAAAAAGATAAGTTAAGAAACAAATGCAGGTAACACTAGAGATATGTTGTTAAGTTTATCCAATTATCCTCTTTATCGGGCCAACTACAAATATCAGCCCTCATCAATTACATATAATCTAAGGGATTTAGATAATTACCTATTATCAATCTCACTATTATAGGATTCCCTGGATTGGTTTCTTCCTCTCTTTTTTTGAGTCAAGTTTACTATAAGATTCTCACAAACTTGAATAGTTTAGTATTATTATTATTATTTTTCCTTTTCCTTTCTTTTGGGTCACGCTTGCTTTTGATCACTTGTTGAATATTGACCGGATTGGTTTCTTCATCTCTTTTTTTTTTAGTCAAATTTACTATAGGACTAGCAAACTTTTTTTTTTTTTGTCCTTTCTTTTGGGTCACGTTTGCTTTTGATCGCTTGTTGAATATTGACTGGTTTGTTTGTTTGTTTGTTTGATTTATATTTTTAATTTTTATGTCTTTTGTGGACCTGCAACAAAACTCAAACTCAAACATTAAGCTCATATTATCAATTCCTGTTATTATAAGACTCTAATTAACTGAAATTATTATATCATCAATGCTTATTGTTGTAGGTCGACTCTAAACAAACTAAACTATACTACCAATATTATGTCGTTACATACGTATTACCAAACCAAAATTTTATGTTTTGTATTTTCTCTCTATAATCTCCAACAACATTCATAAGTATTTATGATTTATTGATTGAGGTATGTTTTTGTCGATTTCTTTTTATTAATTTTAGAGGTTTTCATCTTCTTTCATCTTTCATTACGATCAAATGAGGCACTTATTTCCTCCACAATGATTTTGGCTAACTTTTAAATATTTTGCCCTATTGCAGTATTTATGAAACAGATTTTAGCTCATTTTTAAATATTCTGTCTTCTTGCACTTTCTTGATGAAACAAACGAAACTTGTAATTTATGTTACTTAGTTACGATTTCTCACATTGCTAGCTATATATAAAGCAAAAAGCATAACTGAGTTGTGTACGAATTACTTGAGAATTACCATTAGGGGTGTTTAAGAAAAACTAAAAATCGTAAACCGATCGAAGCTAATTGACCAAACACCGATTGATCAATTTATTAAAGGAACACACAAGCCTAATCCGAATGAAAACTGACCTACCGCAACCAGAAAGTCGATTTTTAAACCACTAAGAACCCGAAAAAAAAATCCCACCACGAACACTCCTAAATACCATGAGTCAATCTTTTCTTTTCTTTTCTTTTTTCAAGTGCTATATGTTTTATCAAAACTAATTTCAATTGAACCACTTCTCAATTTTTCATTTTTTGTTTAGCTTATTATTAATTCTCTATATTTTTGTCATATGTAGTAAGTTTCAACTTCATCGAATACCATAGCAATCGTCAGTGGCTTGTACGCTCATATAATTATTGACATTTTTTGTTTTGACACCAACTTCTTAATTAATGTCATTTATGAAATGTTTGGATATTTTTAACTTAGGTTTTCTTCAAAGAAAATGTACATATATAAACTTCATAGAAAACAATTATGACATGAGACTTTACATTTTAGACTTCACTGACAAAAATAAAAAATAAAAAATTTACCTTCTACGAAACAACACACACGTAGCCCAGAAAAAAAAGCTTACCACAAATAAACACATATTCCAAAACTAGGTTCTAAATTTCAAACGTTGAATTTTAAATTGGTTTGGAAAAGATTTTATAGTGCTTTGTAAAATGGATCGTTAACCAATTCTAAACATGTTGAATAAGAAGAGATGGGATCAATTACTAGAGAAAGAATATGAATGCATCAATTTCCACAGCTGAATTCGTGAGTTTTGGAAGAATTCACTCAAAACATAAGTAATTCTTGAATATTATTTTAGAATTTAAATATTCTAACATCAAACTGTATGCAATGATTGAGTTTAAAATCCTTTATTATATTAAAATTGGTATCAATTGAATTTGATTTCTATTGCTCTAATATCATTTTTTTTTTCTTTTTTTCTTATATTTGGCATCCTTTTGCATATATTTTTACATCCTAAAAAATAAAAATGCGAAGAATAAAAAATTAATGTTCATTATAGGTATTTGCATCTTTTCATGATTCTTGTATATTTTGATAATCAAAAATTTTCACCTACATAGTCCGTGATATTTAAAAAATGCACGCTAAGAAGTTGAGTCGATAACAATTTGTCATATGTTACTCTATTTATGAACGAACATAACTTTTTTGGTCCCATAAATTTGGTGTAGAAGAGATGAACTTAACATATGCCTAACTTTAATTTCTACAATAGGGAGAGGGTACTTTCGATCTTGCACCTTCACATTCTAGGAGTATACATTAATTAGTTAGGTTGTTGACAATAAAATTTATGACTACAAGTTACATATCTAAATGCTTATCTGCGTATTTTCTTTGCTTAAAATTTATTTTCTTAACCTTCAGTCAATCTATGGGATCTCTTGCTATACTCTTGAACAGCAAAAGAGAAAAAGATCTACCATAGAAACTAAATGAACTAAGCAAAAAGGGTCAAGTATTCACAATTTTTCTATAGTCCATGAATATGAATAAATAAATGAAAATTTATAAGGAAAATTATTACTAACATAACAACATATACACAATTTAGTTCAAACATAGTTAATTTCGTGTTAAAAATATATTGTTTTTTTTTTTCCACATTTTTCCTCTTTTCCCTTAAAAAGAAAGGAAAGTGCGACAATTCGTTTAAGAAAATGAACAGTTATATTTACTTAATTTATTTTAAGATGCTAGTAAAATTATATTTTTATAGTAAAAGAGTAATTGACTTGAAAACCTCGAGTTCTATATTGTCATAACTTTGAAAATCCCCAATATTAAATTGACATACATTTTTTTTTTGGTAATCGGGGGTGTCCGGGTCAGCTTGCGCGCACCTCGACTAATCCCCCGAGGCCTGGAGGCGCCGGGTGAATACTCCAGTGGCCACGCTCCCTATGACTCGAACACTAAACCTCTTGGGTAGTACACCCAAAAAGCTTACCACTCGACCACAAGGGACTTGGTTAAATTGACATACATTTTGTTTGGGTTTATTATTAATTTCCCTTTGTTTATGATATTATGGTATAGTTTTTTCAAAACATGAATATTAAACATCAAGAGACTATATATATATAGATAGAGAGAGAGAGAGAGAGAGAGAGAGAGAGAGAGAATCTTCAACTATTTTGTTTTTCTTCTGACACCGATGCCAATATTTGTATTTTGAGATTTAATACAAACAGTTCAATCATAATTTTTTTAGATTAATTATTTCATTATTTGTTGAATAATTATTCTTAGATGAAAATTTGGAGCAAGTTGACTTACACAAAAGAGCCCAAATCATTCTAATTTTTTTCAAAAGGAGTTAATTTGACATAACAGAAAGCTAATTGAACAGTTTTATAAATATTTTTTTTATACAATTTGATCACAAAAAATGATTTCAATTACAATAGAAATATTTTGCATTGTATTTGATAGTTCTTTATTTGACCTTTGATATAATTGGTTCCTATAGTGATATCAAAAGTAAACTACCATATTTAATAATTACGCAGTTCAACTAAATGCTACAAAAACTTAATAAAAAAAATGAATTCATATATGACCACATTATAATTAGCAAGAACGGAACATAATCAAAGTTAAGTGAGAAATTATTTTGAAAAATTAAGACAAAAATTAATGCAAATAATTACGAAGAGTTTGAGTACTTCACTGCAACACTTGAAGAGATGTTTTATGATCTAAACAATTTAATATCAGATGTCTGGCATGATTCTTCTAGATTTAAATACTTTTCAAAAAGATATTCAGAAATTATTTGTACGAGTCAAGTATTTAGCTAATTTGTTCCTTCAATTTGTTTATATCTACCCTATGTGTACCAACCACGTGCAAAGCACGCGCACGCACGTGGAATAAGACTAGTATAGTAAAAGGATGAAACTGTCTTTTTTTACATATAACTACTACTCAAACCACTTTTTCAATAGGGTAATTTTATTAACACCTACCTATTTTACTCTTTACACCCACTTTTTAATAATTTTTTGCATTACAACTTTACCCCAATACAATCTGTTATATACGGACCAATGAATAAAAGAAATCTTTAATCAAGTTACTTTTCACACCCACTTACCTTAACAAACCTAACTCACAAACACTTTCTCCTTAACAAATCGTATCGTATATATTTGCATATACAATATACACACGGGCAATGCTAGGGGCACTAACAACTTCCACTAACACTTACTAACACACTCTATCTCTCTCCTAGTGGTACTGCGGGGCCCCTAGGAGAGAGATAGAGTGTGTTAGTAAGTGTTAGTGGAAGTTGTTAGTGCCCCAAATATTACTCTATACACAATACACATCAATATACATCAATATACATACATATGCAAATTCATAGGTACATAGATTAAAAGTGATGCACATCTATTTATACTACAAATTCGTACGTGTATACATATTTGATCCCAGATATATAACATACGTAATATGTGTATATATACATAATACACACCGAAAATACTATTGCTCAGGATCATCATTATTTGATGACTGATCCTAGAATGAAACTGACTGGGTATGTTTTTCGTTTTCCAATTCCATTATAACATTATCAACTAACAGTTGACTTTTGAGCTAATTGATTGTTTTCTAAATTAACATTTATTAGTTGACAATTTGATCTTATAGATAATAGTTTAATTATCAACACCCACTTTGGTTGTAATTTAGTTTGTGTGACTAGTGTATACTCTTCTTATCTGTGGTGGGAGTGGAAGAGGGAGAGGGGATGGGTGCAAAGAGTAATAAGAAATGGAGGCCAAGTGTTTTTACGGTTAGGGTTAGGGTTATTTTTGGAGATGAAGGGTGGGTGTATAGAGTAAATTGTTTTAATTTAAACAACAATGTTAGGGGCACACCCATTCACACCCAAAAAGCATCTACACCCTGAGGTGGATCAATGAGAAGAGACTGACAGTGGACCCGCAGTCTCTATCTCTATCTCTCATCTCATTAGTCCACCTCAGAGTGTGAATGCTTTTTGGGTGTGGATGAGTGTAGGGTTTAGATGTTAGGGGCACAACCCGCTCTCACAGCCACTCTCACAACTATATATCTCTACTCTCTCTAGGAGACTAGGATGACACTGTGGGGTCCGACTAATTTCAATAAACCCTACGTGTCACCCAGAAGAGAGATAGAAATAGTTATGAGAATGAGTTGTACCCCAAACATTGCTCATTACCCAACCACCAAAACTATCAAAATTTATTTTGACAAAAGGTATTGCAGAGGAGTTAGATATCTATGTCGTCATTAAGCTGGAAATTGGGACCGGATGCTAAATTTCAGAGGAGTTACACATGGAGTTAAAACAAAAGAAGCAAAAGACGATCATCGTAAAGAGAGAGCGATGAAGCATACTAGATTGGAGATGTGGATTCAAAGAATTGCAAAAAACCCATGGTTGGGAGATATTTCTGAGTTTGCAAATTGCAGCTAATAGTTTGATACTAAGTCTTTGTTAAGTCTTGTTCAGTATTTCTACCAAGGCATTCTATTATTGCTGACTTTGATTTGTTGAACGTACAAGTCTACCTTTCTTTTCAAGTCTTCCTCATTTAGTCATTTTGATTTGTTAAACTTCCTTTTCATCGAGAAGAAACAGAAAATTAAACCATTGCTGTCGCAAGTGGCGGAACTTCATAAGGGCATGGGAGGCATGGTCCCCCCAGAATTTTTAAAAAATTCTAATTATACCCTTAAAAGTTCTGAAATTTATAGATACTATATCTTGGTCCCTGCAAATTAAATTAATTAACATATTGGCCCCACTAAATTTTTAACTTTTACAAAATGGTCCATGTAAATATGTATCTTGCAACACTTATTGTACTCCATCCCACTCTAAATCATCAACCGAATCATGCATTTTATTAGGGTGGATCAAAATTGAGTATACGAAACGAGAATTACAATACCAAACCTCTCTGTCGCGATCGGGTTTTCGGAACAGGCCAGCAAGTCGTATGCCTAACTCTTCTGAAAGTGGGTGATAATGTGACGGATTTCGTTTGGGAAAGGTGAAAAGAGTGTGGTAGGGCCGAATCGAATTATTCAGAGTCGCCACCTAACATTCTGAGTGTTAGGATCCCTGCAAAGATGACAAAATCGTCTTTGACTTTTATTTTTGATTTGAAAAGTGGGGCCCATGAGAATAGTGACTCTGAATAAGCCGTGTGAAAGACCAGTGTTTTTTAAAATCATCTTTGACTTTTATTTTTGATTTGAAAAGTGGGGCCCATGAGAATAGTGGCTCTGAATAAGTCGTGCGAAAGACCAGTGTTTTTTAAAAAAATGTTTCAGGGACTCGGTTACGTCGAGAGAATGTGTTAGGCACCCTTGAACATTCGTGAAACACACAGTTGCTGGTTTCAGTGATTTTTAGTAAAATGGGGGCATATTAATTGATAAACGAGTTTTAGGAGAAAGAGATAGAAATGGTGACGGATATGACCGCACTCTTAAGAGTTATACGTATCCCAAGATAGAAATCAGGCCAAACGTAGTTCTAACCTTGTGTTCGAGTGCATGCAAGTGATTTGAAAAAGGATTGGTCGATCTAGACCGTGCGAGTATAAAGTAGTGTTTTGAGTAAAAGTTGGTATAGCTAGGAACTTTAGCTTGTACGGTATAGTCCTAGACTTTAACATTTTAAAGAGTACTGAGTTTTGAAAAGAGTGATTTGAGTAAAAGTAGGTGTAGCTAAGAACTTTAACCTGTACGGTGTAGTTCTAGACTTTAGCCTTGAAAAAAATGGAGTAGATTGACCGAGCAAGGGAAAAGGGCCATTTTGGTAGTTCGGCAGTATAAGACCTTGACCCATGGTTCAATATTAAACGTGAACCATTATCCAAATAGGACCAAAACGATAAGTTGGACGTGTCCTAGGGGGGACTTCCCTAGCATACAATCCAGCTATTGATCTTGTATGTGTAAATAAAGAATAGGAATTTTTTCCTTCGATTAATGGAACAAGACGATGAGCTGGTTGTGTCCTAGGGAGGTCATCCCTGGCATTCGGGCCAGCTTATCAACATTAATCGTACAAATAAAGAACAAAAATTTTATCCTTTGATTAGTGGAGCAAGGCGATGAGCTGGTTATGTCATAGGGAGGTCATCATTGGCATACAGGCCAGCGTATCAAACTTGAAAGTATAAATAAAGAATGAAAATTTTAACCTTCGATTAGTGGAGCTAGGCGATGAGCTGGTTGCATCTTAGGGAGGTCACCCCTGGCATATATGCCATCTTATTGACCTTGATCGTACAAATAACGAATAAAAATTTTGTCCTTCGATTAGTGGAGCAAGGCGATGAACTAGTTGCATCCTCGGGAGGTCATCCTCGGCATACATGCTAGTTAAGTGACCTTGTATGTATAAATAAAGATGAAGATTTTATCCTTCGATTTGTAGAGTGAGACGATGAACTGGTTGTGTCCTAGGGAGGCCATCCCTGGCATACAGGCCAGCTTATCGACTTCAAATGTACAAATAATGAATATAGATTGCTACTCCTATCCAGTTTCAGCGATAATTAATTGATGTTCAACAAGGTATCAGGCCCGTGGTTAACAAATGTTTGAGTAATAATAAATGAAATAACAATAGTTAAATAGTTATCACTGCTATTAAAACCCTTGACTTGTATTCGGAGTACTTTGAGCATGATCAAACAGCTATGGTAGCAGTTGATGTCTAGTAAAGTGTCATTTGATGTCCAAAAAATAGAGAAGCAGATGGATAATGTCATGTTCAATAGCTTCCTTTACTTTCTTAGCAAAATGAAATGAAACTACGTCAACATTTTTTTGGTCTTCTTTTATTTTTTGCTGGAAGTAATGGTTGGTGTCCATGTATAAAAGGATTCATAAAGCACAGTTAAGAGTTAGCAGAGTCACGAGTTAGTATATGTATTAATGAGTTAGCACTGTTACTCCGGATTTTGCTTGAAAAGGAGTTAATAAACTAAAATGAATCTAGTAGATATTGATTACATCCATTAGTGGTTATCAAGTAGCCTTCCAAAGCGAGTAATCACATTGACTGGATTGCCTACTGCCAAGGTGAAGGTTAAATCGCTTAGCTCACAACGAGCATGGATTTCTTTTCTTGTTTTAACTTTTAGTTATAAATGCATGTGTAATATCTGTACCCAGAAAAAAGGTAGTAATATTTATTTTGCATGCATTAATTAGTATAATTAATTGCATGTGATGATTTGTGTGAGTTTCAGTTACCCAGATATGATAAGTGCTTGATAAAGGCACAGTTTGATAGATATGACGTGGGACCCACGGGAGGTCCAGATTAAATAAATTACATTTAATTGCATTTGTATGATTAAATGAATATTTGTTAAAGTGTTTTTAATATTTATTGTTAGTTGTGGCCTTTTTATGGCACCAGTTTGGGTACCCATGTGAGAGCGAATAGGGATATGACTCATAACTAGTAGGTTAATTAGCAACTTCATAAATATTTGGGACTACATTTGAGACCCATACGTAACATAGACATACACCCACTTAGATATTGGGTACTTAATATCAAGTTTAGGAGGTTTCATAATAAGAGTTTAGAAATATTTGGGGGTCTAAATATAAATCTGACTAAGTTAGCATATGAGATGTGCATCTCATTCTTGTCATATCCTTCATTTAGAAAACAAAACAGAGAAATAGATGCAGAAAGGGGTTAGTCGGCGAGAAAGAGAGGAAAGTTGGTACGGTCACCATTTCGTTGCCGTTTCTTCGCCATCGGTACACCGTTTCGCGAACCGAATCCATACCCGGACTTATGGAGGTCAGAAGATTATTTCTATGTCTTTCTGTTTCAATTTTGGTAACATTTTTCTACGACTCATTTGAGGGTGATACATATATGTGATATGTATATGTAGGAATATCATTGGGAGTAACTAGAGCTAGTTTTACGAAGGAATTTGGGAATTTTAGACTTATTTGGACCTATTCGTGAGGTGAGTGTCCTAATCCCAAAATTGGATGTTTAATGTGATTTATTGCTATTAAATGCTTTAAAATGCTTGGTTGTGATAAAGTAAAAAAGCATATGATTAATTAGCATTTAACATGTCTAGAATGTTGAAATTGCCATGTTGACATGTTGAGCTGCTTATGTGCTTATTTGGGTCCATATTTAAGTGATAATCACCATTATTTAGCCCATATTTAAGGGACGTCATCCTTAGAGAAAAGAGAATGAATTCCTTAGAAAAAAGGGAATGGTGGTGACGACCACAACGAATTGACTTCGATCACGAGTGAATGAGTGTGGTTTCGCTATATGCGATGGAAAAAGTGAGAAAGGCCCGGAATCAGGTGTCCAGAACGATTGTGATTGATTACTTGACACGCCGGTGACCATTTATTATTGAGAATGCATAATTGGTATTATGATTCATTAAATACTTCAATTGTATCATTAGTACCACGTACTCACTGAGCGAAAGCTTAGTCGATTTTGTGGCTAATGATCATGCAGGTTCAGATGAGTATCGCAATGAGAAGCGTTGAGCTACGGGGATTCTGAATAGCATGGATTTATGTTTCCTCTATGTTGTATTTCATTATTGGGCGTACTCGTATGGGTGGGAAGGTTGGTTGTAATATTCATAATTAGAACTCATATGTAATTATGTTTTGAAATCGAGACTAGTTAGCACTTGAATTATGTTAAATTAATTTTCGATCTTTCCTAAACCTATGAGATGCTATGGGCATGTTTATATTTCAATTAGATTAATTTAGAATGAGTATGGAATTTTTAATTTGGCCTTAGGTTGTTAATTGGTAACATTGAAATAGGGTTTTCTGCAGGTCTTTTTTCAGCCTATCGACTTTTACAGGAGTAGAGATAACTCTCTCTAGAAAAATTCGTATTCACGCGCCATTTTTTGCGTTGCAATTGAGACACGAAAGGCTATCTTTTGATATGAAATTTAACTATATTTTTTGAATGACCATTATACCCTTAGGCTAGTTTAAGCTAACGAATTCATTTTCCTATGTTAACTCTTGTAATTTATTGCTATTAAGGGGTGTTTTTTTTTGGGTAATCCTTTATTACACGGTCGTAATCTACGCATGGCGGGTTGGGGTATGAGTGACGACGCGTAAGTGTACACACAACGACACTTAGTTACACGATCATGCATACACATTTATTTTAGCATGCTTATGATGTTCATAACATAGTATGCATGGTGACCATTAAGGTTATTGGTTGCCACTCTTAATTATCTAGTAGCAATGAATTCAGAGAAAAGAGAAATGTTACTGACAAGGGTGGATCGAATGGAAAGCGTTGTAGGAATAATAATGGTAATGGTAGGAATTAGTACCTTATTAGAGGAAGAAGCACATGAAAATTCGAACCCAGAGGTAAGAACAGAACTCTTGACCAAGATGGGTTTTTGAGAGAGTTTAGTCAATATCAAAATGGTAAGACACTGAGAGAAAGTCAAGGTAAGTTGAAAAGAGTAATGAGAGTAGTTCATCAACAAGTGGTATTTCTAGAGAAAAGAAGTTGTGTTATCTAATCTGTCGTAAACGACACCGGGGGTGTATGCTACAATATTATGATCTGTTATGTTCGTACGCATTTTGGGCATATCGCAGGAAATTGTCGCACCAGGGGTTTGGGGTTCAAGGGTAATTATTTTAGATATGGTCAATAGGGTTACCGAATGCGAGATTTTCTTACTAAACAATAAGGGAATCTGAATGCTTCGATATCTAACACTACTTCAAGATTTGCTCGACTGCCAAAAGGAAAGGAACAACAACAATTTATATTTGGGATACCACAGACATCAGATAAAGGTAAAATTATTTATTTATTCATTTATTTGCTTAATTATGATCTCGTAAGTGTTTCTGATTCTGAGAAGAGTTTGTGTATTTATTACATCGTGGAAGCTGGTAACTGGTCAGGTATATGAATGGGGGATTTTAGTTGGTAATAACTTATCTGGGGTTATTGTGTTTGATTCTAATATATCAGTAGTAGGTGATGTAAGGGTAGTACAAAAATGCTAATAGATGGTACGCTATTTATGTTCTGATATGTTATAGGGTACAAATGGGCTGCGAATTGAATATGTTTTAGTTGATGTGTAATGGTCAGAAATTAAATCAAATGGGGGTTCTTTTTCAAGACAGTTAATGAGGTGTTATCAGTTAGTATAGTAACAGTAGCGAAATTTGTCAGTTAATGAAAAAAATTGTCAGGAATTGGGTTTATTTAAATATGAGAAGACACCGAATTGAGATTGAATGAAGTCTAAATGTGTCATCCGATGATTTGTTGATAAATTGACTAGAAGGAAATAATAGAACCACTCTTAATAAAATAATAGAAATATAACTGATATGTGGGTTATTGTATCTGATGGAGTTATAGAGTTAAGAATGAAGAAGTTGTAGAACGTGAAATTTCTTTGATACGAAATTTGTTCATCCAAGCATAATGTTATGGAGATTATCAGTGTTATTATAAGAAGAAATACAGAACAATCAGAATCACCTGAAGTTGATTGATATTATAGTTGAGAAGTAGTATATGAGCAATCAGTAAATGAATTATCGGTTATCTCAATGGTATATGTGTTTCCTGATATGAACTTAAGATTTGGGTACGAGTAACAGAAGAATAAAGTGAAGGCATTGTTAAGATTTGTTAGAGACCCGGTACAGAAAATGTGAGTATTTGTCAACATAATTGGGGTAACCACAACAATAGTTGAAATTTATAAATTTAGGAATACGTGGCGGTATTAGTGATGATATTATTATTCAGTGTTAGTTTATATATAGTTTGGAAGGACATGGGATATGAAGAAAATTTGTGAGAACTATGCTGAAGACCCAAGTTGTAACGATGCTGATATATGAACTGTTCTACTAGTATTGAGAATCTATTATAGATAGTTAAAAAAATTTTTTGTTGAAGATTGGAGTTTTGATTGGAGATGAATGAAGAAATTTTTTATAACGGTTGAAGCCCTAAGGTAAGAGATGAGTTAATAGAAGGCCTGAGAGTGATAACCATCATAGCTTCACCATAGATTTGGTTATTTATACAGGAACACTTGTAGATTTATATTGATCACATGAAAGATTTTTAAGGAACTAAAGAATTGATTTGTGAAGACATGGGTTTGATTGGTTGTTCTACACCTAGATGTTTGTTGACTCAGATAAAATACTGAATTGAAATTGAGTTGTATGTTGATATGATAATAGCTTGTACTTCACGGGAAATTGGAACTTACGAGGCAAATCATCAAACACAAGATTTGAAATCTGAGAGATTACTTCTGTATTGAACATTTAGCAGTATTAGTTTGCAGGAATGAAGCTTATGAATTGCAGAGATTTGAAATACTTGATTACATGACAGGAATTTAGTATATTGTAAAGAAGACAGTTGAAACTCATGGTGAGCTACAATTTGACAATCAACGTTATTTAAGTAAAGCCAAAATGATTATTAGTATTTTGAGTTAGAAATTGACAGAAGAATTTTGTTTGTGTATTGATTATCCAAAAAATGATTGCATTGAGATAGAGAATTGATAGAAAATTGAATTTTTCTGAGACAACTAGACAAGAAACGATAATAGCGGAAATATAGATATAAGTGACACTATCGCATCAAAATAGATGGAATTAACTCAGGGATCCGTTTGTTTTTGTGCTTTTTAGAGAAATAAATTTATAATGAAATTACTGAAAAAGGGAAATGATCAGATTTTTGCTTTATAGTAAATTAAGCAGGTGTTTCGAATGAAATTGATTCAGGGAAGAAGATTGCAATTGCATTGTGTTGTATATACTGATTTGATAATCATCTTGAAGGATATAAGTTCGTTGACATTTAATTTGAAGTCCGGATATTACTAGTAGAAGTTAAAGTTGAATTATTGATAAGATTATCTATAGATGATAAATTGTTCATTATATGCTTAACTGTTGAGTTAGTCAAGTATAGAGATAGAATATCAAAGAATCGCTGAGCTGGTGCAACTATTGTTAGTATTTTGGCAAGTATGAGTAAATAAGGTATAATTTGAGTCAATCGATGCTATTGTATCACAGGGAAGAAGTTGACTTGAAGATATGTTTCGGTTTCTGTTTTATTTAAAAAGAGAAGAGAAGTTACTAATACAATACCAAAAGGGAAGCAATTTGGGTATCATACTATAGTAAGATATGTTGAAATTTAGAAGCCTATTATATGTTTTGAATGCAGATAGCTCAAGAAATGGATCTTTGAAGAAATGTTGAAGCTCATAATGGGATTATAGAAAAATACGTTAATAAGCAGATACAAGACCACGCTACTTGTTTTTTATTATACATGATAACTCGTTAATCGATTACAAGGGATGAAACTTTCGAAGATAGATTCGAATTTGGGTATCACCAGTTAGCAGTTAAAGCTAAGAGGTTGAGACGATCAGCTTCAGATGAGAATTGTAAAACATACTAGCTAGGGATGTGTGGTTTAACAGAAAATAAAGGCAGAAATATCAAAAAGTCGTGGGGATATCATCAATGTTGTTAATGACTAAGTGAAAATGAATATCTGTCGTGATGAACTTCGTGACTGAATAGTCCAAGTCAACAGAGATTATATATTGACGGGTGAATCACCGTAGACATGTGACCGAATTTGAATGTGTTAATGATCAGAAATACAAATTTGCTGGGGTTTATCGATCTATATGTGGAAAAGAATTGTGATATTATATGAGTACTAATGTTTATCATCATAAAGTGGAATATTTGACTTGTACTGATGTTTTGAGATTTTGCACGAAGTAATAGGAATGAAATTGAATTTTGGAAGAGTATTTTTCACAAGTCGACAATTGGTTGAGAATGCATCACAAGTAAGTGAGTCTTGTTTTTGAAAAGTTGATAGAAATGTCTATTATAGGGACATAATATTCTAAATGTGTTATCATCAAAGAGTGGTATGGTTTGAAGAACTGAGTGATTCGGTGTGATGATTTGAAATGTCAAAGAGAATGGGAATTAGTAGACTATTAATTGAGATTGTAGTCGGTATTAACCAATGGGTGTAATGCATTCCATATTGCATGTAATAGTGTTAAAAGTCAGATTTGAATCGTAAGTTGATTATGGACCATTGAAGGTTTGAAGGAAAGTATTTATATGTAATTGGTACTCGAGACAAGTAAAGTTTGGGGACAAACTTCCTAAAAGGGAGGGAGAGATGTAATACCCGTACCCGGAAAAAGATAGTAATATTTATTTTGCATGCATTAATTAGTATAATTAATTGCATGTGATGATTTGGGTGAGTTTTAGTCACCCCAATGTGATAAGTGCTTGATAAAGGACACAGTTTGATAGATATGACGTGGGACCCACGGGATGTCCAGATTAAATAAATTGTATTTAGTTGCATTTGTATGAAGGAAAGTATTTATATGTAATTGGTACTCGAGACAAGTAAAGTTTGGGGACAAACTTCCTAAAAGGGAGGGAGAGATGTAATACCCGTACCCGGAAAAAGATAGTAATATTTATTTTGCATGCATTAATTAGTATAATTAATTGCATGTGATGATTTGGGTGAGTTTTAGTCACCCCAATGTGATAAGTACTTGATAAAGGACACAGTTTGATAGATATGACGTGGGATCCACGGGATGTCCAGATTAAATAAATTGTATTTAGTTGCATTTGTATGATTGAAGGAGTATTTGTTAAAGTGTTTTTAATATTTTATTGTTAGTTGTGACCTTTTATGGTACCAGTTTGGGTACCTATGTGAGAGCGAATATGGACATGATTCATAACTAGTAGGTTAATTAGCAACTTCATAAAATATTTGGGACCACATTTGAGACCTATATGTGACATAGACATATACCTACTTAGATATTGGATAGTTAATATAAAGTTTAGCGGGTTTCATAATAAGAGTTTAAAAATATTTGGGGGTCTAAATATAAATATGACTAAGTTAGCATATGAGATATGCATCTCATTCTTGTCATATTCTTCATTTAGAAAACAAAACAGAGAAATAGATACAGAGAGGGGTTAGTTGGCGAGAAAGAGAGGAAAGTTGGTACGGTCACCGTTTCGTTGTCGTTTCTTCGCCATCGGTACACCGTTTCGCGAACGGAAGTCATATCCGGACTTGTGGAGGTGAGAGGATTATTTCTATGTCTTTCTTTTTCAATTTTGGTAACATTTTTCTGCGACTCATTTTGAGGGGTGATACATATATGTGATATGTTTATGTAAGAATATCATTGGGAGTAACTAGAGCTAGTTTTGCGAAGGAATTTGGGAATTCTATACTTATTTGGACCTATTTGTGAGGTGAGTGTCCTAATCCCAAAAGTTAATTGCTTTAAAATGCTTAATTGTGATGAAGTAAAAAAAGCATGTGATTAATTAGCATTTAACATGTCTAGTACGTTGAAATTGTCATGTTGACATGTTGTGCTGCTTATGTGCTTATTTGGGTCAAAGGGTTTCAAGTGATGATCACCATGATTTAACCCATATTTAAGGGACGTCATCCTTAGAGAAAAGGGGATGAATTCCTTAGATAAAAGGGGACGGTGGGGATGACCACAATGAATTGATTTTTGGTCACGAGTGAATGGGTGTGATTTCGCTATATGCGATGGAAAAAGTGAGAAAGGTCCGGAATCAGGGGTCCAGAACGATGGAGATTGATTACTTGACACGCCGACGCCATTTCTTATAGAGAATCCATAATTGGTATTATACTTCATTAAATACTCCAATTGCATGATTAGTACCGCGTACTCATTGAGCGAAAGCTTAGTCGATTTTGTGGCTAATGACCACGCTGGTTCAGATGAGCATCATAGTGAGAAGCGTTGAGCTACAGGGATTCTAGGTAGCACTGATTTATGTTTCCTCTATGTTGTGTTTCATTTGTTGGGCATACTAGGTTGGGTGGGAAGGTTGATTGTAATATTCATAATTAGAACTCACATATAATTATGTTTTGAAATCGAGACTAGTTAGCGCTCGAATTATGTTAAATTAGTTTCTGATCTTTCCTAAACCTATGAGATGCTATGGGCATGTTTATATTTCAGTTAGATTAATTTAGAATGAGTTTGGAATTTTTAATTTGGCTTTAGGTGTTAATTGGTAACATTGAAACAAGGTTTTCCGCAGGTCAGTTTTTAGCCTGTCGACTTTTACGGGAACAGACATAACTCTCTCTAGAAAATTTGGATTCACGTGCATTTTTTGCGTTGGAATTGAAATGCGAAGGGCTATCTTTTGATATAAAATTTAACTATATTTTTTGAATGATCATTATACCCTTAGGCTGGTTTAATCTAACGAATTCATTTTCCTATGTTAACTCTTGTGATTTATTGCTATTAAGGGGTATTTTGCTTTGGGTAATCCTTTGTTACACCGTCCTCCTAATCTGTGCGTGCCAGGTTGGGTTGTGACAGCATGCTTGCACGTCCAAAAATCAGGGATGTCATCAAAGTCCACTCGATTCATTTTAATTCATTTTTGTCACTGTGGAGTTGTTGAGACTGGCACGGGCTAACCAGGTTAGTTTTGTAGTTAGAAATATAAATATATACATATACATAGAAAGGAGAAGAAGAGGAGTTGAGGAAGTTACCTAGGCTGACACGGTATTCTTTAGAAAATAGGCTTGAAAGACCAAATTCGGTCTTTGAGCTTGGAATTGGCCTACACGGCGGTCGCAGATGAGTCCGGAAGGATCGGAATAGTCAGAAAGGCTATAAGTTGGCTTGAAATGGGCTCGGGCTCGGAAGATTAGACCCGAATGCTTGAAATCAGGCTGGATGCAGTAAAGGAGGACTTATAAAAAGTCAAACATGTCTAAAAAGTTGGAATCTTGTGATTCTAACCTCACCGTTGCATCTGAAAAGGCCAAATTGGTTAGGAACAAGTGTTCATTCCTCAAAAATTGGACGCAAAATAGCAAAAATGACAAAAAAACCAAAGCAAAACCCACAGGTGACACGTGGCAGTCAATGGCGGTGACGGGACATGTGTCAGCATGTGATTGGACTGTGTATCTTACGGAACTGACATGTATCAGTGGTGGCTATGGCAGTTGCTGTCAGACACGTGCCACTCTCTTATTGGCCCACGTGACTATGTCAGGACACGTGTCAGCCCGGGATTGGATAGTCAATGCTGGCGTGGTACCACATGAACTGGGTACACGTGGGGAAGGCAGAACAGACAAGAGTGATGTGTGCAGCCCACTGCGGCTACTCCTGGAACCATTGGGGTCTGGTCCGATCCGGTGGCGAAGGGAACGTCTGGACCAGACGACGATGGTGGTGGTGGTCACTGGCGATAATTAAGGCTGGAAACGGCAGCAGGGGCCTGTTTAGAGGACATCGGTGTGTGGGGCACTTTGGACAGCGCGTGCGGCATTTGTGGTCGGTTTTAGGGCGGGGGACCGATGGGGTTTTGATCGTCTGGTGGAGACGGAGTTGATGGTAGTGGCGGTGAGGCAAGAAGGTTAGGTTTAGGGTCTGTTTGATAGTTTTTTTAAAAACTGTGTGGTGATGGTTAGGGCCTTTTGGCTTGAGCAGCTTTTGGGACTTTTTAGGGGGGTTTTATGGGCTGAGACTGGTTCAGGTGGTTAGGTAATGGTGTGATGAAGCTGGGTTTTCCGTGGTAGTGATGATGGTTTTGTGGTGGTGATGGTGGTGGTGTGTTTGGGAGGGGGGGGGGGGGGGTTCGATTTCCAAATAGAGCCTTAGCAGAGAAGAGGGGACCAATTTTTTTTTTTGCTTAGAGATGAGAAAAGTAAAGTTGACATAGGCTATGATCCCATGTTGGTGAGACACGGGATGTAGGTTACAACTGTTCGATCGTGACCACCGATCTTTCCCGAACTTCGATCGTTGATATTTTCAATCCGGATGCTCAATTTAGATGATTCAAAAAGATTTGGACTTGGTTTAACGTCATCTTTAGATCTGTGCCGTCGGATCGGTGTTTGTTTGAAACTCGAAAATGACCCTATTTTAGCTGTCTTTTACCTTTCGATCTGGACCATCCAATCTTCGGTTGTTGATATCTTTTGATCTGGACGTCCGATTTGCGCTATTCAAGAGGATCTAAACTCGTATTGATGTGATCTTCGAATCGGACGGCTAGATTGTCAATTTTTAAGTTCAAAATATGACCATTTTGCACCTTGGCCTTCCGATTGAACACTGAATCTTCGATTGAACGCCGTTTCACATCTTGTCCGATTGGGCTAATTCAACTTTCCAAATTCTTGTTTTTCTCTACATTTCCATCTGAACATGCTCGAACAAACTTTTGGTGATCCAAAATTTGAAATCGTGGTTTTATCCCTTGATTTTGAGTGCCGACATCTCAACGGAGTCCGTTGTTTTCACGGATTTATCAAAAATTGATGGTTTCAGAGTATGATGGACCTCTGACGATGTTGATTCTTGATCTGATATGCCTGAATTTGACTTTTAATTGTCCTGAGCTTAATTTTGGGCCCGATTCTGGTATTACGTGAGCTAAACTTTCGATCTTTACTGAAAAAGCCGCCGATTAGTAGATGATCGTAGATCCTGGGAATCCTAGTTGGACTTGATTCGAACTCCAATTTTCTCGAATTGGATCCTAATTTTAAATTCATCCTTCTGAACTCTGATCTGTTGACTTCCGCTAGGAATTGGCGTTGACTACTGACTTCTAGGAGATCCGGAAAGCTTTGAATTCTTGATGATGACCAATGATTTTGATTCGGCTTCTAAATTGACTTTCGGCACTTCCGATTTTGATTACAATCTCATTTTCCTTAATTTACGTGCCCGATGGGCCCTGACCTACCACAATTAATTCTTTTTAGGGTGGGTCAAAAATGGGGTGCCTACAGGTGCCCATGTTTGTCATGGTTTGCAGAGCAAATTGTGACAAAGAAAGAAGATGACCCATTTTGCTTCAGGTTTTTTTAAGCCAAGAAAGTAGATAAAAAGTTCGACCGATCTCGAATATTGTTCAACATGCCTACGTATCTTCTATGAAGAAGAATCAGGTCGAGCGTAGTTTGAGCAAGTGATGCCATGGTAGGCGAGGAGAAAAGTGATGTGCCTGGATACATGGTGAATGTGAAGTGCCAATGCGGGTTAGTAGCCTCAGTTGGGGATTTTGGGAGTGCTGCTCAAAACTTTTATTGTCGGTTTCCTCATTGAAAGGTTGCCGAATTCATGGAAAGATTACAATAATAATCTTAAACGCCAGAGAAAGCACATGACTCTTGAAGATGTTATTGTCCACATCCGTATTGAGGAAAAAAATAGGCTAAGAGACAAAGCCGATCTAGCTTAGGAACTAGCTTCCAAGGAAAACTTGGTAGAAAGGGGTTCTACCAAACCACAATTTCATTCTCAACAAAATTCCAAGGGAAAAAAAATAATTTCAAATTAAATAAGAATAAGACTAATAGGAGTATCTAGTCTCCTACTCCTCGTTTCAAGAAGAAAGAAATTGTATATATGTGGTGGCCGAAATGCTTTCAATTCATACACTCCTCTTAAATGGTGAAGAACATGTTTTTATGGGTGATTCTTCTACTGCACCGGTGGTTAGTAAAGGGGAAGTTCTTCTTAAACTTACTTTAGGGAAAAATCTCTCTCTTAGTGATGTGTTGCATGTTCCTAATATTCGTGCTCATTTGGTGTCAGTTGCTTTGCTTGGTAAGGTTGGAGTTAAGCTTACTTTTGAGTCCGATAAAATAGTCATGACTAAAAATGACATGTTCATTGGCAAGGGGTATTGTAACCAAGGACTGATTATTTTGAAAATGAAAATGCATCATCTTCTTCTGCTTATATTGTGGACTCAATGGATTTATGGCATGCTAGACTATGACATGTAAACATGTCTTATATTAAAAAAAATGAAAGAACTTGGATCAATACATAACATGATAGATTCTAATGTTGGGAAATGTGAAATATGTTGGGTCTAAATCAACAAAAACATCATGCAAGTCTGTGGAAAGAGAATCTGAATTGCAAGTCGGTGAGTACACGAATTCTGTCTAATTTGCTCCCTCGCGCAAACGGGAGGTTGTGTCATGTTTTTGTTTTAAAATTTTTGACTGTTGGAGTCACATCATTAATACAACTCTGTTTATATTTTTGCACATGTTTTAAATTTAGCTTAACTCTTCCTGCACATATTTAAAACTGGTTTAACTCTTAGGTTTAATGGAGTTTAATTCCAATTGTTTTAATTCATGTAATAGTTGGGAGGCTGCACTAATATTCTATATATTTGTATAAGCTTTGTTGTAAGAAGATATATCTCCTTCCAGCTGCAAAAAATATAAAACACTTTCATCTCGCTCTCTAGTTCTAAAAAACTGTTTCTGCAAATTCTATTATCTATTTTGTAGCAATTCTAAGCACTCAAATACTCTTCCAATTTGAGTGCACATTTGGAAGATTTGATTGCTGAATCCTGGAGAACATAGCGCCATGTTGAAACCTTCTACATTGAGTCACTAACTTTGAGGGGGCTGAATTGTTCTTACGGACAGTGCAAGCATTGCACACATCAATCAAAATCATAGTACTATCCTTTTAATTTCCAACACAGCTGACCCAAACGTGCTGAAAGTTTTCAAAACACATCCTTACATTTTTATAAAGAAAGCACCCAAATAATTGAGATTAATATACCTGAATTATTAATCGTTATCTTTCTCCTTTCCCTTTCTCTTTTGATTGTTAGTTTCATATTACAAAAAAATACATAAATGTTCAAACTGTAGAATTTCATTCGCTTTGTTGTGTCATGGAAGAGATTTGGCATGAACCATTAGCAAACACTTTGAGCGGTGCCAAAATATCTCCTTAAGGATTTCACAATTCAAACGCCATATACAACTCTAATTTTGTCTCAACAAAATCAATTTTCTTAACACCATCATTTTCTCAAAGCAAAAATTGATATCAATGTACTGCAGATCGATAGTAGTGTGTGAGACTAGCTTGATAACCAACTATACCACCCAGAGGTTTGTTGGGATTATATCGTATGTGGGACAATCCCATTAATTTAGGATTGTGATTTGGCTTCAATTCCTATTGTGATTTGGTTTCCTTTTGTGATAGAGTTGTATTACTTGTCCAATAAGTAATGGTATGTAAATTCTATAAAAGGGGAAGGTGTATAGGAATTTAGAAAGCCCTAGGCGTGCCATGTTGGGAGTCCCCCCTCATGGGGGTGCATGGTCTAGGGTGAGAGAGATATTAATCACTGGGGTTTTCTGTAAGGGTTGTTCATAGTGTTAGAGATGTGAGGTAGAGATGAATATTTCTTTATCTCTGTGATTTCTCTATGCTACAGTGATTGTGTCAAGTTATTTAGGGTATTAAGAGTGGGTATACAAATGGTGTGATGGTTAGGTTATGGGATTTAATTCAAAGTGTCTTCTACCAATTGTTTATTCTTAATAGTAAAAGAATTGGTCTCTCGAGTGTGGATGTAGGTGGTTTTGCCGGACCACGTAGAAATCTATATTTTTCTTTGGTATGCGCGTTTATTACTGTTGATGTGTTTCTGTGTGTTTATTGGGGTGGGGGGGATTTGGTTTCGGGTTTTAAGTTCCCAACAAGTGGTATCAGAGCCCAAGTTACAACATATATCCCGGCTCAATAGCCACAAGGGAGAGACTGATCGAGGGTTTGCCTGTCACGCCCCGACGTAGCATAAATAAGGAAAGCGTTTAATTTCCTTTATGGACCCGTAGGTCGCGACAGTTTGAAGGATCGATTCCGTCCCAAACGTCGAACAACAATAAACAATAATTAGAGCAGAGCAATCAAGGCTTACAAATATATTTCTAACTTAATAAGTATTACAGCACGGGTCATCTAAAGGCACAGACCGCCTTGAAACAAAACAATAACTTAATGTCTATTACAATCATCCTTATTACAAACCAGTTCATAACTTAAAACATATAACTTATTAATTATGCAATGACGATAACAGTTCTCTTCCAAAGCAGCCGTTCTCAATTAGCATA
Organism: Hydrangea macrophylla; assembly: GCA_033977485.1. Taxonomy (NCBI): domain Eukaryota; kingdom Viridiplantae; phylum Streptophyta; class Magnoliopsida; order Cornales; family Hydrangeaceae; genus Hydrangea; species Hydrangea macrophylla. The sequence continues at coordinate 19,688,002 of CM066999.1, read as the reverse complement.
GTCATAAGGCTCAGCATAGTCGTAACCTGAAAAGCCTGAACACGAATGTCCAGGATGCATCAACGTCGTCAGCTTCAAGAAGCTGGTGAGTATTAAAAACATAACTTTGAATGTAAAACATACCCATTTACAACTTTTCCTCTTTAAATTTTGTAAAAATCGACGATTTAACCATAGAAAGAATTTAATTTATAAAATAACGAGGAATATAATAAAAGTCATCAATTCATAAACACATATGATCGTGTATGAGACAATGCACCACTCTCATCTTACCGACTCTTTTCTCTCGACAAACACAACAACCCACTATCTCACTCCAGTATCTTTGAAACACTAAGGTAGCCACACTTTAGCAACGGGGTGCCAGGGAATGTCCAGTTTGCCTCACACTTTGGTCCGGGGTACCAGGGAGTGTCCAATGCCTCACACTTTGAATACCTAAACCGCCATGCAAATACCGAAGGAACCCTCACGCAGTATCCAGACTCGGGTATCAGGGAGTGTCCGTAGGCCACACTTTAGCACTTCCATGGGTGCCAGGGAATGTCCAAGTCGGCGTCACACACTTTAACGTTATCATGGGTGTCAGGGAGTGTCCAATTTTACCACCGTCGCATTACAAAGATGCTCTCACCGCAATCTCAACACGTCACACTTTGGTACACAATAACCAGGGAGTGTCCACCACACAATCTCAATCTCAATCTCATACTCTTTCTACACTGATTGACACCCACATGCATGTACTACTGACTCCACATGTATGTCATGAACCTTAAACATAAATGAATTCGCTGAATTAAAGGAACAACGTACGTAAGGGGATTGATAGTCGTAATTTATCGTTTTAATCATCCAAACACAACCAAATAGGATTTTGATTTAATAAATTCCTAAACAGAGCTTTAACAGTTAATAAAATACTACCCAAACAGTTCCTAAACACAAAACAAGCAAGAATTAGAAACTGCCAGAAGTCGCGCGCGCGGGCCGCTCGCGCAACGGGTCGCTCGCGCGGGCCGCTCGCGCGACATGCCCAATTTTCCTTTTTTATATATGTATTCTTCTGTCTGCCTAGGCCAGCAAGGATCGCGCGCGCGGATCGCTCGCGCGACGGGCCGCTCGCGCGACCCTCGCTCGCGCTATCGCGGGCGCGAGATGAAGCAGAGGCTTCGTCTTCCTCGCAGAAACTGCTCTGTTTCAGATTTTCAGGGTCTTTTTGACCCATTTTCAATTCTGAAAGTTACTAGGCCTTATTATATATGAATCTCTTCGGTTTTTCACAAGGGTTAAGAATCCACAACTAATTTTACATGAATCCAAATGTAGTTCACGAATTTTACAGAAAACTAAAAGATGACAAAACTTCAATCTTAATATACTTTTTCATATGAACAAATTAGACTCTAAAACTTCAACCATAGTCTATATGTACTATAATCTTCCATATTTATCTAAGAAAACGAATTTTGGTTGAGTTTGAAAAATCTTGATTTCAAGCTATGAAATTTCAAACGTATGATCATCAATGGAGATTTCAAAATTAGACAAGCACAAAGAAATTAAAGCATGAATTACATTCTGAGTGAGTTCTAAATACTCACAGTGGTATAAGATGAAGCGTGTGTTGAGAAAGAATCAAGATATAAGAAAACCACTTCAAGCTCTAGCTATGGTGATTGAGTTCTCTCTCTCTATAATTTTTCTGAAATAAGAACTCTCAATTCTCACTGTGTATCACTCTCTGAATATAGAAGTGCAGAATGTGTGAAATTGAGAGAGTATATGGTATATGTATAGAAGAGTAGCCAAACTTGGCCACCAAGTTCAACCTCAAGGACTCTACAATTGAGTTTTGATTTCCAATTTATGAATTGCATAATATAAACACAGATACATACGTATCTCAGTTGTACCAACTCTCAGATGAGCCAAAGGTCAAGAATAGGTTAGTAGGGGGCAAGCTTAAGTTGTTTGGGAAAATAAGCTTATGGCCTTAGGAATACACACACACTACTAGCATTGCCAAACAAAGCCTAAGGCAATCATTAGTTGCCATAAATGGCAAGTAAAGTGTATGTCACATCTAGCTTTACATCTTTTCCCAAATCTGTGGAATTTTAGCACAGCGCGGACAGTTTTGGAAGTAAACTGGTACTTTTGTGGCGCGGTGGTCACCCCAAAAATACAGAAAATTTATTTTAATGTAGGAAATGATTTTATGGTTTCATAAAAATATTGATTGAGTTAAAAGAAAACATTTCTACCATTTTGCAATACAGTTTTGAAATCCACACAGGTATTGCTAACTTTATAAAAATTGCAGTTTAACCCCAACATGAATTTTAATATGAATTAACACAAGAGATAATATTTAGAACATGCGAATTTAAATTAAAAATAAGAGTAAACAATACAATTAAAATTAAATATGAAATGAAAATGCAGGTTATTACATTGCCGATCCAAGGCCCGATGTGTGAGGGAAAGATTGTTGGGGTTTCCCACATCGATTATGGAAGGGGCAGGTGATCGGTTTATAAGTGTGAGGGAATGCCTCACCTCATGAGCTAACTTTTGGGGCTGATAAGGCCCAAGACCACCTAACACTGGTATCAGAGCCATAGTGGTGAGATCATGGTAGGCAGAGGTGTACAACGGTAGTGGAATAGTCGCACAGACAAAAGAAAGAACAGAAAAAAGAAAAAAAAGAAAAAAAAAGGAATTCGATGATGTAATAGACGAATACGTGACCTTGGTGCGGCGTGGGCACTCATTCAAGTTGGAATGATTTGGATTTGTTTTTGTGCTTGGATATGGGAAATTTTCTTGTGTGTCAAGCGCATTGAATCCAAGGACTTTGATTGGTTAGAAAATCAAAGAGCTTTGTAGGATAAGTTATGTTGTTTGAAATTCAGATCAGAGGTGATTCCTAAGATTTTCAAGCGCTGCAGATTCATTGGTGGGTGTAGATTTGTGAGATTCTGCATGGTTTGAGGTCATTTTCTAGGTGATAGATTGGATGAGGTAGCAGGTCATGATCTAGGGCAGAAGATGATTTCAGTGCTACTGTGATTATAGCATGTTGTGTGTGTGGAGGGGTCCTCACACTCCATTTGTACGGACACTTTTCTTAGATTGTTAGATTCCAAGTATGGTATGTATGTGGTCCTTGGAAAACTATTTTGATGGGTTCCGGGAGTGCTGACGATTGTCCTTGTGTGATATTAATTGTCATGGGTGGAACCGTGATTTCAAATATTTTGTTGGATGGTTCGCTATTTGGGTAGTGTGTCTTAAATCCCAAATTTACGAAGGAATCTATAATGTGTTTTTCGGATGGTTTCTATGGGATGCAAGGTTTGATTTGCATGTGGAGCCATAAAAATCACACATGGTGAGTTCTCAACGAAAAAGAAAGAAGTGTGGATGGTTTTGTTGGCTGTTTGGTAGAGTTGCACTCCCAAGTTCTCAGTGGAAAAAATTCTTTCAAGGGGGTAAATGGTTTATTCATGGTTCAGATGATGGTGAGGTGGTAATTCGTGTTGGGGAAAAGAGCTATCGGGGCTCTTTTCTGAAATTAATGTGTGCAATTAACTTGTACAGCTACACATGCGTTGGTTGCTGTTTGATGAATCAGAGGTATTGAGTCCATGTTGATTCGTGGTCTGCATGCTAGTACGAAAGACGGTCAATGTTAAACGGTTATGAAGCAGTTGGCTTTGTGGGTGCTTCGGTTGAGAGGGTCCTGGTTATGCGTGATGAAATGATTGGATCGTTTCCCCACAAGTGATAAAGGGGGTGATTGTTGAGATTATATCACATGTGGGACAATCCCATTAATTTAGGATTGTGATTTTTTTTTTTGAATAGCAAAACGATATTTATTGAATGAGCCATAAAGGCCAAGAGAGATACAAACACCCCAATAAGGAAGCACAAAGAACATCAAAGAAATCACCCCTTGACAAACCATTCCATAGCTCCTAATACAATCAAAGAAAAGATGCAATCTCTCACAATACCCCAAAACAAAACTGCTACAGCAAAAGCCCTAACCAAACGTAGCATGTTGCAGTCCACAGCAAAAGGGGCAGTAATTCAGCAGCAAATGCAAGCATCAACAACAATCAGACCAAGTCCCCAATTCAGTAGTAAAGGTCCAAACCAAGAGCTCCCTATCTGTGAAATCTTTATGTCTCCAAAATGACTTTAGAGGATTTAATTCCATTTAGCAGCAACAAACAGTAGTAGAAGCAGCAATGTCAGAGCCCTAAAGTTTACAACCAAAATCAGCAGCTATCAGACCTCAAATCCATATCCCCGAACGCAATGCCACTAGTGTTAAGTCTACAGTAGTAACAAAACACCCATGGCCAAGACAAATTCGCAATCTAAAGCCTTGGTATCGTGTCTAGCATCCCAAGTAGACCCAGATTAAAATCAGACCATAGCTCCACTTAAATCGTACACATTCTGATTTCTACTACCAGACCACCATCAGACCATCGGTAGACGTCACAGAAGCAGCCCCTAGAAGTCACAGTCAAGTCAGAAGAGAACGCCCTGTATCTAAAATCTGCAACCTTTAGCAGAGTAGATTAACTATGAAGCAACAACCCATGGAATCAATAATCCTCCACCTAGACACTGCATCAATCTCTATCAGTAGAACCCTCTCTCCCAGACAAGGTAATGCAAACCCGATGATAAGTAAAGCAGAATCTCTTGCGATTTTTAATAACCCGATACTATTATGCAGAGACACTCATTAGTATTGTCCAATCTTGACAACAAAGTAATAAGCAAAAAGTGAGTGCTCGGCCAAAATATTAGAAACCAAGAACAGCAGCAAAACCATGATATCAGAGCATCCCGTAGTACCCCAGTGAAGATACTAAGTGCCACAGAATAAAATGCCTGAAAATGGGACTTGAAACCCAGTACTACTCCCAAAACCTCACGCATATAGCCGACGCCCAAAACGTACACCCAAAAAATTCACAAACACTTCTGAGATATACACACACACCAAAACCCACACACGCAAATAAGCTCAGCCCATTATATTGCAATTCACAAACCCATACCCATACCCCCTGAACTAGCCCCATCAACATACCTTTTTTTTAACAACCAATCTTTAGGATCAAAATGTGACGCAATCTAGCATGAAGATCCAGCAAAGACCCATCACAAGGCAAACACATAACTTTAGGCCCCAAAGAACAAAGATTTACCCCTCCTAAACAAACCCTTCCCAAAAAAGATCCAAGCACAAAGCTTTATGTAACACCCGTACCCGGAAAAGAAGATTAATGTGATAATAATATGTGTTAATTAATGAGAATTAATGCATAAAACGAATTAAGGTGGGGTTATGAACCCACATGTAAAAAGGTGTTCAAATACGGACATAGATGAAAGTCCTGTGAAAGGCGGGACTGGTATAAAGGTGAGGCCCAACGAGGGTCTAATTCGAATAATTACATTTTTATGTCATTATATGTTTATGTGCATATTTATTTAAATGCTTAAAGATATTATTATGTCTTATGATAGGAAAGGGGACCAATTTGGGTACCCATGTGAGGGCGTATTTGAATAAAGATGATAACTGGTAGGTTTTATAGCAACCTCATAATTTATGTGGGACCACGTTTGGGACCCACGCGGGACTTAGATTAAATCCTTTTAGAAAAGATGGGTAGTTAACGTAAATAACAAGGGGGTTTCATAATAAAGTTTAAAGAAAGTTTGGGGGTGTAAATGGGAATAATGAAAAGTGGAGACAACACATATGCATGAGGCATATGTGTCTCTCCATTGTTAACACAGCTGGGATTAGAATTTTGGACAGAACGAGAGCTCCCGAGTCGGCGACGGAAATTCTCGACGACGTTTCTTGCCGTTCCTTTGCCGTTCGGCGTCGGATTTACGATCCGAGACCACTTTTGGACTCGTGGAGGTAAGAGGATCACATGCATGTAATTTATTTTCGTTTTCGACAACGTTTTTACGGCAACCGTCTTTGATAAATGATGTTCTTGGTACCAAACTTGTGTAGGATTATCACCAACTAGGAATTGAGCTAAACTTGGGAAGGAATTGGGGAAATCTAAGCTTAGTTGTGTATAAATCAAAGAGGTGAGTGTCTTAATCTCTCAATTAGATGTTTAGCTATGATAATGTGATAATTGTGGTTCATAGTTGTTAAACTCATGCTCATGTATGTATATGTTGTTGAATTTGAGCAAAAAGCATGCCAATAAGGTGAAATTGTGATGCTTATGTGCTAAGTTGCTTAAATGTTTATATGGATCAAAGGGAAGTCAAGTAGTGGTCACCATTTATAGGTCCCATATGTAAGGGATAGGAAGTCCTCAATGAGTAGGACGTGGTGACGACCACAATGAAATGTCGGTGATGCCTTCGGGGTCACAAGAGAGTTTGTGTTGCGCTATATGCGCCAAAAGTGAGAAAGATCCGGGGTGAGAAGGACCCGGGGGTGGTGGCTGGAGTGACTTGACTTTCCGGAGATCAATTTGTTGTCATTTATAATGATTGTTGCATTTACATACTTTGCATTCCAATGGCATGATTAGTTCCCTCACTAAGCGAAAGCTTAAACGAAAATATATTTTCTGTTGTGGTTATTGAATAACCATCGCAGGTACCAAATGAGACGAGGAGAGGAAATGATCCGCACGACGGGTTGGGCTTGGGAGTTGTCCTTGTGTATATGTGTTCATATGCCTAGCTAGTTTATGCTTAGAATGTATCTTTTGTTGGCAATGTAAATGTAGCTTGGGTTTGTTTTTGGAGACTGTCATATGTAAAGTTGGGTATGGTTGGTTGTTTATGTTCCAAACCATGAGTTGTACTTGCAAGTTGCAAGTTATGTACTTTGGGAGTGAAGTTGGGAAGAGTTAGTAGTTTTGGTTGTGAAACTAACTTAGTTTCTCCTTATGTGTAAATATTTGTGTGTGTGTTGGAAGAACATGGTTTTGAATGTAAAATTAATGTTTCTAGTTGGAACTTATGGAATATGTGTGTTTAGATTCCTTCACAAATAGTTTGACATGTTTTGGGAACTCTCTCTTGATGTTTGGTTGATATGAGGAAACACTTGAAAGTACTTTTGAAATGGTTTTGGAAATGTTTTCAACAATTCTTCGTAGCCATATTGTTTGAGCTCCTCTTGGCAAGCACAATTCCTTTGTTCTTACTAGTTTTGCAAGTTTGAGGTTTCTATGAAAAATCCTTGATTTGAATGTACTTGGTTTGTGTTTTTAAATCTTTTGGAAATGCCTAGATGTGTTGTGGTTATGTTTGTGGGTGTTTGGAAGGAGGTCCAAATGTTTTCTTGATGGTTGGAAGCAAATTTTAGAACTTGGGAAATGTTTGAAACTGTTTTAGCAGTGTTTTTGCAACAGAAAAACGTATCTGCAGAAACCGGATCGATCCGGGTCAAGTGCGGATCGATCCGGGGCATCTGGAACTGTAGAAAATAAAGATCTGCTAAATCCGAATCGATCCGGATCTGGGGCGGATCGATCCGCTACTCTGGGTTCAGCCTCGACGGCTTTTACGGAAACGCGCATAACTCTCTCTAGAAAACTCGGATTTGCGCACCATTTTTTGCGTTAGAACCGGGACTCGAAGAGCTATCTTCCCATATAAAATTTTCTATACTTTATTAATGACCATTTTGCCCTTGGGTCTATTTTGTGTCAACAGAGTTGTTTAATGATGTCTAATTCATGTGTTTCTTAGTGAATTAAGGTTGTTTAGACGTGTGGGCTTGTTACACGTGTCCTAGCTTGCCCGAGGCAGGTTGGGGGTGTGACAATTTTTGGTATCAAAGCAATAGGTTAGAGCCTTTGGGGACGAGTGACGATTATAACGCGTAATAAGCATAAAGGATTAAAAGATGTGTAGTTCATGCATTCACGTTTACTTAGCATGTTGAATGATGTTGAGGATGCATTGAAAAGTATAAAAGTAACGTGTATATGAATATGTATTGTGAATGCCAGAGAGAAGATGTCTTGTTCGACACCGCCTACGCAAATGGAAAGAATGGAAAGAGTTGTAGCCGGTTTAGTACAAGTTGTTGAAACTCATGCAATAGAGGGGAGGCACGATCAACCGAATCCCAATCCAAGGGAGGAGGTGACCACAATTTCACAATTTTACAAACAGAAACCGACATTATTCAAAGGGGAGACTGATCCAATGAGAGCCGATTTTTGGTTGTCCGATATGGAAAGGATATTCCGGGTTCTTCCGTGTTCCGAAGCTCAGCAAGTTTTATTTGTCGCTGATACTTTAAAAGAAGAAGCACAGTATTGGTGGCGTACAAAATTGGGACCCGATAGGCCGAACACTTGGGGGGAGTTTGTAGTACTCTTCAAGAAGCAATACTTTCCGAAATCGTTTGAAGATTTAAAAGCTCAAGAGTTTATGGAATTGAAACAAGGAGGGATGACAGTTCGGGAGTATTCCGCTAAATTCACAAGCTTGGCTCGATTCGCTGAGAACATAGTACCAAATGAAGGGGATTGAACTCGAAAGTTTGTAACGGGGCTTAGAGACGAGATTCGACGTCAATTATCAGTGCTACGGTTGGACAAAGTAGCAGAGGCATTGGATGTGGCTTCAATCACTGAGAGAGATATGGGGTATCAACAAGGTTCACAAGCACCGGTAACTCAACAATATAAATGGCCGGGTTCAAGTCAATATAGTGATCAAGGGAGTTCGAAAAGACAAAGCTTTGGAGGTTCCTCAGGTGGTGGAGGTAATAAGCCGCGGTGCAACACGTGTGGTAAGTTTCATTGGGGTGTGTGCAATCTACCGACAACGATGTGCAACAATTGTCGACAAATGGGGCATGTAGCAAAGAATTGTCCGGGAGTGAGGCCAAATACTTACACTCCGATGAGGCATATGGATGGTAGTGGAATGGTTTGCCATAACTGTGGGGAGCTTGGACATCGAATGCGCAATTGTCCTAAGCCAAGGTAAGGAGGCTCCAGTGCAACCGTGAGTAGTGCACCAACACCGCGACCACCTCAACAACAACAATTACAAGGAAGAGAACAACGTCAGGGTCGTTATTTCCATCTTAACCCAGGGGAGACCACCGTTGCTAACACGGTCGTGTCAGGTAAAGTTTCTATCTGTTCAACACCTGCTAATACATTAATGGATTCCGGTTCTACACACTCGTTTGTATCACATCAATTCGCTAGGAACATGAATGTACCCTTAGAACTTCTTGAATATGATTTGTCTGTTGATGTTCCGTTGGGAAGATCTTTGGTGAGTTCGGGAGTTTATAGGAATTGTGAAGTTAAAATTAATGATGAAGTGTTAACAGCGAATCTAGTACCATTAGTAATCCAACATTTTGATGTCATATTGGGAATGGATTGGTTGTCAGTTAATCACGCGGTTATTGATTGTGAAAACAAAAGGGTAAAATTCCAAGCACCGACTCATAGGGTCTTTTCTTTTCAAGGGACAGGTGTCGTGTCACCACCTTATCTTGTATCCGCCATCAAGGCTTGTCGTTTATTGAGAAAGGGGTGTAAAGGTTTCCTTTGTAGTATATTGGATATTAGAAGTACTGAACAAATATTAGAAGATATACCAGTTGTTAGGGAATTTCCTGATGTATTTCCTGAAGATTTACCAAGTGTGTTAATTGAGAGGGAGGTTGAATTTGGTATAGATGTGATACCGGGAACACAACCCATTTCGCGGGCACCATATAGAATGGCTCCGGTAGAGTTGAAAGAGTTGAAGACTCAGTTACAAGAGTTGTTAGACAAAGGATTCATTCGGCCAAGTGTATCACCCTGGGGTGCACCGGTCCTTTTTGTGAAAAAGAAAGACGGAACGATGAGGATGTGTATTGATTATCGTGAGATTAACAAGGTAACTATTAAAAACAAGTATCCATTGCCACGGATCGATGATTTATTTGATCAACTACAAGGAGCTCAGGTGTTTTCAAAGATTGATTTGAGGTCGGGGTATCATCAACTAAAGGTAAAAGCTGAGGATGTTGAAAAGACAGCCTTCAGAACTCGATACGGCCACTATGAGTTTCTTGTAATGCCATTTGGGGTAACCAATGCACCGGCTGCGTTCATGGACTTAATGAATAGGGTCTTTAAAATGTATCTTGATGAATTTGTTATTGTTTTTATTGATGATATTCTCATTTACTCGAAAAGTCCGGAAGAACATGATAGACATTTAAGATTGGTGTTGCAACGACGTCGAGAAAAGCAATTGTTTGGAAAATTGAAGAAAAGTGAGTTTTGGTTATCCAGTGTTACTTTTCTTGGCCATGTGATTTCTAAAGAAGGTGTGTCAGTCGATCCACAGAAAATAGAAGCCATTATGAATTGGGCGAGACCGACCAATGTGTCAGAGATTCGTAGTTTTCTGGGATTGGCTGGGTATTATAGAAGGTTTGTTCGAGATTTCTCAAAGATTCCAACTCCAATGACAACATTGATGAGAAAGGATGTTCCTTTTGAATGGGGAAAAGAATGTGAAGAATGTTTTCAGACATTGAAGAGTAAGTTGACTACTGCTCCGATCCTTGCAATTCCGACAGGCACCGGGGTATTTAGTATTTACAGCGATGCTTCTCATCAAGGTTTGGGGTGTGTCCTTATGCAAGGGGACAAGGTGATAGCGTATGCTTCGAGGCAATTGAGAACTCATGAGAAGAATTATCCAACTCACGATTTGGAACCTGCCGCGGTAATCTTTGCTTTAAAAATTTGGCGACATTATTTGTACGGGGAAACTTGTAAAATTTTCACTGACCATAAAAGCTTGAAGTACTTATTTACCCAGAGGGACTTAAACATGCGCCAACGAAGATGGTTGGAGTTAATGAAGGACTATGATCTGAAAATTCAATATCACCCAGGTAAGGCGAATGTAGTCGCCGATGCTTTGAGTCGGAAATCAACCGAAAGTTTGACATGTGTATTGACGGCGCAGGAAGAATTAGTGAAAGAGTTTGAACGACTAGAATTGGAAGTTATTCCTAGAATTGAAGGAGGGTTAATGGCTGCAATTGTAGCACAACCTGATTTGATTAGAGAAATTAAAATGAATCAACTTTTGGATCCAAACTTGAAGAAAGTTGTAGATGAACTATCTGAGGGTAAGCGACCGGAGTTCAGTTTGCACGATGGGGTATTATGGTACATCAATCGGTTATGCGTTCCTAATGTTGGTAATTTAAAAGAAAGAATTTTGGAAGAAGCTCATGGTACTCGGTATTCCGTGCATCCGGGTAGTACAAAGATGTACAGAGATTTGAGAGAAGTCTATTGGTGGAGTGGTATGAAACGTGAAGTCGCTGAATACGTAGCTAAATGCATGACATGTCAACTAGTAAAGCTTGAACATCAACGACCCGCGGGGGAGATACAACCATTGGAAATACCGGAATGGAAATGGGAGCACATTACAATGGATTTTGTGTCAGGATTACCGAGGTCTCCTAGATCAAATGATAGTATTTGGGTGATCGTTGACCGGTTGACTAAGTCAGCCCACTTTTTGCCGATTAAGACTACTGACCCGATGAAGTTAGCAGAACTCTATGTTAAAGAGATTGTCAGATTGCACGGAGCACCAGTATCAATTGTTTCGGATCGGGATACACGTTTTGTGTCCAGATTTTGGGAAGGGCTACAAAGAGCAATGGGAATAGCTTTGCATTTTAGCACAGCGTTTCATCCGCAAACTGACAGCCAGTCGGAACGGGTTATTCAGATTCTCGAGGATATGCTTAGAGTTTGTGTTATGGATTTTAAGGCTGACTGGGAAACTCACTTGCCGTTAATTGAGTTTTCTTATAACAATAGTTTCCAGACAAGCATTGGAATGGCGCCTTTTGAGGCATTGTATGGTCAAAAGTGTAGATCGCCTGTGTGTTGGACAGAGGTTGGGGAAAAGCAACTTCTGGGGCTGGAAATTGTACAAATCACCACTGATAAGGTTAAGTTGATTAAGCAACGGTTGCAAGTGGCACAAAGTCGCTACAAAAGTTATGCTGATACGGGTAGAAGACCGTTGGAGTTTGAGGTTGGTGACCATATATTCTTGAAAGTTTCACCTTCGAAGGGCATTACGCGGTTTGGTAAGAAATGTAAGTTGAGTCCGAGATATGTTGGACCTTTTCTGATTTTGAGTAAGGTGGGACCGGTAGCTTACAGATTGGAGTTGTCACAAGAATTAGCACATGTTCATAACGTGTTCCACGTATCTATGCTCAGACGTTACGTGTCAGATCCGAGTCATATCCTTGAACCAAAGCCGTTGGAAGTCCGAGAAGATATGACATATGTTGAACATCCGGTACGGATTCTGGATAGGAAAGATCAAGTGTTAAGAACGAAGACAATTCTGTTGGTCATGGTTCTTTGGCGTAATCATAGCGTTGAAGAGGCAACTTGGGAGCGAGAAGATGAGATCAGGGAGAAGTACCCACACTTGTTCGACTGATGAGGTAAGAATAAGTTTGGGGACAAACTTCTTAAAAGGGAGGGAGAAATGTAACACCCGTACCCGGAAAAGAAGATTAATGTGATAATAATGTGTTAATTAATGAGAATTAATGCATAAAACGAATTAAGGTGGGGTTATGAACCCACATGTAAAAAGGTGTTCACATGCGGACACAGATGAAAGTCCTGTGAAAGGCGGGACTGGTATAAAGGTGAGGCCCAACGAGGGTCTAATTCGAATAATTGCATTTTTATGTCATTATATGTTTATGTGCATATTTATTTAAATGCTTAAAGATATTATTATGTCTTATGATAGGAAAGGGGACCAATTTGGGTACCCATGTGAGGGCGTATTTGAATAAAGATGATAACTGGTAGGTTTTATAGCAACCTCATAATTTATGTGGGACCACGTTTGGGACCCACGCGGGACTTAGATTAAATCCTTTTAGAAAAGATGGGTAGTTAACGTAAATAACAAGGGGGTTTCATAATAAAGTTTAAAGAAAGTTTGGGGGTGTAAATGGGAATAATGAAAAGTGGAGACAACACATATGCATGAGGCATATGTGTCTCTCCATTGTTAACACAGCTGGGATTAGAATTTTGGACAGAACGAGAGCTCCCGAGTCGGCGACGGAAATTCTCGACGACGTTTCTTGCCGTTCCTTTGCCGTCCGGCGTCGGATTTACGATCCGAGACCACTTTTGGACTCGTGGAGGTAAGAGGATCACATGCATGTAATTTATTTTCGTTTTTGACAACGTTTTTACGGCAACCGTCTTTGATAAATGATGTTCTTGGTACCAAACTTGTGTAGGATTATCACCAACTAGGAATTGAGCTAAACTTGGGAAGGAATTGGGGAAATCTAAGCTTAGTTGTGTATAAATCAAAGAGGTGAGTGTCTTAATCTCTCAATTGGATGTTTAGCTATGATAATGTGATAATTGTGGTTCATAGTTGTTAAACTCATGCTCATGTATGTATATGTTGTTGAATTTGAGCAAAAAGCATGCCAATAAGGTGAAATTGTGATGCTTATGTGCTAAGTTGCTTAAATGTTTATATGGATCAAAGGGAAGTCAAGTAGTGGTCACCATTTATAGGTGGTCCCATATGTAAGGGATAGGAAGTCCTCAATGAGTAGGACGTGGTGACGACCACAATGAAATGCCGGTGATGCCTTCGGGGTCACAAGAGAGTTTGTGTTGCGCTATATGCGCCAAAAGTGAGAAAGATCCGGGGTGAGAAGGACCCGGGGGTGGTGGCTGGAATGACTTGACTTTCCGGAGATCAATTTGTTGTCATTTATAATGATTGTTGCATTTACATACTTTGCATTCCAATGGCATGATTAGTTCCCTCACTAAGTGAAAGCTTAAACGAAAATATATTTTCTGTTGTGGTTATTGAATAACCATCGCAGGTACCAAAAGAGACGAGGAGAGGAAATGATCCGCACGACGGGTTGGGCTTGGGAGTTGTCCTTGTGTATATGTGTTCATATGCCTAGCTAGTTTATGCTTAGAATGTATCTTTTGTTGGCAATGTAAATGTAGCTTGGGTTTGTTTTTGGAGACTTGTCATATGTAAAGTTGGGTATGGTTGGTTGTTTATGTTCCAAACCATGAGTTGTACTTGCAAGTTGCAAGTTATGTACTTTGGGAGTGAAGTTGGGAAGAGTTAGTAGTTTTGGTTGTGAAACTAACTTAGTTTCTCCTTATGTGTAAATATTTGTGTGTGTTGGAAGAACATGGTTTTGAATGTAAAATTAATGTTTCTAGTTGGAACTTATGGAATATGTGTTTAGATTCCTTCACAAATAGTTTGACATGTTTTGGGAACTCTCTCTTGATGTTTGGTTGATATGAGGAAACACTTGAAAGTACTTTTGAAATGGTTTTGGAAATGTTTTCAACAATTCTTCGTAGCCATATTGTTTGAGCTCCTCTTGGCAAGCACAATTCCTTTGTTCTTACTAGTTTTGCAAGTTTGAAGTTTCTATGAAAAATCCTTGATTTGAATGTACTTGGTTTGTGTTTTTAAATCTTTTGGAAAAGCCTAGATGTGTTGTGGTTATGTTTGTGGGTGTTTGGAAGGAGGTCAAAATGTTTTCTTGATGGTTGGAAGCAAATTTTAGAACTTGGGAAATGTTTGAAACTGTTTTAGCAGTGTTTTTGCAACAGAAAAACGTATCTGCAGAAACCGGATCGATCCGGTTCAAGTGCGGATCGATCCGGGGCATCTGGAACTGCAGAAAATAAAGATATGCTAAATCCGGATCGATCCGGATCTGGGGCGGATCGATCCGCTACTCTGGGTTCAGCCTCGACGGCTTTTACGGAAACGCGCATAACTCTCTCTAGAAAACTCGGATTCGCGCACTGTTTTTTGCGTTAGAACCGGGACTCGAAGAGCTATCTTTCCATATAAAATTTGATATACTTTATTAATGATCATTTTTCCCTTGGGTCTATTTTGTGTCAACAGAGTTGTTTAATGATGTCTAATTCATGTGTTTCTTAGTGAATTAAGGTTGTTTAGACGTGTGGGCTTGTTACACGTGTCCCAACTTGCCCGAGGCGGGTTGGGGGTGTGACACTTTAACTCGATCAAATGCCTTAAAACCAGACCACCACCAATATACTGCATAAACCAGTAGCAACCTACCCCCAAACCCAGCACGACTAAACCGAATACAGTAGCAGCTCTATAAAAACTAAAAGTGCTAAATGATCCTTGATCTTAATGGAACTTCACAACTTCAAACAAAGAGTGGAGTATGCTGTGACACAATAGCCCAATCAATCCATACCACTCCGCCACGATTAATCCCACAAAAAACTCCCTGCATTAAACCCAATACAATTCCCTTGCAATATTAACCCTCCACCCAAATCCTCAAGACTAGCATCCATTTGAAGATCATGAAGAAAATTGGTGATCACACTACCAAAAGGTCCGCTAGATAAACATGAACTCTATGCAACCCAAAACAGCTTCCCAAACTTCAAAAACACAATCTCAGAGCATAAGCCAGGCACTAAAGTCCGTTGAAGGTTCACCCTATAAGGAGACATCACTAAACATCATCAAGAAGTCAACAATATAAAAGACAATTGCATCTTTACATGCCACCTTTAGTGTATTCCATTAAATTGGTAACCCTTTGTTGAACAACGATAAGAATTCATAACAAATTAAAGTAGATAACCTCAAAATTACAAAGCAACCAATTATGATTGGGAAGAGAACCTCATATTACACCCAACACTCAGCCACCCAAACTCAACGCACCTAGTCGAGAAATACCAAAAACACAGCACCCACGACACAAAAACACACACCAAACACCTCCATTACCAACAAAAAATCACAACACCAATACTCACCCATCAGAAAGAAGCTCAGCATTTAAAAACACACACACCCAGGCTTACACACACACATACCCCCAAAGGCAATATTTCCCATAACTGAATTTGAAAAACTCAGTCGAGAATAAACATGAACCAAAGTATCTTCAACTCCCTTAATACAATCATTCCCTTGACTGAAGTAGACACAGATTCCTATTGACCAATTCCTTACTACCTAAAATTATGAGCACCCAAACTCCAGACCCGTAAATCAGACTAGATCAAAAGGAAGTGAACACAATCATTCCAAACCGATAGAAACTTCGAATATTGATTGACCTCCCCAACAAATGAAACCAAAAGACAAACCCCATAGCATAGTCGAAAGATTTTCAAAACACTCCTTAGGAATAAAAACCAAGAACAGACACAAACTAAGCCCCTTATTGATTCCCGACCCAAAATCTAATTCAGACACAGAAGAAACTAACCAGAAAAAATACACTTTAACACCCCCCCCCCCCCCCCCCCCCCCCCCCCCCTCCTACCAAAATCCCCCATATGGTATCATTTTCCATTCAAAGCCATTTGACAGTGTCAACAATACAAACTGCCCCCTTTTTTGCCAAGACATCAACTATAGAATTTGCTTCACGAAAAATATGATTGATAATAACAATGCTCATTGTGCTTACCTTTGATAGCATAGTTTGAATATCATTTAGCGTAAAATTGTAGCTCCATACCTTACAATCCCTATCATTTACCCATCCCACCGCAACTTTGGAATCACTTTCTATAATAAGATTGAAGGAATTCAAACACCCTTTTTCAAGAAAAAACCTTTAAAGCCTCTCGTATAGCTGCTAATTCTGCAAAATTAGATTCAACAATACCCAATGTGTTTATGAAAAAAAAACCTTTGATATCTCCTTTTGAGTCTCGAACCAGCCTGCCAATACCTCCTAGACTTGGTTTACCAATAACAAATCCATCAACGTTAAATTTTAGAAAACCAATAGCTGGCGGTTGCTACCAACATTCATGTTGAACTTTCTTAGGAATAAAGACAGAAACTGCTTCCACTATATCGATCATCCTATCAGACAATGATAAACCACACTCACGCCTTTTTGTCTTAACCCACCATAGAAGTCTTACCTTAATATCATCCAAACTTTGTTAGAGCACAATGCAAACCCATTAAAGCATATAGCTTTGCGAGTGAGCCAAATAGAACATACAATTGCGTAAAAATCTAGCTTCCAAGGATTCATTGACTTAAAGTCCTTATACAAACCTTCCCATTGATGGAACCACTCTCTTTTCAAAATTGGAGGGACAGAAGAAATATTCTACCACCGAAGCACGTGACACCATATTTTCCACGTATAAGGGCATAAAAGAAACAAGTGATTTATTGTAACACTCATACCCGGAGAACGGGTTAATTATTGTATTAATATGCATTAATTAGTATAATTAGTGTATAAATGGATTAAGGGGAGGCTTGGACTCGCCCATGTAAAAAGTGTTCAGAGAGGGACACTAGTTGGAAAAGTCCCCAGTCAGGTGGGACAGGTATTGAAATGAAACCCAGCGAAGGGTAAATTGGTAATTTGTATTTTAAATGATTAAATGCATTTTATGTGATTACATGAATATTTGCTTACATGCTTTCATATTACATGTTGATATATGTGTAGCATTTGGTGTTATAGGGTATAAATGAAACGGATTTAAAACTTGTAGGTGCGATAGCAATTTCACAAAATATGTGGGACCCACGTTGGGACCCATACGGAACTTAGACAAACACTCATTTAGATAATTGGGAAGTTAACAGAATGTTTGGGGATTTCATAATAGGAACTTAAGAAAATTGGGGGATGCAAATGAAAATTTGGCAAAAGACATGGCAATGACACCACACACTTGCATGTATGTGTATGTGTCAAGTGGGAATGAGAGACTCTCCAAATTCAGCAGAAAATCAAAAGAAAATAAAAGAGAAATCACCGAGAGAGAAGACGGACCGTCACCGACGTCGAAATCTTGCCGTTCCAACGCCGCCGTTCGTCAGATTCACGAATCGAAGCCATTTTCAGACTCGTGGAAGTGAGACGAACATTTCTATACCTTTAATTTACATTGAAATTATTGGATTTTGGTAGCTTATACTTAACGGTTAGACGTCATCTACCGAATTCTTGTAGGATTTATTTTGGAGTAGAAATTGAGCTTTAATTGGTGAAATTCAGCATCTTTTAGGTGTAATTTTGGGTAAAATCTGTGTATAAGGTGAGTTTTCTATACAAACCCAATGATTGTGTTTAATGGGTGCAGGGCTTTGATGATGTTAGGAATAACAACTCATGCTAGAGGCTATTTTGTTGTTAATTTGTGAATTTTGTATCAATTTCATGAAAATTATATGTTGATACATGTATATGTGTTTATATGTGCTTATATGTCTATGTGGTAGTCAATGAGCACCGGGGAAATGGTTCATTATTGGGAGTAATAAGGGTGGTATAGAGGAAGAATCCGATAAATACGGAAGTCCAAGGAATAGAAGTGGCCATGGGACCAAGGGAGGTCTTCGGGTCTGAATGAACCATATAACCGGTGACTCGATGATTACGTTTATGTTTTGCGTGTTAATTGAAGCATTGCACGTGTTAAACATACAATCATGTTTAGAATTCTCACTAAGCAAATTGTTTAAGAAAGCCGTTTTCCTATTTCTGTTGTGGTACTGTTGGAAAAACCGGTTTAAGTTCTAAGTTTAAACGCGCAGCGGAAAAATCAAGTTATAAAACTTAATTGGCATGCCCGGATCTACTACCCATCAACTCTATAGATGCGCACAAGAGGGGACAAGAATTATACCTTACTGTCTTGAACCCAATTCTGAAATCTCTGACTTCCACTAGATGGTCTTCACTCTTATGACTCCTATGGATGCTCGCAGGAAGGGCTAGGGTTGGTGGGAACCCTAATGGAGAGGATACAGAAGGTTTTGGGGCTCCAAAATAGTTTCTGCAGCTTCTGACGTTCAAAACGACGAACAACCTCTTTTCCAGAACGCAGCTGCCCTATTTATAGATTCCCAGAACCGACCTAGCTCTCGAGCGATCGAAGTGGCTTCGATCGATCGAACATTCGATCGATCGAACCATCTTCAATCGATCGAACCTGTCTAGACTTCAATCGATTGAGACAACTTCGATCGATCGAACCTGTCTTGACATCATCCTCATTTGCCTTTCCAAGCATCCTAGCGGAGCTAAGAGTGGGACCTCCTAGGCTCTTTATTGTTGGCTCAGATCAGTTGATTAACTCCCATGACCAAACTCTTTGAGCAGCAAATTAATCGACTGATCAGTTAACGTTTACTCCACTATAAAACGATAACAGAACTCCAACGCAAAAGAACATATCCGAAGCGATAACTAGACTTGTATGTTGTACTAATGTCCTTCTACCGTCAGCATTCGCAATCATATTCAGGTAGTCGGATAAACAGTTACTGTCAACCTGAATCATGATTACTTCTTATAATCCTTGAGTCCCATTCACCTCTCATGATTACCAAACATGTTGATAGCTCTTATCAACAAGACTGCAGTACTCAGTAATCGACTTGGTGACATTCTCAAGGGAATGCTTACTCTGAATCAGAGGGTAGATTCTATCTTGACAATATATGTTCACAACCCTATGAACATGACATACCCAAGATACCCAGGTGTTGATCTTCTATAGACCTCACTGATTGGTAAGTCAAAGCAGTCATATCCACAGTCTGTGTTCATAATCGTCTCAAGATTGAGAACACATACCTTATACAAGTTATGAGTTCCTATTGACTATTGACAGCATTGAGCGTCAATAGGAAACTCAGGTCCGTCAATGCACTATAAGCACTAGCATACTAACCAAGAGTCACACTCTAGTGATTGAGATTTATCACTCCATCCAATGGTAGTTAATGATGCTATAGTGTATACCTGATGAGATATCCAGTCTCATCATCCACTGTGACAAGCTTTAAGTATCAAAGAATAGTAATTCGTATCTCATTGTATGTATCTCATACACACACGAAATACTTACTATGATACTTATGGATTAAACAATCATCTCATGAAAGAAGCATACATCATAAAATGTAAAGCTGATATCCATATATTGAAATGCTAATGTCTAATACATATAGTAATGGTTTGAGGGCACAAACCCAACAAACTCCCACTTGCACTCATAACCATACAGGATTACATCTGAGACCTAGACTATCTAGATGACGATCAAAGACCTTCTGTGACAAGGCCTTTGTAAACGGATCAGCAAGATTGTCAGCGGTGGCAATCTTGGTGACAGTCACATCTCCACGTTGAACAATATCTCGGATAAGATGATATTTCCGCTCTACGTGCTTTCCCTTTCCGTGGTTCCTTGGCTCCTTGGACTGAGCCACTGCCCCACTATTATCGCAATAAAGCGTAATAGGTGACAGCGACGCTGGTACCACCTCGAGCTCCATAAGGAACTTCTTGAGCCAAACAGCTTCCTTTGTGACTTCACAAGCAGCCACATACTCAGCTTCTGTAGTTGAGTCTGCAATGCATTTCTGCTTAATGCTCCTCCAACTGACAATACCACCTCCCAAGGTAAAGAGATGATCGGACGTCGACTTCCTCGAATCTTTATCTGACATAAAGTCCGAGTCAGTGTATCCTACTGGAATTAACTCACTACCACCGTACATAAGCATGTAATCTTTAGTCCTTCTCAAGTACTTAAGAATGTGCTTGACGGCTGTCCAGCGCTCTGGACCTGGATTCGACTGATATCTGCTAACCATGCCAACGGCAAAGCAAATATCTGGTCTAGTGCATAACATCGCATACATAAGACTTCCCACTGCTGAAGCATAGGGAACTCCTGTCATGCGATTCCTCTCCTCCTGTGTCTTTGGACACTGGTCCTTGGAGAACGCTAAACCATGCCTGAAAGGTAACAAACCTTTCTTCGAATTATCCATTAAAAACCTAGTTAGCACCTTATCGATATAACCAGCTTGAGATAATCCCATTATTTTTCGCTTGCGATCCCGAAAGAGCTTTATCCCTAGAATATAGCTCGCCTCTCCTAGATCCTTCATATCGAAAGTACTAGCTAGCCAAACCTTGACTGTTGACAGCGCCGCTACATCATTTCCAATGAGTAGAATGTCGTCAACGTAAAGCACAAGAAAGGCCACCACTTTCCCTTCACTCTTCTTGTATACACAAGGTTCATCCAGATTCTGTATAAAACCAAACGACTTGACCGCTTGGTCAAATCGGATGTTCCAACTTCTGCATGCTTGCTTAATCCCATAAATGGACTTTTGCAACTTGCATACCAAGTTACCTTTCCGACCAGCTATGAACCCTTCTGGTTGTTGCATATAGATGTCCTCCTCAAGATTACCATTCAAGAATGCAGTCTTGACGTCCATCTGCCAGATCTCATAATCTAGGCATGCAGCAATGGATAAGAGTATTCTGATGGACTTCAGCATGGCTACCGGCGAGAAGGTTTCCTCATAGTCAATGCCCTCCCTTTGAGTATAACCTTTCGCTACAAGCCTAGCCTTAAAGGTTTCAACCTTTCCATCAGATCCTCTTTTCCTCTTGTAGACCTACTTACAGCCAATGGGTTTAATATTGGCTGGAAGCTCTACAAGATCCCAGACCTGATTAGAATCCATAGATTCCAATTCAGCCTTCATAGCTTTAATCCAATGAGCCGAGTCTACATCAGCCATTGCCTCTTCGTATGTGGCAGGATCAGATTCAGATTCTATGGAGACAGCTTCAAAAACTTCTCCTAAGAACATGTATCTATCAGGCTGGCTGATAATCCTCCCACTACAACGAGGTACCGGTGCGGAAATGGGTGAAGAAGTGGTATTTTCTTGATTTATATCGTTATCAACTACGGGTTGGACTGAGGGCTCTCCTTCTATCTCTCTAAGATCTATCCTTCCCTTAGGTTTATGGTTCATGATATAGTCATCCTCCAAGAAAACAGCATTCGTACTAACAAACACTTTCTGCTCTCTTGGATCATAAAAATACCATCCATAAGTACCCTTTGGATACCCTACGAAGTAACATACTTTCGATCTAGAATCCAACTTGCTCATCTTTCCTTTCAGCACATGTGCCGGACACCCCCATATTCGGAGATGTTGCAAAGAAGGCTTACGCCCAATCCACATCTCTCGTGGTGTCCTGGGAATAGATTTGCTTGGTACTAGATTTAGTATATACGCAGCGGTTTCCAAAGCATAACCCCAAAGGAATAATGGCAACTCCGAGTAACTCATCATCGACCTAGTCATGCCTAAAAGAGTCCGATTCCTTCTCTCCGCTACACCGTTCTGCTGAGGTGTACCAGGTGCAGTCAACTGTGACAGAATCCCATTCTGTACGAGGTGATCAATAAACTCATTAGAGAGGTACTCGCCACCTCGATCAGATCGAATGGCCTTGATATGTGTGCCCAATTGCTTCTCCACTTCAGCCTAAACTCTTTGAACTTTTCAAAGGCTTCAGACTTGTGCTGCATTAGGTACACATATCCATACCTGGAGTGGTCATCAGTAAATGTTATGAAATACTCATAACCACCCCTTGCTCTAATATTTATTGGTCCACACACATCAGTATGAACTAATTCCAATAATGCATCGGTTCTATTTCCCTTTGTAGGAAAGGGCCTTTTGGTCATCTTACCCTCTAAACAAGACTCGCAGACTTCCATTGGTTCTAGAACCAAATCGCCTAAGATCCATTCTTTGACTAGTCTGCCAATCCTATTTAGATTGATATGGCCAAGCCTCATATGCCAAAGCCTTGTTGGATTAGTGGAAGGTCTCTTTCTTTTAGATGGTACAGTAACCACTGAGTTATTAAGTTCCATGCAAGAGTCTTTAGAAATATTGGGAGTAATCACATACAAACTATTTGATTTAACACCAGAACATATAAAAGAACTATTTCTTTTAATCACAACTTCAGTTCCAAAATGAAAAGAATAACCATTATTCGATAAATTAGAAACTGAAATTAAATTACGTCTCATTGAAGGGACGTAAAGTACATCTGATAAAATCAAAATTTTATTGTCTAGAAATTCTAAAACTACGACTCCTATAGCAACCGCAGAAATGGTTGCGCTAGAACCTAGAGTAAGTACGATTTCCCCATCACTGCACCTCCTGGTTGATCTGAACCCCTGTAATGAATTACAGATATGGTTAGTCGCACCAGAATCAATGCACCAAGTGTTTGAAGTATCCGTTATAAAACTTACTTCAATCACATGTGATTCAATCATACCTTGAACTCTTGTAGCTAAGAATTCTGGACAGTTCCTCTTCCAGTGGCCCTTCTCACCGCATTGGAAACACTTTCCTTTGCCTTGGCCACCCACCTACCCTTTGCCCTTACCTTTTCCCTTAGATTTTGCAATCTTAGGGACTGGTCCAACACTTGAACCACCAGTGCTAGCTTTCTTCTTCCCTTTCTTTCCTTTCGGCACAGATCTGGAAGAAGAAGCGCTTTTCTCAACGTTCAAAACGTTGACCCCAGGTTTGATCACCCCTTCCGCTCCCAAAAGAGAACTCATCAATTCGCTCATTGAAAAATTCATTTGATTCATATTATAGTTAAGTTTAAATTGAGCGAATGAAGGCGACAGCGAATTAAGGATCATATCAACTTGGGTCTGTGCATCGATGTTGGCACCTAGGGTCTCCAGCTCGTTTAAATATCCAATCATTTTTAAAACATGTTCCTTGACTGGAGTCCCTTCCGACATCTTTGCACTCATTATCTTTTGCATGGCTACCTGCCTGGCAGGCCTGCCATGCTCCCCAAACATCTTTTTCAGGGATGTGATAATGTCACTGGCAGAATCATTCGATTGGAATTGGTGTTGCAACACACCAGCCATTGAGGCCAGAATATAGCAACGAGTCATTCCATTCGACTTCTTCCATTTGTCGAACTCGCGTCTAGCAGCTGCCGAAGCATTTACCGCGGGTTCTTCAGGGCTTGGGGTGGTGAGGACATATATGTGATCCTCCGCAGTTAACACGATGTCAAGGTTACGTTTCCATTCAGTGTAGTTGTTTCTAGTTAACTTGTTTTGAGTGAGTATGGTGGCAAGTGGACTAAATGTAAATCCAGACATTATGATTTACTATAAAAATCAAAACAAAATAAATATAGATATCAGAATTTTGACAGTTTGAAATAAAAGAATCCTTTTAAAACTCTTAATTTAAAACAAAGTCGCCGGAATATCGAAACGAAAGAATAAAGCCTCCGTGTGGTGGTCAATGTTCGATCTTTCGATTTATCATGACTTATCCGCTATGCAACTCTTGCAAAACAAGTTATGACTTCCGAACCTATTTGATCTCTAAGTTTATGAATAATGCCCCGTGTGGGATCCCTTATCCATAGCTTCGCTAGTGTGTACCATTAACTAGGATCCAATCACAACCGTCTCAAGTAGCGCCTCCGTGTGGTGGTCACCCTCTAACACGTCTGATTGATCCTATCAAAAGAAGTTCACATCTAGTAACCAATGAGTAATGCACCCTCCGTATGGAATGATCACCCCTGACGAGGTGACACAGAATGCACCACTCATCTTACAGTGAACCGTTAATGGAAGATCGTGGGTGTAATTAATAAGACCATGTCCCACTAGTTTTAGTAAAAAGGATTTTGCTTTTTGAGAAAATCTGTTTCTACACACTTCCCATAAACATCTAATGTTTACTAATGTGTTGAAAACGGTTTTTGAATTTTATTTTAGAAAACTTGTTTTGCGTGCATGCAACAATGTATTATACGCCAATCACATAAAACAAAAAACTAAAATGAAATATAGGCATTCAAACAATGCCTCTATCTCCCATGGCTCTATCTCTATAGAACCTCCTTTTGGTTTGATCGCCTCTAGCTCCATCTTCATGGATAACGGCTCCTTGCTCCATCTTCATGGATTTTCTAATTCTATTACATTTGTCCTATGCTTCTTTCGAAGTTTACAATTTATCTAGAAATAGAAATAACAACAAAATAAAAGGCTAGGGAAACCGGTGCGACTTTCCTTTTCGTAGGATTGAAGTCGCAGCGCCCTTTACATATGCCTTAAAACCAAACCAAACTTAAATTACAACATGCACCAATCTCAAACAATTTAAATACAAATATTCAAATGATTTGGTACCATGGGAGATAGCGACTAATCTAGCTGCAAAAGGGTTAGTCGTACACGCATCCATACATACATAACAAATATATGTAACTGTTGAAACACTTAATTGATTCACACAGTACATAAACTCTTTACATACTGAATTAGAACTTAAAATAGCATCTTACTTCTCTGTCACAGTTCGATCGATCGAAGACCGTTCGATCGCTCGAACCTTCGATCGATTGAACACTGTTCAATCGCTTGAACATTCTGTTTCACAGAATGATTTGAAAATTTTACAGAATATTTTGAAATTAAAGTTTTTAATTTCAAAACTCTTAAAAACTGTGAAATAGAGAACCTGACAAAGTATCTGTCTCGATCGATCGAATACCAGAAGGTTTCGATCGATTGAAGACTGTTCGATCGCTTGAGAACAGTATGTTCGATCGATCGAAATATGTTCGATCGATCGAACCCGCCTTGCATCCTATGCAATCACAGATTTGTATACTGCTGCGATAACACTGCAGAAACAGATCTGTGATGATGCAGTTTCGAAAACAGTTCTAAAATCAACATGCAAATCAAAATAGTGTTCCAAAAACGCATCTATAGATCCAAACGAGCTTGGCTCTGATACCAATTGTTGGAAAACCGATTTAAGTTCTAAGTTTAAACGCGCAGCGGAAAAATCAAGTTATAAAACTTAATTGGCATGCCCGGATCTACTACCCATCAACTTTATAGATGCGCACAAGAGGGGACAAGAATTATACCTTACTGTCTTGAACCCAATTCTGAAATCTCTGACTTCCACTAGATGGTCTTCACTCTTATGACTCCTATGGATGCTCGCAGGAAGGGCTAGGGTTGGTGGGAACCCTAATGGAGAGGATACAGAAGGTTTTGGGGCTCCAAAACAGTTTCTGCAGCTTCTGACATTCAAAACGACGAACAACCTCTTTTCCAGAACGCAGCTGCCCTATTTATAGATTCCCAGAACCGACCTAGCTCTCGAGCGATCGAAGTGGCTTCGATCGATCAAACATTCGATCGATCGAACCATCTTCAATCGATCGAACCTGTCTAGACTTCAATCGATCGAGACAACTTCGATCGATCGAACCTGTCTTGACATCATCCTCATTTGCCTTTCCAAGCATCCTAGCGGAGCTAAGAGTGGGACCTCCTAGGCTCTTTATTGTTGGCTCAGATTAGTTGATTAACTCCCATGACCAAACTCTTTGAGCAGCAAATTAATCGACTGATCAGTTAACGTTTACTCCACTATAAAACGATAACTGAACTCCAACGCAAAAGAACATATCCGAAGCGATAACTAGACTTGTATGTTGTACTAATGTCCCTCTACCGTCAGCATTCGCAATCATATTCAGGTAGTCGGATAAACAGTTATTGTCAACCTGAATCATGATTACTTCTTATAATCCTTGAGTCCCATTCACCTCTCATGATTACCAAACATGTTGATAACTCTTATCAACAAGACTGCAGTACTCAGTAATTGACTTGGTGACATTCTCAAGGGAATGCTTACTCTGAATCAGAGGGTAGATTCTATCTTGACGATATATGTTCACAACCCTATGAACATGACATACCCAAGATACCCAGGTGTTGATCTTCTATAGACCTCACTGATTGGTAAGTCAAAGCAGTCATATCCACAGTCTGTGTTCATAATCGTCTTAAGATTGAGAACACATACCTTATACAAGTTATGAGTTTCTATTGACTGTTGACAGCATTGAGCGTCAATAGGAAACTCAGGTCCGTCAATGCACTATAAGCACTAGCATACTAACCAAGAGTCACACTCTAGTGATTGAGATTTATCACTCCATCCAATGGTAGTTAATGATGCTACAGTGTATACCTGATGAGATATCCAGTCTCATCATCCACTGTGACAAGCTTTAAGTATCAAAGAATAGTAATTCGTATCTCATTGTATGTATCTCATACACACACGAAATACTTACTATGATACTTATGGATTAAATAACCATCTCATGAAAGAAGCATACATCATAAAATGTAAAGCTTAATACATATAGTAATGGTTTGAGGGCACAAACCCAACAGGTACATAACAATCACCACAGGTTCGGAGCCTTATCCGGAGAGGAAATGACGCGTGATGGGAGAGATGGGAGAGATGGGAGAGATTTGGGATCTTGAGTATAAGAACTTCTTTGAACTTGTAAAATGATGTAAATTATAGTTCTTTTATGTTAATGTTAACACTTGAATTGTTAATGAGAAGGTTGGATCCTAAAACGTGTATTTGGGAGTTGGAAGTGAATTAGAGAGCCTATGTGTAATCTCTTTTGTTTTGCTCGAATAGGGTGCAAGTTGTTTGGTTGAACCATCTCGGCAAGCCCGGATGGCGTCGCAAGTGTTTAGACAAGTTTCATTTGTGTATATAATGTTAGCTATACCTTTGAAGTTAATTCCCAACAAGTTCTATGAATTTTTTATGAACATTTAGTTTCAAAGCTTTAAGGTTTGGTTATATTCTCATGAATTGAGTTCATGGTTAATTTGATCAAATTGTGGGTGTGGTTGTGTGATCCAAGCATGATTTAAGTTTAAAAGTGTTTGGAAATGTGTTGAATATGTTTTCCCAAAGTTTCATAAGGTTTCCATGTGATTTAGTTGTGTTTTGGTAAGTTTAAAACTTGTTTGACAGTAAAATTTAGCAGCAGAACCTGTTCTGTAGGTCGTGGATTGATCCGCGTTTATGAAGGGATCGATCCGGCCTTTTAAGAGAACATTCTGCGAGATACTCATATAAATGGATCAATCCGCGTTTTATGAAGGGATCGATCCGCTTGTTTTTTTTCACAGCACGTCCGCTTTTACGGAAACGTGCATAACTTTTTCTAGAAAACTCAGATTCGTGCGCCGTTTGTTGCGTTGGAACCGGGACTCAAAAATCTAAATTTTGGTATAAAATTTTACATACTCTCTTAATGACCATTTTGCCCTTGGGGGCCGTTTTGTCACAATGAAGTTCCTTTAAGTGGTTTATCCATATTTTCTTTCTAATTAGTGTGTGTTTTGGGTGCGGTTACTCTTGTTAGACGTGTCCTAATCCGCCGGGGGTGGATTGGGGTGTGACATTTATACTTTCCCCAAATAGACCACAGAAGAGACATACACAACTAATGTCTCAAATTAACCAAATTTTGTGCAGTTCTTCTTTCACTGCTGCTCTACCACTTAAAAGTTGCCAAACAAAAATTTCAACTTTAGGTGGGGCTAAACCTGCCCACACTGATCTTGACTCCCACCTTTCCCTCCTCCTCTCAACTTTCAAAGCTTTATGAAAAGATTTAACTGTAAAAACCCCTTTTGAATTATGTTTCCACACATACTTATCCTTTCAATCCTTACAGAGCGAAACATTACCAAGTAAATTCATCATTGTAATCCACTACTCATGTTCCCAACCAGAAACACACTCCTCAGTAAAGGGATCTCCCAAACTCAACCATACCCCACCCAAATTCCAAATGCGGAAATCGGTCTAGATTTAGGAATAGATAAAGCAAAAATTCTAGGAAACATCAGCTTCAGCTTTTCATTGCCGATCTAGATATCCTCCCAGAATCGGTCTAGGATTGTGATTTGGCTTAAATTCCTATTGTGATTTGGTTTCTTTTTATGATAGAGTTGTATTACTTGTCTAACAAGTAATGGTATGTAAATTCTATAAAAGGGGAAGATGTATAGGAATTAGGAAGCCCTTGGTGTGCCAAGTTGGGGGTCTTCCCTCATGGGGGTACATGGTCTAGGGTGAGAAAGATATTAATCACTGGGGTTTTCTGTGAGTGTTTTTCATAGTGTTAGGGATGTGAGGTAGAGATGAATATTTCTTTTTCTCTATGATTTCTCAATGTTACAGTGATTGTGTTAAGTTCTTTAGGGTATTGAGAGTGGGTATACGAATGGTGTGAGGGTTGGGTTATGAGATTTAATCCAAAGTGTCTTGTACCAATTGTTTATTCTTAATAAAAAAAAGAACTGGTCTCTCGAGTATGGATATAGGTGGTTTTGCCGAACCACGCAGAAATCTGTGTTTTTCTTTGGTGTGCATGTTTATTATTGTTGATGTGTTTCTGTGTGTTTATTGGGAGGAATTTAGTTTTGCGTTTAAAATTCCCAACAAGGTTATTGCTCATCTTGGAAACCTTATTACTGCAGTTCAACATTACAATTTGAAAGTGGAATATTTTTTACCACACTGGTGGGTTTTTTTATTTTTATTTTTCTAAAGCAACAAAAGGATTTTATTAAAATAGCCCAAATAAATAATACGAAGGCCATTGGCCAAATAGAACCACCTAATAGCAGCAACTTCTCCGGGAAAAAAAACCATAAGAACAATAAGACTCATCCCAAAAAAGCACAAGAACATGCTAAAAAATTCCCAACAAAGTAGCTAAAGTCTCTAGAATCAAGTGTTTACATGGGAGGCCCTTTGAAATTGCTACGAATTATGGTGATCGAAAAAAATTATTGTCATTTTCTCTACAAGTTTCGTTGATCATCCAATTTGGAGCAATTTTGTATTTTATTTTGGGTAGAGAATCTCCAAACCTGGCCCCAGTCTTGTTACAGTAGAATCTGTAGAGAGATGCTTTTGAAATTTGAAATTGATCAAGTCTTATCTTCGATCAACTATGTCACAAGATAAGTTGAATGGGTTAGCTATGTTATTCATTGAAAATAATATGGTGAAGGAGATTGATTATGCATGTATAATTAGTGATTTTGCAGCTAAAAATGAACGAAGGACAATATTTTAGTACTACTATTATTACTTATACCCTTCACTATTAAGTGGACTAATAATACCAAATCCCCCATGGGATTTAGAGCCTGTTTGGGTTAGCTGAAATATTAAGTGATGAAACATTAAGTGCTGAAATATTGGCCCCGTTTGTTACAGGTTAACAAGATAGATTATAGCTTGCAGCTTATTAGATTACAGCTTTTAGAACTTAGAATAAATTACGAACCTGTTTGGTGTAGCTTTTCAGAAGCAATGATTAAGTTGTAGTGGTATTTACAAAATAACTTATTTGGTGTAATTGTCCAAATGCCCTTAAAAGTTGTCTAGATATAATTTAAGAACTATTTATTTTATTAAAAATGTGAATTTTAAGTTGCACATCTCAACTAATTAATTTTTAATATATGAGAGAGAATAAATAATGATACGGTTTTCTAAGTGGGAGGTTTAATTTAGTTGGGGGTAATTGATGTCAATAGAAAAAGAATAAAAGGACAAGATTGTACGTCAAATAAAATATTCATTAAATAACAAATAAGCTATAAGCTGGAAAATCACCTCCAACCCAAAAAACCATAGAGGGATAAAGTGTAATTAACCCTACAATAATTAACAATTTTAGTAGGCCACTTTTTCAGAAAATACTTTTTTTTTAAGCAATTTAGCTAAACACCAGAAAACATTGGTAGTATTGATTGCATGCTTTGGGTATGTAAAAATTGTCCTATAGCTTGGCATGGTCAATATACAGGCCACAAACATGTTCCAACATTGATCCTCGAAGCGGTTGCATCCTATGAAATATGGATATGGCGTTCTTTCTTTGGAATGTCAGGCAGTAGTAATGATATGAACGCATGTACCCGGTCTAATGTATTTGAAGATCTGTTACACGGTCATTCGCCATTAGTCATATTCATGATAAATGAAAACACATATGATATGGGGTACTACTTTGTAGATAAAATATACCCAAAATATTCAACGATTGTCAAAACTGACAAAAGCCCAACAACACTTAAAGAACAAGTGTTTTGTCAATACCAAGAGGCTGCACGGAAAGACGTGGAAAGTGCATTTGGTATTCTACAGGTTTATTTTGCATTTGTTCATAAAATAGCTAAGCTATGGAGCAAAGATGGATTTCCTATCATTATGCAAGCATGCATAATTTTGCACAACATGATTATTGATCAGGATGAATGTCATGACTGGACATGGCGGGTTGAATATGACTGCACTGGAACGTTGCCAGAAAGAGTTTCAACTGACAACTCACATCAATTTTACGAACATCTGGAACGTGACTCTGGAATGCGAGACATAAATAAACGCAACCAACTGCGTGCTGATCTAGTTGAACATGTATGGGCAATGCACGCTGCACAATAAGTTTGATTTAAAAACTAGTAATGCTAATTTTGATTTATTGCATGCAATAAAAAGTAGAATTACAAGTTGAAGTTTAAAATAACTAGTAAGGAGCTGATGATGGCACTGTGTCTCGAGCTGAAGATGATCCTGAATTCTGTTGGTGTTCCCAACGACATTGCAGTATCTCTTCGATTCTCAGACTAAAAATTGATGTCGAGCAGAAGACATATTGCGAGTATCACATCTCATGATTAAGTCTTCCTTTTTGCGTAACTTATATTCCATCTCCTACTGTTTTGCCTTTTCTGTATCCCCCATCTCTTCTTCTCTAATTTTTATGCGATGTTCCATTTGTGACTCAAAACGAACTTTTGATAGATAATTTTGTTCCATACTCTTAGCAAACTGCTCTGCAAATTTTTTAACACTTTCGACAACCATACTGTTGCCAGCAATACTATTGACCCTACCCTTTCTCTTTTGGCGCTGTTTTTTTGCCTTTCCATCTGATCGGCCTCTCTGATAGTGATTCAATGTCATTAGGAGAATCATCGCTCAGGTTGATGTTGCCAGTACCGTAAGTTGGAGTTGCAGGCGATCCTATTTCATTGCCATTAGATAGGTAATTCTGTGTGTTGATCCTAGTCATAGTTGGATCGAATTTTGGTAGATCCTTCAATCTGAAGTAGCAGTTGTTGAATTGAAATAAATTTTTTGGCAATATTTTGGTAGTCTTGTCGGGCACAATTAATCTACATGTAAAGTTCCACGTTTATTAATAACTTACTAATAACAACAAATTCATTAATATT
The DNA here is from genome assembly GCA_033977485.1 of Hydrangea macrophylla. Taxonomy (NCBI): domain Eukaryota; kingdom Viridiplantae; phylum Streptophyta; class Magnoliopsida; order Cornales; family Hydrangeaceae; genus Hydrangea; species Hydrangea macrophylla. The sequence continues at coordinate 19,655,801 of CM066999.1, read as the reverse complement.
CTAAACATAAATAATGGACGTCTCACCAATCAACTTCATTTGTTCCGCTTCCATGAACTGATGTTTAAGCATGTGCTATCTTTGAAGCGTACAACATTATAGATGTCGAAATTGTGGAAAAACATGATTGGAGATTACGAGCGCTCCGTGCTACTTCAATTCCAATGCTTATTGTAATCCTCTTCGATTGTCTTCCAAAACATAGCTTTCGGTTGATTATTCCCAACAATAGGATTTGTACCTATACGAACGTATGAATGGCATAGAACTTCATCCTCAAAAGATCGCATGTTGAACTTTCGTATCCATTCAGTCAAGTTTAAGAAGAAAAATATGAACTAAAAATTTTAAAAATTTGCTAGTAATTGTGTAGGATTTGAGATATTTTGTTTCCCATTAGACGAGTATATATACTGCATTGGATATAGCTGTTTATTTTTTTTTACCATTGCTTCAACAGTTTAAAACATAATGGATGCTTCGCACCAAACGGGGAAGGGAATGCCGGTTCAACTGACCGGCCAACGGAAAGCTGGCGAGGGAAAATAATCTAGCTCTCATAGGGTCAGCTGGCCAGAAGGTAATCGATTGAGGGAGTGCTAGGGGCACAACCCGCTCTCATAACCTATCAACCACTCTCACAGCTATCTCTATATCTATCCTGAGTGACACTGTGGGGTCCAGCTAATTTCAGTAGACTCCTCGCACGACTTAGGAGAGAGAAAGAAATAGTTGTGAGATGATGGTGAGAGTGGGTTGTGCCCCAAACATTATTTGTTACCCAACCACCAAAACTATCAAAATCTATTCTGACAAAAGCTATTGCAAAGCAATCGCAATCGAAAAGAATAAGCTACCCCAAAGCCTTTCTATATATGTTGGACATCTGAGTTTTTGATTTGTTAAACAAATCTTGTTTGCTTTTTTAGATAGAGTATTTTAAAACTGCAATTTATGCTCTTCTAGATCTAGAGGAATTACAAAAGAGATTTTTGGTGAGAAATCCCTTAAAAATGAGGTGGTACCAATTAGAATCCGTCTTCAGTTTTTGTCTTATATTCAGTCTTTTTTTTTTTTTTTTTTTATAACTTTTTAAGAGTTAGTCATGTCATGTCATCATTAGTTTTCTTTATATTCTAAAATTTCATAATTTCCAATTTTCAAATTCCTTTTACATAAAATTGATTTTTTTGGAATCGTGAAATCGAGATCTTTAAAGCAAAATCCATATGTGATATTAAATTATGAAGGAAAAAAATCAAATTTTTTAGTTGGTTGTTCAACGATTTTATCTGTTGACAAATATACAACGGATGATTTGTTAAAATGTTAACTTTAAATTGTCATAAGTTTTTCATTCTTTTAGCCTTTTTGGGTTTTCTTTTTTTATTTTTTTTGAGTTCTACGCATTGGACTTGAAAATTGTGCCAAAACAGATAATTTGGAGCCTCATTTTGAGCTTTTATCTCTCTGGACAGATAATGTTATCTGTTTACGAACGGGTAGTATTATCTGTTTCAATTAAACAATTCAACCAAAACTTCCTCATTTTTGGATGACTCTTTTTTTTTTCATTTATTTTTTTCGAGATCTACGCACATATGGATGTCAATTTTACAAAAGGAGTACCTTTTTGTTAGGTTCACGCAACAAAATATGCTTTCACCTTTTAGTTTAAAATATTTAATTTTTTTCTCCCATGATTTTGTAGTCAATATTAATCTCGTTTGATAAATCTCGTTTTTCTGATTCCAAAATATCAAAGTTTATAAAAAAAAAAATGGACTTATAAATCAAAAGTTATGGCAATTTAAAGTTTTATAGGTGTAAAAACGTATCTTGGACCAAAATAAGTGCAAAGGTCTTAATGGGTTAAAAAAAAAAAGAAGCGTGTATTTTTGCTAGGTCATGTTTGGTATGAGAGCCTTTGGCTCAACCCCCAATACAAAAAAAGTACTGCTTGTTACAATGGAAGATTATCTTGTGTGCCCGTTACAATGGTGTGGATTATGCAGCTCTTCTGGTTGGGAACAGAAGGGGTTTGAGACGGGTTACTCATTTCACCAACAACAATGGTCGAACCAATCCTCCAATCATAATTCAGTGGACCACTCTCACATGTAATTGAGAAGCATTTGTAATATAAAATTTGGGATGCGTAACATTACTCTAAAAATATTGTGCTTTTTATTGAGTTTAAATTTTATACGGATCATCCGCAAAGGGTGAGATTAATTTACGGAAACTATACATTAACTGCCAACACAAGCCATTTTTGTCGTAGCTTATAGAATGTGGCTAATTTTACCAGAGCAGTGGTTAAAGAGAGTTCTTGGATTCGAGATATAGAGCTAACATTTGGCATGTACTTGACCTCATAATTTCTCATTTGTTTGTGTGAACTTTTACCTTTGCACTAGACAATGGTACTACTAACTTATGGCTACAATAGGTTTTCTTTGATTTGAGCATGGTTGGTAGCCTTTTGGCTAATGGTAGTTTCGTTTGATGGTGTTTGATTTCCTTTTTCCATTCTTGGTGTTTTGCATTCGAAGCATGTTTTTGATCCTATTGTAACATCCTGGGGTATGGCCCTTTTTTTTTTTTGAATTAACCTATTTCCGAAAAAAAAAAAAAAAAAACTTAATGGCTACCAAGTACTAAAGCGTGTATTGTGTGGACTCATTTTAGCAGTCACTCAAAATCAACCTTTTACATTCAAATTAACTACCTTAATTTATTTTACAGGAAAATTTGCTTTCCATGCAAAATTATTCTTACAAGAAGTTCTTGTCAAATTAATATTAATATTATGTCGATTTTCACAAAAACCATAGAGAATAATGAGAGTAAAACTAAACTTGAATATATGGTCTGAGTAACGAAAAAGGAGAAACAGGTAGTAAAAAGTCGGCCAATTTTTCTTAACAATTAGAGCTACGAAGCCAACAACTTCTTATCTTATAGATAACTAAACAAGTTTCAAGGGTGTCTGCATCTTGGTAAAGTAGGGTAGACCACGAGATAGAGTTTCATGGAAAGATTGTGGGGCATAGTTAAATAATCGGTAAGTGGGGTTGTCTTCACTATAGCTGCCATGACGTCACCATTCTGGGTTTGAACATGTACATTTGAATGCAGAAACAATCTTACCAAAGAGCATGCGAATGGCCTTTGAGTAGATAAAGGCAATCTTAAAAAAGTACACAAAAAATATACATATATATATATATATATATTTGTAATTTTGATTATTTTGTGGACAAAAATCAAAGAAATTAACAAAGTCGCTTTACAAAGAATAAATTCATAGTTTTAGACTCCGCTTGGTTTGCAATTTTAGAAAAGGAAAATTAAAAGGATAGGAAGACTAGTTTCCTTTTGCGCTCCGTTTGTTCTAGTATAAAATGTTTTCCCGAAAATGCTTTCATCTTATGCGGACAAGGTGAAAGCATTTTCGGGAAAGTTACTTTTCCCAAAATATAAGTGTAAAGTAATAAAGAAAAGAAGGGACATGACTCACAAAATTCAAAATGTTCATTTTTTTTTTTCCTAAACTTATTTTGTATTGCGTCCTATTTGGCTCATTGTTTTACTTATTAACCAAGTAACGGAAAATATTTTTCTCCATTTTTTTTTCTTTTCCCTCACTAAATCCATGAACCAAACAAACTTAAGGGGTTATGTGGATTTTACTCGCAAATTTATTGTCTTCCATTAAGGAAGTGTACATCAAAGAATAGAGAGAAATTGTGTTTAGAAATTCCCAATAATTAATCCATATTGTTTCCAGATACAACAGCCAAAAAGTGTGAAAACGGGTCTAAGTTTTGGGAATCAGTAAAAACAAGTTGTGCTACCTAATTTCTACCCAAAGAATAGAAAAATCAAAGGAGAATAGTTGTTCCAACTCTAGGAAGCTTCTGTGAAGACATACATGAAAAAAAATATGGAGGTGCTATGTCAAAGTACATAAAACAACATCTTTCAAGTGCAATTATCCAAACAATCAATAAAAAATAGTATTTAAACAACAACAACAACAACAACAACAACAAAAAAACTTAATAAGGCATTGAAATCATTGACGAATTAATTATTAGCAAATCAATGAAATCATTGATGCTTTCCAATTTTTTATAGTTTGCTTGAAAAACTTAAAACAAAGATTGACAACTTAGTTTAGACAGAAAAGGTCAAATACTGTATTGTAGAACAGAGAAGCAGCTGGAGAAGATGGTGCGGAAAATGTGTTGTACTTTGGGGAAATCAGTGTTGTAACTATAGCTTGAAGGCTTCGGATTCATTGGGACCATAATAAGGCATTGAAAGTGAAGAGCTAGCCTGTGGAGGACATAAATATGTTGCGGATTGAAGGCATCTTCAAAGGAAGTTTGGGAAATGGGGCTTCAAAATTAAGCACTTGAATAGCTTGTTTAATTGACGGCCTGAGATTGCTATCTGGGTGAGCGCACCAAAGACCAACAATCATCAAACAACACATCTCTGGCTCATTAAAAACTGTGCATAGTTTGGAGTCTGCTGCTTCAAGAAGCCTTCCCGTTCCATAGAGCTCCCAAATCCACTCCACAGTTTGAGTTTCTTCGACCACCTTGTTGAACACATGTAAGCAAGAGTAATAAAATCAGACTCAATTGGCAAATGAAAAATAATAGGAAAAGTATGCAAGAAGAAGAATCACAAGTATGAAGAAGAATCACAAGTATGATGAAAAATAATAGACAGCTTCCATGCGGAAAAATGATAATTAGATTCACCGATATGATGAAGATTGCAAGACATGCATTTTTCCTTGAGCCCGCCAAAAAGGTGTTCGAAGACCCAAGAAAAGATTTCAATGAAAACCCAAACATATAACTCTCTTAATTGGATATGGCACACAAACCCCAAACAAGAAACTCGTATCTCTTCCAGCTTTAAATTCACATTTACAAGCGTGGAGTCACGTACAAATTCAATTCACCTCACATACTTTCTCTCTGTACACACTTGATATATATTGAAAATATGTACAGTGCTTGAATGAACAAAATAACAATTAATCTCAAGTTTCATGAAGTACCAAGGCTAAAGTTGAAAGTTTTTCCACTTAAAAGTTTAAAATTATTGAACAATGAATCGTATCAAGTTGTAATGAAACTCGGATCCATTCGTTAATTGACCAATTCTAAACCATGTTCAAGATGCTCCCAAATTACTCAGCTAAACCATTTTCTTACAGAGCTTTCATCCTAATCCCTTTTAGGAAAAGTATTAGGTAACCCACTCACAAGTAAAGTCTATAACATAAAAATATAACTCAAATAAAATTGGAATTGAGAGAAATCTTAGCACACCTGAGCCAATGGTTTTCTTCCAGAGGCTATTTCCAAAGCAACAACTCCAAAGCTGTAAACATCTGATACCTTGCTTGCCTTACTTGCGATGACACATTCAGGAGCCATGTACCCGATTGTCCCAGCAAAAACTGTTGTGTGCTGTCCCTTTTCATGGTCAACAAGCCTAGCTAAACCGAAATCCCCGAGTTTGGAATTAAATTTAGAATCCAACATAATGTTGCTTGATTTTATATCCCTATGCACCACACATTGCTCCCATTCTTCGTGCAGATAGAGCAATGCCGAGGCCAAGCCTTGGGCAATCTTGTACCTCATTTCCCATGCCAACAAGCTTTTTCCTTTGAAGAGATGTAAATCCAAACTCCCATTTGGCATGAACTCATAAACAAGTATTAACTCTCTTTTCTTATGGCACCAACCAATGAGTTGCACCAAATTTCTATGCCTCAAGCGGCTAATGATGCTTATTTCTGATGCATACTCCTTTAACCCTTGGTTAGAACTCCTTGACACCCTCTTAACTGCAACATAAGAGTTAAGTTCCCTCAAGAAACCTTTATATACCCCACCAAACCCTCCCTCTCCGAGCTTCTCTTCGTCTGAAAAGTTATTCGTTGCACGCGCCAACTCGTCATAAGAGAACTTCTTTGGTCCACTCCCCTTCTCAAATTCATCGGAGAGATCAAGAACAAGTTGTTCTTCTTTTTCTGGTCCTCTACTTCTAATCTTCCACACCCAAATGCCCACTAAACCCAATCCACCAATCAAAACAAGCAATCCAACACTCAATCCTACTGCAAGTCCTATATTTTTTTTCTTCCCATCCGCTGGCCGCTCATTAATCTGCAAATTGGAACTAAATTCCCACGATTTAACATTATGTTTCTCATAAGTTCCTCCCGTCGAGGCTGAGAATCCAATAGAAACCCACTCCGGTAAGTACTCTCTCAGATCAACTACATAGCTAAGATTATTATGTATGAATCTGGTACTATTTACGTAACCAGTGTAACTAACATCCAAAATTTTCGAGCTAGCACTGTAACTAATCCAAGCTTCATATTCACTCCCATTATTTGCAATATTATTGTTCCAAATTGCATAGTTGACAGATGTCATTGAGTCGATATTAATACCTACATGATCGATAGATGATCCCTCCGGTCTTTGCGGGTCATATTCGGAATTCCAAGTGGTATCAAATTCCACAGCAACAACAGGACTGGTGCTTTTCATTGTCCAATACTTCATCGGAAGGCCAAGTGCACCGCCAAATGTGTAGTCGACGTTGGAGATATTAGAGGAAAGAAGGAAGAATGCAAGCCCATCGGCATAAGCTGGCCTTCCTTCGGAATCAATGACAAAGGAGAAATGGGTAGTGAAGTCTGTGAGGTTTTGGGAAGCTTTGTCCCAGAGGTGCAAAGGTTTGAAATATGAGGCTCGACCAGCAGACCATAATTGGTCTCGGGTAAGTTGGATGCCATCTGAAGTGAAAGAAGCATGCCCATCAATGAGTATTTCAACATTTCTATGGGCAGTTGTGATTTGGGGGATGCTGAAGTTCAGAGGAGTGACATATGGAGTCATGAGAAAGAAGCAATAAAAGATGATCATAAAGAGACTACCATGAAGAAGCATTGTAGTAGAATTGAGATATTGGGGGTTCCAATAACCAAATTTTTTTTAAGAGGATTGCTTATGATTGGCAGCTTGCAGTTTTGTAGTCTTTTCTTTTGCATTTTTAAAGTTCGAAATTGGGAGACTTGGACTGTCGCAATCAACTACATGACGAAAATTCTATAAATGAGAACTTTTGATTAGTTGAACAAGTCTTTCCCGACCCGACCTGACAATTCAGACCCGTTTTAGTTCTGGGCAATGGTGTGAAAAAATTGACATAAAATATGAAAGAGTAAATAACAGAACACAATCACACTTTATTGAATCAAATTAATTTAGGCAATTTGGGTTTCAATTAAAAACCATCAAATTCACCAAAATTAATTGCTAACACAAGCTCATTCCCAAGCCAACATCAACCAAAACAATCAAATTTACCAAACATTGCTAACACATTCATTCGAATTCTACATGCATGATACGATGATATGAACAACGGCAAAAATACATAAACCAACGAAACACAATAAGATATTATCCCAATGGATAAAATTGCATAGAGAGAGAGAGAGATAGAGAGAGAGAGAGAGAGAGTAGACAGAGAGAAACAGAGAGAGTGATGCGGCAGAGGTGATCTGGTGATCTGGAGATTATTACCGTAACAGATATGTGAAACAGTGAGACTCAACTACTACTATTATCTTGATTCTTGCGGTGATCCGCTATGGTGTGGGCATGAGTATTGTTTGGTCCTTGGCAAGGAAGCACAGATGCGGGGACGCGAGTGTGGGGGTTCGGCAATTTTTTTAAAATCAAGAGTGCGAGTGCAGCGGGATACTTATATAAAAATACTAAAACTATATTTTATGTATTATTTATGTATTACTGTTATACTATATACAAATTATTTTACCATAAAATTTTTTTTCTAATTAAGACACAAAATACACATAAATTACTTGCTCAATAAAAAAAACAATGTAATTCAACTATCAACAAAACCACAAGCAAGAAAATTAATATTAAACATTAATAAAGTCTTGCACAAAAGTACTACAAAAGTACTAAGGCGCACTAAAGTACTCCCTAGCAACTAAGTGCGCGTGGGACACCAATTTTGAAACACTCGTGCTTCATAGGTTCTTGGTGAGGGAAAAGACTCGAGCAGCACATACCCAATGTTTTTTTTTTGGTTCTAACGAAATGTTTTAGAATTCTTTATATGGGAGAGTTAATTAACAGTCCTTGTGTAGAATTGATTTAGGAGATTAGTCCGATCTATTTTTTTCCAAATTGATAAGGACATTAGGTTTTTAATTGTTTGACATTATTAGTCCTTTTTTTAAACTAAAAATAAGGCTATTGACAAATTTACCTTCATTTTTACACGTAGAACTTATGCTGGCAATGCCACCTCAGCAAGCATCCTTAAGCAAATTTTTGTTTTTAAACTTTAAAATGTTATAACTTTCAAACCACTGGTTCATTTGAATAAAATTTACATATTTGTAATCTAGAAGAAAAGATCTATCAAACAAGATTCACTATGGCTAGGAAAAAAAAAATTCATGTCACTGTTGAATCTCTATAACGTAATGTCATTGTCTTTTGCGACAGTGACATGGTACTACCTTTGAATTTTTTTTGTTATTATTTTTATTTTTATTGTTTGCATTTGATGATATGTTACTCATTGAGTCATTGGATAGTAATGTAAAGGCAAGTACATTTGAAAATTGGCCATAATTTTGCGATTATTGGGTCAATTTGAAGAAATATTAATGTCGACGACATGTTACTGTTTCTTTGTTCAATACCATGTTGCTAATCTTTAATGGTATGTTATTGTTTTTCGCATAGGGGCGATTTTTAAAGACAACAACATCTATTAAATGATCCTAATTTTATAATTTTTTGCGACAGTGACATGTTACTCTCTTTGTAAAAATGTTTAGTTTTTTATAATATGTTATTGGATTTAGTTGGAAAGTTTTGTAAATGCAGTATCATCTGATAAAATAGTCATATTGTAGCAATTATTTGGTCAATTTGAAGAAATGTTACTATCGACAGTACCATGTCACTCTCTGTACCGAGGCATAACCTTAAAGACAGTATTATCTGTTAAAATGGCCATAACTTTGTGATTCTTTGACTGTTTTGGATAATTTTTTTTTTCTAATCGGCCAAATATTTCGACATCTATACAATGGGAGTGATGGTGTTACAAAAAAAAAAAATTCGATGCCCGTTTTTGAGCTGCAAAATTTTGTGTTTTTTAATAATATAATGTGCATGTTTTGTAAATCACGGATATATAAAATTTATCGAAAAACTGATTTGTAAAATTTTGATAATTATGGTATTTTGAAGACTGAAAAACTTAAAAATAAATATAAAAAAAAAAAAAAAAAAACTGTGTTTGGGAAGTTGCTGAAAATAAGTGGAGAGACACGTTAATAGCATTTAGGGTCAGTTTAGTCCAGAAAAAATCTCAAGGACTTCGCACATGAAAAACAAAACGCGTGGACCTATTGCATTTTTTGGTCCATATTAGGGAGCTATGGGCGACTATCCTTTGTTTATATTAAAAAAGGAGTTAATTACAGTTTACGCCTTGTAGTTAGTCACATTTTCACATTACCCCATCGTGGTTCAAAAGTGGACACTTAACTCCCTTGAGGTTTCGGACTAAAATGAAACTGTTAAGATTTTTCTCAAAATTGATGAAAATTCTAAAATTGGTTAAAACCTTACATATGATATTATAATAATTTTAAGCATTTTAAAAAATATTTATTTAGGCATATAATGACATCTAAATACCTTGACTCTCGTTGGCCCTCACTTGTATACCAGACCCAGTTAATACAAGACTTTTATCTGTATTTGCATTTGAACACCTTTTTACTTGTGAGTTCATGATCCTAACTTAAACAATTATATACATTAATTATCATAAATTAATACATATTAATATATTAATATAAATCCCTTTTTCCGATTCTGGTATTGCTGAGCCGATCACGAGAATGTCCGTCAACCTTACCGTAATTGAAATGAGAAACAGTCAGACTTAACTACTACGATGATCTTTGATTCTTGCGGGTATTACTGAGAGCCGAATTCCAGACGAATCATATGTGAAGGGTACTTACGTAATTTTATGTAATAGACTAGAAGCAGTCCTGGTATGCTGTCGAACATTAAAAGCCCCAGCCCAATGCCCCAGTCCACCCCGAATTTGTCAAAGTCAAGACACTTAGACTCTGTTTCGAAATTACACAAACTTGTGTGGCCCAAATTGGTCAAACTCAAGACACTTACATAAGTCTGTTAGGAAATTACACAAACTTTTGCCCAAATTGTTCACTCAAGACACTTACCTAACTCTGTTCGGAAATTACACAAACTTGTGCCCAAATTGTTCAAGACACTAACTCTCTGAAGGGAAAATTATTCAAAGTAAATCTTTCAAAAATTTAAAGAACAAATTGATTCTACCTTTTTATAAAAAGAATAAAGGGGCAATTACTGAAAAGGACAATTATGGAATACTTGGTAAGTTTAAACTCAATTTAAAAGTACACTTAACAAAAATGACAAAAAGTTGACAGCTGGTGCTTGCACGGTATAAGTGCGCGCACCATAGAAAATCCCATGAACAACCCATTGCATCCCACGCGTCTCACACTCGCGCCACGCGCGCGGCTTCCTGTAGACACTGCTCGCATCGTGCGAGCAGTGTACCGTAGCATTTCCAATTTCGAAAAATATTTTTAAACTTTAAACATCCATAACTTTTGACCTACAACTCCATTTTTCGCAAATTTTATACCGTTGGAATCGTGTCGACGAGAGCTACAAAACTAGTACCATTGTTGATATGTTTTGAGGAAAAAAAATTTCATGTTTTTACATACATGAATAATAAGTGAAATTTCACTTGATATACATAAAATATTAAGTGAAATTTCACTCAATTATTGAGTTTTTTAAAAGCTCTCCCAAAAAAGCGCTAAGTTCAATTTTGCAAAGTTCATAAATTAGTTACCAAATGAATTAACATGAAATTGTGCTTTAAAAAAGGAGAAGCACCAAAACGGGGGCCAAACTAAGCCTTAATGTTCATGTACGAATTAAGTGAAATTTCACTAAATATTCATGTAGGCATGGTGATTTATTATTAATTTTTTTTTTTCAAACAATGCACATTTTGTTAAAATAAGCAAGTTTTATAATCAATTATAAAACACAATTTTTCAACTAAAACAAATGCAGGAATTCTTGTTAAAATCCGTTTTTTTTTTTTATTTTTTTTCTCAAAACATATAAATTTGGCATACATAAATATTAAGTGAAAATTCACTGAACCCGTACATGCCTTCTTCCTGAAAAACTTGAAGTTAAACTAAACATTCGTGTACTCGTTCAGTGAGATTTCACTTAGTATGTCAAGTGAAATTTCATTAACTATCCCAAAAGTCGCTAGAAGTATCTCTCTAGAGTTTAACGTCTAATTTGATACTTACTTTGTTAAAAAGTCCCTCAAATGTCAATCTAAGTGAAATTTCACTTAATATTCATGTATGTAAAAACATGGTTCAGTGATATTTCACTTAGTATGTCAAGTGAAATTTCACTAACTATCCCAAAAGTCGCTAGAAGTAACTCTATAGAGTTTAAGGTCTAATTTGATACTTACTTTTGTTAAAAAGTCCCTCAAATGTCAATTTAAGTAAAATTTCACTTAATATTCATGTATGTAAAAACATGAAAAAAAAAATTTCTCTCTTTCATATTAAACAATGCATATTTCGTTTTAAAAAAAAAATCAAATTTCACAAATTAATTATAAAACATAGTTTTTCGACCCCAAACAAATGCAAAATTCTTGTGAAATTTCACTAAAACTCTCATTAAGAACAAAGTTGTAACAACCCTAAAATTTCTAAGTGAATAAATAATTATTTTAATTATTATTTTCAGTTAGCAATATTATATGAGTGTGCCTATGTAAGAAACGTATTTGAAAATTTTAAGTGTTTGGTGGACATGTAAATTAAATCATTAGTGAGCCCTTTAGTTTGAATGCTACATTTTATTAATTTAAATTTATTAAAAAAAATGAAGGGTTGATATATTTTTTTTTGTATAGTATTTACAGGCCCGCAAATGTGTCAAATAGTGTATCTGGTATTGAAATTAAGTACCCGGGGTATGAGTACCCTTTGGGCTAGCCATTTTAGTGGTTTGGGTTACATTCTGGGCTCATATGTGTCTCTTTTGTTAGCCCATAAAAAGAAAAACGGGATTATTAATATTTGTGTGAGTAATATATGTATTGTGTGTGTATTATATGTATATAGATAGATAAAATATCATAGGGTTAGAAAAAAAAAAAGAAGAAGAGAGCAGCCTCAAGAAAGAGAGAGAGAGAGAGAGAGAGAGAGAGACAAAGAGAGAAGAGGCAACCCTAGCCACCTAGAAGGAGAAGAAAAAAAGAAGAGAAGAGAAAAGAAAGGAGTTCACCATCATCAACATAATCTTGCTTTTCCCAATTTGGTGAGTAAACATTTAGATTTGTAGGGTTGATTCGTAGTTTGATTGATTTTCGATTTGTGTTTATTATAGTTTGAATAAATCGTATGGATGAGTGTTTATATAATACGGATCTATAGTGATATATACATATACATTTATATATATATATATTTATATATATCAATGGTTAGATATAAGTTATTTAGAAAATTGAGGAAAAAAAAAAAGAAGACTAACACAAATTCGGATTTGGGTAAATTGAAGAAAACTCTCAGATCTGTTTTAGAAAATAATTCGTATTAATTCATACATTTTGTTTTTGGTAAAACTGTTCGCGCCAGTCAATGTAAAACGCGATTCTGCACGTTTTTTGTCTAATGGTATTTTTCTCAATTCTGCACCGTTTGGGCAGAATATTCATATTACAGTAGCAGTAAATGTTAACTCCGAATTTCGAATTATGTTTATGAAAATTGTTAGAGATGTTTCTTTGTACGGTATTATTATGAAGAACAATTTCAACCCATGCAGGTTTTGGGGCTGTTTAATATAAGATTTGTTTGGGACAATTTTAAATAGTGCTGTTGAATGCCGATTTTAAATGCTATAACTTATGCTATGTGCGGTATTAAATGATGATTGTGGAAATACTACGTTAGAGACGTGAATAGAAGTTTGGCGCAAGGGCCTTATTGTGAATAACCGAATAATGACAATCCATGTAATAAATGATAAATTTTCGAAGTGGTTAATGACGTGATTAAATCCTCATGAATGGTACTTATGTGAATTAACGTAGATGGTAAAAAATAAAATAAATAAATAAGTGGTTTCAAGTTCCTTAGTGTTCACCGCTCCCCGTTGTGTGATATGTTTTTTTGGTAGCTCGACTTGCTGAGTGTACCCTTTTGCCAGTGGCTTCGTGATCAAGCTGGCCTAAGCCTTATGCTCGGCTTATTTGTTAGACGTCTAGGCATATTGATTGGCCTTCTGTGTGTATACCTGGTTTGGTTGATACCCCAACCAAACTAGCACCAGAGTGGATGTTAGTAGTATGTCTGGGCACACATGGGATATATGTGTGGGTGTACCATGGAGGGTGACCAAGTGGTGAAGCTAGGAAATTGAATAATGAGTCGTTCATAAAAAAAAATAAGTTGACCATGAGTAGGGTGACCTTAGTGGTGAACCTAGGGCAAGAAAAAAATGACAGTGATTGTAGAGCGTTAAATGCAAATGGATAAACTGTTGCGAAACATGAAATTGAAAACTCAAAATGGTTACCGTGGTATAATGCGAAGAAAATTGATTAAATGATTTGGTATTGGAGAATTGTTTATTATGATACTAAGGATTTGTGCTAACTCTCGAGTTGCAGGATGGTGGGCCCACTAACCATTGTATGCAGGCTTTGGCTCACCATGTCATTTAAGAGTAAGTGTTTCTTTTACTTTGTGGGTGGAACAAACTGCCGCCGTGACTCGAGGAAACTACCGCTTGTCCTCACTCACGTGTGGAACTACAGTTCTGCCTACAACTCTATATGTGTTTGTGGTCAAGAAAGGGAGGGAGCCCAGCGGATTCCCAACCTCAGAGAAATTTATTGGGTATTATTATGTTAATTGATTATGGTTGAGTTGTAGTCGAGGGGATCACGAGTGATCCTTGAGACTGGAGCGTGTTTACTCATACCAGTGTTGTTATACAATACTGACCCGTGTGATGTTTATCATGCGGGGGCGTTTCTCGGGAAACGTAGCCGTTTTGCAGATTAAGGAGTAGACCGGTATGACTATTGGATTGCATGGACTTGCTTGAAGGCATGAAGACATTTACTGTTCATTTGCTATTTTCATTTATTTGGCATTGTGGGCCATTATTGTAGTTGGTATTGGGACGTTTAGTAGCTCTAACCATAGGTTGTAATAGAGGTTATTCTTTTTAAAGCTTTAATTGTAAATAAAAAGATTTTAATTCTTAATGAGAATTTAGAAATGTTTATTCAGCTTCCGCTTTTCAATATAAGTGATTTAGTAGTTGTAGCTTTAATCAAATAAATTTGAGTATTTTCGGAACCGCATGAGTGTTTTTTTTTTAAAATCGAAATGTGGTGGTTTTGTTTTAAAAACTTAAATGGAGATTTATTACAAATGTTTTAATCAAGTTTCTAAGAACATCTATTTCCATTAAAAAGTTTTATTAGGATGGGCTTCGTGGTGTTCACTCCGATAGTTGGGCAGTCGAATAGTAGTCTAGATTTAGTTCTATGCTGATTATTTGGCTTTCCAAAAATCGGGGTGTGACAAAAGTGAACATTCGGTTTTTTTTTCTTACAACATATCAACTTGACATACGTGAATATTACGTGAAAATTCAATAACTCATACACGAATATTATGTGAAAATTATATTAGGTTCGTCTAGAACATGCTATGTAAAAATAAGAGTTTTTTCTTTTGCTCAAAAGGTATCAATAATGGTACTAGTTTTGTAACTCTCGTCGACACGGTTCTAACGCTATAAAATTTGTAAAAAACAGAGTTGTAGATCAAAAGTTATGGAGGTTTAAAGTTTAAAAAAATATTTTCGAAATGAGTATTATATGGTACAGCCACTCACACGGTGTGAGTGGCTGAAACCAAGCAAAAGCGCGTGAGTTGGGGGTTGTGCATGGGATCTTCTATTGTGCATGCGCTTATACCGTGTGAGCACTATATTAGATTCCTTTTGTCCTTTTTAGAAAATGATCAAATCAATTGGAGTTTTAAACTTTTGAGAGTAATTTGAGGAATTTTCCAACAATTATCTAAAGGACAAAAGGGGTGAAATGTCAAATTTATTCCAAAAAGGAATCTCATCCAGCACAACACGTGCGCCCCACTCTCCCTCAACAAACAGATTAAAAGAAATAATATGGTGTGGCGCTTGCACGGTATGAGTGACCACACTATAGCATCTCTCATTTCAAATTTTTTTTTTTTAAACTTTGAAACTCAATAACTTTTGACCTATGACTCCATTTTTTTTTATAAATTTTGTACCGTTGAAATCGTGTCGACGAGAGCTACAAAACTAGTACTATTGTTTATATATGTTTTGAGCAAAAAAAATCTATTTTTTACATGCCTTTATTCTAGACAAACCAAATGAAATTTTCACTTAATATTCGTGTACGGGTTAAGTAAAATTTCACTTAATATTTATGTACGTCAAGTTGTTATATTTTGTGACACCCGCTCCCGCGAATATTATTATTATATTTAGCATGCATTGTTAATTATATAATAATGTTGAAAATGCATATGTGATGTGCGTTTTGACCCACTGAGTTGATTATGTGTATCCATTTGGGAACCCAGATGTGGCCAAGTGGCAGTCCCCGATTGGGACATGTGTTTAAAGAGTCCTGTGTGATGGAACGGTGATGGGGAATCACTTTATGTGCTTAAATGGTTATTACGAGCATATGTGAAATATTATAATATTAAAAAAAATAGATAATTGTTGGAAAATCCCACAAATAATCCTCATAAGTTTAAAACTCCAATTGGTTTGACCATTTTCTAAAAATGACAAAAAGAATGTAAGTCAGTGCTCACACGATATAAATACACGCACCATAGAAAATCTCACATTGAACCCCCAGCCCTCACGCGCGCTTTTGTTGGTTTTAGCCACTCACACCGCGTGAGTGGCTGTATCATATGATATCCATTTCGAAAATGTATTTTTAAACTTTAAACCTCCATAACTTTTGATCTACAACTCTGTTTCTTACAAATTTTATACCGTTGGAACCGTGTCGACGAGAGCTACAAAATTAGTACCATTGTTGATACCTTTTGAGCAAAAGAAAAAAATTCTTATTTTTACATGTTATGCTCTAGATGAACCTAATAAAATTTTCACATAATATTTGTGTATGGGTTATTGGGTTATTGAATTTTCACGTAATATTCACGTATGCTAAGTTGATATGATGTGAGGAAAAAAACCGAATGTTCACTTTGTTCTTAAAGAGAGTTTTAGTGAATTTTTACAAGAATTTTGCATTTGCTTGGATTGAAAAACTATGTTTTATAATTGATTTGTGAAATTTGATTTTTTTTTATAAAGGAAATATGCATTGTTTAATATGGAAGAGAAAAAAAAAAAAGTAAAATTTCACTTGGCATATATGAATATTAAGTGAAATTTCACTAAACTTGTACATGAATATTAAGTGAAATTTTACTTAAATTGACACTTGAGGGACTTTTTAACAAAGTAAGTATCAAATTATACCTTAAACTCTAGAGAGTTACTTCTAGCGACCTTTGGGATAGTTAGTGAATTTTCACTTAACCTACTAAGTGAAATCTCACTAAACGAGTATACGAATGTTAAGTTTAACTTCAAGTTTTTCAGGAAAAAAGCATGTACGGGTTCATTGAATTTTCACTTAATATTTATGTATGCCAAATTTATATGTTTTGAGAAAAAAATAAAAATAAAAAAAGACGAATAGCAATAAAGTCATTGCTACCTCATTAAGGCTTAGTTTGGCCCCATTTTGGTGCTTCTCCTTTTTTAAAGCACAATTTCATGTTAATTCATTTGGTAACTAGTTTATGAACTCTGCAAAAATGGAACTTAGGGCTTTTTTGGCGAGAGTTTTTAAAAGCTCTAGAATTGAGTGAAATTTCACTTAATATTTTATGTATATCAAGTGAAATTTCACTTCTTATTTATGTATGTAAAAACATGAAAATCTTTTTTCTCAAAACATATCAACAATAAATTTAAAAAAAAGACGAATTTTAACAAGAATTCCTGCATTTGTTTTGGTTGAAAAATTGTGTTTTATAATTGATTATGAAATTTGCTTATTTTAACAAAATATGCATTGTTTAAAAAAAAAAAAAAAACAAATCACCATGCCTACATGAATATTTAGTGAAATTTCACTTAACTCGTACATGAACATTAAGGCTTAGTTTGACCCCCATTTTGGTGCTTCTTCTTTTTTAAAGCACAATTTCATGTTAATTCATTTGGTAACTAGTTTATGAGCTTTGCAAAAATTGAACTTAGAGCTTTTTTGGGAGAGCTTTTAAAATCTCTAGAATTGAGTGAAATTTCAGTTAATATTTTATGTATATCAAGTGAAATTTCACTTATTATTCATGTATATAAAAACATGAAAATTTTTTTTCTCAAAACATATCAACAATGGTACTAGTTTTGTAGCTCTCGTCGACACGATTCCAACGGTATAAAATTTGCGAAAAATGGAGTTATAGGTCAAAAGTTATGGATGTTTAAAGTTTAAAAACATATTTCGAAATTAGAAATACTACAGTACGATGCTCGCACGGTGCGAGCAGCATTTGAAGGTGACGCGCGCCACGTTGGTTGATGAAAGTTGTTGGTTGGAGATTCTATGGTGCGCGCACTTATACCGTGCGAGCACCAGCTGTCAACTTTTTTGTCCTTTTTGTTAAGTCACTCTCTAATTTGTACTTTAACTTAATAAATGGTGTACTGAAGTCCTTTTTGGTAAATGCCCCAAAAAAAAAAATGCCTCCTACGCTCCTATATTTTTGCAGTAACTTCCCTCACACTCACTGTAATCGCATCTCTCCTACCATATATCCTATTTTTCACGTTTTTAAAAAATAAATTTTAGGCTTGTGGAATAGATATATGCATATTTTCATAAAAAAAAAATAATGAAAAAAAATTCAATAATACCTATGCATAGCACGGGCCAACGCTAGGATATATAAATAGTAATGTATGTACCACATGACACTCCCATGTTGTTGGGATGCTACATGGCATTGCAACACAATAGCATTATAGGTATAGATATACAACTGTATATATATATCAAATAATATTCAAAAAGTAATAAATAAATAAATAAAACATGATGTATAGGCTACTACAATTTTACAGTACCTTCTCTCCCACTTAGTGTAACCGCCTCCCTCCCACAAGATATCCTATTTTTTCATGTCATAAAAAAATTGTATATATATATATATATATATACCTACATATATATCATTTTTACAGACTTCGTGGGTAAATATATTTTCCAAAAAAATTTATAAGGTAAATATCACCTACCTCCCTTGAGGTTTGACCTAATAACACTTCCTCCCCCTACATTTCAGAACTAACACTTACCTCCCTTATTTTTGAATTTCAGCAACACTTACCTCCCCTCCGTTAACAAGCCGTTAGAAAAACTAACGGAATAACAATAACATCACTTAGTAACATTCTAAAATACCAAAATTATCCTTCCTCTTGACAATGACATCACTTAATAACAATCTAGAGCACTCATGAATCTGGGAGTTGTTCAGGGCCAAAATGAACACAACCGCAGAACCGAACGTGTTCGGAGTGACTTTGTGCGAGTTCTATTGTCTAGGTTTACACCAAAGCCTGAACAATTTAAGATATTACATTCACTGTTTAGCCGAGTAAATCCAATAGTTCTTCACTACGGAAGGTTCAAAGCCAAAAGCTACCTATCCCGATGCAGTGTCATTCCATTGTACTCTCTCTAATGTCTACATTTGTATTTGCATTTTCGTATAGACAATTTTTTTCACGTGGGGGAAAGTTGGAAAATTGAATGAGAAATTGGCTTTTAATTGAATGAATAGTTTTTGTCATGCCAAACAGACCCTTAGCCGAATTGATGTGACTGTTGACGAACAGTCTCCTTTCGAAAGGTTGTGACTATTGACGAGTGGTCTCCTACAATCTATATATATGGGTCTTGTTCATTCTTTTAGTATACGAGATTAATATTAGTTCATATATACATATAGGGTGTGTCAAGTGTCTGAGAGAGTACAAACATAAGTATGGTTCACTGGAACCTTATTATTTGAAGTGTTTCTATAGTAAGGGGGAGATCGTTGTATCTTGGGAGATAAATGCCGCAAATTCATGACCTCCAATGTGGGGCATGATTGTCTTAAGGACATAGTGTCCAACACTAGACTCGATCCAACATTCAGTATTGCTTCTAAACTAGGCTATGTTGTATTTATAGTTTTTAATGTTGTGCTTTAGATTTTAGATTTACGCCGATTTATCTATTGTAACACCCTATATTTTCGAATGTATATTTATGAATGAAATTCAATAGTTTATGCCTTAATCTTGTATGTATAAGTTCATACCAATATTTTGCCTTAATTGGAGTACCAATCGATTGGAACTTTTATCAATCGATTGGTAGGTGACCACCTCAGACCAATCGATTGGACCTTTCCCAATCGATTGCCCTCATAAATATCTGATCCCAATTGATTGCAACTGGAGCCAATCAATTAGACGGGTGCAGAACTTGGTCTCCATGTTTGCATGGGGTGTTGATACATGGCACTCATATTTTCTATATATATATATATATGGGCTCATTTTGTGGCTGTGAGGGTTTTACAAGTTTTAGAGAGAGAGGAGAGAGATATTTTATATATATATATACCCATATATACACATACACCTACACAGACATATATAAACATACACACTACCAGGAGGCAAAGAAGGAGAAGAAGATGAAGAAAGAAAAGAGCAGAAGAAGAAAGAGGAAAGAAAAGACAGAGAAGAGAAGAGAAAGAAAGAAGATATATATATATATATATATAGGGATTTGCTAACTTACAGCACATGAGGCTTTTAGCAA
The DNA here is from genome assembly GCA_033977485.1 of Hydrangea macrophylla. Classification (NCBI taxonomy): domain Eukaryota; kingdom Viridiplantae; phylum Streptophyta; class Magnoliopsida; order Cornales; family Hydrangeaceae; genus Hydrangea; species Hydrangea macrophylla. The sequence goes on along the minus strand of CM066999.1, from coordinate 19,635,581 downwards.
CAAAAAACAGGCTTTTAGCGACGAAATTTTTCTTTGCTAAAAATTGGTACCCTTAGTGACAAAATTTTCGTCGCTAAAAACCTATTTTTCGTCGCTAAAGAGGTTATTGTATTCTGCTAACCTACAACCATCATGTTGTAAGTTAGCAACCCCCATATATATAAAGAGATATATATATGTATATATATATATATATATAGAGAGAGAGAGAGAGAGAGAGAGAGAGAGAGAGAGAGAGAGAGAGAGAACCTTGAGCTCAAAGCTTCCCAATACTCACACACACTGAGTTTCAAACCCACTTGGTACCTTAGTTATATTGTTTTACATGTTTCAAAAGAAGTAAAGACACTCAAAACTTCTCCCCCGTAATTCTATTTTCTGGATTGCACGTCTCTGGAAAGAAGACCTAGTCCCAATCGATTGGGACTTTTCACAATCGATTGCCAAGCTTGTATACCCAATCGATTGGCACTTTGACCAACCGATTAGACCTAGAATTGTTACCCAATCGATTGCCATGTTATGCAATCGATTGTCATTGCTTACCCTAATCGATTGGAAGTTACGAATTGTTGATGTTTCCTGTTATTTATATTATGAACTGTTCAATTGTTAAAATGTTGTTACATGCTTCCATATGCGACACTATTATATTAATATATTAATATAAATCTCTTTTTGCCGATACTGGTATTACTGAGCCGATCACGAGAATGTCTGTCAACCTTACCATAATTGAAATGAGAAACAGTCAGACTTAACTACTATGATGATCTTTGATTCTTGCGGGTATTACGGTGGGGCTCGCCTATCTTCTACCTGAGAGTGAGAGCCTTTGGAGAATTCCAGATGAATTATATGTGAAGGGTACTAATGTAATTTTATGTAATAGACTAGACGCGGTCCTGGTATGCCGTCGACCCTTAAAAGCCCCAGACCAATGACCCAGTCCACCCTGAATTTGTCAAAGTCAAGACACTTGACTCTGTTTGGAAATTACACAAACTTGTGTGGCCCAAATTGGTCAAGACACTTAACTCCCTCAAAGTCAAGACACTTACCTAACTCTGTTTGGAAATTACACAAACTTGTGCCCAAATTGTTCAAGACACTAACTCTCTGAAGGGAAAATTATTCAAAGTAAATCTTCAAAAAATTTAAAGGACAATTTGATTTTACCTTTATATAATAAGGATAAAAGAGGTGAAATGTCAAATTTATCCCAAAAAGGAATCTCACCCAGCACAACATGCGCGCCCCACTGCCCCTCAACGAACAGATTAAAAGAAATAATGTGGTGTGGCGTTCGCACGGTATGAGTGGCCACACCATAGCAGCTCCTCCCATTTCAAATTTTTTTTTTGAACTTTAAAACTCAATAACTTTTGACATACGACTCCGTTTTTTTACAAATTTTGTACAGTTGAAATCGTGTCGACGAGAGTTACAAAACGAGTACCATTGTTTATATATGTTGTGAGAAAAAAAAAATCAATTTTTTACATGCCTTTATTCGAGACAAAATCAAATGAAATTTTCACTTAATATTCGTGTATGGGTTAAGTAAAATTTCACTTAATATTTATGTATGCCAAGTTATATTTTGTGACACCCGCTCCTGCGAATATTATTATTATATTTAGCATGCATTGTTAATTATATAATAATGTTGAAAATGCATGTGATGTACATTTTGACCCACTGAGTTGATTATGTGTATCCATTTGGGAACCCAGATGTGGCCAATGTGGCAGTCCCCGATTGGGACATGTGTTAAAAGAGTCCCTGTGTGATGGGACGGTGATGGGGAATCACTTTATGTGCTTAAATGGTTATTACAAGGATATGCAAAATATTATAATATTCAAAAAGTAAAAAAAAAAAAAAACATGCCTCCTACGCTCCTACATTTTTGCAATAACTTCCTTCACACTCACTGTAATCACCTCTCTCCTACCATATATCCTATTTTTTCACGTTTTTAAAATTTTTTTTTTAGACATGTTGAATAGACATATACATATTTTCAGAAGAAAAAAAAAATTCAATAATACCTATGCATAGCACGGGCCAATGCTAGGATATATAAATAGTAATGTATGTACCACATGACACTCCCATGTTGTTGGGATGCTACATGGCATTGTAACACAATAGCATTATAGGTATGGATATACAACTGTATATATATATAAATCAAATAATATTCAAAAAGTAATAAATAAATAAAACATGATGTGTAGGCTACTACAATTTTACAGTAAATTCTTGTCACACCCATTCCAAAATTTCATGGTTTTAATGCATAACTTGAGAATTTGTGAAATTATTAATGATATTAATAATTAAGTTGAGGTTGACTGTGGGTCAACGGTAAGGTGTCAGTAAGGACACGGGAACATTATAGTTCATTTTGCATTGGCACGGTTAAATGGCATTTATGTGATTTAAATGTTATTTAACTTTTCTGGTATTTCATGAATAGTGAATTATACCTGTGTAGTATAATTTCTGGTAATGTCAATATTGTTACATACTATTTTGAGAACTATGGTGAGAACGTGAGTGTCACATTAAATAAAAGGTAGGTGGTGCATGTAGAGATTTCACAGAATTTAGTTTTCGAACGTTATTTTTGGATCCAAACAAGATTTAGTCGAAAACTTTTGTAATTTATAATTTTCACTCGTAAAGGTATAAAATGGACGTGAGTGAAGTTTCAGGAATTAATTAGATGTTTGAGATACTCGCGGGAGGGTAAACGCTATTACCGAAGAGATTTTCTATAAATAGAGGAGGGTGAGTTTCCAAATTCTTACAAACTTCATAAATATCTTTAGAGAGGAGAGAGAAAAGGGAGATTGTTGCCACAGGCTTTGCGACGAAGATCGGCGACCTTTCGTCCGCCAGATTTTCACCAAATTCAAGATTTGAACTCGTGGAGGTAAGACCTACGTTTTGATAGTCATTAGGTCATGTTTGGCAAACTTTTGTAAAAATCTAATTTCTAGACTTTTGGGAAAAACCCAGTAAAACTTGTAGGAATCGTTTGAGATTTGAAATCTGACGATTAATCGGCCCTCTAGTCGATCCTTCAAAGTTTGAGAGGAATCGCACGAGGTATGAAGTTCTAACTTGTGAAATATAGAGAAATACATATTTTATATTTCGACGACGAAATTGAGATCCGGGCAAAATCCATGTTTTAATTGTAGGCCTGTTAATTATGCACGCGCTAAATTGTGAACAGCATGTCTAAATTTACGCGAGCACATTGAGTTGTCTATGTGGGTCAAAGGGGGGTCTTATACAATTTCATGCCGGAGTAAGCTTCTCGATGTTTGAGAATTTTAGTAGCGACGGCTACTGTGCATGGTTTAAGGCTTGGACTTGCCAGGGCACTTAGGGATGTAATGGTTGTAGGCTTGGACTAGCCATTGACATCGCGATTTAAGGCTTGGACTTGCCGCTACCGGATGAAGGTGTATTTTCACCCTAGCGATTATTTGTGTGATTTATGAGATTGAAGCATATTCATCATATATTGCACATGTTAGAACTTGTGTACTCAGCATATAGCTGAGCAGTGGAGATTTACTCCATTGCAGGTAAGAAGAAAGACAAGAAGAAGCGTGAGGAGTGAGGTCGAGAATCACCGGGGAAAATTACACTTGTTTATATTTTTGTCTCATTTCCTAAACTTATATAAGGTTTGGAATCTGTAATATGTTGTAATAGAACCTTGGAAGTTAGTTGGTGGTACTGTACTTTGTATTCGAATACCCGTTATGATGTTTTAAATCGCTAATGTTTAGTTATGGTTGTGTTGGTGTTGGATTTGGAGAGCTTGAGTTGTGTAATTTTTACAACAGGGCTGCCCAGTAGGGGAGCAGTAGACTAGACCCTAGATCAGTCGACTGGATCCCGTGTAGTTTAGACACTGAAAGTGAATAGTATTGGAAGCAGTCAACTGGACCCTAGATCAGTTGACTGGATCCCGTGTAGTTTAGATACTGAAAGTGTATAGTGTTAGAAGCAGTCGACTGGACCCTAGATCAATCGACTGAACCTTGGGTTGTTTAGACTCTGAAAGTGAATAGTGACCAATTCAGTCGACTGGGTCCCCGATCAATCAATTGGACATCTGATGGTAAATGTTGATTTTGATTCTACTTAAGGCGCAGTCGACTAAAAATTTTAGGCCCCAATCGGCTGGACCCAGTTACAGTCGACTGGACAGATTGGTGTTCTGTTTTAAACTTTCTGCTTGTGGTCTTCAGTCGACCGAATCCCCGATCCAGTCGACTGGACCTCCGTTTTCAAAAACTGATTTGTTTCTCTAGGTTTTCATTGGATAAAGCTTTTTATAACTCTGATTTTAAAGGATTGTACTTATGTTTTCCGCTGCTATTTTTACTTTAAAGGAACTGGATAAGCCTTGATGGCGTGCCACGTGTCCTATTTCCACGCGTAGTGGGATGGGTCGTGACATTTAGTAGTATCAGAGCAATAGGTAATAAAACTTTGAGAACGTTCGACGACAAGTGGAGTATGATTGATTTGACACGTGTTATAGATTGCATCCACATATGATAGAGATCTTTATTGCATATATGGTATGTTGTTATACATGCAAGTTATAATATTTGTCATACATGCATAGTATTTATTCATTCGTGAATCGGTTGAATCATACGGATGTAGAGCTGTGTGATGAGATGAGGCTTACCGTGCGTTATCATAGACCTTGTGAAGGGACACGAAAGAGAGATGATATCTTGGTAGTGATGAACAGTTGGTTTTCAAAACGAAACTAAAATGATTTTTGATCGAATCGGTGGATGTTTTCAACGATAGTGACGAGTGTCCTTGAGGGATCTAGCTGAGAATGGAGTTTGAATAGTGAACGTCAGAGGAGATTTCTGCATAGTCCACATAGAAAATGAAGGTAATTGTTCGTAGTGAAGTTTTGGTATTGAGATTTATTGATAAGAGTTCTGTTTCAGACATTGGTTAAACATCGTGACGTAAGAGAATAAGGATGAACAATTGGGGTTTGTGGTAGAAAGATAGTCCAGCAATATGTATTGCTAGCATATGGGGTCAGTGAGGAATCTCTCACCTTATCTTATGGGGTTAGCCTACAGCGTGATCGTACGAGGTTATCTTATGATGGTACCTTATGGTATATACAGTGTATGTCAGTTAGTTGAAGAATATTTCAACTTATTGTACGGTATTGAGACGATTGGATGGTTGAGGAATCTCTCAACCTATCTTACGATATGTATTGGACGGTTGAGGAATCTCTCAACCTATCTTGTGGTATGAATTGGGAATTGAGAAATATCTCAACGAGTTATGAGTATTGTGGTTGTTGAGGAATCTCTCAACTGAACCTGGTTTCGAATGTTCATGGTACCATGGTGGATTTAGATGTAGTATAAAGGTTAGTAAGGAAAGCTACCAGATTGATTGTATAAGTGGGAAGTGGTATTTAAGGATTAACCTAGGATGAGGGATTAAGAATGGGAATGAGAGAGTATACTTTGACGGTTTGAAACTACAATTAGTAGAAGTAACGGGTTTCAGTTAAGTATCGAAAAGGGCACAGTATGAAGCGTTTTATGGGCGTAAGTGTCAATCACTGATTTGTGGGATCGAGGTTGGGAGAAAGAAAGCTGTTAAGACCTAAGATGATACAGTTGACTACGGCAAGGGTAAAGCTAATCCAGGAGTGACTTTTAAAGGAGGCTCACCGTACTAAATATTCAATTCATCCGGGAGTGATAAGATGTACCGGAATTTGTGAGAAAACTTTTGGTGGAGAGGTATGAAGCGAGAAGTTGCCAAGTTTATGTTTGAGTGTTTAGCATGTTAGCAAGTCAAGGTAGAGAGACAAGTACCTGCGAGGCTATTACAACCATTACCAGTGTCAGAGTGAAGTGGGATGGGATCATGATGGATTTTGTTTCGGGATTTCCACGATCGTTTAATCAGATGATAAGATTTGGGTTATGGTTAATAGATTGACAAAATCGACGCATTATCTACCGATCAATACGACTAAACCTTCAAGGTTGGCAGAATTGTATATGAAAGAGGTTGTAAGACTACACGGAGTTCCAACAATGATTATATCGGATCGTGATAGTAGTTTTACATCGAGGTTTTGGGAAGCCTACAGGAAGTCACGGATACTAAACTGAGTTTCAGTACTACATTTCATCCTCAGATCGACGGACAGTCAGAACGGACGATTCAGACATTGGAAGACATGCTTAGACTTTGCGTACTAGACTTTGGGTAAGTCAATATAGATTGAGAAGAGGAAATATAAATTGGAAAGACGAAGCTTTAATGAGTAAGTGAACAGAACCGGTAGGAATGGGAGGAAGACATGGTAGATGCAATGAACTACGATCTCAGTGTCCTGGATTCCAACAAGCTTGGAGAGTTTTGAGAATGTCGAATTTCACCCTAAGAAAATTTTAAAGTGTTTAAAATGTTTAAAATAAATCTTTCATTGAGTAAGAAAATTTGTTTTAAATACTTGTGATTAGGTATCAAGTAGATCTTGGAAGACGGGTATCGTGGAAGGATATGGTATGCCTAGTGCTTGGGACATAATGGTGGTTGTCAAACGAATGAGTTCCATGTGGGCAGATTCTGAACTTAGGAATTCTAAAGGAGTTGGTGAAATGTCGTGTACCTGAATTTGGCTAATTGGAAGTTATGACCTTAAAGGAGTGGTCGTGAGTATTGTTCCAAAGGGAGCTCGGCTTCGATTTAAGTATTGGAGTAACCTGAGGTAATGAATGATTTGAGGCTTTGATCAATCAAGAACTTGATGAGATCCGTAAAGTGTGAAGAACTTGAAAGATGACAGTTAGGAATCAGTTGGCATTGGTGACCGGAGTGAGAATTTTACCTTGGGGTGTTGTCATGAAAGGTATATAAATTGGAAGTCAATATGGAATTTATTGAACACAGTGAGGCTATAGTACTTTGTGGGAATATTTAATTACCGGCTTATCCTCAGATTGTATGTGGGGATTGTATTAATGCTGTGAGCCATAGGTTATTCAAGAATAATGGATTGGAGACCCGGATAGCATAAATAAAGGACTAGAAAGTTAAATGGGAAATTGAGTTAGATTCAACTACGGTTATGAAACATTGAATGCTGGAATAAGGTATGGTGCCTTGAGATGTTATATGAAGAATATACGCTTAGTGTGAACGGTTGTCAGGAACTCAGTGAGAGTTGAGATACAAAAGTGTGATCGATGTTGACTTGTGCAAAGGTGAAAGTGAAACATCAGAGACATATAGAGTTGTAAACTACATAAATGGTAGTGGATCTACCTAGACTGATATGAGAATGGACTACATTGCAGTTGAGATCTTCGAAAGAAAAGTGATTGGCTCAGAGTGTGAGTACACTAGGTGAACATGACGGATTGTGAATGATCAACGGTTTGGGACAGGAACAGGGTATGTTCTGAATAAGAGGGTATGTTTTGATAAACTCTGTGGTACGTGCATGATTGGCTAAGTCAAATTTTGATTTATAATGCTATTTGTTACAATGGATATTGGGGTGGTGGTGCTGAGAAAGTGATGAGGTATTATGTGAGATTTCAAAATAGTTGTTTTAAAACCTGAATGGAATGATAAGAATTGGTATAGATAGAGGGAGAGTACTGGTATAACGCACTACCGACCATGTGATAGTCATGTCAACTGAAGTTTCCGTGATATGGATTTATTAGGAAAGAATGATTGTAAATTGATAAGAACTTGGGAGTCGTTTGAAATGCGTTATAGTGCTACAAGTGGTTTGGTGATTAGCAGAGTAAGAGATTGAATCTATAGTATGTGAAACAATTGATTGAAGCATTGACTTATCGACGGGGTATATATGTGTAATAGTACTCACTTGTGGTTCACTTCGGGATGAAGAATCGTGTATAGATGTTAACCAGTTGAGACGTAATGTCAACGACTTTTAGTCGAAAAGAAAGATAGGTGAATGGGAGATGAGTTACTTCCTTCGTTTTGGTGATTAGGATATAACCTTTGGGTTTCAAAAAGCATATGTGATAAGTACGATGAAAGGATATGTGAGTGGACGTTGTGACATCGTGATGTGATTTATGTAGGAAAAACATGTTTAAAATTAAAATTTAAACGCGCAGCGGAAAGATTATGTTTCAAAACTTGTTGGTAGCCCAAGATCTACTATCGTCAATTCCATAGATGCGTACTACTAGAGGGGACAGGAATTATACCTCAAGTCTTGAACCAAATTCTGATTTTCTTCTTCCTTGGTGATGCAGCAGCCTCCACTAGGTTGTCTCCACCCTTATGTCTCCTACAGATGCCTACCGGAAAGACTAGAAATGGTGGGATCTCTAATAGAGAGGAAAGAGAAGGTTTTTGGGGCTCTAAAACAGTTTATGCAGCTTCTGCTTTATAAAAACGACGAACTCTTTTTCCAGAATGCAGCTGCCCTATTTATAGATTCCCAGAACCGATCTAACCTTCAATCGATCGAAGGACTTCGATGGATCGAACATTCAATCGATCGAACCATGCTCGAGCGATCGAACCTGCAATGACTTCAATCGATCGAACTAGCTTCAATCGATCGAACCTGTCTTGATAGCTTCCTCAAGTGTCTTTCCAAGTATCCTGGCGGAGCTAAGAGTGGGACCTCCTAGGTTCTTTATTGTTGGCTCAGATCAGTTGATTAATTCCCATGATCAAACTCTTTGATCAGCAAATTAATCGACAGATCAGTTAACGTTTACTCCACTATAAAACGATAACTGAACTCCAACGCAAAAGAACATATCCGAAGTGATAACTAGACTTTCATGTTGTACCAATGTCCCTCTACCGTCAGCATTCGCAATCATATTCAGGTAGTCGGATAAACGGTCACTGTCAACCTGAATCATACTTACTTCTTGAATTCCTTGAGTCCCATTCACCTTTCATGATTACCAAACATGTTGACAACTCTGATCAACAAGACTGCAGTACTCAGTAATCAACTTGGTGACATACTCAAGGGAATGCTTACTCTGAATCAGAGGGTAGATTCTATCTTGACAATATATGTTCATAACCCTATGAACATGACATACCCAAGATACCCAGGTGTTGATCTTTTAAGACCTCACTGATTGGTAAGTCAAAGCAGCCATATCCACAGTCTGTGTTCATAATCGTCTTAGAATTGAGAACACGTACTTTATACAAGTTATGAGTTCCTATTAACTGTTGACAGCCTTAAGTGTCAATAGGAAAGCTCAGGTCCGTCAATGCACTACAAGCACTAGCACATTAACTAAGAGTTACACTCTAGTGATTGAGATTCATCACTCCATCCAATGGTAGTCAATCATGCTATAATGTATACCTGATGAGATATCCAGGCTCATCATCCACTGTGATAAGTTCTAAGTATCAAAGGATAGCAATTCGTATCTCACTTGTATGTATCTCATACACACACGAATTACTTACTATCATACTTAAGGATTAACAATCATCATGAAAGAAACATACATAATGAAATGCAAAGCTGATATCCATATATTAAAATGCTAACGTCTAATACATAAAGCAATGGTTTGAGGGCACAAACCCACAAACTCCCACTTGCATTCACAACCATACAGGATTACATTTGAGACCTAGACTATCTAGATGATGATCAAAGACCTTCTGTGGCAAGGCCTTTGTAAACGGATCCGCAAGATTGTCAGTTGTGGCAATCTTAGTGACAGTCATATCTCCACGTTGAACAATATCTCGGATTAGATGATATTTCTGCTCTACGTGCTTTCCCTTTCCATGGTTCCTTGGCTCCTTGGACTGAGCCACTGCCCCACTATTATCACAATAGAATGTAATAGGTGACAGCGACGCTAGTACCACCTCGAGTTCCATAAGGAACTTCTTGAGCCAAACAGCTTCCTTTACGGCTTCGCAAGCAGCCACATACTATGCTTCTGTAGTTGAGTCTGCAATGCATTTCTGCTTAATGCTCCTCCAACTAATAGCATCACCTCCCAAGGTAAAGAGATGACCGGACGTCGACTTCTTCGAATCTTTATCTGACATAAAATCTGAGTCAGTGTATCCCACTGGAATTAACTTACTACCGCCGTATATAAGCATGTAATCTTTAGTCCTTCTCAAGTACTTAAGAATGTGTTTAACAGCTGTCCAGTGCTCTGGACCTGGATTCGATTGATACCTGCTGACCATGCCAACGACATAGCAGATATCTGGTCTAGTACATAACATCGCATACATGAGACTTCCCACTGCCGAGGTGTAGGGAATTCCTGACATGCGATTCCTCTCCTCCTGTGTCTTAGGACACTAGTCCTTGGAGAACGCTAAACCATGCCTGAAAGGTAACAAACCATTCTTCGAATTATCCATTGAAAACCTAGTTAGCACTTTCTCGATATAACCAGCTTGAGATAATCCCATTATCTTTCGCTTACGATCCCGAAAGAGCATTATCCCTATAATATAGCTCGCCTCTCCTAGATCTTTCATATCGAAAGTACTAGGTAGCCAAACTTTGACCGTTGACAACGCCGCTACATCATTTCCAATGAGTAGAATATCGTCAATGTAAAGCACAAGAAAAAGCCACCACTTTTCCTTCACACTTGTTGTATACACAAGGTTTCATCTAGATTCTGTATGAAACCAAACGACTTGACCGCTTGGTCAAATCGGATGTTCCAACTCCTAGATGCCTGCTTAAGCCCATAAATGGACTTTTGCAACTTGCATACCAAGTTACCTTTCCGACCAGCCATGAACCCTTATGGTTATTGCATATAGATGTCCTCCTCAAGATTGCCATTCAAGAATGCAGTCTTGACATCCATCTTCCAGATCTCATAATCTAGGCATACAGCAATGGATAAGAGTATTCTGATGGACTTGAGCATGGCTACAGGCAAGAAGGTTTCCTCATAGTCAATGCCCTCCCTCTGAGTATAACCTTTCACTACAAGCCTAGCCTTAAAGGTCTCAACCTTTTCATCAGATCCTCTTTTCCTCTTATAGACCCTCTTGCAACCAATGGGTTTAATATTGGCTGGAAGTTCTACAAGATCCCAGACCTGATTGGAATCCATACATTCCAATTCAGCCTTCATAACTTTAACCTAATGAGCTAAATCAACATCAGCCATTGCCTCTTCGTATATGGCAGGATCAGATTCAGATTCTATTGAGACAGCTTCAAAAACTTCTCCTAAGAACATGTATCTTTCAGGCTGGCTGATAATCCTCCCACTACGACGAGGTACCAGTGCAAAATTTGGTGAAGAAGTGGTATCTTCTTGATTTACATCGTTGTCAACTACGGGTTGGACTGAGGGCTCTCCTTCTATCTCTCTCAGATCTATCCTTCTCTTAGGTTTATGGTTCAAGATATAATCATCCTCCAAGAAAACAGCATTCATACCGACGAACACCTTCTGTTCTCTTGGATCATAAAAATACCATCCATAAGTACCCTTTGGATACCCCACGAAGTAACATATTTCCGATCTAGAATCCAACTTGCTCATCTTTCCTTTTAGCATATGTGTCGGACACCCCCATATTTGGAGATGTTGCAAAGAAGGCTTGCGCCCAATCCACATCTCTCGTGGTGTCCTGGGAACAGATTGACTTGGTACTAGATTTAGTATGCATACAGCGGTTTCCAAAGCATAACCCCAAAGGAATAAAGGTAACTCAGAATAACTCATCAATATTGACCTAGTCATGTCTAAAAGAGTCCGATTCCTTCTCTCCACTACACCATTCTGCTAAGGCGTACCAGGTGCAGTCAACTGTGACTGAATCCCATTCTGTACGAGGTGATCAATAAACTCATTAGAGAGGTACTCACCACCTCGATCAGATCGAATGGCCTTGTGTCACACCCCAATTTTTGAACAACCAAATATTCAATCTAGAGCCTGTATCCGGACTAATATTCAATTACCAAAAATCACGAGAGTGACACCCTCACACAAGCTAAATGATAATTTATTGAAAACAGTATTTAATACTCCTTAAATAAAGACATGTGATCTTGTGTTTTAAAAAAAAAACTCTTTATTAATAAACCTGTATTCCCAAACATCCATTTCATTATAAAAGAACTAAAGTTTCATTATAAATATTATATCACTTTTCAATTTTTAAAAAAAATATATCATTTTCATAAATAAAATGTCCACATACAGAGTTCAGCGGAAAAAAAAAAAAAAATAAAATCTATACATCCTTTGGTCAGAGTAACTAAAACGTTCCCAGTACTCAATATACAATACATGTTATAATAATCCAAATACGGCCCACAATGCCTAAAATAAATAAATAAATAAAAATACAACCAAATACAAACTACACTTCTACACAACTGCAACTCCAAGACATCAAAAGCTCCACAGGAAATGTCCAAATACTAAACCTGCACAAGTGCATTCAACTACGTTTCATATAGAAACGCCCCCGAATGCATAACACTCGGGTCAGTCACATGACTGGTATGAGTTAAACAAAACAACAAGTCTTAGGGATCCAACTTGAACCCGTAGACAACAAATTACACTACAACACTCTTGGGTCAAGGCAGGTAGTTCCACACACATATCTGGACAATAGAGTAGTTTCCATCTATGTGGTGGCAAGTAGTTTCTTGCCCAAAAATCCAAAGTTACTACGAATTTCATACTTACCCATTTACTTATGGTGAGCCAAACCTGTAAAACGTTAGTGGGCCCACCATCCTGCAAATTGAATGATCATAGACCAAGCAAACAATTCCGCATACCAACCGTCCACAGTCTAACTCCAAACGTCGCATTTATTATTTCACGCTTATCAGTCTTATGAAATAATTCATTTTCATTATTTATTAGCATTAGATTTATCTTTGTGTTCCCTAGGTTCACCCCTTGGCCACCCTCCATGGTACAGCCCACACATATATCCCATGTGTGCCGGGACATATTACCAACACCCACTCTGGTGCTAGTTTGGTTGGGGTATCAACCAAACCAGGTATACACACAGAAGGCTAGTCAATATGCCTAGACGTCTAACAAATAAGCCGGGCATAAGGCTTAGGCCAGCTTGATCACGAAGCCACTGGCAAAAGGGTACACTCAGCAAGTCGAGCTACCAAAAAAACATATCACACAACGGGGAGCGGTGAACACTAAAGAACTATGTTGCACTTATTACTTATCGTTCGTATTATCCCAATAATTATGAATTTCGCGTTTATCAAATAGTTCCGTCTTATCATCCAATCACATCTCTAACTTTTAGATGCATTCCAATTTCTTACAATAAAGGGTTTTATCAATTAACCCATAACAATTCTTCCCTCATTAATTTCTATTCAAATTACAAGATCTCTAATATACTATTCAACGTATCTAATTTACTCATTTTTATCAAAATGACCACAAAATAAAGTCAGTTATTTCAGGTACAATAACCTCAACCCAACATTCAATATCAGCCTACAAGAAACACATAATAAAAAAATTCACATTCTCATATCGTAAAGTATTATAACAATCGTTCCACAATATTTTCATCGGACTCAACGTTAATGACTATCAGCCCTTTTTTTTATTGCTCAACATTATATGAGAATTCATGTATCTATAAGTAATTTTCGTTAAGTCAAACGAATGAATAAAAAAAAACACAACTAATCATATTTCTCTAATGTCGTACATTTTAATATACTAAAAACTGCTACTGAAACCTTCAATTTCTGCCCAAACGGTGCAGAATCATGAAAAATACCATTAGACAAAAAGTGTGCAGAATCGCGTTTCCTACAGGCTTGCGCGGACAGAATTCCATAAATCTAAGTCATGGTTTTATAATATTTTTTCAAAGTTTCTGCCACTGTTAAAAAAAAATAAAACGAATTTTCTATTATTTATTCATTATCAAAATTATTCCCCATTGTGTATTCATCAAATTAACTATCCACATGATCTATCAAAGTACACCGAGATCACAATCATAAAATCACACGAAGAAAATAAATATTTATATCATTCAATAATAACGAATGGGGATCCACACACAATTTAACACCAACCACAAAATTAATAAGAACTATTTGGATTCTCTTGCACACACACACACACACATATATATATATACATACGTGTATATATATACCCAAATATAAATTTTAACTCACCTAGTTGATCACAAATCAACCACCACGAATGCTTCGCAATTCCCCACGTGCCCACGAACCCGAGATCATTCTCCTTTCTTCTTCTTCTTCTTTTTCTTCTTCTTCTTCTCTCTCTCTCTCTCTCTCTCTCTCTCTCTCTCTCTCTCTCTCTCTCTCTCTCTCTCTCTCTCTCACACACACACACACACACACACAACACACGTCTGTTCTCTCTTTGGGTGGCTAGGGTTAATGGTATAAGTATATATGTATTACACACACAGTATACTATATACATACACAACCTATACAAATAACTCATATATACATATCAAATCCCGTTTTTTGTCTAATGGGCTCACAAAAGAGACTCATGTGGGCCCAAAATGCAGTACAAAGTGTTAAAATGAGTAGCCCAATGGGTACCCATGACCCCGGTACTAAGTTTTAATGTTAATTACATTATTTAACACATTCGCGGGCCTATAAACACTATATAACAAAAATACATATCAACCCTTCACTTTTTTTTTTTAACAAATATAAATTAATAAAATTTAACTCTCAAACTAAACGCGCTCACTCATGATTTAATTGATACGTCCACCAAACACTTAAATTTTTCAAACACATGTCTTACATAGGTACACTCATATAACATTGCTAATTGAAATTTCAATAAAAATATTATTTAAACACTTACAAATTTTCGGGTTGTTATACCTTGATATGTGTGCCTAATTGCTTCTCTACTTCAGCCCTAAACTGTTTGAACTTTTCAAAGGCTTCAGACTTGTGTTGCATTAGGTACACATATCCATACCTTAAGTGGTCATTAGTAAATGTTATAAAATACTCATAACCACCCCTTGCTCTAATGTTTATTGGTCCACACACATCAGTATGAACTAATTCCAACACTGCATTAGTCCTATTGCCCTTTGCGGGAAAGGGCCTTATGGTCATCTTACCCTCTAAACAAGACTCACAGACTTCCATTGGTTCAAGAACCAAATCGCCTAAGACCCCTTCTTTGACTAGTCTGCCAATCCTATTTAGATTGATATGCCCAAGCCTCATATGCCAAAGCCTTGTTGGATTAGTGAAAAGTCCCTTTCTTTTAGATGGTACAGTTACCACTGAGTTATTAAGTTCCATGCAAGAGTCTTTAGAAATATTGGGAGTAATCACATACAAACCATTTGATTTAACACCAGAACATATAAAAGAACTGTTTCTTTTAATAACAACTTCAGTTCTAAAATGAAAAGAATAACCATTATTTGATAAATTAGAAACTGAAATTAAATTACGTGTCATTGAAGGGAGGTAAAGTACATCTGATAAAATCAAAACTTTATTGTCTAGAAATTCTAAAACTATGACTCCTATAGCAACCGTAGAAACGGTTGCGCTAGTACCTAGAGTAAGTATGATTTTCCCATCACTGCACCTCCTGGTAGATCTGATCCCCTGCAATGAATTACCGATATGGTTAGTCGCACCAGAATCAATGCACCAAGTGTTTGAAGTATCCGTTATAAAACTTACTTCAATCACATATGATTCAATCATACCTTGAACTCTTGTAGCTAAGAATTCTGGACAGTTCCTCTTCCAGTGGCCCTTATCGCTGCATTGGAAACACTTTCCTTTGCCTTGGCCACCCACCTTCCCTTTGCCCTTACCTTTTCCATTAGATTTTGCAATCTTAGGGACCGGTCCAACATTAGAACCACCAGTGCCAGCCTTCTTCTTCCCATTCTTTCCTTTTGGTGTAGATTGGGAAGAGGAAGCACATTTCTCAACGTTCAAGACGTTGACCCCAGGTTTGATCACCCCTTCCGCTGCCAAAAGAGAACTTATCAATTCACTCATTAAAAAATTCATTTGATTCATATTATAGTTAAGTTTAAATTGAGCGAATGAAGGCGACAGCGAATTAAGGATCATATCAACTTGGGTCTGTGCATCGATGTTGGCACCTAGGGTCTCCAGCTCATTTAAATAACCAATCATTTTTAAAACATGTTCTTTGACTAAAGTCCCTTCCGACATCTTTGCACTCATTATCTTCTGCATGGCTACCTGTCTGGTAGGCCTGCCATGCTCCCCAAACATCTTTTTCAGGGAGTTGATAATGTCACTTGCAGATTCATTCGATTGGAATTGGTGTTGCAACACACTAGCCATTGAGGCCAGAATGTAGCAACAAGCCATTCCATTCGATTTCTTCCGCTTGTCGAACTCGCGTCTGGCAGCTGTCGAAGCATTTGCCGTAGGTTCTTCGGGGCTTGGGGTGGTGAGGACATATATGTGATCCTTCACAGTTAACACGATATCAAGGTTACGTTTCCATTCAGTGTAGTTATTTCCAGTTAACTTGTTTTGTGTAAGTATGGTGGCAAGAGGACTAAATGCAGATCCAGACATTATGATTTACTGAAAAAATAAAAAACAAAATAAATATGGATATCAGAATTTGATAGTTTGAAATAAAAAGGATCATTAAAACTCTTATTTTAAAACAAAGTCGTCAGAATATCAAAACGAAAGAGTAAAGCCTCCGTGTGGTGGTCAATGCTCGATCTTTCAATTTATCATGGCTTGTCCGCTATGCAACTCTTGCAAAATAAGTTATGACTCCCGAACCTATTTGATCTCTAAGTTTCTGAATAATACCCCGTGTGGAATCCCTTATCCATAGTTTAGCTAGTGTATACCATTAACTAGGATCCAATCACAACCGCCTCAAGTAGCGCCTCTGTATGGTGGTCACCCTCTAACACGTCTGATTGATCCTATCCATAGGAAGTTCACATCTAGTAACCAATGAGCAGTGTATCTTCCGTATGGAATGATCACCCCTGGCGAGGTGACACAGAATGCACTACTCATCTTACAGTGAACCGTTAATGGAAGATCGTGGGTGTTAATAATAAGACCCTTTCCCGCTAGATTTAATAAATAAGGATTTTGCCTTTGAAAAAAAATCTATTTCCATACATTACCCATGAACATCTAATGTTTACTAATGCGTTGAAACGATTTTTTAACTTTATTTTAGAAAACTTGATTTATGTGCATGCAAGTATTAACAATATAATTAAATGCCAATCACAAACCAAGCACATAAAACAAAAACTAAAATTGAAAATAAAGGCATTCATATGCCTCTATCTCCCATGGCTCTATCTCCATAGAACCTCCTTCTTGGTTTGATCGTCTCCAACTCCATCTTCATGGATAGTGGCTCCTTGCTCCATCTTCATGGAATTTCTAATTCTATTACATTGGTCCTATGCTTCTTTCGAAGCTTACAATTTATCTTGAAAAAGAAATAGCAAGAATTGAAATAAAAGGCTAGGGAAACCGATATGACTTTCATATTCGCAGGATTGAAGTCGCAGTGCCCTTTACATATGCCTTAAAACCAAAACAATATTAAAACATAAAATACACCAATCTCAAACAATTAAATACAAAATTTAATAGTCTTGGTGCCATGGGAGATAGGGGACTAACTTGCTGCAAAAAAGGTTAGTCGTACGCATATCCGCACATACATAACAGATATATATTACTATTGGAACCCCTAATTGATTCACACAGTATATAAACTCTTTACATACTGAATTAGAACTTGAAACATCATCTAACTTCTCTGTCACACTTTGATCGATCAAAGACCGTTCGATCGCTCGAACCTTCGATCGATTGAACACTGTTCAATCGCTTGAACTTTCTGTTTCACAGAATGATTTGAATTTTTTTTAGAATAATTTAAATTAAAGTATACAGTTTAAAATACCCTTAAAATTGTGAACAGAACACCTGGACAGAAAGTCTGTCTCGATTGATCGAACGTCATTCAATCGATCGAACAAAACAAAAGT
The DNA here is from genome assembly GCA_033977485.1 of Hydrangea macrophylla. Taxonomy (NCBI): domain Eukaryota; kingdom Viridiplantae; phylum Streptophyta; class Magnoliopsida; order Cornales; family Hydrangeaceae; genus Hydrangea; species Hydrangea macrophylla. Next base: position 19,617,437 of record CM066999.1, on the reverse strand, counting down.
TCGATCGATCGAAACAACTTAACTTCGATCGCTTGAGAACAGCAGATGTTCGATCGATCGAGACTACTTTGATTGATCGAATCCATCATGCATCCTATGCAATCACAGATTTGTATTCTGCTGCAAAAACACTGCAGAAACAGATCTGTGATGATGCAGTTCAAAAACAGTTCTAAAATTAACATATAAATCAAAACTAGTGTTCCAAAACGCATCTATAGATCCAAACGAGCGTGGCTCTGATAATAATTGTAGGGAAAAAAAAGGTTTAAAATTAAAATTTAAATGCGCAGCGGAAAGATTATGTTTCAAAACTTGTTGGTAGCCCAAGATCTACTACTCGTCAATTCCATAGATGCGTACTACTAGAGGGGACAAGAATTATACCTCAAGTCTTGAACCCAATTCTGATTTTCTTCTTCCTTGTGATGTAACAGCCTTTACTAGGTTGTCTTTACCCTTATGTCTCCTACGGATGCCTACCGAAAAGACTAGAGATGGTGGGATCTCTAATAGAGAGGAAAGAGAAGGTTTTTGGGGCTCTAAAATAGTTTATGCAGCTTCTGGTTTATAAAAACAACGAACTCTTTCTCCAGAATGTAGCTGCCATATTTATAGATTCCCAGAACTGACCTAACCTTCAATCGATCGAAGGACTTCGATCGATCAAACATTTGATCGATCGAACCATGCTCGAGCGATCGAACCTATCTTGACAGCTTCCTCAAGTGTCTTTCCAAGTATCCTGGCGGAGCTAAGAGTGGGACCTCCTAGGTTCTTTATTGTTGGCTCAGATCAGTTGATTAATTCCCATGATCAAACTCTTTGATTAGCAAATTGATCGACTGATCAGTTAACATTTACTCCACTATAAAACGATAACTGAACTCCAATGCAAAAGAACATATCCGAAGTGATAACTAGACTTTCATGTTGTACCAATGTCCCTCTACCGTCAACATTCGCAATCATATTCAGGTAGTCGAATAAACGATCACTGTCAACCTGAATCATGATTACTTCTTGAATTCCTTGAGTCCCATTCACCTGTCATGATTACCAAACATGTTGACAACTCTTATCAACAAGACTGCAGTACTCAGTAATCAACTTGGTGACATACTCAAGGGAATGCTTACTCTGAATCAGAGGGTAGATTCTATCTTGACAATATATGTTCACAACCCTATGAACATGACATACCCAAGATACCCAGGTGTTGATCTTTTATAGACCTCACTGATTGGTAAGTCAAAGCAGCCATATCCACAGTCTGTGTTCATAATCGTCTTAAGATTGAGAACACGTACCTTATACAAGTTATGAGTTCTTATTGACTATTGACAGCCTTAAGTGTCAATAGGAAAGCTCAGGTCCGTCAATGCACTATAAGCACTAGCACATTAACTAAGAGTTACACTCTAGTGATTGAGATTCATCACTCCATCCAATGGTAGTCTATCATGCTACAATGTATACCTGATGAGATATCCAATCTCATCATCCACTGTGACAAGTTCTCAGTATAAAAGGATAGTAATTCGTATCTCACTTGTATGAATCTTATACACACACGAATTACTTACTATGATACTTAAGGATTAACAATCATCTCATGAAAGAAACATACATAATGAAATGCAAAGCTGATATCCATATATTAAAATGCTAACGTCTAATACATAAAGCAATGGTTTAAGGGCACAAACCCAACAATTTAGTGTTAGATTTGATTATTGAGTAAGTTCTACTCAGGTATTAATGTTCTTATTTATCGAGATGCTTTGGGGAATTGCTAGAATTCGATTGAATCTTCTATCAGATTGAGGCGGGGGCTCTGAGGATTTATTTTCCTTAAGAGCCTGAGGATTTATTTTCCTTATGAGACTGTGAAATTCTCAGTAAAGTTATTGGGTTATGTATGAGGCAAATGTTTGAAGTACTTGTGTGATGTCTTGGTGACTTGAGAAGATGGTTTAAGTTTGGGAACAAACTTCCTTTTTGGAGGGGAGAGTTGTCACACCCGTTCCAAAATTTCATAATTTTAGTGCATAACTTGAGAATTTGTGAAATTATTAATGATATTAATAATTGAGTTGAGGTTGACTGTGGGTCAACGGTAAGGTGTCAGTGAGGACACGGGAACATGATAGTTCATTTTGCATTGGCACGGTTAAATGGCATTTATGTGATTTAAATGTTATTTAACTTTTCTGGTATTTCATGAATAGTGAATTATACCTGTGTAGTATAATTCCTGGTAATGTCGATATTGTTATATACTATTTTGAGAACTGTGGTGAGAACGTGAGTGTCACGTTAATAAAAGGTAGGTGGTGTAGAGATTTCACAGAATTTAGTTTTCAAACGTTATTTTTGGACCCAAACAAGACTTAGTCAAAAACTTTTGTAATTTATAATTTTCACTCGTAAAGATATAAAATGGACGTGAGTGAAGTTTCAGGAATTAATTAGATGTTTGAGATACTCGCGGGGAGGAAACGCTATTATCGAAGAGATTTTCTATAAATAGAGGAGGGTGAGTTTCCAAATTCTTACAAACTTCATAAATATCGTTAGAGAGGAGAGAGAAAAGGGAGATTGTTGCCACGGGCTTTGTGATGACGATCGGCGACCTTTCGTCTGCCAGATTTTTACCAAATTTGAGACTTGAACTCGTGGAGGTAAGACCTACGTTTTGATAGTCATTAGGTCATGTTTGGCAAACTTTTGTAAAAATCTAATTTCTAGACTTTTGGGGAAAACCCAGTAAAACCTATAGGAATCGCTTGAGATTTGAAATCCGACGATTAATCGGCCCTCAAGTCGATCCTTCAAAGTTTGAGAGGAATCGCACGAGGTATGAAGTTCTAACTTGTGAAATATAGAGAAATACATGTTTTATATTTCGACAACAAAATTGAGATCTGGGCAAAATCCAAGTGTTAATTGTAGGCCCATAAATTATGCACGCGCTAAATTGTGAAAAGTATATCTAAATTTACGCGAGCACGTTGAGTTGTCTATGTGGGTCAAAGGCGGGTCTTATATAATTTCATGCCAGAGTAAGCTTCTCGATGTTTGAGAATTTTAGTAGCGATGGCTACTGTGCATGGTTTAAGGCTTGGACTTGCCAGGGCACTTGGGGATGTAATGGTTGTAGGCTTGCACTAGCCATTGACATTGCGGTTTAAGGCCTGGACTTGCCGCTACCAGATGAAGGCGTTTTTTTCACCCTAGTGACTATTTATGTGATTTATGAGATTGAAGCATGTCATCATATATTGCACATGTTAGAACTTGTGCACTCAGCAAATAGCTGAGCAGTGGAGATTTACTCCATTGCAGGTAAGAAGAAAGACAAGAAGAAGCGTAAGGAGTGAGGTCGAGAATCGCCGGGGAAATTACACTTGTTTATATTTTTGTCTCTTTTCCTAAACTTGTATAAGGTTTGGAATTTGTAATATGTTGAAATAGAACCTTGGCAGTTAGTTGGTGATACTGTACTTTGTATTCGAATACCCGTTATGATGTTTTAAATCACTAATGTTTAGTTGTGGTTATGGTGGTGTTGGATTTGGAGAGCTTGAGTTGTGTAATTTTTATAATAGGGCTGCCCAGTAGGGGAACAGTCGACTGGACCCTAGATCAGTCGACTGGATCCCGTGTAGTTTAGACGCTGAAAGTGAATAGAGTTGGAAGCAGTCGAATAGACCCTAGATCAGTCGACTGGATCCCGTGTAGTTTAGACACTGAAAGTGAATAGTATTGGAAGCAGTCGACTGGACCCTAGATCAGTCGACTGGATCCCGTGTAGTTTAGACACTGAAAGTAAATAGTGTTGGAAGCAGTCGACTGGACCCTAGATCAGTCGACTGGATCCCGTGTAGTTTAGACACTGAAAGTGAATAGTGTTGGAAGCAGTCGACTGGACCCTAGATCAGTCGACTGGATCCCGTGTAGTTTAGACACTGAAAGTGAATAGTGTTGAAAGCAGTCGACTGGACCCTAGATCAGTCGACTGAACCCTGGGTTGTTTAGACTCTGAAAGTGAATAGTGACTAATTCAGTCGACTGGGTCCCCAATCAATCGATTGGACATCTGATGGGAAATGTTGATTTTGATTCTGCTTAAGGCGCAATCGACTGGACGGAGTCAGTCGATTGAAAATTTTAGGCCCCAGTCGATTAGACCCCAATCACAGTCGACTGAACGGACTGGTGTTCTGTTTTAAACTTTTGCTTGTGGTCTTCAATCGACCGGATCCCCGATCCAGTTGACTGGACCTCTGTTTTCAAAAACTGATTTAGTCAAAAACTTTTGTAATTTATAATTTTCACTCATAAAGATATAAAATGGACGTGAGTGAAGTCTCAGTAATTAATTAGATGTTTGAGATACTCGCGGGGAGGAAACGCTATTACCGAAGAGAGTTTCTATAAATAGAAGAGGGTGAGCTTCCAAATTCTTACAAACTTCATAAATATCGTTAGAGAGGAGAGAGAAAAGGGAGATTGTTGCCACGGGCTTTGTGATAACGATCGGCGACCTTTCGTCTGCCAGATTTTTACCAAATTTGAGACTTGAACTCGTGGAGGTAAGACCTACGTTTTGATAGTCATTAGGCCATGTTTGGTAAACTTTTGTAAAAATCTAATTTCTAGACTTTTGGGGAAAACCCAGTAAAACCATTACAAATCGCTTGAGATTTGAAATCCGACGATTAATCGGCCCTCTAGTCGATCCTTCAAAGTTTGAGAGGAATCGCACGAGGTATGAAGTTCTAACTTGTGAAATATAGAGAAATGCATGTTTCATATTTCGAAAACAAAATTGAGATCTGGGCAAAATCCAAGTGTTAATTGTAGGCCAATTAATTATGCACGCGCTAAATTGTGAAAAGTATATCTAAATTTACGCGAGCACGTTGAGTTGTCTATGTGGGTCAAAGGCGGGTCTTATACAATTTCATGCCGGTGTAAGCTTCTCGATGTTTGAGAATTTTAGTAGCGATGGCTACTGTGCATGGTTTAAGGCTTGGACTTGCCAGGGCACTTGGGGATGTAATGGTTGTAGGCTTGGACTAGCCATTGAAATTGCGGTTTAAGGCCTGGACTTGCCGCTACCAGATGAAGGTGTTTTTTTCACCCTAGCGACTATTTATGTGATTTATTAGATTGAAGCATGTTCATCATATATTGCACATGTTAAAACTTGTGCACTCAGCATATAGCTGAGCAATGGAGATTTACTCCATTGCAGGTAAGAAAAAAGACAAGAAGAAGCGTGAGGAGTGAGGTCGAGAATCGCCGGGGAAATTACACTTGTTTATATTTTTGTCTCTTTTCCTAAACTTGCATAAGGTTTGGAATCTGTAATATGTTGTAATAGAACCTTGGCAGTTAGTTGTTGATACTGTAGTTTGTATTCGAATACCCGTTATGATGTTTTAAATCGCTAATGTTTAGTTGTGGTTATGGTGGTGTTGGATTTGGAGAGCTTGAGTTGTGTAATTTTTACAACAGGGCTGCCCAGCAGGGGAGCACTCGACTAGACCCTAGATCAGTCGACTGGATCCCGTGTAGTTTAGACACTGAAAGTGAATAGTATTGGAAGCAGTCGACTGGACCCTAGATCAGTCGACTGGATCCCGTGTAGTTTAGACACTGAAAGTGAATAGTGTTGGAAGCAGTCGACTGGACCCTAGATCAGTCGACTAGATCCTATGTAGTTTAGACACTGAAAGTGAATAGTGTTATCAGTCGACTGAACCCTAGATCAGTCGACTGAACCCTGGGTTGTTTAAACTCTGAAAGTGAATAGTGACCAATTCAGTCGACTGGGTCCCCAATCAATCGATTGGACATCTGATGGGAAATGTTGATTTTGATTCTGCCTAAGGCGCAATCGACTGGACGGAGTCAGTCGACTGAAAATTTTAGGCCCCAGTCGACTGGACCCCAGTCACAGTCGACTGGACGGACTGGTGTTCTGTTTTAAACTTTTGCTTGTGGTCTTCAGTCGACCGGATCCCCGATCCAGTTGACTGGACCTCTGTTTTCAAAAACTGATTTGTTTCTTTAGGTTTCCATTGGACAAAACTTTTTATAACTCTGATTTTAAAGGATTGTACTTATGTTTTCCGCTGCTATTTTTACTTTAAGGAACTGGATAAGCCTTGATGGCGTGCCACATGTCCTATTTCCACGTATAGTGGGATGGGTCGTAACACTTCTCTCCCACTTAGTGTAACTGCTTCCCTTCCACCAGATATCCTATTTTTTCATGTCATAAAAAATATTTGTATCGGTATACATATATATATATTCATATATATTATATATTCATATATGTTATTTTTACAGACTTCGTGGGTAAATGGATTTTCCAAAAAAATTTATCGGGTAAATATCACCTACCTCCCTTGAGGTTTGACCTAATAACACTTCCTCCCTCTACGTTTCAGAACTAACACTTACCTCCCTTATTTTTGAATTTCAGTAACACTCACCTCCCCTCCATTAACAAACCGTTAGAAAAACTAACGGAATAACAATGACATCACTTAGAAACAATCTAAAATACCAAAACTATCCTTCCTCTTGACAATGACATCACTTAATAACAATCTAGAGCACTCATGAATCTGGGAGTTGTTCAGGGCCAAAATGAACACAAACGCAGAACCGAAAGTGTTCGGAGTGACTCTGTGCGAGTTTTATTGTCTAGGTTTACACCAAAGCCTGAACAATTTAAGACATTAAGTTCACTGTTTAGCCGAGTAAATCAATAGTTCTTCACTACGGAAGGTTCAAAGCCAAAAGCTACCTATCCCGATGCAGTGTCATTTCATTGTACTCTCTCTAGTGTCTACATTTGTATTTTCATTTTCGTATAGACATTTTTTTTTCACGTGGGGTATTGTTGGAAAATTGAATGAGAAATTGGCTTTTAGTTGAATGAATAATTTTGGTCATGCCAAACAGACCCTTAGTTGAATTGATGTGACTGTTGACGAATAGTCTCCTTTCGAAAGGTAGTGACTATTGATGAGCAGTCTCCTACAATCTATATATATATATGGGTCTTGTTCATTTTTTTAGGATACGTAATTAATATTAGTTCATATATACAAATAGGGTGTGTCAAGTGTCTGAGAGAGTACAAACATAAGTATGGTTCACTGGAACCTTGTTATTTGAAGTGTTTCTACAATAAGGGGGGGATCGTTGTATTTTGGAAGATAAATGCCGCAAATTCATGAGCACCAATGTGGGACATGATTATCTTAAGGACATAGTGTCCAACACTAGACTCGATCTAACATTCAGTATTGCTTCTAAATTAGGCTATGTTGTATTTGCAGTTTTTAATGTAGTGCTTTAGATTTCAGATTTACGCCGATTTATCTATTGTAACACCCTGTATTTTTGAATGTATATTTATAAATGAAATCAATCGTTTATGCCTTAATCTTGTATGTATAAGTTCATACCAATATTTTACCTTAATTAGAGTACCAATCAATTGGAACTTTTATCAATCGATTGGTTGGTGACCACCTCTGACCAATCAATTGGACATTTCCCAATCGATTGCCCTCATAAATATCTAATCCCAATTGATTGCAACTAGAGCCAATCGATTAGAGGGGTGTAGAACTTGGTCTCCATGTGTGCATGGGGTGTTGACACATGGAACTCATATTTTCTATATATATATGGGCTTTTGTGGCTGTGGGGGTTTTATAAGTTTTAGAAAGAGAGGAGAGAGATATTTAACATATATATAGCCATATATATACACATACACCTACACAGACATATATGAACATACACACTACCAGGAGGAAGAGAAGGAGAAGAAGAAGAAGAAAGAGGAAAGAAGAGACAGAGAAGAGAAAAACAGAAGAGAGAGAGAGAGAGAGAGAGAGAGAGAGAGAGAGAGAGCGTTGAGCTCAAAGCTTCCCAAGACTCACACACACTGAGTTCCAAACCCACTTGGTACCTTAGTCATATTGTTTTACATGTTTCAAAAGAAGTAAAGACACTCAAAACTTTTCCCCCGTAATTCGATTTTCTGGATTGCACGTCTGGAAAGAGGACCTAGTCCCAATCGATTAGGACTTTTCCCAATAGATTGACAAGCTTGTATACCCAATCGATTGGCACTTTGACCAACAGATTGGACCTAGAATTGTTACCCAATTGATTTCCATGTTATGCAATCGATTGTCATTGTTCTTACCCCAATCGATTGGATTTGTCACTGATCGGGAGAGAACAAATCCTAATTATATGCCTTAATTCACATTTATTAGCCATTTTTATCCTGTTTTTGTATAATTTTACTTCGTTTTCCACTTTCTGTCAGGTTATTAAAGAAAGCAATGATTCCAGGTTAAATGGGGTGAATAAGCAGAATGAAAGAACAAGAAAAAGTCAATTCGCGCGAGCGGGCCGCTTGCGCGACAATCTAGCTCTTCGCTCGCGCAACCTCTCAATTACGAGCTCGCGTGGCCCGCTCGCGCGATCCGTACAAAAATATAAAATGCGTATTTTGAAGTGATGAAGACCCCTACGTGGACGAAATTCCCTAATTACGTCCAGAAAGCAAATTAAAGCAGTTTCAGTCAGATTAGGTTTACAAAAACCTTCCTAAACCCTCTACAACTATATATATCTCATTCAAAATCAATTAGAGGGTTACACATTCATTCATCCATCAACTTTGAAGGCAAGAGGAAGGAGAAGATCTAGCTTGCAGGTCTCTAATGGCAACCATCAACTCAATCTTCATGTTTTCATCAACTATGTGCAACTAAACTTCTATTCTAGGGTTTCAATGAAACTGTAGCTATGTAAGTAGGAATTCTGTGTTTTCTTATTTTAGGATTTTATGTATTGGATAGAGATTGTATGTTGGAGGATTATTTATATAATCGGTTTTTAATGATAATAATCAATAGTATTTTGTATCTATTCTTGCTTTAGATTTTTCCTTATGCTTATTGAACTCAATATGCCTTGATTTCTGTGATTGATAGGGATATTTACATACAATAGTGTTTATGTGATTGTGATGTTTACATCTTTTATGATTCATGCCTAGGAAAGATGAGTTATGCTACACCTTAGTTATAGGTAGATAATTCATGTGAACCGAAGATGAATTTTGCTTAGATTAAACTGGCGATATCCTCTTGTTGATACTATTGGGCTTGTAGCTACGATAGATCGTGACTATCCAAACATAGAACTTAAAATAGAAAGTATAGACCCCCGATGCGTAGTTAGTGGTGGATTTGTAATCCTAGATCTCATCCACTCATACTTAAAACAATCTTAAATTTTGCATTAGTTTACTTAGATTTAATCTTAATACCTTATTTCCATAAATTCATAATTTAATTTCTTAGTTTAATTAATAGTAGGATTTAAATCAACAACCAATCAAAATTCTGATTTTCCATAGCTAAATAGATTTACGTTTTCTAAATTAAAGGACAAAAATAAACAATCTCTGTGGGTTCGACCTTTACTTCCATACTACAAATCTTTTGAAGTAAAGCATACTTTATATCTTGATTTTGACTAGATCAATTTTTGGCACCGTTGTCGGGGATTGAAATATTTTTGCCGTTAATTTTTATAATCTTAATGTAATTAGTTAGTAAATATTAGCGTAGATTTTATTTTCGTATATTTCTACTTTAATTTTCTAGTCGCTTAAATTATCCATGTTTTGCAGATTTCAAATCATCAAATTATAGCAAGTTCGAGTGGAGCAACTGTGCACGTCAACGGAGCTTACGCGGACCTGAAAAATAAATTGCAATTAATTTAAAAATACCAAGTAAATCCGTTTTTTAATTTCACATCAACTCATTGTAAGTCAGGGCACTGAGACGCATTACTTGCATTAGATGGTGTGAAGTGAGCACTGCATTAGCTAGGAAACCCGAGGCACTGGGCTTTCACGCGAATCACTGCATAAGGATAATTTCATGCATCATAGTAGTACTGTGTGCTTGTGTGCTTGATTATTAACGTAGTTTATTGTCTTAGTTGTTTGAGTTAGTCTTTATAGTAGTGTCAGTTCTTTAGTTTATGTTTGGTACCCGTTCAAGTAAACCTAAATTAAATCTGCTTAATCTTGAACTTGAACGCACCCTTAGAGTCCTTAGGTCTTCAAACCAAGCTTCTATAGCTCGGTTGATGCTGGATGACGATTCAACACCTGAACCGTCGTCTTTGTTTGAGTCGGAAATCAGAAGTACTCTTAACCGTCTAAGGAAAACTAGAATGATAAAAATTGAACCTATTCCAATGGCTAATTTTGGAAATAACGATAATAATAGAAATAATCAAAATAATGGGGATAACCTCAACATACCTCCACCTCTACCATTAAAAGATTATTTTACCCCGATGGCCTACACGCCACCGTCATGCATAGAATTACCGAAAGTGAGTGCGGCTCACTTTGAAATTAAATCATCGACTATTGCACTCCTTCCGTCGTTCCACGGTCACGTTAAGGAAGATCCTTACAACCATTTGGGGGAATTTTAGGGTATCTGTGCTACTTTAAAAATTCAAAACTTAACAGATGATGAGTTGAAATTGCTTCTGTTCCCATTTTCCCGTAAGGACAAAGCGAAGTATTGGCTCTAATCCTTGGAGCCAAATTCTATAAGAACATGGGACGAATTGCATACTGCTTTCCTACAGAAGTTTTTCCCCATCACCCGAATGAACCAAATTAGAAAATCTATAACTAATTTCACGATGCAAGATGGAGAAACTCTTTATGATACGTGGGAACAGTTTAAGGAACTCTTACGTTCTTGCGCTCATCACCAGATACCTAAATGGCAACTTGTACAAGTCTTTTACGAGGGACTAATTCCCGCTGTTCATAACACCGTCGATGCTATTTGTGCGGGGACGTTCCTCCACAAGTGTGCCGATGAAGCTTAGAAGACATTTGAAATGTTAAGCAAAAACTCTATGCACCAAATTGTGTCTGTATGCCCCTAGGAACACCTCCCACCACAACTAAAAAGAGAGTCTAAAGTTGAGTCAAGCCATTCATTTGAAATTCAAGAATTAAATAGAAAAATGGACCAACTTATGATGATGGGCCACTTGCAGAGCCTACCTCCTCCTACTGAAATATGTCAGTTGTGTTATGATATTATGTCCGTCTGCGTCACAGTTTCTGGAATTTGTGGAACAACGTATTAATGCGGTCCAATAGTTCCAAAGACCCAATTATAACCTCGCGGGTTATAAACCAGACACGACATGGGGACCTCACCCGAACCTCTCATGGAAATCTACTAGTGAAGATCCGTATTCAAAACCTGCGATGACGAATTTCCCAAACGCGTATAAGCCTCCTTCTAATCAATATCAACAACCTCCCTTCTGGGCTAATCCTCCTAGAGATAAAACCTTTGAAGAGAGTGTGTTGGCATCATTAAAAAACTTAGAGGCGCAATCACAGTCGCAACTCATTAACTCCCACATGCAATCAATAGCTAAGCTAGAGTCCTAAAAGGGACAATTGCTAATACAATCGTCGTAATGAATGGAAGTTACCGAGTCAAACGGTCCAAAACCCTAAGGGATAATATGAGGTAAGTACGGTGAGTGACCAAGTAAATGCAGTGTTGACAAGGGCAACTGAATGTCCCGAGGAGATTATACCTCCTCATGAACCTCGAAACGATAAGGGTAAGGAAATCAGTACGGAACATGATGAGAATGAGAATAGAGTCACGAAGGACCCCGCTCCTTCGGTACCCAATACGTCTAAAGCGACAAATCCATCCAATTATGTACCTAAGATGCCATTCCTCCCCAAGCGTGGATGTCCCATCTCACTTCTCGAAGAAGGGAACATGACATGAGGATATTCTAAAGACATATAAAGAGGTAAAGATTAACATTCTATTACTCGACGCTACTAAGCAAATACCTCCATACGCTAAATTTCTAAAAGACTTATGCACCCAAAAGAGGAAATCTAGAAATCATTTATCTAAGAGAGTCTTTCTAACAGAGAAGGTTAGCTCTATGTTTCACCACAACACTCTAAAATACAAAGACCTGGGTACTCCAACTATCGCTTGTCACATCGGTGACAAATATATCCACTGGGCTCTTCTTGATCTTAGAACGAGTATGAATCTACTACCTTATTCCGTATATGAACATTTGGGCTTCGGAGAACTAAAATCGACCGCGGCTACTTTACAATTAGCCTATAGGTCCATTAAAGTTCCACGTGGGGTAGTAGAAGACGTGTTGGTAAAATTTGATATATGCTATTACCCGGTTGATTTCATTGTACTAGACACCGAACCAGTCCTAGATGCTAGCAAACACGTCCCAGTTATCCTAGGACGTCCCTTCCTATCTACTGCTAATTCGATTATTAACTGTAGGACGGGGGTTATGGATATAACTTTTGGAAATATGACCGTGCATTTGAACGTTTTTAACGCATCTAATCAACCTTATAGAGACGACGAAGAGGCCGACTGCTATGTAATAGACCTAATTGATGAATTAGTCGAAGAGGCAGCACCTTTTATGTTGACTAAGGAAGCCTTGGAAGCATGTCTATCTCATTTCAATTTTAATGATTTCAACATGGACACAAATATTGAAGATTTGAATAATTTATTGGAATCAGTAAACACGACTAGTGTACTTCCATGGACACCCAAAATAGAGGCCCTGCCAACTCTTGCACATAAACCAGCGTTACCGTCCATCGAGTGTCGCCCGATACTTAAACTTAAACCGCTCCCAGACTCTCTGAAATACGAATTCCTGGGGCCTAATACTACACTTCCAATTATAATTGCGTCAAATTTAACTATGATTCAAGAATTAGAACTGATACAGGTCCTAGGTGATCATAAGAAAACAATTGGGAGGACGGTCGCTGATTTAAAAGGAATTGACCCGTCTGTTTGTATGCATAGAATAAATTTAGAAGAAAATGCTAAACCATCTAGAGAAATGCAACGACGTCTTAATCCTAACATGAATGAGATGGTTATGAAAGAAGTCATTAAACTTTTGGACGCGGGTATTATTTACCCAATTTCCGATAGTAATTGGGTCAGCCCCACGCAGATTGTCCCAAAGAAATCGGGTATTACAGTAGTGCCTAACAAAAAAGGAGTTCTCATACCCACCCGTCAAAATTATGGTTGGCGGGTATGCATTGACTATCGAAAACTCAATATGATGACTCGTAAGGATCATTTCCCTCTTCCATTCATTGATCAAATCCTTGAACGTCTGTCCGATCAGAGTTACAATTATTTCTTAGATGAACACTCTGGTTATAACCAAGTGCCCGTCTATCCCGATGACCAAGAAAAGACAACGTTCACATGCCCCTTTGGTACCTTTGCTTATCATCGTATGCTATTTGGTTTGTGCAATGCACCGGCCACCTTCCAACGGTGTATGATGGCAATTTTCTCAGGCATGGTTGAAAAATTTCTCGAAGTATTTATGGACAATTTCTCGGTTTTTGGACCTATATTTGATGAATGCCTTCAAAACCTTACGAAAGTCCTCGCCTGTTGCGAGGAAGCAACTTTGGTTTTGAGTTGGAAGAAGAGCCATTTCATGGTTCAAGAGGGCATAGTCTTGGGTCACGTTGTATCCAAGCTTGGAATCGAGGTAGATAAAGCAAAAATTGAGTTAATTGACAAACTTCCACCGCCATCATCCATTCGTCAAATCCGTTCATTTCTAGGTCATGTCAATTTTTACCGAAGATTTATAAAAGATTTTAGTAAAATTGCTCGACCCTTATGCAATTTGCTTGCCAAGGACGTCCCATTCGTCTTCGATAATGAATGTCTATGGGCGTTTGAAACTTTGAGAACCTTACTGTCCATGGCTCCAGTGATCCAATCCCCTGATTGGTCACTTTCGTTCGAATTGATGTGTGACACTTTCGATTATACCGTTGGGACTGTTTTGGTACAAAAGGTTAATAAAATTCCTCATGTGATCTATTACGCGAGTAAAACCCTTAATGAAGCTCAATTGAATTAAACAACTACGGAAAAGGAATTACTCGCGGCTGTGTTTGCCCTTGACAAATTCCGTTCATATGTATTAGGGTCAAAGGTTATTGTGTATACCGATCACGCCGCATTATGTCATTTGTTGAATAAGAAAGAATCAAAACCGCGATTAATCCGATGGATTTTACTCCTTCAGGAATTTAATTATGAAATACGAGATAAAAAGGTTTCTAAAAATGTTGTAGCTGACCACTTGTCACGAATTTTTGTTGAATCTAACAATATTATCCCCCTCAAGGATTCGTTTTCGGACGAACAATTATTTGCATTATCTGCCTTAAATCGTCCGTGGCTCAGTGACATCGTAAATTTCTTAGCCACGTGATATACCCCTCATACGTGGTCTCGCCAAGACAAAGATCGTTTTTTTTTCTTAAATTAATCATTATTACTGGGATGATCCACTTTTATTTAAACATTGTTCTGATCAAATTATATGACGTTATGTTTCGGAGAGTGAGTTCAATTCAATATTAAACTTCTGTCACTCTTTGGAATGCGGAGGTCACTTTGGAGGCCGTCGTACGGCCGCTTAAGTTCTCTAAAGCGGGTTATATTGGCCAACCCTGTTTAAAGACGCTCATGAATTTTGCCAAAACTGCGTACATTGCCAACAAATAGGTAATATATCACGTCGCGATACGATGCCCCTTACCCCAATCCTTATTATAGATATATTTGATGTGTGGGGCATCGACTTTATGGGTCCGTTTCCGTCGTCCTTTGGGTTCGAATACATTTGAGTTGTGGTCGACTATGTTTCTAACTGGGTGGAGGCAGTTGCGACAAAAACAAATGACCATAAAGTTGTGGTTCAATTTATTAAAGATAACATATTTTGTCATTTCGGCACACCACGAGCGATTATAAGTGACGGAGGAAAACATTTCTGTAATCGTCACTTTGAGGCGCTCGTCCAAAAATATTCCGCCACTCATAAAGTAGGAACCGCGTACCATCCTCAAACCCAAGGTCAAGATGAAGTTTCTAATAGAGAAGTAAAAAGTATACTGGAAAAAAAGGTACGTCCAGATCGCAAAGATTGGTCCCTATGACTTACCGATGCACTTTGGGCATACCGAACAGCTTATAAAACACCTATTGGAATGTCCCCATACCGACTAGTTTTTTTGAAAAGCGTCCCACCTACCGGTGGAACTTGAACATAAATTCTATTGGGCCGTAAAATTGCTTAACCAAGATTTAACAGCGGCAGGGTGTCGCCGTAAACTTCAATTACAAGAACTTGAAGAATTGAGAAATGAGGCTTATGAAAATTCGAGAATCTATAAGGAACGTTCGAAAGATTTCCATGACAAAATGATCGTAAGAAAAAATTTTGAGGTTGGACAATGCGTATGGTTATTTAATTCAAAATCAAGGTTGTTCCCTGGAAAACTACGTTCCCATTGGGACGGTCCATTTATAATAACGCAAGTGTTTCCGCATGGAGCGATAGAAATACAAGATACAAACGGCGGAACACCTTTTAAGGTAAATGGCCAACGGCTTAAGCCGTATCGGTCAGACGAGACAGATGAAAGAGAGATAGAATCAATAGATTTGGTAGATCTGATCTATTTTGACTGAGCACGAGCATCGGTCGAGCTGGCGACGTAAAACTTAGCGCTTCTTGAGAGGCAACCCAAGCTTTTGTTAGAATTTTCTTTAGTTTTATTAAATTTTTAGGAAGTTTTTGGCCAATGTCTGACTTTTAAATGCCCAAAAAGAGAAAAGACTGATTGTTAAAACCCTTACACAAGAAAATAGAAGAGAAGGTGAAAAAAATAGCTTCTCATGCGCACGGACCGCTCAAGGCGCCCTTAGAAAATATTTCAAATTTTCTTTATAAGAAGTCTCTGCTTCATCTCGCGCTTGGATTCGCGCCCGTGAGGTCCTCACTGGAGCGGCCTACTCGCGCGAGATTGTGACTTAGAGAATTTTTTTGAACACTAAACAAGTCTCTGCTTCATCTTGCGGAGGGATCCGCGCTAGCGAGGCTCGCTGGCACAGTCCGCTCGTGCGAGGTACCCCTTTTCTATATAAGTAGGGCTGAGCCCTAATTTTTCTCAGATACCTTCTCTCTCTTCTCTTCATCTCCTCTCTCTCTCCCTTTGAGATCTCTCTCTCTCTCTCTCTCTCTCTCTCTCTCAAATCTCCCAACTACCAAATACCACACACCACCGGACCGCCACCACCGAAAGACACCACCACTACCCCACTACCGACACCGCCGCCGTAGCCGCAGCATATCGCGGCCAAGTCTCACGATTACAGGCCCTTGTCTCACCTGCCTACAAGTATACATAAACTCATGCATATACATATATATATATATATGTATATACATAGATGTTACACACACACTCAATCGGACACACACGCACTCACTGATTATAATTAGGGTTTGCGATTTAGGGTTTGCCCTTTAGGGGTTATATATATACATATTTCTGTAATCACAAGCCCTAAATCCTAGATCCTGGCTCTACTCCCACTCGAGAACCCTAACCCGTATGATAACAATTAAAACATTGAACCCACATATACTTCGTCTAGCTCTCTCCACACACTTGCACATATGCCTACACACATTGCTCTAAGAACACTTATGAATATGTGGTTGATTTGAGAAGTTTGTGTGCATATGGAGATCAAATCTAGTAATCTGGTTTGGGTTTGATTTTAGACCTATATTTACTATATATATAGATTCATATATATAGACCCACATAGTTGAGCACATTTAGACCCATAAATATACATTGATGATATTTAGGGTTTAAATTTTGGGGTTTCCATCTACATATGCATCTCACACACACTAAGCCCACATTTATACAAGATTTTTGAATCCCCAACCCTTGATTTGATGAACATTGACACATTTTAGGGTTTATCAATTAGGGCGTCGATTATCTAAAAGTACACAGATCTAATGAATGAAGACACAGACCTATGATACAAGTAGATTAAGTTCATTCGATGTTCCTATAACACTATTGTTAAGTCCCTCAAACTGTGCAACCTAAGATTAAGTTCATTCGATGTTCCCCTCTTTGGCATGAACTTGCGAGGCAACGCATGTCGCAAGCGAGTGCCAAAGCTTTAAAGAGACAGGTCTTTTGGAGGTGCTATAGATTCAGGATAAAAACGTTGCAAAAGATGCAATGATGAAAAAAAAGATGCTGAGGTCAGTGTTGGTCGTGCTCTACGTGAGCTGCCTACGTATCCCAAGGGGAATCAAACCAGGACGTAGTTCAGGGCACAAAGGAATAAATCACACATGCACATACACGACAATCAGGCAGATGCTATGCTATATGAGTGATATACAATGCATGGATGTGATATAGATTGTGTCCTGAGTCCTATCATGTTTAGTGTTCTGATCCTAGCGTTAGCAGGATGTTGTGAGGTGTACCACTCCGAGTGAACTTGTGTTCTAAAGCGCTTGTGGTCCTAGTATATGTATTCAGTATATTTGCCACTCTCAATGGGCTTGGTGATCTACGCTTCGCTACGACTAATAGACTTATGAGGGATCTCGACCTGGAGGTCTTACCCAAGGAAGAACGTGGTGCTCAAAGTGATACTGTGGTGCTCAAAAGAATGCTTATGGTGTGTTTGCCACTCCTGGTGGGCTTTGTGATTTGTGTGTGCCGCGATCGATGGGCTATGTGTCATGTTACGACCAATTTGTTGTGTTGGGTGAAGTGACTCTTTTGACTCGTGCTCCCCTTAATCATGATACTATGGACCTGGTGACTTTTAAAGTCTCAACGGTGCTTCTCATATTTCAATGAAGATCCTCGATTCTCGACGGCGCTTATGTTGTTCCTCGAATCTTTGATGGTGCTTCTCAATGCTTCTTGATTGTCAACGGTATTCTTCAAATCTTAGTGATGCTCCTCGACTTTTCAATGATGCTTTTCAACTCTTCTGATGCTCTTCAACACATCCGATGTTCCTCAACTCTTCAACGACGCTTCTCTGATGCTCCTCAACACATCCGATGCTTCTCAACTCTTCAACGACGCTTCTCAACAAATCTGACGCTCCTCAACACATCCGATGTTCCTCAACTCTTCAATGATGCTTCTCAACAAATCTGATGCTCCTGAACACATCCGATGTTCCTCAACTCTTTAACACACCCGATGCTACTCTTTAATAATAGTCTCTTCTAATGTTCCTTGACACATCTGATGCTCCTCCTCAACAACACACTTGGACTTTGAACCTTAAACACCTCAATAACACATGTTATCAAAACATCTGGACTTTGGGCCCTAAAACACCTCAACAACATGTCTCATCAACACACCTTATCAGCAATAGTTTTTTGGTATTGGCGATATTTCCTCCGATCAGCCGCCTTGAGAAACAACTATCAGTTTGTAGTTTGCAACCACTTACGAGTTTATGCCACTCGTACCTGGGACACTTCTCATGTTGCGACCTTGACTGGTGTAGTAATAATGTTTGGTACTTCTGCTTATATTCAAAGTTTATTTTTATAATTGGGAATCACTTTTAACCCACACATTTGAGACCATCAGGACAAATGGACTTAACAGGAACGACAAGGAAAGTTGGGTTAGTTTGTATGAAACCTTGGTCTCTGACACACTTGTGATCAGATTACTACTGACTCAAATAAAGAAGGATTGACTTGAACATGAAATTCTCAAATTGCCATGATCCAATGTGGCTTCATCATGAATGATGAACCACCCATCTTTTATGTTCACTCCTCATCTTAATATGATAGCACTTTGTTGATAAATCTGATTTTTGAAAATTCCTCCCTATTGATCTAATCAATTTTCTACTTTTCCCCGAAAGGGCTTTAAATTAGTGCCTTAGCTTTTAGAATAAAAGATGCTCCATTTCAAAAAATTTCAAAACAACTTGGTGACTTGAAAACTCGCCCTTGGTGTGAAGGGATCGTGTTAGGAAAACGGAGTTTGCCCCTAGTTTGAGGTGTACGAAGTGGAATTCATAGGCAAACGAGGTGGGTGACCGAAGTTTGCCCCTAGTTTGGACAATGGTTTATTGGAGGTTTTGGGCAAACGAGGTAGGTGACCGAAGTTTGCCCCTTGTATGAAGGGTAGATAGTAGAATTCAGGCAAACGAGGCAAGTAGCCGAAGTTTGCCCCTAGCATGGAAGGTGATTTTCTGGCTTGAGGCAAGGACCGTGACTTTAATCTCTCAACTGCTCATAACTTTTGCCTAGGCACTAGTGAGGGGACCTAGCGAGCTCTTTTCTCTCTTTTGTTATTGCTCACTTTGGATTTAGCTCTAACTTTTGCCTAGGCGTCCTTTTGAATTTTTGACCTAGCGAGCCATCCTTCTTTTCTTTTTGAAAGTCTGCCTACATACCCCCAAGTGGGGATCAGGTCGAACGTAGTTCGGGCCATGGTCGGAAAGAAGAGGGTTGATTTTTAGGTAGGTGGGGTGACCGAACCGTTATGGTTGCCTATGTATCCCCGAGCGGGAATCATGTCGAGCGTAGTTCAAGGCAAGGTCTTGAAAGAAATTGGTTTGATTATGATGGTGTCGACCGAACCGATGCGGTTGCCTACGTATCCCCAAGTGGGAATCATGTCGAGCGTAGTTCAAGGTAAGGTCTTGAAAGAAATTGGTTTGATTATGATGGTGTCGACCGAACCGATGTGGTTGCCTACGTATCCCCGAGTGGGAATCAGGTCGAGCGTAGTTCAAGACAAGGTCTTGAAAGAAATTGGGTATGAGGGTTTTTCAAACCAATCATCAAATAAGTTCAAACTTGAGCCACTTGTGGTAGCTTTGAATAAAAGGATTCGATTTCAATCCCCCTTTCTTTTCTCTTTCTTGTTCTTTTTATTTCGAGGATTGATCCTTTTCACTTTCGCCTAGCTAGTCAATTTTGCTTTTCATGTAATTGATTCTTGCAAGATCTTTCAATCGCAATCTTAGAATTTCGAAATGTGCATGTCAGCTCTCGGAATTTTGTGGTTGTCCTTTGGAAATGTGATCTAGGCACGTTCTTATGATGTACCTTGAAGCATACAATTTTCTCATTTGTTTCATCAAAATTTTCTTCAACCTTTTGACTGGCTAGGCTCAGATTTTGGAAATCAACACCTTTTTAGCTCTCACTTTTGCCTAGGTGTCCTTTTCGGGTTTTCAACCTAGCGAACTTTTCTTTTTGTTTTTTGTTTTTTTGAAGGGGAATAAACTCATTGAAATGTTTGGCTACCAACAATGACTAAGTCTGCATTGGACAGGTTTGTATGGTTCTTGATTGGACTGGGCTCAAGGCTTTAAAATGGTAGAAAAGGGTGTTGGGTAAGCCCCAAATCAGTTCCAAGTATGTCTTTTTGAGATTTGACCAAAAGCATCTTTGAATTCTTAAAGTAAGACTATTCAATTCTCGGCTCTTCATCGGTGCCAGCGTGAAATCAACTTTGACCTTTTCAGGGTTCTTTTCTGTTTGATGCAAAAATTTATTAGCAGAGTAATATCCATGGTAATTTGAAAAGTGACATTTTCAGTTCAGCGATTCATGCACTTATGATTACACACATCAGATTGGGCAAAATGAGACTTCATTCCATCACAAGAGAATGATTACATCACTCGATACAAACTCACAACAACTGGACGACAGACAGACTCGACCACAAAATCAAACTTGAAATAGACTCAAAATATAGAACAGACTCGACTTGGTCTCAAATGGAGTGTCCTTGTGACCTATTTATTATTATTATTATTATTATTATTTTAACAGAAGTCCCAAACACTATCGCTCCACTGCACGGATTCAACATTCATGGGTGTCAATGAAAGGGATCATTTGAAAGGATAGGCCATGGGCTTAGGTGGCATGGGGTTGAATGGGCCGGGTGGTGGCTCGATGATTCCTCGATCAATGAGGTCTTGGATATCATGGCGGAGACGTATGCACCGGTCGGTGTCATGGCCTGGGCCTTGGTGGTAGGCACATCGTTTGGACAGGTCACAGTTAGGTGGTGGGGGATCGGCACGAGGTTGAAGGAGTTGGAGGTGTCCCTTTTTTAGCAGGCGGCATAAGGCTACGGAGGGGGAGATATCTAGCTTGGAAAATTCACGGGGTACCCTATTTTGGTAAGGGCGGCTAGGCGAGCTAGTTTGGTTTATGAGCTGGTATGGTTGGGGGGAATAGGCCATGGGTTGGTTACTAAGGGCATTGACATCCGAAGGGTTTCGGGAGTAGTCGTGCCTCTTGGACTGGCTTTGTGATTCTTCATTCTTGATTTTTCCTTCCCTGATTGCATCCTCAATTCTAGTCCCAATCTCAAACAGTTCTTCAAATGTTGAGATGGAGTGGTAGAATAGTTTCTCATGGTACAGCGGCAATAGATTCTTGATCAACATCCGGACTTGTTCCTTTTCGACTGGTCGATGGGTCATTTAGGCCACTTTGTTCCTCCATCTGCTCAAGAACGCAGCGAAGGACTCATTGAAGTTCTGCCGGGTAGTCTCCAGATCCCGGATGGTTACATCGAGCTCTTGGTTGTAGGAGTAATGATCAACGAAGACCTGGACTATATCTTCCCAAGTCCGTGTCTTAGAAACCTCCAAGGTCAGAAACCAGGATAGAGCAGCCTTGGCGAGAGTTTGAGGGAACAACATTGCAATGTGCTCATGGGTGCAGCCCATTGATTGGAAAACACTCATGCAGAACTTTATGTGGCTCTTCGGATTCCCAGTTCCATCAAAACGATCAATTTTAGGCATCTTGAAGTTCTCAGGTAGCTTTAATTTGTTGGGCTCAAACAATCCTTCTAGATCTAACATGTAATCATCGACCCCCTTACTCTTTCTCAGTATGTTCTCAAGCTTGTTGACCTTATCCAGTTTTTCTTGAATTTTCTCATATGTAGGCGGCGGGACCCCTTGAAACCATTCTTCTTCCCCATTGTTCTCAGGAGGCGGTCCAAATCCAGGCGGTGGTGGTGGTATAAACCCCGGTGGCGGTAAGAACCCAGGTGGATATCGTGGTTGTTGCTGTTTTAGTTCTTCCATAAAGGCTACAACTTGGGCCAACCAGTCAAACTGTTGGTTGATCATTTCTGTCATTCTTGCTTCCAAACCTTCTGGATCCATAAAGCTAACTTTCGGCTGAGTGATTCTGATAAGGTGACTCCCTAATCCTCTAACTCACAAATACAAATCCTGGGTGGTCAAAACTTGTACTGACATATAGGTGTTAAAAGACTGTGTCAGACTTTTAACAGTGATGATTAAGATGACAACTATAGTGATGTTAACAGTTGTGGGCTGACTCGTGTACAGCCTGACTAAAACAGTGCGTGCAGACCGATAGGAATGGTGTATGCAAATGAGACAAGCATGCGGATGTAAGCCCTAATCTATATGATGCTCCTATTTCTAATAGATAGCAGTTGAACGAATAAGGTCCTAACCATATAGAGTGTGCCAACTTTGCTTTCCAGTATGATCACCAAGGGATAACAGGGGTTTCCAGGGTTTTATGAAGGCTTTTAGGAGAGACTGGGAATTTCTGGTTGATTTGGACGGAGTTTTTTGGGAGAAACAAGTACTATGGGTAGTTCTGGGAAATTTGGATAGAGTTTCTAGGATAAACAAGTATATCTGGGCATTTCTAGGTGATTTGGGCAGAGATGCTGGGATTTTTGGAGAATCTGGGAGATTTGGGCAGAGCTTCTGGGAAAACAGGTACTTTGGGTATTCTAGGAAATTTGGATAGAGTTTCTGGGAGAAACTAGTATATCTGGGAAGATAGGACAGAGTTTCTGGGAGAAACTGATATATTTGGGAAATCTGGGAGATTTAGACAGAGTTACTGGAAAAAAACTGGTTAATATGGTTATATCTGGGATATTTGGATAGAGTTTCTGGAAAAAATTGGTTAATATGGTTATATCTGGGATATCTGGATAGAGTTTCTGGGAAAAACTGGTTAATATGGTGATAGTGATCATACTGTCTAGCAGGTTTTCATACTCCTATGTCTTAGGACCAACAAACAAGGTTTGCGGTGTATATCTTTGTGAGCACGGAGCAGACATCCTTGTCATGGTGCCTGGGCAGGTCAACTCAATGTGATTCACATGTGAGTAATTTCCTTGGGGATCATAAGAAAGAGGTTCTGTTCTATGCCACATAAGCGTCTACACCGCTCAGGTAATCCCATCAGGGCATACAGCAGTTATATCATATTGTCCTATCTGAAAAGATAAATGAACAGTCCTATGAAAGGTTCTACAGGAATCTATATGCAAAGGCTGGGTTTAGTCAAAGAGGGTCCGTTGACGAGAGTTCCAATATACCGTCAGGGAGACAGTACGGAGGTTTTTACTCTTTTTGATATACCTTGGAAGGTACAGTATCAACGGTGACTTGTGCCATGGCACAGCAAGACCTGAACAATGTCAGCGCCGCGTTTCAGACACAGTCGGAGGGGAGAAAATGCAAGAGTGCAATGCGGTGAACCAAACACAGTAAAAAGATGATTTTAAGGATGCTTCTTATGAGTCAAACCTCTGTATTCTTTTGTTTTAAAATAAAATCCCCAGCAGAGTCGCCAGATTGTGGACACCGGGCTTCCACCGCTTGCTTCTTTTGTTTGAAATTTGATTTGGATCAAAGAAAGAAAATGGGTCTGTTGAAAACAGATACAAAGTCGCCACTTGGTCTTTAAGGAACCAAGAAACCTAATTTTGACTCACCCAAACGGATAAAGGGCACCGGCCCTTCATAACCAAAGAACTTGGCTCGGGGTTTTGGTACGAGAGAGGAAGGAGCCTTTGTCGCGACTAAAACACCCTCAACTCGCCCCGTCTTTCGACGGGCCTCAATTAGCATCCAAATAATCATCTTATACTATGTATGGTTTGACAATTAATATTATGATAGTATATTACATCACATAAGAAACTTGAAATGGAAGATCTAAAGATAAAATATCATTCATAAGATGTAAGTCAAATATCATACAATGTAAAGTGAAAGATCACACAAATAAACCTAGGAAAAATCGTCTAATCATGTATCAAGTAATTAAGTTTCCCTAATCTAAAGGGGATATGAATGGTTCTTGAAACAAATAATCAAATAATCAAAGTATACTTAGCAAGCTAGAATGATGCATGTTAATTTTTGAGAAAAGAAGATTTTTCAATTCCCGGGATGGATGAGAAAGGAAAACTAGATCGAGGGAAACATGAACGGGTGATCATGATCATTCCTTATAATCTTCTTAGATTAGGAGCCACAAAAGTCCCAAATCTTTGCATGGATGCAATGTATGTATCTAGAATGTGCTAAGGTTGTAGTGTGCCTTGTGTTCATGGATTCCTAGAATGACTTAGAAGTCTAGAATGTGTATGAATGGATGAATGAAATCATCATGAGATGTGTACAAATGTAGTATGAACTACTTCCTAAGACATGAGCTAATTTGGAGTGCATGTAAGCATCAAATCAAAGGATGGAAGTTAAAATGTTCTTGCTGTGAATAGTGGATAGAACAGTAACTATATCATTTGAAAATTGAAAAGAGGGGTTAGGAATGTTTTCAATGCATGATTTTTTATGGAGATATTCCTTATTGTGTCTAGAACACATCCCAAAAACCCAATCTTAATAACTATCACAGATTGAGAGAAATCATATAACAATAGAGGTCACTTAGAAACAGAGTCCGTACTGTCGACTGAAATGTTGAAAAATCTTAGAAAATGAAAACAAATGATCTAGCGGCCCATTTTATATAGAAAGGTCCCTAAGCCATTGAAATTTAAGGGAAAAATAAGTTAGGACCACCCCTTTTGGAAAATATTTCTGAAAAAGAAGTTGGAAGTGGACCTAGCTACTGTAACAGCAAAAACAGAATGTCTGGAAGAAATGTTTGGGTCCAAATGGACCATTTTCAAGTATTTCCAAGTCAAACCAAAAATCATGAGTGTTCTCTAATGAGTTAGGAAGACTTTCCAAGTGGCCTTGCATCCATACATTGAGTATTGAGTTCTAGATAAATCTTTGAACTCAGATCACTCACTGTTTTGACTCACTGTTTTGAAGATTTTGAGAAAAACTAGAGTTTTCTTTCTTAAGATCAAAATGTTGGCCCAAATGTGGAAACCTTAGAGGGGGGGTGAATAAGGTTTTAGCGGAAATTAACCTTTTTAAAAACTTAATTGCAAATTAAACACAATCACAAGCAATTATGTAAAGAGAGAAGGGAAGAGAAACTTGCAAACCGATTTTTCAAGTGGTTCGGCAATCGCACCCCGCGGCCTACGTCCACCCCTCAAGAACACCTCTTGAGGATTCCTTTAATCCGATCTACTTCACGGGTGTAGACCAAACCGTTTCCCGGAGCACTTACGGGTGTGCACCAAACCGTTACAAGTGCCTATAATCTCTCCCAAAGAAGAACACCTCTTCTTTGCACACAAGGGTTACTAACCCTCAACCTTTACAATGATTTGAATTACAAATGATAACTCTCTATGTAGAGTGGATAATACAAATGAAGCTCACTACAATTTACTCTCAAAGAAAAACAAATTAAGAACTAGAGCAAATTGATAAACTCACACAACTAGGGCTCAAATATGAATGATTAGAAATCAACAAGTTGTGTGATTGAAATAGATGTTTTCCAATGGATTGATCAACATAAAATGGTCTGGGAAAACATGTATTTATAGGCCAAGAAAGATTATAGCCGTTGGTGGCAAGTTTGGTAATTAAAAGCCCCTTAAAAAACTAGCCGTTATGCATTTCAGCGCAGTCCAGTCGACTGGATCGAGGGTTCAGTCGACTGGGAAGTTTAGAGCAGTGAATAGGAAATTTCAGGGCTGTCCAGTCGACTGAAAAGTTCAATCAGTCGACTGATTCTATAAACCAGTCGACTGGACCCTTAAAAAATCAGTCGACTGATTTTAAGCAGATTTTGGCAGACTGACACCTCTTTACTAAAACGGCCATAACTCCCTCTACAAAACTCGTATTCGCGATCCGTTTAAAGGTTCGGAAACTAGATTCAAATACCTTTCCAACCATATAAAACTCAAGATCTAATTCCTTACCAATTGGATCAGGTTTGCATTTAAAGTTGACCTATCTGCGCAAAGGTACTTTCTTTTGACTTAGCCACTTGAAAGCTTTTGTGAAATGTATTTAATGAGTGGTCTAAGTATGTTTAGGTCCTTGAAAGTAATTTAAAGTATAGTGCAAGGATCCTAAAGTCCAATTAAAGTTATTTGAGCCCCTATGAGTGATTGATCAAAATGCTTACACGTAAATCCTAGTCTTCAACAAAGGATGAAAAAATCTTCAAGTCTTCAAGCTTGATCCTTGTTGAGCTCCCTCACTCTTGGACTTCACCACATGCTATCTCATGATCTCAAACAAAGTTAGAACATTTAAGTACATGAATCAAGAGATTAGCAGAATAAAAATGACATGATAATTGATTGAAATAGAACCAATGAAAGTATGTAATTATCACTAGATTTGTCATCATCAAAACAAAACAAAAATAATGCCTTAAATAAATTCAAGGCTAACAATTTCCCCTTTTTTTATGATGTCAAAACATGCAATAGAGATATAACAATTAAAGCACAATAAGTGTCATTTTCATGTTATCATTCAAAGTAACAAGAATTTGAAAGTATGAGTCCAAGAATGATAACTTTCTAAAAACATTCTCCCTTTCAAAAGTTCTATCATTTTCATATTCTCTCTAGCATTTTCCCGCTTTTAAAGATCTTCTATATTCATTTTCCCCCTTTTTGACAACAACAAAAAGATTGGGGATAGGAACAAAAAGATACCAAATTGCCAAAATACTAAGGAAAATTCAAGTAAACATATCATGGAGGTAATAATGATACCAAATTGCCAAATACCAAAAATAACTAAAGTGAGCATAATATCATGATACCAAGAAATCAAGCAAACTAAAATGAACATAGTAATATGTTCCCCCTCAACATATGCATATACGAGTGAATACCAATTATAGAATCAAAATTATGCATTTTCTCCTTAGGAGGATGAGATAGCTATGAATATCAAAAGAACGTGTCATTCGAAAAGCAAGCATGATTTCATAATCAAAGCAAGTTGTGATAAATCAAACATGATTAGCATGCTACCAAAAACAAGAGAAATATCAAAACAATTTAATCTACCCTACTCCTACTAGGCTTAAGGTGAGAGATTTAACCATTGTCCATGCACCTCTTGGATGCAACATTTGCCGAGGAAGTAAG
This sequence comes from Hydrangea macrophylla, assembly GCA_033977485.1. Taxonomy (NCBI): domain Eukaryota; kingdom Viridiplantae; phylum Streptophyta; class Magnoliopsida; order Cornales; family Hydrangeaceae; genus Hydrangea; species Hydrangea macrophylla. The sequence continues at coordinate 19,590,010 of CM066999.1, read as the reverse complement.
AAAGGATCCATTCACAACCCAAACCATGTTAATTTTCTTTCGAAATGAACATTTGTAATTAACATGCCCCTTTTTCATGCAATAATGACAAGTTACATGGGGAAGGGTCTCATTTGAGATTGATGCCTTGACAACGAAATTCTTGTGAGCATTTTGAGAATTTGAAGTAGAGGATGTGGATTTTACGAAGAAGTTTTTGTACTTCTTTTCCTTATATGTGGGATTAAATCCCAAACCGGCCTTATCAAAAACACATTTTTGTTTTCCCAAAAGTATATTCAAATTTTGTTCACCTTGGGTAAACTTGGCCAAAGTTTTTGTCAAATCATCCACCTCCTTTCTCAATTCAACCTTTTCTTTTTCAAAAGATTCACGTGAAGGTTGATTGGTTGAAACAAGCTTTTCTTTCCTCAAAGTTTCATTTTGAGATTTTAACTTATCTAATTGCTTTTTCAACTCCAAATTTTCTTTTTCAAGCTTAATATTTGAAGATTGTGCTCTTAAAATATGTTTTTCATTTTCAATCTTCAAAGATTCATTTTGGGATTTCAAATTATTTAACTCATTTGATAGTTTGGAAAAATTCTTTTTAAGAGTTATATATTTAGATCCCAAATTCTCCAATTCCTCATGTAACTCCTCAAAAGCACATTGAAGCTCATTATAGTTAGGAGATTCAACAATAGAGGGAGGATTAGAGTTTACCAAATTCTCTTGTGCACCTACTTGGTCACATGAGTCGTCATCGGATGAGTCATCATCATCCCAAGTGGCATCTTTTGCCATTTTCTCATTCTTATCATCTTCTTCATTGGCAAATAGGCACACTCTTTCTTCTTCACAAATTTGGTTAGTAATAATGTGAAAATTTTCTAAACATAACCAAATTTCATTTGCATTAGAGCATAAATGAATTCTATTATATGAATTATCATCCAAAGAAGTATATAGAATTTTCATGGCTCTAAGATTCAATAGAAAGTTATTTTGATCACTTTCATTCCATTCAATCTTTGGTTTAGGAGAAAAACCATTTTTGACAATGTTCCAAAGATTTATGTCAAGTGATATAAAATAAATTTCTATTCTCCTCTTCCAATGATCATACTTATGATCTTTCAACGATGGAGGAGTTGTAATGCAATAACCTTCTTGAAATTTTGTTTCCATAGAACTTGACTCAATATTTTGAAAATCATTGGAGTCATTTAAAGAGCAAGAAGTAGAGGTTACCCCATTTTCAATTGCCATGAGGCAAAGATTGACGATCTCATCTTCATTTGAGTCGTCGCCCGATGATTCACTCTCGGAGCTACTTTGAGTGGCCTTCATTGCCTTCTTCTTGCGTTGTTCATCTTTAGTGAGCTTCTTTCCCAATTTTTCTTTCTTTAGAAACTTTGCGAATTTTTGGGTGATCAAAGCCATTTCTTCATCCTCATCACTCTCATGATCTTTTCCGTTTTTCTTTGAGCTTGAGGACTTCAAGGCCATATCTCCTCTTTTGATCTCCTTTTTCTTTTCTTCTTCGACAAGCACGGCTAACTCCATTTCATGGGTAATGAGTGATCCCATGAGTTGTTCGATTGACAAGTTTGTCAAATCTTTTGCTTCTCGGATAGCCGTGACCTTCGGTTGCCATTGCTTTGGTAAAGCCCTAAGAATTTTCTCAACAATTTCTTCATTAGCATAAACTTTACCAAGATTTTTTAAGCTATTGATGATAGTTGTAAACCGGGTAGACATATCACCAATAGACTCAAAATGCAACATTTTAAACATTTCATAAGATTGAACAAGCAAATTAATTTTTAACTTTTTGACTTGGCTTGTTCCCTCATGAGTCACTTCAAGTTTATCCCAAATTTCTTTTGCGGATTCGCAAGATGAAATTCTATTGTATTCATTTGGGTCTAAACCGCAATACAATAAATTCATTGCCATAGCATTCAATTTTATGAGTTTCTTATCAGCATCATTATACTCATCTTCCGTTTTTGGAGTAGAAACACCATTTTCAATTTTCGTTGGAAGATGAGGCCCTTTGACCGCTATTTGCCATAAATCAAAATCTTGAGAAATCATATAGATTCTCATTCTATTTTTCCAATAAGCATAATTTGATCCATTAAAACACGGTGGTCTATTTGCCGATTGACCCTCACTATAATAGATGCGGGAAGTGGTGGTTTCCATTTGGATCTTAACTCAAATTTTCCAAAAACTTTTGAAAATAGAAGAGCCGAAGCTCTGATACCAATTGTTGGCCCAAATGTGGAAACCTTAGAGGGGGGGTGAATAAGATTTTAGCGGAAATTAACCTTTTTAAAAACTTAATTGCAAATTAAACACAATCACAAGCAATTATGTAAAGAGAGAAGGGAAGAGAAACTTGCAAACAGATTTTTCAAGTGGTTCGGCAATCGCACCCCGCGGCCTACGTCCACCCCTCAAGAAAACCTCTTGAGGATTCCTTTAATCCGATCTACTTCACGGGTGTAGACCAAACCGTTTCCCGGAGCACTTACGGGTGTGCACCAAACCGTTACAAGAGCCTATAATCTCTCCCAAAGAAGGACACCTCTTCTTTGCACACAAGGGTTACTAACCCTCAACCTTTATAATGATTTGAATTACAAATGATAACTCTCTATGTAGAGTGGATAATACAAATGAAGCTCACTACAATTTACTCTCAAAGAAAAATAAATTAAGAACTAGAGCAAATTGATAAACTCACACAACTAGGGCTCAAATATGAATGATTAGAAATCAACAAGTTGTGTGATTGAATTTGATGTTTTCCAATGGATTGATCAACATAAAATGGTATGGGAAAACATGTATTTATAGGCCAAGAAAGATTATAGCTGTTGGTGGCAAGTTTGGTAATTAAAAGCCCCTTAAAAAACTAGCCGTTATGCATTTCAACGCAGTCCAGTCGACTGGATCGAGGGTTCAGTCGACTGGGAAGTTTAGAGCAGTGAATAGGCAATCTCAAGGTTGTCCAGTCGACTGAAAAGTTCAATCAGTCGACTGATTCTATAAACCAGTCGACTGGACCCTTAAAAAATCAGTCGACTGATTTTAAGCAGATTTTGGCAGACTGACACCTCTTTACTAAAACGGCCATAACTCCCTCTACAAGACTCGTATTCCCGATCCGTTTGAAGATTCGGAAACTAGATTCAAATACCTTTCCAATAATATAAAACTCAAGATCTAATTCCTTACCAATTGGATCAGGTTTGCATTTAAAGTTGACCTATCTGCGCAAAGGTACTTTCTTTTGACTTAGCCACTTGAAAGCTATTGTGAAATGTATTTAATGAGTGGTCTAAGTATGTTTAGGTCCTTGAAAGTAATTTAAAGTATAGTGCAAAGATCCTAAAGTCCAATTAAAGTTACTTGAGCCCCTATGAGTGATTGATCAAAACACTTACACGTAAATCCTAGTCTTCAACAAAGGATGAAAAAATCTTCAAGTCTTCAAGCTTGATCCTTGTTGAGCTCCCTCACTCTTGGACTTCACCACATGCTATCTCATGATCTCAAACAAAGTTAGAACATTTAAGTACATGAGTCAAGAGATTAGCATAATGAAAATGACATGATAATTGATTGAAATAGAACCAATGAAAGTATGTAATTATCACTAGATTTGTCATCATCAAAACAAAACAAAAATAATGCCTTAAATAAATTCAAGGCTAACAATTTCCCCTTTTTTGATGATGTCAAAACATGCAATAGAGATATAACAATTAAAGCATAATAAGTGTCATTTTCATGTTATCATTCAAAGTAACAAGAATTTGAAAGTATGAGTCCAAGAATGATAACTTTCTAAAAACATTCTTCCTTTCAAAAGTTCTATCATTTTCATATTCTCTCTAGCATTTTCCCGCTTTTAAAGATCTTCTATATTCACAAACTGAGGGGTTTCAAGAGGGGTTTTGAAATAGAGATTTTGAAAGCATATTTTCAATACTCAATGAAGATTATAGCCACTTAAAATGTCAACATCAAACTCATCATCAAGAAACTCCAAGATTGTTGGAGAGATTTATTTTCATTTGAACATAACTTCAAGGATACCTTGGAGGTATTGAAGTTATAATCATCATCTATCAAACATGTTTTTGAGGTCAAGAGCTACTATCCATAAGGATTCACTCACCTCAAACTTCATGTCATCATTTAGATGATGATGAACTAGTAAGTAAACAAAGAAAATAAAAAAGAAATGAGGTAAGAAGAGATGAACATTATATAAACAAGCAAGTAAATAGCAATCAGTAGATGATAATCAATGTGATTTTGGACTTGTAGCTTGGTGTTTCTCTCATAGATTTTGACATTTGGACATGGAAGTAGCTTCCTATCTCATGAATGCTCAAGAATGAGGGTTGGGGTGGACTTTGAATGTGAAGTATATAGAAAGATAATGGAAGAAAACAAGATTAAAACTCACTTTCTTATGGAAAATCAATGGGAGAAGCTCCCTTTCTCTCTTCTAAACCTATCTCTATCTCTCTTCTTCTCTACAAATTTTCAAGCTTTGCACTTGGCCCCCCCAAAATGAAGAGCAATGGGGGGTTTAAATAGGCCAATTTGGGGTGGTTTTGGGATTTTGGAAGTACACCCATTGGTCCCAAACAACTGTGAACACAAAACTATTTCGTTTTGGCTTTTAATTAATCAAATTGGACCCCCCAAAAAATTACAAAAATGGACTCTGCGAGGGTTGAGTGCTGCGGCGGCACTGGGCCTGTGCCACGGAGGTAGTGGGCCAGTGCCGCCGCGGCACTGCTCCTCAAACGCCCAAAAAATTACGTTTAGGCACCCAGAGGTTCCGGTATTCACGAAAAGGCCCTATTTCGTCCGAAATTCACAGAAAATGCATACGAACTCCAAATTGAGGTTGTGATATACCGTTGGAAAGGTAATGGAGTCTATTTTACATAAAAAATAATAATAAATCGGGGATAGGTCACTTTGAAAAGTTTTGCGGTATTTGCAATAAAAGCCGATTTGATCCACTTTTTCGCCTTCGAAAATTCATAATAAACTCGTTATAAATCCGAAAATTATGTGCAATATACCGTTGGAAAGCTATTGACCTCTAGTATCCATGAAAAATATTTTGAAAATTTTTATGGTGCACCGGTTCTAAAGTCAAATTCTGGTCAAACTGGTCAAACATGGGATCCCGGGATGTTCTGGAAACTTCTGGGAGCTCCCAGGAGCTGACGTTTTCGCTCGATTTTCTTTTAAAACTCATTTTAATACTTTCCACATGATCTAGAATGATCCCAGTGAATTTGGACGATTTCGGTCAAACTTGGTCAAACATTGGTCAAACCTTGGTCAAACCGGTCAACGGAGACTTTCCGGGAACTTCCGGGACTTCTGGGGTCTCTGGGAGCTGAAGATTTCATCCGATTTTACTTAAAAACTCATTTTTTTACTTTTCTTATGACATAGCATGTTTCCAGAACTTTTAGACCAAATCTGGGAGTTATCGGGCTTTCAGGGGCATTTTGGTCATTCTGAGCATTTTGAGAAATAGGACCAACTTCCAGGAGTCCTTTTGAGTCCATTTTCGATCATTGTGAACCACCAAGCTATGGGTCTTCTAAATCTGATAGCCGACAAAATGGGGTGTCTACACATAGTGATGTGGAGAAAGATGAGATTGAGCATGTCTATTATTCATTTTTATAATTGTTGGCATTCACCAGCATATCGCTGACATAGTGTAGTGGTTATTTAATAGCCATTGTAGGTAATAAAGGAAAGTCGGCGAAAGAATGAAGAAATGGAACTTAGTGAAGATTTGGCGACAAATGTGGGTTTTGGGAATGGTCATAAATGTGTGGTTAGCCTATAACATTTTCTAGGAACTTGTAATATGTTAGTTCTAATTAGTTTTTGGAGAAGACTTGTGGATGTTCACTTTTAACTCATGTTTTGACAAGTTAAGTTGTAGAGTGGATTCTAGACTTTGTAATTTTCTGGTTTTGTAAATGGAACTTGTTTATGTTACACCAGTTCCCTATCTAGGTTTAAACTCTGTAATAACTTTGATTGAATAACTTATGGGAGTTGTAATATGGTTGTGTTATGTTTCCACAAGTTACTGGTGTTAGATTTGAGTTGTTTTTACCAGGTATTGAGTGTGTTGGTTTAGTTTTAGCTTGTAAACAGGGGTTGCTGCAGTTTTGGATTCTACTGCATACTCTGGTCGACCGGACGCCCGACCCTGTCGACTGGATTATGTAACAGAATATCAAAATTCTAGGGTTGGGAAAATCAGTCGACCGGACCCAATGTTCAGTCGACCGGGCCTCAAAAATCTCAATCGACTGGATCAATCAGTCGACCGGATCGGGGGTTTTCAGAGTGATGCTCTCTATAATTTGCATTTCCAGTTGATCGGTTCCCCGATCGGTCGACTGGATTACCCAGTTTCAAAATGGGTTGTTTCAAAAGTGTTTAAAATGGGAAAGTCTTTCTATAACTCTGATTTTAAGCTTAATGATGGATCTTTAGGATTATAATGGAAGCCTTGGCCGGTAGAGTGCCACATGTCCTAGAATCATATGTACGGTTCCGGGGCATGACAAGTTGAATCTGTAAAGAGACGCTTTCAAAATTGAAATTGATCAAATCTTATCTTCGATCAACTATGTCACAAGATAAGTTGAATGGGTTAGCTATGTTATTCATTGAAAATAATATGGTGAATGAGATTGATTTTACAACTGTAATTAGTGATTTTGCAGCTAAAAATGCAGGAAGGACAATATTTTAGTACTACTATTATTACTTATACCCTTCACTATTAAGTGGACTAATAATACCAAATCCCCAATGGGATTTAGAACCCGTTTGGATTATAGCTGGAATATTAAGTGATGAAACATTAAGTGCTGAAATATTGGCCCCGTTTGTTACAGGTTAACAAGATAGATTATAGCTTGTAGCTTATTAGATTATAGCTTTTAGAACTTACAATAAATTGTGAACCTGTTTGGTGCAGCTTTTCAGAAGCAATGATTAAGTTGTAGTGGTATTTGGTAAATAAGTTTTCAAATAGCTTATTTGGTGTAATTGTCCAAATGCCCTTAAAAGTTGTTTAGATATAATTTAAGAACTATTTATTTTATTAAAAATGTGAATTTTAAGTTGCACATCTCAACTTATTAATTTTTAATACATGTGAGAGAATAAATAATGATATGGTTTTTTAACAAGTGGGAGGTTTAATTTAGTTGGGGGTAATTGATGTCAATAGAAAAAGAATAAAAGGACAAGGTTGTCATTTAAAGAGTCATTAAATAACAAATAAGCTATAATTAAGCTGGAAAATCACCTCCAACCCAGAAAACCATAGGGGATAAAGTGTAATTAACCCTACAATAATTAACAATTTTAGTAGGCCACTTTTTCAGAAAATACTTTTTTTTTTTAAAGCATTTTAGCCAAACACCATAAAACATTGATAGCATTGATTGCATGCTTTGGGTATGGAAAAATTGTCCTATAGCTTGGCATGGTCAATATACAGGCCACAAACATGCTCCAACATTATAGTAACCCGTATTTTCATGTTTAAATTGACGATTTAGACTTCGTGTGTGATTTTAGCGAAAATTGGTCTCAGAGGTATTTTGGTCTTTTTTCTAATTTTGTAAGTTATGAGCTGAAAATATAATTTTTCAGAAAAGTTGTGTGACGTTAAATGATTTAGTATTCGTGTTGGAAGTTAAGAGTTTTCGATCTCCGTTTAGAATACATATCGATTTTAGTCAAAAAATATCTTAAAGAATATTCCATAGCACATTCCATTTTGAAAAATATCTTAAAGAATATTTTATAGCATATTCCCTTTTGAAAAACTATATATATGGATGTTATGCTTCATTACTTTTACACCAAAATTCACAGAGGTCAGAGAGAATTTCTAAGAGAAAGTTAGAGGAAGAAGAAGAAGAGAAGTGTTTGGGAATTGCTCAACATCATTTATAGGTACCGGGTTGTGTACAATATGCTTTCTAAATTCTCCGGAATATTTCTTTGTTATCTCTACTTGTACTCTTTTTGCAGTTATGTTGTGCTTTCATTTGGAATCAATGAGTATGTGTTTATTGCCAAGTGCTATGGGACTAAAGGGTCATGAGCAAGGAACACCTACCAACAGTCCAACAGGCCTCAGGGAATGATGTACTGGAGACGGGTGAGGTGAGGTGAGGTGACTCTTTGCTATGTGACTAAGAGGAACCTGGTATGATGCTCTTTGTGTGAGCGGTTGGTTTGTGTGAGCGGTTGATTTGTGTAATTGGTCTATTTATTTGATCTCGTTGTACCTTTTGAGCCTTTGATATTCCTGTCATATTGTATACTTCTCGGTGTGGTTTTTAGATGCAGGTAGTGCCGGTGACCGAAGCCTAGAAGGGAGATGAGGCTAAGGATGATATAGGAGATCTGTGGAGAATATGGTCATGTTGGGAGTTTTAAAGAAATATTGTACTTTTATTTTAAGAATCAAAGTGCAATTAATTTTACTTTTCAATGGAAATACGCTTTATGTTTGCGGGGCGTCACAAACATTGATCCTCAAAGCAATTGTATCCTACGACATATGGATATGGCGTTCTTTCTTTGGAATGCCAGGCAGTAGTAATGATCTAAATGCATGTACCCGGTCTAATGTATTTGAAGATTTATTACACGGTTGTTCGCCACCAGTCACATTCACGATAAACGAAAACACATATGATATGGGGTACTACTTTGCAGATAATATATACCCAAAATATTCAACAATTGTCAAAACTAACAAGGCCCCAACAACACTTAAAGAACAAGTGTTTTGTCAATACCAAGAGGCTGCACGAAAAGACGTGGAATGTGCATTTGGTATTCTACAGGCTCGTTTTGCATTCGTTCATGAACTAGCAAAGCTATAGAGCAAAAACGCACTTGCTATCATTATGGAAGCATGCACAATTTTGCACAACGGGATTATTGAGGATGAATGTCGTGACTGGACATGGCAGGCTGAATATGACTGCACTGGAATGTTGCCAGAAAGAGTTTCAACTGACGATTCACATCAATTTTACGAATATCTAGAACATGACTCTCGAATGCGAGACAGAAATAAATGCAACCAATTACGTGCTGATCTAGTTGAGCATGTATGGGCAATGCACGCTGCACAACAAGTCTGATTTAAAAAGTAGTAATGCTAATTTTGATTTACTACATGCAATAAAAAGTAGAAGTACAAGTTGAAGTTTAAAATAACTAGTAGGGAGCTGATGATGGCACTGTGTCTCTAGCTGAAGATGATCCTGAATTCTGTTGGTGTTCCAAACGACGTTGCAGTGCCTCTTCGAATCTCATACTGAAAAATTGATGTCGAGCAGGAGACATACTACGAGTATCATTTCTCATGATAAAGTAGTCCTCTTTGCATAACTTATATTCCATCTCTTGTTGTTTTGTCTTTTTTGTATCCTCCATCTCTTCTTCTCTAATTTTTTTGTGATGTTCCATTTGTGACTCGAAACGAACTTTTGATAGATAATTTTGTTCCATACTCTTAGCATACTGCTCAAAAAAAAAATCAACACTTTCGATATCCATATTGTTTCCAGCAATACTATTGGTCCTACCCTTTCTCTTTTGCTGCTATTTTTTGCCTTTCCATCTAATCGGCCTCTCTGATGGTGATTCAATGTCATTAGGAGAATCATTGCTCAAGTTGACGTTGCCAGTACCGTTAGTTGGAGTTGCGGGCGATCCGATTTCATTGCCATCAGACAGATAATTCTGTGTTAATCCTAGTCGTAGTTGGATCGAATTTTGGTAGATCCTTCAATATTAAGTAGCAGTTGTCGAATCGAAATAATTTTTTTGCCAGTATTTTGGTAGTCTTGTCGAGCACGATTAATTTGCATGTAAAGTACCACATTTATTAGTAACTTACTAATAACAACAAAGTCATTAATATTCTAAACGTAAATAATGGACGTCTTACCCAATCAACTTCATTTGTTCCGCTTCCATGAACTGATGTATAAGCATGTGCTATCTTTGAAGCATACAACATTACAAACGTCGAAATTGTGGGAAAACGTGATTGGAGACTACCAGCACTCCATGCCACTTCAATTCCAGCCTGCTTATTGTAATCCTCTTCGATTGTCTTCCGAAACATAGCTTCCGGTTGATTATTCCCAATAGTAGGATTTGTACCTACACGAACGTATGAATGGCATAGAACTTCGTCCTCAAACGATCACATGTTGAACTTTCGTATCCATTCAGCCATGTTTAAGAAAAAAATTATGAACTGAAAATTTTAAAAATTTGCAAGTAATTGTGTAGGATTTGAGATATTTTTATTTCCCATTAGACGAGTTGTCATGCCTTGGAACAGCATAAATAGACAAAAATAAATTTCCTTTATGGGTCCATAGGGAATGACCGGTGAATTACCGCATTGTCATCTAATCAAACCAATAACTCAACGATAGGGAGGATGTTATTCATAGAACATATCTCATTAACATAATCAGAGGCTACAGTGGAAATATAAAAGGTTTGGAAGCAACATATGCCCAAGTACCAATCATAAAAGTCTACTAAATCTATTACAACAGCTGACTTAGAGTCTGAAGCCTATAACAATACTAACAGCAGTACAAAAGATATACCAACTAACTATTACAAAGCAGCACGTCTTCGTCTTCAAGCCTTCAGCGCCAAGTCCGGTGAAACATCAGTCTCCCGTCCTTACTCCCTGCCAAGCTCTAGACATTGGAATTTCCAGGGCATAAATGCCATCAGCTTTGAATACAAAGCTGAGTAAGTACGTTAAACAACACTCCTCACCGTTACTGTTCAACATCTTAAAATGCGGTTAATCTCTTATCAATGACGTCACTCGCGGACATAGCAGTGGTCTCATTAAACTATGCATGAAATCAATGATAACAGGAAACATATTAAGTAATGACAAGGATAAACATCATGGTATAATATCTCATCACGTATTCACTAAATCCATGCATGCAACCCATGCATCCATCCCATGCATATACCTTTACGTCGGGACGCTGAATCCACGACTGAAGCTTTATCTCATCATATATGTACTCATATTCATATCTCTATCCATCTCTGTATCCATATGTCGATACCATAATACCAATCTGACATCCATTCATTGATACAATAATGCCAATCGGAATCACCCGACTAGGCAGTAGGTCCCATAATCCCTTGACAGGGTTACCGGTCGTCTACACAGTACCACCTTTCTGTAAGCGATAGAACGGAACATCGGACATCTTCAACGATGCGTATACCCTCACTGGTCGTCTACACAGCTGAGAATACATTAGAGCACTAGCCGGACGTCTTCAACGGTACACTGGACGTCTTCAACAGTGCATACGCTTCACTGGACGTCTTCAACAGTGAGAAGCGCACTAGGAACTCTAACCATCCCACGTCCACCCGGCTCGTCAACCGTTAATCCAACGGATCCAAAGTACACATATCTCATATTCCACATAAGTCACATATCCCATTTCTCATCAGATTCTCTTATCTCTTGATAACACTATCCCATTTCTCATCAGATTCTCTTATCTCTTCATAACACTATCCCATGCTTGCTGACCATATGTTGTGCAATGCTCATGCTTTAGATAACCATATTTTTACATGCTCTGTATTCATCATATCTATTCATTACGGATTATTAACATGCAGTTGTGTTTTGTTCTACTATACAATTTGACAATATAGCAGTTAAACAGTTCATCTCATATCAACAGTTAACATAAAATAATTCATCTTGTGATATTAACGATCACTGCATTTAAGTCTAATCCTAACATAGCACATATATATATTATCCACATATCGCAATAACACATATGGTACAACTATTAACAAGTCCGATATATCATAAGCACAAAACAACATACAAATAACATTCTACTCATATCTAATCGATTGGGCAAACATGATAATCGATTGGAAACAATACCAATCGATTTCGCAAACTGGCAATCGATTGGGATTCATGGCAATCGATTGGGAAATTATCCAATCGATTGGATCGTATAGCAATCGATTGGACTCTGTCTTCTTCCTCAAAACTGTTGGTTTTATTATAAAAACATTGGGGTTCCTTTTTTCTTCCATACACATTATTAAACACATACAAACATCACCAAAACAATCCCCTGAGTGAGTTAATGAAACTCACCTCTCTCTGACGTCCGGTGACGGCGTCCCGAGCTCAGTTGGCGGCGACTATGGTGAGATCTCTCTCTCTCTCTCTCTCTCTCTCTCTCTCTGTCTATCTCTTCTTCTTTTGGTTCTTCTTCTTCTCCTTCTTCTTGTTCTCCTCTTCCTAACCTGAGAGTGTGTATGTGTATATATATATAGATGTGTATATAAAATATATATATATATAACACTCTCTCTCAAACCTAACTGAACCAAACAGACCCAAGGCCTGAAATGAAGGTATATATATATATATATAGGAAAATGAAAGTGCCACACGTCCAAAGCTCAAGCAGAGAATAAAACTTGTCTCAGCCAATGCCAATTGATTGGGAACTATGGCAATCGATTGGTTACAGATATTTAAAGGCAATCGATTGTAGAAGATGGCAATCGATTGGGTTATTGCCACATAATGAATTCAGGTCGGTAAGATGGCAATCGATTAGAAAGAATGACAATCGATTGGATAACAAAGAGTGGCAATTGATTGGGAATATAGCAATCGGTTGGAAACCAAAACTCACCAAAGGCTAGGAAAGGTACTAGGGTATATATATCTAAAAATACAGGGTATTACACCATCTACCACTTATCATAAGATTTCGTCCTCGAAATCTGAAGCCGTAGTACTAAAACAAAAGTAAACTATTTAACAAGACATACTCTAAAAATGCTCAAGTTCTCGTTTTACATAAACGATTACGTCAGCAGCCAACGGGTTAAGTTCTAAACACGCGACACAAAACATCAACGATCTATGAGTACTAGGGTGACAGCTACAACTCTCAAGGCCTAGCTATATGAAATTCGTATGTCGAACTTCGGGAAAAAGGTTCTAGTTAGCACAATCTAATCATCTTACAAAATCTGAAACGGCTAGTCTCCAAACACATGAGGTTCCTTCCTTGAGTCAAACTCTATGGTGTGAGGGTTCTACCGATCAAGTGTTCTAATCTCGTCTAAGTCGTAGCAAAGCGTTGCTGTCTACTCTAGTCTTTGAAGATGCTTCGTACCATGCTGACGATGTCTCTACTGCATCATCAGTCGACTGTCTCCCATCTCTGGACTCCTCGTCATGATTGTTAGCGTCCTCAATCGGTCTCTTGTTGCACACGACGTCCTTGTTAACTATAGTGTTGTCACCATCATCCTTTAGTATACTGACTTGAAAGCATTGTGACTCTAACATCGTAGTTGTTGATTCGATCTTCCTCATGTGTCTCCAAATTCCCACGTATTATTGATATAATCATCTCTCGAGGTTGTACCATCCGTTGAATACTCATTTTACTTCTACTTACTAATTACATAGGTGAGGCTGGACTATACACTGATATCGTGAGTCGATCTATTGCATAACATCTCGACTAGATGAAAGCAATAGACGATCGATGTCGAAAACATTACTTTGTGATACTTTTTTGAAGTTCTGGTGTTGTCTCTGCGTTACTTGTATCTCTTCTCGTATACTCGCAATCCTCTAGTTCGTCCTCTCTTGTCAAGGCTACATCTAAAGAAAATTGAGATTCCTCATCTCTAATCTCTGTCCAACTTACCAACGGTTGGCGTAGTCTTTCAATAGGGAGGAAATTGACGTCATATAAGGATGCAAAAGAAGTCATATGGCATGTAATTGATGTTATATCTATACATGGATAACTACTGTCGTCGATGACTACTGATTTGTGCCAAATGAATTGTTTGGGTATCTACAATTTATGGTGTAGGCTAATCCTCTTACAATCAATCAAACGGATGCAAAGCTTCTAGAAATGTCGGGATCATATGTAAAACAAAATGTAGGTGATGAGGGTTGTACCTTCTGTCTATCGTCCTTGTCTATGTTGAGACCAATTATTTGTTCGACAAGTTCGTCCTCTTGGTACTTATTGCAACGAAATATTGTGTTGCATCTCTAGTTCTGGACAAAACTTACAAACATGACCAACTTTACCGCAGTTAAAGCATCGTAATCCTCGTCCATTAGATTTCCTTGATGCTCTGCATTCTTGGGAATGGTGTCCAGGTACTCCACAATTGTAGCAGATATCTCGTTCTCTGTGATGTGTTGGAGTCGCCACTAGTTTTGATTCTTTCTTGTCATTCCCCATCCTCTTGTGCTTCTGGAAGTTGCCTATGTAACTTCTCTCTGTGTTTCCTTGTTGAACTTGATTAGCTGCCAACACAACCTGACTGTCTCTTCCTCTCTGATCCGTTAGGAGAAACTGACCGTACTCTGGAAATGCTAGATCAGATCATTGTCCTTCACTAATCTGAGTGTCGTCTTCCAATTTCGTTGCCATTTTTACCAAAGCTTCAAAAGATTGATCTAAATACTCTATAGTCATATGACGAAAATGCAGAACTAATCCTTGATGATATCGTTTGATCTTCCTTCTTAGTATATCAATCATATGCGGTGCAAATCCTGATTGCCTCTCGAATTGAGTTGTTTATTCTGGCACTGTCATACTACCTTGAACTAATTGTATGAACACCATTTCCCTTTTGTTCTTCTCAGATTCTGGAAAGTACTTTTCTAGAAATCGAGTGTTGAATGATTCCCAAGTCATCCTTCCTTCAGCTTCTTCGCCTATCGTAGCTTTCACAGCATCCATCCAATCTGCTGCTGAGAATGTCAATTGGAATACGGCCAAATGTCTTTTCTCAGTGTCGGTACATTCGAGTGTCTCAAATATCAATTCTATCTGGCGAATCCACTGCTCAGCTTGCCATGCTCCCTTAATCCCGTAAAGGTTCCTGGTTGAAGAGCACGAAATTCCTTTAACAGCTTGACTCTCGTTTGACGTATCGGTGCTTCATTACCGATGATACGATCCGCACAATTAATAACTTGTTCCATACGACGGATGAAAACTCCGGCCATTCCTGTTGAATCTATCTCGGGAGGTACTACATCAGGTACTCCATTCAGCTGGCCCGGGTTTCCTCGAGTTGTTCTAACCATAACGAGTGCTAGTAGTATTCAGTGTCTCAACCTATAAATGAAAAACTACTCGATCAGTCGCATTCTGTCTTACACTCAGGCAAGAACTTGCGGTAACAAATATATAATACTACTATATAACACGATCACATCAAGCAATACGAATATAATAATATAACCATAGAGGTCAGTATACCTATAGGTATGCTCAAAGGTATCTATGCTCAAGACAAAGGTTACGAAACTACAGCTTCTACACATAACGTCAAATCTTAAACATTCTATTTCTATTCTCAGGTTTCAGGCTATAAGTACTACTCAACTAACATGTGAGACCACTCAACTAACATGTGGCTCAAGAAAACAAAAATCTTATTCTTAACCTCTTTCTATTTCTAGGTCATACTGACTGTTTCGAGATCGCTCAGGATGGTTCTACACTTATGATCTCTGTACCCACAACTAATTCTCAATGCCTTGTTCTCTATGAACTCAGCTATCAACAGTTCTAATGATTTCTTATTATTTCCAACAACTGTTGCTCTCCAAAGAATCATCCTAAGGCGGATTCTTCTAACTTCTTGTCTATGTGACAAGATAACAGTTCTATCTCATCTCAGCTAATCCTCATGCTATCGATATTAACTTAGAACTCGGGTTCTAATCACAAAAGACAAGCAGTTAACAACTAAAACCTAGGCTCTGATACCAAAAATCCTGTCACGCCCCAGAACAGCATAAATAGAGAAAAATAAATTTCCTTTATGCGTCCATAGGGAATGACGGGTGAATAACTGCATTGTCATCTAATTAAACCAATAACTCAATGATAGGGAGGATGTTATTCATAGAACATATCTTATTAACATAGTCAGAGGCTACAGCGAAAATATAAAAGGTTTGGAAGCAACATATGCCCAAGTACTAATTATAAAAGTCTAGTAAATCTATTACAACAGCTGACTTAGAGTCTGAAGCCTATAACAATACTAACAATAGTACAAAAGATATACCAACTAACTATTACAAAGCAGCACGTCTTCGTCTTCAAGCCTTCAGCTCCAAGTCTGGTGAAACATCAGTCTCCCGTCCTCACTACCTGCCAAGCTCTAGACATTGGAATGTCCAGGGCATAAACACCATCAGCTTTGAATAAAAAGCTGAGTAAGTACGTTAAACAACACTCCTCACCGTTACTGTTCAGCATCTTAAAATGTGGTTAATCTCTTATCAATGACGTCACTCGCGAACATAGTAGAGGTCTCATTAAACTATGCATGAAATCAATGATAATAGGAAACATATTAAGTAATGATAAGGATAAACATCATGGTATAATATCTCATCACGTATTCACTAAATCCATGCATGCAATACATGCATCCATCCCATGCATATGCCTTTATGTCGGGACGCTGAATCTATGACTGAACCTTTATCTCATCATATCTGTACTCATATTCATATCTCTATCCATCTCTGTATCCATATGTCGATACCACAATACCAATCTGATATCCATTCATCGATACAATAATGCCAATCAGAATCACCCGACTAGGCAGTAGGTCCCACAATCCCTTGACAGGGTTACTGGTCGTCTACACAATACCACCTATCTGTAAACGATAGAACGGCACATCGGACATCTTCAACGATGCGTATACCCTCACTGGTCGTCTGTACAGTTGAGAATACATTAGAGCACTAGCCGGACGTCTTCAATGGTACACTGGACGTCTTCAACAGTGTATACGCATCACTGGACTTCTTCAACAGTGAGAGGCGCACTAGGAACTCTAACCATCCCACGTCCACCCGGCTCGTCAGCCATTGATCCAACGGATCTAAAGTACATATATCTCATATTCAATATAAGTCACATATCCCACTTCTCATCAGATTCTCTTATCTCTTCATAACACTATCCCATGTATGCTGACCACATGTTGTGCAATGCTCATGCTTTAGATAACCAGATTTCCACATGCTCTATATTCATCATAGCTATTCATTAAGGATTATTAACATGCAGTTGTGTTCTGTTCTACTATACAATTTGACAATATAGCAGTTAAACAGTTCATCTCATATCGACAGTTAACATAAAATAATTCATCTTGTAATATTAACGATCACTGCATATATGTCTAATCCTGACATAGCACATATATATCTTATCCACATATCGCAATAACACATATGGTACAACTATTAACAAGTCCGATATATCATAAGCACAAAACAACATACAAATAACATTCTGCTCATATCCAATCGATTGGGCAAACATGGCAATCGATTGGAAACATACCAATCGATTGGGCAAACTGGCAATCGATTGGGATAGCAATCAACTGGGATTCATGGCAATCGATTGGAAAATTATCCAATCGATTGGATCCTATAGCAATCGATTGGACTCTGTCTTCTTCCTCAAACCTGCTGGTTTTATTATAAAAACTTTGGGGTTCCTTTTGTCTTCCATACACATTATTAAACACATACAAACATTACCAAAACAATCCCCTGAACGAGTTAATGAAACTCACCTCTCTCCGACATCCGGTGACTGCGTCCCGAGCTTGGCGGCGGCTATGGTGAGCTCTCTCTCTCTGTTTGTCTCTTTTTCTTGTTTTCCTTCTTCTTCTTCTGGTTCTTCTTCTTCTCCTTCTTCTTGTTCTCCTCTTCCTAACCCGAGAGTGTGTGTGTGTATATATATATACATGTGTATATAAAATATATATAACACTTTCTCTCAAACCCAACTGAACCAAACAAACCCAAGGCCTGAAATGAAGGTGTATATATAGGAAAATGAAAGTGCCACACGTCCAAAGCTCAAGCAGAGAAGAAAACTTGTCTCAGCCCCCAATCAATTGGGACCTATGGCAATCGATTGGTTACAGATATTTAAAGGCAATCGATTGGAGAAGATGGCAATTGATTGGGTTATTGCCACATAATGAATTCAGGTCGGTAGGATGGCAATCGATTGGAAAGAATGACAATCGATTGGATAACAAAGAGTGGCAATCGATTGGGAATATGGCAATCGATTGGAAATCAAAACTCACCAAAGGCTAGGAAAGGTACTAAGGTATATATATATATATATATATCTAAAAATACAGGGTATTACACGAGTATATATATTGCATTGGATATAGCCGTTTATTTTTTTGAGCATTACTTTAGTAGTTTAAAAAATAACGGATGCTTTGCACCAAACGAGGAAGGGAATGCCGGCTCAACTAGCCGGCCAACGGAAAGCTGGTGAGGGAAAACAATCTAGCCCGCGTAGGGTCAGCTGGCCAGAAGGTAGGCGATTGAGGGAGTGCTAGGGGCACAACCTGTTCTCACAACCTATCAACCACTCTCACAGCTATCTCTATCTCTATCTTGAGTGGCACTGTAGGTCCAGCTAATTTCAGTAGACCGCACCACCTAGGAGAGAGATAGAAATAGCTATGAGATGATGGTGAGAGTGGGTTGTGCCCCAAACATTATTCATTACCCAACCACCAAAACTATCAAAATCTATTCTGACAAAAGCTATTGCAAAGCAATCGCAATCGAAAAGAACAAGCTGCCCAAAGCCTTTCTATATATATTCGACATCTGTGTTTTTGATTTGTTAAACAAATCTTGTTTTCTTTTCCCGATAGAGCATTTTAAAACTGCAATTTATGCTCTTCTAGATCTAGAGGAAATACAAAAGAGATTTTTGGTGAGAAATCCCATAAAATGAGGTGGTACCAATTAGAATGTCTTTACTTTTTGTCTTATATTCAGTCTTTTCTTACTCTTTTAAGAGTTAGTTATGTCATGTCATCATTAGTTTTCTTTATATTCTAAAATTTCATAATTTCCAATTTTCAAATTCCTTTTATATAAAATTTAATTTTTTGGAATCGTGAAATCGAGATCTTTAAAGCAAAATCCATATGTGTATTAAATTATGAAGGAAAAAAATCAAATTTTTCAGTTGGTTGTTTAACGATTTTATCTGTTGACAAATATATAACGGATGATTTGTTAAAATGTTAACTTTAAATTGTCATAACTTTCTCATTCTTTTAGCCTTTTAGTGTTATTTATTTATTTGAGATCTACGCATTGGACTTGGAAATTGTGCCAAAAGAGATAATTTGGAGCCTCATTTTGAGCTTTTATCTCTCTGGACATATAATATTATTTGTTTACAAACGGGTAGTATTATCTGTTTCAATTAAACAACCATAACTTTCTCATTTTTGGGTGACTCATTTTTTTTTTTTTTTTTTTTCGAGATCTACGCAACTATGGATGTCAATTTTACAAAAGGAGTATGTTTATATTAGGTTCTTGCAACAAAATATGCTTTCACCTTTTAGTTTAAAATATTTTATCTTTTTGTCCCATGATTTTGTAGTCAATATTGATCTTGTTTGATAGATCTCATTTTTCTGATTCCAAAACATCAAAGTTTATAAAAAAAAAAACAAACGGACTTATAAATCAAAAGTTATGGCAATTTAAAGTTTTATAGGTGTAAAAACGTATCTTGGACCAAAATAAGTGCAAAGGGCTTAATGGGTTAAAAAAAGAAGCATGTATTTTTGCTAGGTCATGTTTGGTATGAGAGCCTTTGGCTCAACCACCAATACAAAAAAGTATTGCTTGTTACAATGGAAGATTATCTCGTGTGCCCATTACAATGGTGTGGATTATGCAGCTCTTCTGGTTGGCAACGGAAGGGGTTTGAGACGGGTTATTCATTTCACCAGCAACAATGGTCGAACCAATCCTCCAATCATAATTCAGTGGACCACTCTCACATGTAATTGAGAAGCATTTGTGATATAAAATTTGAGAAGCGTAACATTACTTTCAAAATATTGTGCTTTTTATTGAGTTTAAATTTTATACGGATCATCCGCAAAGGGTGAGATTTACGGAAAACTATACATTAACTGCCAACACAAGCCATTTTTGTCAGAATGTGGCTAGTTTTACCAGAGCAGTGGTTACAAAAGGGTCTGGAATCAACTGTTGCATGAAGGGGCACTTTGCAATTTCTATGAATTATGATGATGGAAAAAGCCATTTCATTTTTCTGACTACTTCTATTTTGGCTCTCCAATTTTGAGCATACGCGTTTCTTTTGGGTTGAATAAAGAGAGTTCTTGGATTCGAGATATAGAGCTAACATTTGGCATGTACTTGACCTCATAATTTCTCATTTGTTTGTATGAACTTTTAATATTATGTCGATTTTCACAAAAACCATAGACAATGAGAGTAAAACTAAACTTGAATATATGGTCTGAGTAACGAAAAAGGAGAAACAGGTAGTAAAAAGTGTGGCCAATTTTTCTAAACAATTAGAGCTACGAAGCCAACAACTTCTTATCTTATAGATAACTAAACAAGTTTCAAGGATGTCTGCATCTTGGTAAAGTAGGGTAGACCACGAGATAGAGTTTTGTAATTTTGAGTAGATATAAAGGCAATCTTAAAAAAGTACACAAAATGTATATATATATATATATACATATATATTTTTGTAATTTTGATTATTTTGTGGACAAAAATTAAAGAAATTAACAAAGTTGCTTTACAAAGAATAAATTCATAGTTGTAGACTCCGCTTGGTTTGCGATTTTAGAGAAGGAATATAAAAAGGAAAGGAAAACTACTTTCTTTCTTTTTTTTATTTTCCTTCAAGATTAGTCAACATTAAAAGTTACTACTTCCCAAAATATAATTGTAAAGTACTCCGTAATAAAGAAAAGAAGGGACATGACTCACAAAATTCAAAATGTTCATTTTTTTTTTCCTAAACTTATTTTGTATTGCGTCCTATTTGGCTCATTGTTTTACTTATTAACCGAGCAACGGAAAATATTTTTCTCTATTTTTTTTTTATTCTTTTCCCTCACTAAATTCATGAACCAAACAAACTTAAGGGGTTATGTGGATTTTACTCGCAAATTTATTGTCTTCCATTAAGGAGGTGTACATCAAAGAACAGAGAGAAATTGTGCGGACACGTTTAGAAATTCCCAATAATTAATCCATATTGTTTCCAGATACAACAGCCATAAAGTGTGAAAACGGGTCTAAGTTTTGGGAATCAGTAAAAACAAGTTGTGCTACCTAATTTCTACCCAAAGAACAGAAAAATCAAAGGAGAATAGTTGTTCCAACTCTAGGAAGCTTCTGTGAAGATACACATGAAAAAAAATATGGAGGTGCTATGTCAAAGTACATAAAACAACATCTTTCAAGTGCAATTATCCAAACAATCAATAAAAAATAGTATTTAAACAAAAAAAAAAAAAAAAGGCACTCCCTGCATGCATATGAATACCAATAAATTGCCACATCCAGGGAACTAAGTTTACTACAAACTCTATTGACTTGTCTGAACTAAGAATCACAGAAGGTATGCAAGTTACCTATTTATACATATATTTTGTAAATCAAGAGAAAAACAAAATCATGGTGAAGGAATAAAGGGGGAATACACAGTGATCATAATTATTAATTTTGTACACCGAATTCCTCATTTGGCACAAGGTTTTCAGGCAAACCCCCATACACTCAATCACTCGCAAACCACGCATATCCGTGAAATTCAACGGGCGTTTGAGTTTACATAAAATCACTACTTTTATGAATCAATTATTAGCAAATCAGTGAAATCATTGAAGCTTTCCAATTCTTTATAGTTTGCTTGAAAAACTTAAAACAAAGATTGACAACTTAGATTAGACAGAAAAGGTCAAATGCATGTAATGCTGTATTGTAGAACAGAGAAGCAGATGGAGAAGATGGTGCGGAATATGTGTTGTACTTTGGGGAAATCAGGGTTGTAACTATAGCTTGAAGGCTTCGGATTCATTGGGACCATAATAAGGCATTGAAAGTGAAGAGCTAGCCTGTGTAGGATGTAAATATGTTGCGGATCGAAGGCATCTTCAAAGGAAGATTGGGAAATGGGGCTTCAAAATTAAGCACTTGAATAACTTGTTTAATTGACGGCCTGAGACTGCTATCTGGGTGAGCGCACCAAAGACCAACAATCATCAAACAACACATCTCTGGCTCATTAAAAACTCTGCATAGTTTGGGGTCTGCTGCTTCGAGAAGCCTTCCCGTTCCATAGAGCTCCCAAATCCACTCCACAGTTTGAGTTTCTTCAACCACCTTGTTGAACACATGTAAGCAAGAATAATAAAATCAGACTCAATTGGCAAATGAAAAATAATAGGAAAAGTAGGCAAGAAGAAGAATCACAAGTAACGTGGTTCACCAAAATAAAGACTGCATCCATGCGGAAAAAATGATAATTAGATTCACCAATATGATGAAGATTGCAAGACATGCATTTTTCCCTTAAGCCAGCCAAAAAGGTGTCCGAAGACCCAAGAGAAGATTTCAATGAAAACCCAAACATATAACTCTCTTAATTGGATATGGCACTCAAAACCCCAAACAAGAAACTCGTATCTCTTCCAGCTTTAAATTCACATATACAAGCTCTGGAGTCACGTACAAATTCAATTCACCTCACATATTTTCTCTCTGAAACAAATATAACTATTTTTTTTTTTAAATATAGAAAATATGTCATAATACACGTGTACACACTTGATATATATTGAAAATATGTACAGTGCTTGAATGAACAAAATAACAAATAATCACAAGTTTCATGAAGTAGCAACGCTAAAGTGGAAAGTCCACTTAAAAGTTTAAAATTATTGAACAATGAATCGTATCAAGTTGTAATGAAACTCGTATCGATTCGTTAATTGACCAATTCTAAACCATGTTCAAGATGCACCCAAATTCCTTAGCTAAACCATTTTCTTACAGAGTTTTCATCCTAATCCCTTTTAGGAAAAGTATTAAGTAACCCACTCACATGTAAAGTTTATAACAAAAAAAGATAACTCAAATAAAATTGGAATTGATATAAATCTTAACACACCTGAGCCAACGGTTTTCTTCCAGAGGCTATTTCCAAGCAACAACTCCAAAGCTGTAAACATCTGATTCCTTGCTTGCCATACTTGCGATGACACATTCAGGAGCCATGTACCCGATTGTCCCAGCAAAAACTGTTGTGTGCTGTCCCTTTTCATGGTCAACAAGCCTAGCTAAACCGAAATCCCCGGGTTTGGAATTAAATTTAGAATCCAACATGATGTTGCTTGATTTTATATCCCTATACACCACACATTGCTCCCATTCTTCGTGCAGAAGAGCAATGCCGAGGCCAAGCCTTGGGCAATCTTGTACCTCATAGCCCATGTCAACAAGCTTTTTCCTTTGAAGAGATATCAATCCAAACTCCCATTTGGCATGAACTCATAAACAAGTATTAACTCTCTTTTCTCATGGCACCAACCAATGAGTTGCACCAAATTTCTATGCCTCAAGTGGCTAATGATGCTTATTTCTGATGCATACTCCTTTAACCCTTGGTTAGAACTCCTTGACACCCTCTTAACTGCAACATAAGAGTTAAGTTCCCTCAAGAAACCTTTATATACCCCACCCAACCCTCCCTCTCCGAGCTTCTCTTCCTCTGAAAAGTTATTTGTCACACGTGCCAACTCGTCATAAGAGAACTTCTTTGGTCCACTCCACTTCTCAAAATTCATCGGAGAGATCAAGAACAAGTTCTTCTTCTTTTTCTGGTCCTCTACTTCTACTCTTCCACACCCAAATGCCCACCAAACCCAATCCACCAATCAAAACAAACAAGCCAACACTCAATCCTACTACAAGTCCTATATTTTTTTTCTTCCCATCCGCTGGCCTCTCATCAATCTGTAAATTGGAACTAAATTCCCACGATTTAACATTATGTTTCTCATAAGTTCCTGCCGTCAGAGGCTGAGAAGCCAATCGTAACCCATTCCGGTAAGTACTTACTCAGATCAACTACATAGCTAAGATTATTATGTATGAATCTGGTATTATTTAAATAACCAGCGTAACTAACATCCAGAATTTTTGAGCTAGCACTATAACTAATCCAAGCTTCATATTCACTCCCATTATTTGCAATATTATTGTTCCAAATTGAATAGTTATACCATTGAGTTGATGTTAATACCTACATGATCGATAGATGATCCCTCCGGTCTTTGTGGGTCAAAATCGGGATTCCAAGTGGTATCAAATTCCACAGCAACAACAGGACTGGTGCTTTCCATTGTCCAAAACTTCATCGGAAGACCAAGTGCACTGCCAAATGTGTAGTCGACGTTGGAGATATTAGAGGAAAGAAGGAAGAATGCAAGTCCATCGGCATAAGCTGGCCTTCCTTCGGAATCAATGACAAAGGAGAAATGAGTAGTGAAGTCTGTGAGGTTTTGGGAAGCTTTGTCCCAGAGGTGCAAAGGTTTGAAATATGAAAGAAGCATGCCCATCAATGCGTATTTCAACATTTCTATGGGCAGCAGTGATTTGGGGGATGCTGAAGTTCAGAGGAGTGACATATGGAGTCATGAGAAAGAAGCAATAAAAGATGATCATAAAGAGACTACCATGAAGAAGCATTGTAATAGAATTGAGATATTGGGGGTTCCAATAACCAAAATTTTTTTTAGAGGACTGCTTGTGATTGGCAGCTTGCAGTTTTGTAGTCATTTCTTTTGCATTGTTAAAGTTCGAAATTTGGAGACTTGGACTGTCGCAATCAACTGCATGATGAGAATTCTATAAATGAGAACTTTTGATTAGGTGAACAAGTCTTTCCCGACCCGACCCGACAATTCAGACCCATTTTAGTTCTGGACAATGGTGTGAAAAAATTGACATAAATTTGACATAAAATATGAAAGAGTGAAGAACAGAACACAATCTCACTTTATTGAATCAAAATAATTTAGGCAATTTGGTTTTCAATTAAAATCCATCAAATTAACCAACATTAATTGCTAACACAAGCTCATTCACAAGCTAACATAAACCAAAACAATCAAATTTGCCAAACATTGCTAACACATTCATTCGAATTCTACATGCATGATACGAAGATATGAACAACCGCAAAAATGCATAAACCAACGAAACACAATAAGGTATGATCCCAATGGATAAAATTACATAGATATATATATATATATATATATAGAGAGAGAGAGAGAGAGATGCGGCAGAGGTGATCTGGAGATTATTACCGGAATAGATATGTGAAACAGTGATACTCAAATACTACGATTATCTTGATTCTTGCAGTGATCCAACTTAAGGATGCTTCCTAGAAGACACATGTGAAAAAATAAATGTTACTTCGAGAAATCACTTTGAGAGAGAAGCATATATAAGAAATCACTTTTAAGTGCTACTTAGCCAAATAAGACAAAACATCAAAAGAGTTTAAAACACAATAGAAAAAAGAGGCACACCATAGAGAGAAACAAGCCTAGATATTATGACTCTCCTACATGAATACTAATATTAATGGTGCAAGTTCCAATTTGTTCATTACCAACTATCACACCATGCTTATTCCTTATCTGCCCAACAACACAGAAGTCTGGGTTTGGCAGCTTGCAGATTCATCATTGGCACCAGGTAGCGAAGAGTTAACCACTGGAGGATCATTATGTGTTGGAGAAGGCATCTTCAAAGGAAGATTGGGCAACGGAGCACCAAAATTAAGCACTCCAATGGCTTGTTTCATTGAAGGTCTAAGATTGTAATCTGGGTAAGCACACCAAAGGCCAACAATCAACAAACAACCCATCTCTTGATCATCAAAGACTCCACATAGTTTGGAGTCTGCTGCTTCTAGAAGCTTTGCTGTTCCGTAGAGCTCCCAAATCCACTCCACAATTGAAGTTTTTCCGGCCACCTTGTCGTGAACACGTTAGCAAGAACAATAAAATAAGACTCAATTGGCAGACGAAAAATAAGAAAAAAAAAAAAGTAGGCAAGAAGAACAATCACAAACAAATAACAAAAGGATTTAACATACATCACCAAAAAATAGGGCCGTATCCATGGGCGAAGAGTATAATTAATTAGATTCACCATTAAGATGAAGATTACGAGAGAACACTCTCAATTGGATAATGCAATTTTTCCTAAAACCCACCAAAAAGGTATCCAATGAAGACCCAAGAGAGATTACGATATGAAAACCCCAGCATATAAACACTCTCAATTGGATAATGCAAACAAAACCCCAAACGGGAGACTCGTAGAGTCTCTTCCAACTCTAAATTCACAAAAAACAAATTCTAGAATCATGTAGAGTATCAAATCTGCTCACGCATTCCCTCAGTGTGAAAACAAACTCTAGAGTCATGTAGATAATCAAATCAGTTCACATATTCTATCAATCTAAAACGTGCTTCTCGGCACCATGGTTTGCCACAATTATGAATTATGAATTGTAAGATTCACTTCTTTTAGAAAATATAAATGATATATGTATATGTATTGGACATATATAAAAACACATTTACAATGCTGAAAATTAACAAAACAACAAATAAACACAAGTTTCACGTTGTACTAAGGCTCAAAATGTGGAAAGTTTCCAACATAGAGGTTCAAAATCATTGAACAATGAATCATATTGGGTTGTATGAAACTCGAATCGACTGATTCTAATCACCATTCTCGAGACACACCCTATTTCCTTAACTAAACCCCCCCACCCCTTACCCTTTTCTAGTGCTTTCAAACTAGTTCCCTATAGGGAAAGGATTGGGTAACCTACTCACAAGTAAATTCTAAAATAAAGAAAAAAAGAAAGATAAAATTGGTAGTTGAGACAAATCTTAAAGCACCGGAGCAATGGGTTTTCTTCCGGAGGCTATTTCCAAAGCAACAACTCCAAAGCTGTAAACATCTGATTCCTTGCTTGCCTTACCTTTGATGGCACATTCAGGAGCCATGTACCCCATCGTCCCTGCCAAAATTGTTGTTTGCAATCCCTTTTCATGGTCCACAAGCCTAGCTAAACCAAAATCCCCGAGTTTTGCATTAAAATTAGAATCCAACATAATGTTGCTTGATTTTATATCCCTATGCACCACACATTGTTCCCATTCTTCGTGCAGATAGAGCAATGCCGATGCCAAGCCTTGGGCAATCTTGTACCTCATTTCCCATGTCAACAAGCTTTTACCTTTGAAGAGATGTAAATCTAAACTCCCATTTGGCATGAACTCGTAAACAAGTATCAGCCCTTTTTCATGGCACCAACCAATGAGCTGCACCAAATTTCTGTGCCTCAATCGGCTAACAATCTTTACTTCTGATGCATACTCCTTTAACCCTTGTTTAGAACTCCCTGACACCCTCTTAACTGCAACATAAGAGTTAAGTTCCCTCAAAAAACCTTTATATACCCAACCAAACCCTCCCTCTCCGAGCTTCTCTTCCTCTGAAAAGTTATTCGTCACACGCGCCAACTCGCCATAAGAGAACTTCTTTGGTCCACTTTCCTTCTCAAATTCATCGGAGAGATCAAGAACAAGTTCTTCTTCTTTTTTTGGTCCTCTACTTCTACTCTTCCACACCACAATGCCCACCAAAGCCAATCCACCAATCAAAACAAGCAAGCCAATACTCAATCCTACTGCAAGTCCTATATTTTTTTTCTTCCCATCCGCTGGCCGCTCATCAATCTGCAAATTGGAACTAAATTCCCATGATTTAACATTATGTTTCTCAGAAGTTGCTCCTGTCGAGGCTGAGAAGCCAATAGTAACCCATTCCGGTAAGTACTCTCTCAGATCAACTACATAGCTAAGATTATTATGTATGAATTTGGTATTATTTACATAACCAGTGAAACTAACATCCAGAATTTTCGAGCTAGCACTATAACTAATCCAAGCTTCATTTTCGATCCCATCTGTAACATTATTGTTCCAAATTGAATATTTGACAGATACCATTGAGTCGATATTAATACCTACATGATCAATAGATGATCCCTCCGGTCTTTGTGGGTCAATACTGGGATTCCAATGGGTATCAAATTCCACAGCAACAACAGGACTGGTGCTTTCCATTGTCCTAAAGTTCATCGGAAGGCCAAGTGCGCTGCCAAATGTGTTGTCGACGTTGGAGATATTAGAGGGAAGAAGGAAGAATGCAAGTCCATCGGCGTTGGCTAGCCTTCCTTCGGAAGCAATGACAAAGGAGAAATGGGTAGTGAAGTCTGTGAGGTTTTGAGAAGCTTTGTCCCAGAGGTGTAGAGGTTTGAAATATGAGGCTCGACCAGCAGACCATTGCTGGTCCAGGGTAAGTTGGATGCCATCTGAAGAGAAAGAAGCATCTCCATCAATGAGTATTTCAACATTTCTATGGGCAGTTGTGATTTGGGGGATGCTGAAGTTCAGAGGAGTGACATATGGAGTCATGAGAAAGAAGCAAAAAAAGACGATCATAAAGAGACTACCATGAAGAAGCATTGTAGTAGAATTTTGATCTTCGGGGTTCCAATAACTGCAAGCAACCAATTTTTTTTTTTAGAGGATTGCTTGCTTGTGATTGGCAGCTTGCAATTTTGGTAGTCTTTTCTTTTGCATTGTTAAAGTTCGAAATTGGGAGATTTGGACTGTCGCAATCAACTACATGACGAGAATTCTATAAATGAGAACTTTTGACTGGGTGAACAAGTCTTTCCCCGACCCGACAATTCAGACCCGTTATAGTTCTGGACGATGGTGTGAAAAAATTGACATAAAAAATATGAAAGAGTAAATAACAGAACACGATCGATCTCACTTTATTGAATCAAATTAATTTAATAAGGCAATTTGGGTTTCAATTAAAAACCATCAAATTCACCAACATTAATTGCTAACACAAGCTCATTCACAAGCCAACATCAACCAAAACAATCAAATTTACCGAACATTGCTAACACATTCATTAGAATTCTACATGCATGATACGATGACATGAACAGCCGCAAAAATAAATAAACCAAATAAACACAATAAGATATGATCCCAATAGATAAAATTACGTAGATCTATATATATATATATATATATAGAGAGAGAAAGAGAGAGAGAGAGAGAGAGAGAGAGAGAGATGCGGCAGAGGTGATTTGGAGATTATTACCGTAATAGATATGTAAACAGTGAGACTGAACTACTACTATTATCTTGATTCTTGCGGTCATCCGCTATGTTGTGGGCTTGATATTGTTTGGTTCTTGGCAATGAATCACCAGTGCGGATGTGGGGACGCGAGTGTGAGGTTCGACAATTTCTCAAAATTAAGAGTGCGAGTGTGGCGGGTACTTATGTAAAAGTTCTAAAAAATGTATTTTATATAGTATTTATATACTACTATTATACTATATAAAAATTATTTTACCACAATTTTTTTTCTAATGAAAACACAAAAAACACATAAATTATTTGCTTAATAAAAAACAATGTAATTCTACTTTCAACAAAACTACAAACAAGCAAATTAATATTAGACGTTAATAAGGTCTTGCACAAAAGTACTACAAAAGTACTAAGGCACACTAAAGTACTCCCTAACAACTAAGTGCGCGTGCGACACAATTTTTGAAGCACTAGTGCTTCGTAGGTTCTTGGTGAGGGAAAAGACTCGAGCAGCACATATCCAATGTTTTTTGTTTTGTTTTGTTTTTTTTTTTTTTTTTTTTTTTTTTTTTTTGTTTTTTTTGTGTTGTTCTAACGAAATGTTTTAGAATTCTTTATTTGGGAGAATTAATTAACAGTCATTGTGTAGAACTGATTTAGGAGATTAGTCCAATCTATTTTTTTTTTCAAACTAATAAGGACATGAGTTTTTTTAATTGTTTGACATTATTAGTCTTTTGTTTAAACTGAAAATAAGGATATTGACAAATTTACCTTCATTTTTACACGTAGAACATATGCTGGTAATGCCACCTCAGCAAGCATCCTTAAGCAATTTTTTTTTTTCAAACTTGAAAATGCCATAACTTTCAAACTACAACTTCATTTTGAATAAAATGTATATATTTGTAATCTAGAAGAAAAAATCTATCAAACAAGATCCACTGTGACTAGGAAAAAAAAATTCATGTCACTGTCGAACCTCTATAACGTAATGTCACTATCTTTTGCGACAGTGACATGGTATTGCCTTTGAATTTTTTGTTATTATTTTATTTTTTATTTTTTGCATTTGATGATATGTTACTAACTGGACAATAATGTAAAGGCAAGTAACATTTGAAAATTGGCCATCATTTTGCAATTATTGGGTCAACTTGAAGAAATTTTTTTGTCGACGACATATTACTGTTTCTTTGTTCAATACCATGTTGCTAATCTTTAATAGTATGTTATTGTCTTTCGCATAGGAACGGTTTTTAAAGACAACAACATCTACTAAATGACCCTAAATTTTTACAATTTTTTGCGACAGTAACATGTTATTCTCTTTGTAAAAACGTTTAGTTTTTTTTATAATATGTTACTGCATTTAGTTGGACAGTATTATAAATGCAATATCATCTGATAAAATGGTCATGATGTTGCAATTATTTGGTCAATTTGAAGAAATATTACTATCGACAGTACCATGTCACTCTCTGTACCGAGGCATAACCTTAAAGACAGTATTATCGGCTAAAATGACCATAATTTTGTGATTCTTTGGCTGTTTTGAATTAAAAAAAAAAAAAAAAAACAAATTCTATTCGGACAAATTTTTCGAGATCTACACAATGGAAGTGTTGGTGTTACAAAAAAAAATTAAAATAAAATAAAATAGTTTCGATACCCGTTTTTGAGTTGCAAAATTTTGATTTTTTTTAAAAATAATTTATTGTGCATGTTTTGTAAATCACGGATATATAAAATTTATCGAAAAACTGATTTGTAATATTTTGATAGTTATGACATTTTGAAGATTGAAAAACTTAAAAATAAATAAACTGTGTGTTGGGAAGTTGCTGAAAATAAGTGGAGAGACGTGTTAATAGCATTTTAGGGTCAATTTAGTCCAAAAAAATCTCAAGGACTTCGAACATGAAAAACAAAGCGCGTGGACTTATTGCATAGTTTTGGTCCATATTAGGGAGCTATGGGCGACTGTCCCTTGTTTATATTAAAAAATGGGTTAATTACAGTTTACCCCTTGTAGTTAGCGACATTTTCACTTTACTCCATCGTGGTTCAAAAGTGGACACTTAACTCCTCTGAGGTTTCGGACTAAAGAGAAATTGTTAAGATTTTCCTCAAAACTGATAAAAATTCAAAAATTGACATATGATATTATAATAGCTTTAAGCATTTAAACAAGTATTCGTTTAAGCATATAATGACATCTAAATCCAAATCATATTAACTCGACTCTCGTTGGGCCTTACTTTTATACCAGACCCAGCTAATACAGGACTTTTATTTGTGTCCGCGTTTGAACACCTTTCTACCTGTGAGTTCATAACCCTATCTTAAACTATTTTATACATTAATTATCATAAATTAATACATATTAATATATTAATATAAATTCCTTTTTCGGATATGTATTACGGAGCTGATCACGAGATTGTCCGTCAACCATACTACCATAATTGAAATGGGAAACGGTCAGACTCAACTACTACGATGATCTTTGATTCTTGCGGGTGCTCGCCTTAGTCGCCTATCGTCTATCCGAGAGTGAGAGTGGAGAATTCCAGAGGAATTATAAGTGAAGGGTACTTACGTAATTTTATGTAATAGACTGGATGCGGTCCTGGATTGCCGTCGACCCTTAAAAGCCCCGGGCCCAGCCCAAGCCCCAGTCCACCCCGAATTTGTCAAAGTCAAGACACTTAACTCTGTTTGAGACACTTAACTTCCTCAAAGTCAACACCTAACTATGTTGGGAAATTACACAAACTTGTGTGGCCCAAATTGTTCAAGACAATAACTCTCGCAAGGGAAAATTATTCAAAGTAATCTTTAAAAATTTAAAAGTCAAATTGATTTTATCATTTTGTGAAAAGAACAAATGAGGTGAAATATCAAATTTATCCCAAAAAAGAATCTCACCCAGCACAACACGCACTCCCCACTCCCCCTCGACGAACATATTAAAAGAAATAATATAGTGTGTCGCTCGCACTGTATAAGTGGTCACACCATAGTAGCTCCCATTTCAAATTTTTTTTTTTAAATTTTAAAACTCAATAACTTTTGACCTATGACTCCGTTTTTTTACAAATTTTGAACCGTTGAAATCGTGTCGACGAAAGCTACAAAACTAGTAGTACCATTGTTTATATATGTTTTGAGCAAAAAAAAAAATCGATTTTTTACATGCCTTATTCTAAACAAACCAAATGAAATTTTCACTTAATATTCGTGTACGGGTTAAGTAAAATTTCACTTAATATTTGCAAATGTCAAGTTATTATATTTTGTGACACCGTTCCCGCGAATATTATTATTATGTTTAGCATGCATTATTAATTATATAATAATATTGAAAATGCATATGTGATGTGCGTTTTGACCCACTGAGTTGATTATGTGTATCCATTTGGGAACTCAGATGTGGCCAATGTGGCAGTCCCGATTGGGACATGTTAAAAGAGTCCCTGTGTGATGGGGAATCACTTTATGTGCTTAAATGGTTATTATGAGCGTATGTGAAATATTTTTATATTCAAAAAGTAAAAAAAAAAAAAAAAAAAACATGCCTCCTACGCTCTTACATTTTTGCAGTAACTTCCCTCACACTCAGTGTAATCGCCTCTCTCATACCATAGATCCTATTTTTTCACGTTTTTAAAAATTTTTTTTTAGACTTATTGTATAGTTATATATAGATTTTCATCAAAAAAAATTTCAATAATACCTATGCATAGCACAGGCTGACGCTAGGATATATAAATAGTAATGTATGTACCACATGGCACTCCCATGTTGTTGGGATGCCACATGGCATTGCAACACAATAGCATCATAGGTATAGATATACAACTGTATATATAAATCAAACAATATTCAAAAAGTAATAAATAAATATATAAAACATGATTCGTAGTAACTTCTCTCCAACTCAGTGTAACCGCTTCCCTCCCACCAGATATTCTATTTTTTCATGTTATAAAAAAAATTGTATATATATACATATATATATGTATATATTATTTTTACAGACTTCGTGGGTAAATAGATTTTCCAAAAAAATTTATAGGGTAAATATCACCTACCTCCCTTGATGTTTGACCTAATAACACTTCATCCATCTACGTTTTAGAACTAACACTTACCTCCCTTATTTTTGAATTTCAGTAACACTTACCTCCCCTCCGTTAACACACCGTTAGAAAAACTAACGGAATGACAATGACATCACTTAGTAACAATCTAAAATACCAAAATTACGATTCCTTTTGACAAAGACATCACTTAATAACAATCTAGAGCACTCATGAATCTGGGAGTTGTTCAGGGCCAAAATTGTCACAACTGCAGAACCGAAAGTGTTCAGAGTGACTATGTGCGAGTTCTATTGTCTAGGTTTACGCCAAAGCCTGAATAGTTTAAGACATCATTGTCGCGCCTGTCCCAAAGGTGGGGGGCGGTCCCTTCGCGGGTCGCGACCGTTTCGTCGGAGGACGTGCAAAAGAGTGTGAAAAGTGGGAGTAGGGCCGAGTATAAGTTTCAGAGTCGCCAGCTAACCTTTATTCGGGAGTTAGGATCCCTGCAAAGATAATCGACACGATCATCTTTGACTTTTGAAATACGTTTCGGAAAAGTAAGGCCCTTTAAAAGTATGACTCGAATAGTCATGCGAAACCAGAGTTTTTGAAATGGGTTCGGGGACTCGATTATGTCTAGGGAAGGTGTTAGGCACCCTCGAGCATCCGTGACACACGGTTGCCGATTTTAGTGGTTTTCATAGTAGTGGGGCATAAGTAAGATGTAGTAGAATACATATACAAGAAATTAAACTCGAGCGTCCGTGACACGCAGTTGTCAATATATATATATATCGACTCGAGATAAGTAAAAGATATTTAGAATGTGAGAAAGTATTAGTAGTGGATGGTTATGGCCGCACCCTAGTAAGGGTTGCATACGTATCTCGACTCGAGAATTAGGCCGTACATAGTTCTGTGCTGTGTATGTGTATGAGTGTTAGGTCGATCTAGACCATGAGTGTGTAAAATAATGTTTTGAGTAAAGTCGGTGTAGCTAGGAAACTTTAACCTGTATGGTGTAGTCCTAGACTTTAACCTTGAGAAAGAAGTGGGATATGAGAAAGTGTTTTGAGTAAAAGTCGGAGTAGATCGACCGTGTGATGAGTTATTTTTTGTATTTTTGTTTTTATGATTTTTTGTCTTTTTGTTTTATGTGCCGGAAGTAAGGATCGGTGCCCAGGTAATAAAAAAGTGTGCCAGAAGTAAGGGTCAGTGCTCAGTGATTTGAAAAGTATACCGAAAGTACGAGTCAGTGTCCAGTGAAAAAAGAGTCTACAGGAAGTATGGATCGGTGCCCGGTGATTTGAAAAGTATACCAAAAGTACGGGTCAGTGCCTAATCAAAAAAGAGTGCACCGGAAGTATGGGTCGGTGCCCGTGATGTAAAAAGGGGTGATGTGAAATATTTATCGGAAGTATGGGTCGGTGCCCAAAGGTAAATATGTATACCGGAAGTATGGGTTGGTGCCCTTTCGAATGGAGAGACGTACCAATTTTTGGTGTTCTCTAATTTTAATCAACAAATATCTATAACAGGAGATAAAATGCAGCCAGGAGGGTCATTAGATCTCCTTCCGGCTGACACAGGACATAAAGTCTAATCGGGTGGAGTTCGAAGGTCTCCTTCCGATTGGCACAGAATATTGCAGTTTGATAAAGTTCAGCCGGGTGGATCATTAGATCTCCTTCCGGCTGACGCAGGATATAAAGTTCAATTGGGTGGAGTTCGAAGGTCTCCTTCCGACTGGCGCAGGATATAGCAGTTTGATAAAGTTCAGCCGGTCATTAGATCTCCTTCCGGCTAACGCAAGATATGAAGTCCAATCGGGTGGAGTTCGAAGGTCTCCTTCCGACTGGCGCAGGATATAACAGCTTGATAAAGTTTAGCCAGGTGGGTCGACATTAGATCTCCTTCCGGCTAACGCAGGATATAAAGTCCAATAAGGTGGAGTTCGAGGCCTCCTTCCGACTGGCAAAAAAAGGAAAAGAAAAAGACGGAATATCCAACCAGTGGATTTATAGGGAGCCCAGACCACT
The DNA here is from genome assembly GCA_033977485.1 of Hydrangea macrophylla. Classification (NCBI taxonomy): domain Eukaryota; kingdom Viridiplantae; phylum Streptophyta; class Magnoliopsida; order Cornales; family Hydrangeaceae; genus Hydrangea; species Hydrangea macrophylla. The sequence goes on along the minus strand of CM066999.1, from coordinate 19,554,525 downwards.
AAGAGTATGAGTTTGAGGGAGTTACCTGTGCAGAAGAAGCTATTTGAAATTCAATCGATGTTTGTTGAGAATGAATGAAAGAAATCCGAGAAGCGTTGCAGAAATAATCCGAGAAGACCCAAGTCGTATTTCGACACAAAATCGACTTAAATGGACGTTATGGTTGGGTCTGAAAGGGCCGGAATGGTCAAGATGTACCGTACGTTTGAATAGTAACCGTATGTATACTGTATGTATGAATAGTACCCGTATGTATGAATAGTACCATATGTATGAATAGTACCATACATATGAATAGTACCCATACGTATACTATATGTATGACATTAGAGGTGCTTATAATGGAGTTTGGATTTCATTTGGTTAATGTAGCCAAACAGGGCTTAGGAGAGGAGAAAGGTTAGGGATTCCCAAACAAAACTTAAGGGAGAGAGTGAATTAGCAATTTTTTTGGATGGAAGGGGGGGGGGGGTAGACCTCCTATTTATAGGAAAAAATATGATTTAAAAAATAATTAATTAAAAAAATAATAATAATAAAGTAATAAATATCTAGATATTTGTGTGTGTGCGCCGCGTTCTCTGGGATTTTCAGAAAGCTACGCAGTTGAAAACTGGTCTCTCGACTAACACATAATTTTGAAGTCAGAATTGGATTTTTAAAACGTTGTTTGGCCCTCATTCGGCACCTGTTATGGTAGAACGAGCCAATCGAGGTGCACTGTCCAAAATCCGGTGTCGGAATGAGACGAAATTACATGGATCTGTAGACACCCCGATTTTGACCGACCGTCGGATTTAGGAAAGCGTCACCTCCACGTCCGATGATGATGAGGACCAAAAGATCCGAAGTATTCCAAGCTCTTCAGAAAGTTCTCCAAACGCATTAAAATTTCACAGAAAGAAAAGGAAATACCAGGTATTTAGGAGAATTCAGGTATAAAACATCACTTTTGGAAAAGATCTTCAAAAAATAAGTTTTTTTAAGGAAAAAGAGAGAAGAAAAGGCCTAAAAGGGGAAGTTTAGCAGAAGCCGGCACACGGCGGTTATGTGCGGCACTCAGTGAGTATCGTACGGCACTCATAGAATACCGGAACGACTCTCACTAAGTGCCGCCGATATTTTCTGACTGCCGTCTACTTTTAAAGTCCGTATTTTGTGGTACAATACGTATATGTATGCGGATAAAAACAAGAAACTGATAAAGTATGGTTGACAAAAACGCGGCAATCAATAAATTGGCGCGGCTCTCAGTAAGTGCCGCGCGGCAGTCATGGAATGCCGCAGCGGCAGTCACGGAATGCCGCAGCGGCAGTCACGTAGTGCCGTAGCGGCATCCACTGACTGTCGCACAGGACTTTTGACTGCCGCCCTGTGCAGCAGTCTGTCTATTTTCAGGAGGTACGTATTGTACCACCAAAGGAGACATTTACACCTGTCTTTTTACTCCGAATTCACTGAAAATACTTGGTAATTTTGTCTATAAAAGAGGGGGGATCTTCCTTGGGAGATAGACAAGACAATATACAAGAATATACAAGAGGTAGCTACTATTACACTAACACATATTTTGAGAGAGAAAGAGAGAGTTTAAAAAAAATTAGAGAGAAGAGCTTGGAAGATCTTCAAAGGAAAGAAGCTTTGAGGATAGTTTGGAGGTGACCCTCTAATCTTAGTTGTGTTTTCTTTCTTTTGCGCTTCTAATCTTCAAGTCATTTAGTTTTTCTTGATTAAGTTTTAGAGTTTGTTAAGTAAACTTGGAAGTCCTTGTTTCTAATTCTTTGATCCTTCTTCTATTTTTCTTGTTTATGTTTTTCTTTTAAGATTCTTGGAGATCTTCAATATCTCTCTTGAAAGCTCTTGAGTTTGATGTTTTGAATCTCATGTAAGCTTATACTTCACATGGGAGTCAAAGTTTGATCATCATTTCATTTTATAAGCAAATAGATGGATCCAAGTCCATACTTATGACTTGGGTCCTCTAGCTTGATGTTTCATGGAATCCTTTCCATATTCCTTTGAGACTCATAATTATTAGTCATATCTTCATCTCCAATGACAATCAAGTGGTAGGAGAAAATATTTTGGGTATAAGCTCATCTCCATGGTTTAGATTCATTATCTTGGGATTTCATAGAAGTCTACTCATACTTCATTTAAAATCTACAAGTATAAAAGTCTTTAGCCTCCAATGACCATCAAGTGGTAGGAGAAAATGGTTTAGTTTAAGTCCAACTTCATGGTTCAATAGTTGGGGTTAACCAATAAAAGTTGAACTTGACAATGAAACAGTGGATTCATAAACCAGTTTTGATAAAAGATTTTTAGTTCGAAATCTAACCGTTGAAATTAAGTGAAACCAACGGGAAAGTGTCAATAACTCAAAGTTCTACCACTGTAATTTTTGTTTCAAGGAGATTTCATGTTTAAAATGGTTTGGTCATGAGTTTTGTGAAGTCACTACAATCTGCCCAGAGTTTCAGCACAACAACATTCTTTTGAAATAAGTAAATCGAAACCTTAATAAAGTATTTGCGACCCAAAATAAATTTTTCTAAGTAGATTAATGTGTTAGGAAATCACCCTAAAAAGAAAAAAGCATTTCTGATCTTTTTGCTATTTTTAAAAAAAAGTGCAAGAACTCTGGACAGAAGGTTGTAGAATGTTGAGTGATGTCTGGTTTTTGTCCAATTCCCGGAGATCCAACCGTTGAAACTTTGATTTTCTTTTTGGATTAAGATCCAACCGTTGGAAGTATGGTTTTTCCATTTGTTTAGATCTGGTCTGCTCTCTGTAATTCACAAAAAACTGCTACTGTTCTTGTCTAATCTTATTATTTCAACTCAAATGGTCTCCTAATGTCTTGGGACCCAAATCATGTTTTGAATAATGATAATTTAGCTTAAATTCAGAGGCTAAGTGATCCAAATTAGTGAATAAATCCATGTTTTATTCTTGTTCACATTCATTCATTCATGTACCTTAATGCTTATGATTAGAACTAGCTATTGGATAAAATTGGATTTCATGCTTGCTAGATCTAAGCTAGAGAATTAGGATTGATTGTTTTTTTATATCATATTATCTTGTATATCATGTGAACTAACCCTTTGTTTTGTAGCGCTATCAAGGTACGACTTCTTGAATTCCTTTTGAGTTTATTGTAATTTTTTGATTTTATCGATTTTTCAATCTCATGCACGACACCGTAGAATTAGGATTTACCTTATGTGAATACATGTGATTAGAGACTCTTTTAGGATTTTATTTTTGTTTGTATGCATTGCACGTTTAATATCGCTGCTGGATCCTGGGTAAGTTTTCTTGTTCCCTATTACATATCATATTGCTTGCTACTTGAAATATGTGGTTTTTGAATGATATTTTATCAATTGTAATTTTACACCCCTTTGGACATGCTTTTGTAATGTATATGTATATATGTATTAGTTGGGGCATGCTTAGATTAATAAATTCGATTAAAAGGATGTTGAGTAGAGGCCTATCGCAAGATAGGATGAGAGAGGGTGTTTTAGTCCGATGGGCTCCTTCTTCTCTCATTCCATAATCCCCGGACCTAGTTAATCTTTGATTTCGCAAAAGATCAGTTCCCTTTTAAAATGGTTTCTTAATTTTTCTTTTAAAAAAAAAATTAAGTGGTGACTCATTTGTTTTTGAATTCGAAATTTAGAAAAGATTTTAAAAGAAAAGCTGTGGGTAAGAAGATGGCGATATCCACAATCTGACGACCCTGCTGGGGATCGAACCCAGAATCTCTGGTTTCGCAGACCAGAATTCTGATTTTGGGTTCACTTGAAGATTAGACTTGAAAGCATCCTTTTAATCGATTTAATTAATCTTTGTATGCCTGTTGCATCTCACTTGCATGTCCAGCCAGTCGATTACACGAAAAATTTGACCTTGGAGGCTCGGGGCAACCCGGTCGGTCAAGTTATCATGGGACTGTGTGATCACCCTTGATCTCATACCGTGATTTGGTATATTAAGCATCCTATCGAATGTGTGTCAAGGGTCCCTTATTTGAGCAAAACCCAGCTTTTGCATAGTAGTTTCTATAGAGCCTTTCAATCTTAGGAAATCAACCCTTGATTAAGATTATGTGCTAGGGAGTTTTGTATGCCCGGAAGGGATTACTTGAGATGATGACGATACTTGCTTGATGAAAGACGTATAATCTTTTAATCACCTTTTAGCAATGTCTCCTCATGTTCCACGACATTTGGGGAACATGCCGAACCCTGATTATAAGATTATACTTCTTATATCATGTTTAGCTAAGCATCATTGACCTTGTATGTATCCAAATTCATGAAAAGTACGGTGATAATCCGATCATGTGATCCTTCTGCCCAAAGAATTTTAAATCCATCTTTAAAAGCAAACAGATTTTTGCCATCTTTATTCCAAAGTTTTCAATCGTTTTTTCAAAAAATCTTTGGAGTTCACTTTTTTTTTATTAAAACTCCAAATTAATTACCTTTGTTAAGGTACATTTTCACATGATCATTTTCTAAGGAAAAATCCAAAATCTTGGGAATTGTTTTTGAAAAAAAATGCTCTTCAAATGAATTTTAAAGCAAAATTTCAATCCAATCATCTTCATTGAGAAATGTTTTCACATCCTCATTTTTTAAATAAAGAATTCAAAATTCTTGAGAATTGTTTTGAAAGATCTCATCGTCCTAAACAAATGCTTTTCAAATGAATTTCGAAAAATTTTAAATACCCAACCTTTGAAAGGGTAGTGGGGATCACAATGAAAGGAGGAATTATTGCACTTGACATGGGTGAGGATTTTATGTGCTTATGTGTTTACCTGTTAGGATTAGAATTTTCCTTTGCTTTGGCATACAGAGTAGGCACACACACACTTGCATTTCATTCGTGTGCCATATGTGCAGTGCACACATCAAATCATAAGAGCATGTACATTTTGCGCTCTAACCAATCGATATCATTACATACGCGTAGCGTACAAACTCACAACATCTTCTTCCCAAGTAAGATCAAAGTCCTTTAAAAATCCCTTACTATTTAATCCTGCATGCGGACCTTTTTCCTATCTGTTTTTTTTTAGAAAGAGTGGAACAACCAGATCCCCTTAGTAAGGACACTTCTAATCTTCTTGGGTTTATCTCTCTTAATTAGAGGAGGTCATGGACCATCATGTTGAGACATACCCACCAATGGCCCACAGAGCTTTGGAGGAGAAAGTGAGCAAACTGCAAGTCGTTGTTGAACAACAAGATTCTAGGGTGAAGCAATTGGAGGGGGTCATGCTTGAGTTCATTCAATTATTGAAAGATCAAATGGGCCCTGATAAGGAAAAGACGGATCAGAGAATAATGGATTGCTTAAAGAAGCACCAACAGGCATGTCTAGACCCACCTGTGCACCGAAGCCCATGTCCAAACCTAACCTATCACCAAAGTCCATACCCAAGCTCAACCATTCACCAAAGCCCACATCCAGGCCCAATCCCGACTAACCAAAGAGCTATTCCAAGTTCACATCTCAACCCAAAAACCAACTCAAGCTCAAAGTCAAATTCAAAATCAAACCAAGCCCGCAAGCCGAGGACCTTCACCAACCTTGGCATGCCATTATCCATGGCTCTTGATCACCTTGTCAAGAATGATCACCTCAACCCCCTGAACCCAAAGCCACTACCAAATCCCTTACCCCACAAATGTGACCTGTCTTTGCACTGTGCCTACCATCAGACCCCTGGCCATATAACTAACTATTGCATGAAACTCCGCCATGATATCCAAGATCTCATTGAGCATAAAATCATCACTCCTTTGCTGAACCCACCGAGTGGCATCTGGCATGACATACAATCTTTTCAATCACTGCCATCGCTGAATATTCTCAAGGGATTCGTTGCCTCCATGAGTGCGTAACATCCAACTGGCCCCGACTCAATCAGCAGAATCAAAAAAGGCATTGACAATACTCGATATGAGTCAGAGAAGGGCCATTCGACTGAAAAATGGGCCATAAGGGCAGATGATGTTCCTACAAAGATACAGAAGGGGAATGATGAACCTGAGGAAGATGCTAGTGAGGTAATAGTGTTTAGAAATGCTACTGCTGAATCAAATGTGGATGCTCTTGGGGACCCAATAAATTGAAAATTATCTGTGACACTCCAATTGAGACCAAGTCAAGTCTGGTAGTCGAGTTATGTTAGGTTGGAGTCAAATGTCAAGTCCAGTCGAGTCTTCTGGTCAGTCTATTATCAAGTTTGTTTGCAAGTCTTTGTTGAGTTTATCGAGTCGAGTGATGTAATCCTCCTTCCCTACTAGTTGAATAAAATCTCATTTTTCTTGATTCAGTGTGCTATGTCGTGAATGTATGGATCGTTAAGACCAAAAAAAAAGAGAGAGAGAGAGAGAGAAGAAAAAGTCACTTTTTCAAACGATCATGAAAACTACTTTGTTAATAAATCTTTGCATTGAAAAGGATCCCCAAGTAATCAAAGAAAATTTTGTGCCAAAACTATGGAGGAGTAGAGAATTGATTAGCTTTACTTTAAGAATTTAAAGATGCTCTTGCTCAATCTTGAAAAGATGAACTTGGAACTTGAAGCTTGCTCACCATCCCCTTTTCTAAAAGATGGGCCCAACCATGGGCCCAACCATCTTTGCACTGTGCCTACCACCAGACCCCTGGCCATATAACTAACTATTGCATGAAACTCCGCCATGATATCCAAGATCTCATTGAGCATAAAATCATCACTCCTTTGCTGAACCCACCGAGTGGCATCTGGCATGACATACAATCTTTTCAATCACTGCCATCGCTGAATATTCTCAAGGGATTCGTTGCCTCCATGAGTGCGTAACATCCAACTGGCCCCGACTCAATCAGCAGAATCAAAAAAGGCATTGACAATACTCGATATGAGTCAGAGAAGGGCCATTCGACTGAAAAATGGGCCATAAGGGCAGATGATGTTCCTACAAAGATACAGAAGGGGAATGATGAACCTGAGGAAGATGCTAGTGAGGTAATAGTGTTTAGAAATGCTACTGCTGAATCAAATGTGGATGCTCTTGGGGACCCAATAAATTGAAAATTATCTGTGACACTCCAATTGAGACCAAGTCAAGTCTGGTAGTCGAGTTATGTTAGGTTGGAGTCAAATGTCAAGTCCAGTCGAGTCTTCTGGTCAGTCTATTATCAAGTTTGTTTGCAAGTCTTTGTTGAGTTTATCGAGTCGAGTGATGTAATCCTCCTTCCCTACTAGTTGAATAAAATCTCATTTTTCTTGATTCAGTGTGCTATGTCGTGAATGTATGGATCGTTAAGACCAAAAAAAAAGAGAGAGAGAGAGAGAAGAAAAAGTCACTTTTTCAAACGATCATGAAAACTACTTTGTTAATAAATCTTTGCATTGAAAAGGATCCCCAAGTAATCAAAGAAAATTTTGTGCCAAAACTATGGAGGAGTAGAGAATTGATTAGCTTTACTTTAAGAATTTAAAGATGCTCTTGCTCAATCTTGAAAAGATGAACTTGGAACTTGAAGCTTGCTCACCATCCCCTTTTCTAAAAGATGGGCCCAACCAGTCTAAAGTCATAAACTTGGTCCTTGATGGTAGCCAGATATTTTGAATGAACTTCTTCTTCCAAAAAAATAATAAAAGAAAATAAAAAAAAAAAAAGAAAAAGAAAAAGAAAAGAAGAAAGAGCTCGCTAGGATGAAAACCCGGAAGGGCGCCTAGGCAAAAGATTAGAGCACAAAAAAAAGAAAAAAAAAAAAGGAGAGAGAAAGAGCTCGCTAGGATAAAAACCCGGAAGGGCGCCTAGGCAAACGTTAAAGCACAAATAAGATGTGTGTTGATCTCAAAAATCCTAATCCTAGCCAGTCAAAATCATAAGAGATAGTAAGGTAGAGAAAAGAAAGGAAAGAGAAAAGAAAAGGCAGAGAATAGATAAGATTGAGAATTCTTGAGCATTTCAAAGTAGATCATTGGCACATGAACTATCTCAAGGCTTTGTGTTGTTCTAAACAAAGAAAATAGATTGGAAATGAAAAGAGGGACTTATCAGCTTCAAAATTTTTGTGAGAGGCTCAAACACTAAGTGAGCCTAAAACAATACAGAGATATCTTTGAAAAAAAAAAGCAAAAAATAAATAAAGATTTGAAGGGCTGATATTACTTTGTGAATATGATAGAGTATGAATAAAACGTGATGAGAGTTGTAAAGATTAACTGGCTAGTGAAAAGGATAAAGAATCAACCGTCAAATAAAAGAGAAGAAAAGAAAAGAAAAGAAAAGAGGAAAGAGAATAGAATAAAGGAAAAAGTAGTTCATCATGCTACACAAGGGATACCACAAGTGACATGCACTCCCTAGACCCAAATGGCAACATGGCTCGAAAAGCCCACCAATTCTTGAAGCCTAATTCTTTCAAGGACTCCAGAGTACTTGAACTACACTCGACCTAATACTAGGCAACCTATCTGGTTCTGTCATCACCCCATCATCTCATGCTATCTTTCTTTCAGGCCTTGGCCGAACTACTTTGGACCTGATTCCCGCTCAGGGATAAGTAGGCGAACCTCCCAAGGTTCTCGGTCCATAGCCATCCCTAAACTGTGAGCAACACCCTTTTGCGCCTTTGGTTTCCTTCCTTCAGACTAGGGGCGAAATTACATTTGCCTGAAGCCACATATATATCGCCAAACCAGGGGCAAACTTCCTTTGTTGAAAATCCCTTTAATCATAGAAGCAAGCCCCTAAGTCTCTTTCAAACTAGGGGCAAACTTTGTTTGCAAAAATCCCTCTATACCAGAGGCAAGTTCTCAAGTAATTGAGTTTGTTTTGAAAAGATTGAAATAGAGTGTCTTTCATTCTATAAGCTAAAGCACTAATTTAAAGCACATTCTAGATGGACAAAGAATTCGCTAAATCGAAAAGAGGAAGTTTTCAAAGTTTAGATTTATCAGCAAAGCACTACCGTTTGTGAGATGATGAATAAATGAAAGGTGAGATGATACATTATTCACAATGAAAGCACATTAAATCATGATAATATAGAGTTTAAGTCAGTCGTCTTGCGTAAATTGCTTTGTGAAGTATGTCCTCCTTTGATGAATCAATAATGGTCTCAAATGTGTGGGTTTAAGATGATGAATAAAGATTTGAAAAGTCTCCATAAGCATACGAGCAGAAGTTTCGAACACTATCACATCATGGTGCTAAAATGGCAATATAAGAAGAAGAGTCCAAGACTAGGGGCAAAGGTGATTTCCCTCTTTTGACAGAACCGATATGTTTCTTCCAAAGGCCCGCAAATGCCAAAAAAATCATGCTTTCAAGAGACTACTAGGACATCACAGATCCCGTTAGCTCCATTCAAATTCTTTGAGTCCAAGGATTCCCCATTTTGTAAAATCAATTCCTTGAGTCCAAGGACTACCCATTTTTGTAAAACCATTTCTTTGAGTCCTAGGACTACCCATAAAAAAAAAAAAAAAAAAAAAAAAAAAAAAAAAAAAAAAACTAATTCTTTGAGTCTGTGTGACTCCATTTGTATAAAAGTAAAGTTTGTTGGGTCTGTATGACTCCGTTTGTGTAAAAAAGTAAATCTGTTGAGTCCGTGTGACTTTGATTGAATAAAGAAATGAAATTTCAAGTCCGCGTGACCCCGTCTTTGTGGAATATGAATTTTTGAGTCCGTATGGCTCCGTATATGAATTTTTGAGTCTACGTGACTCCGTTTGTGTAAAATATGAATTATTTATTTATTATTTATTATTTTTTAGTCCATATGACTTCGGGCTTATAGAATGTGAATTTTTGAGTCCGTATAAATCCGTGTTTAAGAGAAGTGAAATTTTTAAGATCATATGACTCTCCTTTTGTAAAATGTGAATTATTTGAGTCAGTGCGACTCCCCTTTGGAAATAGGAACTGCTTCAAGTCGAATCGACTCCCGACTTGGAAATGGGAATTGAGTTGAGTTGAACCGACTCCAGGCTCCCGATTTTGAAAATTTGAATTTGTTTGGGTCCAATTAACTCCTGATTCATGAGTTGGAAATAAATTGAGTCTGATTGACTCCTAGTTTTGTGAAGAAGAAATTCTTTGGGTCCGATCAACTCCCAATTTTGTGAAAGAGAAATTCTTTGAGTCTGATTGACTCCTGATTTTGAAAATTGGAATTTTTGTCGAGGCGATTTGACTCCAATTTCGAGATTTGAGATTCTTGTTGAATCAAAAATGATTCTGATTAAGAAAATTTGAAATGTTAACCCCCGATTTTGAGATAAATTTTTTTTTCTTTGAGTCCGTGCGACTCCTTTTGTATAAAAAAAGTGAATTTTTGTTGAGTCCGTGTGACTCCGTGAATTTCGTTGAGTCCGAGCAACTCCGTTGATGTAAAATGCAAATTTTCGAGTCTGAATGACTCCTTTGTTGTGGAAATACGGATCCATGGATCATAATGACTCTTTTGTTTTAAAAATGTGAATTTATGAGTACTTATGTAAGAAAATTGAATTTTTGAGTCCACATGACTACCTTTGTCTTATAAATTATTTCAATTGTGACTGCCTCTGTCAGAAAATTGAAGTTTTGAGTCCATGTGACTCCCTTTGAAATTTAAAGTCTCCGTGACTCCTTTTGTCAGAAAATTGAATTCTTGAGTCCGCATGACTCCTTGTGTAAGAAAGTTGAATTTTTGGGTCCACGTGACTCCTTTTGAATTTTTAAGTCTGCGTTACTCCTTGTGTAAGAAAGTTGAATGAATTTGAATTATTGAGTCCAAGTGCCTCCATGGATGTAAAATATGAAATTCGGGGAGCCTGAACCACTAGCCATAGGAACAGATCTGCAAGAAAGAGTGAGAAGAATCAAGTTCTTGAAAGGCTTAAGAGAAAAACATAGCAACACATGAAATGCTGTGGTGTTTAATCATGAATTTAACCAAAGGATAGGATCTTGATAATAGAAAGGAGTCAAATTGACTCCAATTTCTGTGAAATTGAAATCTTGATTCGATTTGACTCCTAGTTTTAGAAATTTGAAATTATTTTGAGTCAGTTTGACTCCGATTTTGGAATTAAAAATTCTTTTGAGTATGATTGACTCATGATCTGGAATTGGGAATTCTTTTGAGTCTGATTGGCTCATGTTTTTGGAATTAGAAATTCTTTTGAGTTTGGTTGACTCCCAATCTTGTAAAATAGAAATTCTTTGAGTTTGATCGACTCCCAATTTTGTAAAAATTCTCTTGTGAAATAGAAATTCTTTGAGTTCGATCGACTCCCAATTTTGTAAAAATTCTCTTGTGAAATAGAAATTCTTTGAGTTCGATCGACTCCCAATTTTGTAAAAATTCTCTTGTGAAATAAAAATTCTCACGTGAAATAGAAATTCTGTAAGTCCAATTTTGTGAATTTAAATTTCTTTGAGTCCGATTAACTCCTGGTTTTGTCTAATTTTGCGAAATAGGAATTGAATCAAGTCTGATTGACTCCTAATTTAGGATTTGAATTTGAATTTGATTTGAGTCAAATTGACTCCGAACTTGGTGAAATTAAATTTATTTGAGTCTGGCTGACTCCTGATCGAAATTTGAAAAAATTTTTTGACTACCAATTTTCTAACTGATTCTCGAAATTGAAGTGGATTTGAGTCCATTGGACCCCCGACTTTAAAAATTTGAAATAATTTAAGCCCATCGGGCTCCCGATTTAGAAATTTGAAATAATTTGAGTCTAATGTACTAGACTCCGAATTCTTGGAATGAAATTTGTTTGACTAAGAAGGGAATTTGTTGAGTCTAATGGACTCTCGATTTTATTTTAGAAATTGAATTGAATCGAGTCTGATTGACTCCAATTTTTGAAATTTAAAATTAAAATGAGCCAAATTGATTCCTATTTTGGTAAAATCTGGAGTTTGACTGACTCCAAATTTTTGAAATTTGAATTGAATCGAGTTTGATTGACTCCTGATTTTGAAAATTAAACTGAATTGAGTCTAATTGACTCCCGATTTTGAAAATTGAACTGAATTGAGTTTGATTGACTCTCAATTTTGGAAATTGAACTAAGCTGAGTCTGATTGACTCCGTATTATGGAAATTGAATCGACTTAAGTCTGACTGACTCTCGATTTTGAAGATGAAAATGAGAAAACATATTCGACGGGATGGAATGGCTGCTGATAATTAGAGAAAACATATCCGGGGGACTGAGTTAACTACGGATAACGATGAAACCGTGTCAGAGGGGCTGAGGTAACTATGGATCATGATGAGACCGTGTCCAGGGGGCTGAGGTAGCTACGGATAACGATGAGACCTTGTCCAGGGGCTGAGGTAGCTACAGATAATGATAAAACGGTGTCCATGGTGTTCGAGAGGCTGGGGTAGCTACAGATAACGATGAGATCGTGTCTGGGGGGTTGAGGTAGCTACGGATAATAATGAGACCATGTCCGAGGGGCTAAGGTAGCTACGGATAATGATGAGACTGTGTCTGAGGGGCTAAGGTAGCTACGGATAACGATGAAACCGTGTTCGGGGGCTGAGGTAGCTACGGAACTATGAGACCATATCCGAGGGGAACAAATAGACCATGTGCGGGGGGTTGAGGTAGCTACGGATAACGATGATACCGTGTTCGGGGGGTTAAGGTAGCTACAGATAACGATGAGACCGCATCCGGGGGCTGAGGTAGCTACAGATGACGATAAGACCGTGTCCGGGGGGCTGAGGTAGCTACGGATAAAGATGACAAACACTTATCTGGGGGGCTGAGGTAGCTACAGTCAATGAAGAACACTTATCCAGAAAGGGGCCGAGATGGCCACGAACAACGAAAAGCACTTATCCGGGGGGCCGAGGCGGTGACGGATAATGAAAACCAAGCATTAGAAACATTAGGCATGGAATGCGTCTATAAACATAGAAACAGTGTGGTTTCGAATCGTCGCATTTTGTTTGCATAGCATGAAGTATGAAATTGCATCAACTATCGTTATTTCATGAGCATGTGCATCACGATAGGATAGGTGCATTCATCTGCATGACTATCTGTGTTTGTATAGGTAGTCCCTTACCCGAACTACGTTCTGGTCTGATTCCCGTAGTGATACGTAGGTAGTGCACCACTGAGCACGACCAGCACTGACTATTTTTGTGCCCATTTTTGCAATGCATTTTTGTTTTTACTTGAATTCGACAGTTTGGTCAGAGGCTTGTCTTCACAGAGGCTTCGACATTTACTTGTAACACGTGTTGATTCACAAGCTCTGGAAGAGGGGGCACACTTTAGACACCCCGATTTTAACCAACCGTCGAATTCAGAAGAGGATTACCTCCAAAACAATGACGACAATGATCGACGAAAATCAGGGATCTTTAAAGGTGATTCGGGCTCTTCGAAAAGCTTCTCAATCTAAAAAGTAATAAAATTTGAGAAAGAAAAGGAAATAAAAAGGAATTTTGGGTGTGAAAATACGCATGGCAGAAAATATATATGGTTATATATACATATCTATGTGTTTCATTAAGAGAAAATGAATAACATAAGGAAAAGAAAAGAAAAAAGAAAATGAATTTTGGTTTTAAAAAAGAAAGAAAATAATTTCAAAAAAAGAAAATATGTATATAACAACTGCAAGCGCCCCCAGCACGCAGTGGCACTCGCTGAGTGCCGCGCTAGTAGTTCGTGAGTGCCAGACCGGCAGTCAGTGAGTGCTGCGGACAATTTGCCGAATGCTACCCGCTATAACAGTTTGTTTTTCTTAAGTACCTATTGAACACCCAAGGATCACACTTCATATTCAAGCTCATTTCAAATTTACTAATCTAGCCTCTCCCAATGGGTCTATATAAGGAGGTGTATGTCTCCATTGATTGAACAATTTTGGCAATTGAGAGTAAATTTGGTGAGCTTGAATAAGAATTGGAAGAAAAAGCCATTGAAGTTTGAGAAGCGTGAAGAAGAACTTGAAGATATTTGAATATCTTCATCAAAAACCTATAAAATCTGAGGATATTTGTAGGTAATCCTCTAATCTTAACATTAGTTTAGACCCAATTCAATCACAATTCATAGAATTCTGGAATTTTTTATACAATTTTCAAAAAGTCTCTTCCCACCTCATTTCATTACACACCACTTGAATTGTGATTGAATTCTCATCTACTTGCTGATTTGGATCTAGTTGATCATGAGTTAAGTTTTGAAATAAGCTTCTTAAAAGAAAATTTGCTTTGGATCATCATTTGACTTAGATTTTATTTCTCTTTGTTTATTTTCTTCTTTTGAGATTCATGAGACATTCAATATCTTACTTGAACTCTCTAATTTGGATCCTTTAATTTTCTGTAAATTTATGATTTACATGGGAATTAAAGTTGATCTTAGATATATTTAAACATAAGTGGTGGATCCAAGTCTATGTTCATGATTTGGGTCCTCAAATTTGAAGTTTCATGGAATTATTTCCATATTCCATTGAGATTCATGTGGATTAGGTATATTTAGTCTCCAAGGACCAATAATTTGTGAGGAGAGGTAATCAAATTAAGTCTTAATTCATCAAGGATCATCAACTTGAGAGAGGAATTAGGCTTAAGAAGAGCCAATTTTCATGGCTTGATGATTTGGGTTCAACAAAGAAATGACAATTCAACAATCGTGCAGTGATTCCAATGACGACTTGTGATCAAAGATTTTTAGTTAAATCATGATCCATTAAAATTTGATGAGACCAATTGGAATTTGTTCTTAACTCATAGATATACCACTGTAATTTTTGTTTTGATGAGATTTTATGGTTTTTATGGCTTGGTCATGGGTTTTGCAACCCAATTGTTCTCTGTTCAGAATTTCAGAACAGAGGACCCCTTTTAAAATGAATGGATCAGAGCCTTAATCAAACATTTTAAGCTTCAAATATTTTTTTATATGTATTTTTATGAGTTAATAAGATCCCCTAAAAAGATTAAAGAGATTCAGATTTGTTTACTATTTTTTGAAAATCACACAAGATTTCTGGACAGATAGTTTATGAATTCTGAGTAGTGTCTAGATATCATCCAATTCCCAGGGACTGGACTGTTTGATTCTTGATAGTATTTTTGGGTTAGACACTAGACTCACAAAGGCACAGCATATCCAAAAATCATTAAGATCAAACCATGGAAACCATGAGTTTCTTATTTTTGAATATATGATTCCTTCTTTGTAGTTCCTGAAATTCTGTGATAGATTTGATAAACCATGTAAATGATGATCCAAATGATTTTTCTATGCCCTAAGACTTAAGCTATGTTTTGAATAATTTTAATTAAGCTTAAATCTAGAGGCTAAATGATCTAAGTCAATGAATGATTCTTAGTTTGTTCATGTTCATGCATTCATTATCATCACATGTGTATTGATTTTTGTAATTTAGGACATTGTTTTGTAGTGTGATAAGCCATAATTGGTTGAGCCTAGTCATGGATTCATTTTAATCATGTTGAGATTGTATCATCTCTATATGGACATTACATTGGCTCCTAGTTGAGACTTGTATATCCATAGAGGTGTTGTGATTTCATCAAATTGGAAAGAATTCATGATTTTGTCAACTTTCTCCATGTTTGTTAGATTTAAGCTAGGAGTTTGGTATAATATTTAGGATTTGATATTATACTGTGTTCAAAGTATGTAGACTAACATTTGTTTTGTAGCGCTATTAAGGTATGGCTTCTTGAACCACCATTTATTTTTTGTTTTATTTGATTTTTATTGATTTTTGATTTCATGCATGACACCTTATATTAGGTTTTGCCTTATGTGTATATATATGTGTTTGAGAGTCTTTTTCTAGGTTTTATATTTTTGTTTGCATAGCATGTTTCTATATCGCATCTGGATCCCAGGTAAGTTTCCTTATTCTCTATTTGCACACCATTTTACTTGCTATGTGAATTACGTGGTTTTGTATGCCTTTTATCGTTCGTAATCTTGCACCCCCTTCGACATGCTTTTGAAATGTATATATATATTAGTTGAGGATATGCTTAGATTAATTATTCGATTAAAAAGGATGTTGAGTAGAGGCCTATCACGAGAAAGGATGAGAGGGGGTGTTTTAGTCTGTCGGACTCCTTCCCCTCTCATTCCATAATCCTCGGAACTAGAAATCTCTGTTTTCTAAAAGATCAGTTTGCTTTTAAAAAAGTTTCTTAATTTTCCCTTTAAAAATGAAGTGACGAATTTTATTTGAATTTGAAAAAGTTAAAATGTGGCTAGCCTGCGATATCTACAATCTGACAACTCTGTTGGGGATTGAACTCAAAACTCTAGTTTCGCAGACCAGAATTCAGATTTTGGGTTCACTCGAGGATTAGACTTGAAAGCATCCTTTTAATCGAAGTAATTAATTTTTGTAATCCCGTTACATTGCACTTGCATGTCTCGCCAGTCGGTTGCACAGAACTGTGACCTTGGAGGCTCGGGGCAACCCGGTCGGTCAAGTTACCATGGAGCCATGTGATCACCTTTAATCTTGTACCATGAGTTGGTATATGAAGCATCCTATTTTATATGGAGCAACTAATTGTCATGCCACTGAACTTTTGTAGTCACATGGCCTTATGTAATTGATGTGTCACACCACGTCAACATGGTAGGATAAATAGATAAGAGATTTCAATTAGATACAACTTCAATTTGAAGAATTAAATAAATAGTCATTAGGGTTTAAAAGTCTATTTAAAGAGCTAAAAATTGAATTTTGGATTGATGTAAGGTAATTAATCAATTCAACAATGCTAGGGGCACTAACAAATGGCACTAACACTCACACCCATTCTATCTCTCTTCTAGTGGCACTTTAACAAATTTCACTAACACTCACATCCACTCGATCTCTTAATCAATTCAACAATGCTAGGGGCACTAACAAATTGCACTAACACTCACACCCACTATCTCTTAATAAATTCAACAATGCTAGGGGCACAAACAAATTGCACTAACATTCACACCCACTCTATCTCTCTCCTAGTGGCACTCTAACAAATTGCACTAAAACTCACACCCACTCTAGGTGTGATAGAGTGGGTGTGAGTTTTAGTGCAATTTGTTAGTACTCCAAATATTACTCTTAATCAATTGGGCAAATTACACTGACCTCCCCTGAGGTATCTGACAAGTACAGGGACCTCCCCTGTGTTTTCAAAAATTACACTCACCTCCCTTCTATTTTGAAAATGACTGTTATACCCTTGGATAAATCATCAAAAAAATTATCCACTATCTTTTAAAAATGAAAAAAAATAATACTAACAATTATGAAAAAAAAAATTTAAAAATCATCGACAAAATTTTAGTATATACCAAATCAAGCTTTTACTAATATTTTTAAAAAAATATTAACAGTAAATTTACAAAACATAAAAATTATCTACTACCACTTTAAAATGAAAAGAATAATAACAATATTGAAAAAAAACATCAACAATTTTTTTTTATAAAAAACATGAATAGTTATATTATATTTTTGTTTGCTTCATATTTTTAAAATTGTGAACTTGCTTCCAACACTGTGAATGAGCTGCTTCAATGAAACTTAATTAGTACACGCATTGCGCGGTCATTGCCCTAGTGTGTGTGTATATATATACATATAAGATTCCACTGAGCATGTTTTTTTTTTTTTACAAAAGAAATAAAGCAAACAAAAATGCAATATAACTATTCATTTTTTAAAAAATTTTGTTAATGTTTTTTTTTTCATTATTGTTATTATTCTTTTCATTTTAAAGTGATAGTAGATAATTTTGTTGATGATTTTTTTTGTTTTTAAATTTTTATTAATATTTATAAATAAAAGAGTAATGCTACGCCTTCCAAATTTCTTTCCCAAAAGTGTTTCCCAACACATGTGGTAGTTTATCCAGTTGATTTTGATTGGTTGTGATGTTAAAGTGGTTCAACTGTGGTCCCACTTCAATATCATTTGGGATGAAAATTTGGGAAGCATACTGTTACTCTAAATAAATATTCTAATATCTTTCACCTACTACTTGGACAAAAAAATTTAATGGCTTAATGTTAAAAAAAACTAAACCTCTAAACTATTGTAAGTTAGGTTAAAGATTATAAAACCTAAATTTGAATTTTTTATAAATTTTTTTTTCGAGCTACAAATTTTTATAAAGTTGGGGTTAAATACTATAAATCTAAATTTGTAAAATTTGCTATTGTGTATATAATTTTATCTAACGCGCGCGCACACACACTCACACAAATACAAACACACACATGTACACACACATATATATAAATATATAATGAGATAAGGGGTAAATTAGTAATCTTACACTCAAAAAGTAGGTAGAGGGAGAGGTGAGTGTTGTTAGGGATATATACTAAAAGACATGCTTTATGTAGTAAATCTATTATTCATTTAATAAAATCAGTTATTCCATTTTTATGAGAATCTATGTGGGCAATATTTATATTGTATTGTTTATTTAATATTATGTATGTGTGTCTCTCATTCTACATATTAGGTGGTTTGGTGAGTAGAGTTCGGCTTACACACGGAAGATCAGACCATCGAATCTTGTAGAATGTAAAATTTTGGTTTACATCTTAGATGGAATTGGACACACCATCGGTAGAACTGCAGCATGGTGTTGTAGTAGGTTTGTCTTGACTGCGGAAAACGGTACAGTTTTAACTCACTATACTGGTACACTTTGTGTATTAAATGGGACCGACTTGGGGTAATTATCTTTGTACTGACTTATAAGATAATTAATACCTCACAGCTATTATGAGTGCTTATACTATAAATCCTAAGTTAATTTATAGACACGTACATTTGATATTTACACTTTGATCCCTAAAAGGGTGAGATCCTTAAATGGGTCAATATCTCATTGGACTGGGTGACAATATTGATTGTGTGGTGGATATAAATTAATGATGGAATCTATGTCTCAATTTTGGGATTGATGATATCCCCTTGAGAAAGCTTATAAGTTTTAATTATGTCAAACCCTGCAGGTGGATTTTGTATCTGACATATCAGATAAGTTAAGCAGAGGATCTCAAGAAATTTTAAGAGATTAATCAAATATGATTGTTAGTAATTATATTTAATTAATGGATATCTGTAATCTTAACGTGGGGAGATAATGAGCATTTAATAACATGAAGCTCAAAATATATTTTTGAGATGAGGGTAGGAGTGCAATTATAATTCGTTAGTGGTATGAATTATAATTTATGAAAATAGGAATCTGATTCAGTTCGAATTGGAGTTTCCTAATTCCATAAGGAAGCCTATTCCTTATTGACTTCTTATGGTCCCTATCATAGCCTATATATATGCTGCTTAGGCTCTCCTCTCAGTTTACGTTTTCCATTAAGAGTATTATAACTCGGAATAGAAAAGAGAGCGTAAAAGAGGGGGAGCAGAAAACATAAAGGATTTCGATAGAGCCCACACTCAGTTCGATATTCTGGCAGCAGAGGAATATGGTAGAAAATCGTGAGCTGTTATTGAGTCCGTGTTATCGATTCGTCTACTACAGCAATCCGTTTTTGTAGTTCAAGGTAACCCTAATTTCGCCCTTGTGGCAGTACCAACTTATACCCGCTGTCAACGGATTCTGGGAACACAGTTTTCTTAACAAGTGTTATTTTCCAAACTAGAGGAGAGGTCCCTGTAATTTTCATATACCTCAAGGGAGGTCAGTGTAATTTGCCCTAATCAATTTGAGTAAATCAGAACCTTTCGCCGGTAAATATGCTTTGTCCAATATGACACATTATAATCACCACTTGTATTTCCATATGTATGATGTATCCAGTGAATGAATTCGGTAAATTGATTCGGTATACATGGTATTATCCTTTTGTTATCGGAATTTGAAGTTTTTTTAGACATAGAAGGGTATTTTCGACCAAAACAAGAACAAATGGCCAGGAGCACAGAAACTTATACAGGGTTTCGGGGGCAGCGTCCTGATCCGGTTTTTTTTTGGGAAAAAATGAGGGGCAAAAATGAATCAAGTGTATATAAGGTAAAAGAATTATTTTGAAAAGTTAGGAGAGGGGGACAATTAAGGGGCAAAATTTTTTACTAATGTATGAAACATATAAAGTAAAGAGTGATTTTGAAAAGTTGAGGAGGGCAATTAAGAGGCAAAAATGAATAATGTGCAAAATTTATAGAGTAAAATAGTGATTTTGAAAAGTTGAAGTTGCCCCCCTTGGCTTAATGAGTTAAAGAAAAGTAGATTGAGTTATAGCTTGAATGTGTTTTATTTGAGGGGTCTGTGACTAAAATCAGGGCCCGTCTCGAGTATTTGGAGGCCCGGGACGAACTACGAAAAGGGAGGCCCATATATATTTACATATAAAAAATTTGATTATCTGAAACAAAAAAAATGTAAAATTTATTGAATTAATCATCACATCTTTAAAGTCAATTGAATTGATCAATATCTAATCATCATTAACGTATATATACATAAACGGGTTTTGTTAACATGTGCCCTAAGGTTCTAAATGTGGAAATAAACAGGGGTATAGTCTAGATTCAGTGTTTGGTCTAGGGTTCAGTATTTGCCTCCTTGTTAATTTTTATTTTTAGAATCTAAACATATGCCCTAAGGATATATGTTAACAAAACCCCACATAAAAAGATATTGAAGACTTGGAGTCTTGGAGATACAAAATACTGTAATACAATCTGGATAGACTTGATTTTTTATACTATTAAGTCTATTATAATATATATATATATATATATTACTATATATCATATATGATAATTGATTACCTCATAAGTTAAAGTCAAAGACTTAAAGTTACCTTGATGGCTTGATCAATTACATCAGTACTTGATCAATGATCAGTTGATTCTGCCTGTGGCCTATATCAGTGCGATTCCACGTGAGAGAAGGATGATAGGGTCCTCAAATCTTCTCACTCTATACTATTATATGTTATATGTATATATCGTATAGTCTATTATATGATATAACCTAGTAGTAGTCTAGTAGACTAGTAGTAGGGATATAAAAAAAGTCCGGCTCGATGGGCAGCCCGAAGCTTAGCTCGAAAAAACGGGCCTTAAGTACGACTCAGATCTGAGGTAGGGCCAGCCCGACCCTAGGCCCTTACATCCCCAGGTAGGGCTGGGGCCGATTTCTTAAAACCAGAGCCCGGCCCGAAGCCCAGCCCGAGACCTGACCCGATCAAGCCAGACTTGAAGCCCGACCCGATCAAACCCAGAAGCTTTCCAGCAATTAATTTTTTTTGTCATTTTTAAGAGTTTATAATAATCAAAATTGCAAGTGAAAAAATTTATAGGATTGCCAACTTGCGAGTAAATTGAGTAATGCTATGCTTTCAAAATTTTGTATCTCAAATGATTCCCAAAAATATGTGACAATGAGCTTACTTTGATTCGACGATGTTGAAGCGGTCCTACCATTATTGAAGGTGGTCCCACTACCACTTGTGTTTGGGAATCATTTAGGAAAAGAAGCATAGTTTTACTCGAATAATTTAAGGATGTGATACAATTATAATAGGAGTAATGCCAAATTTAGGGCGTAATCATTTTTATATCTAATTTTTTAATAAAAGATAATAATTTTTGTTTTATTTATTTGATTAGACTCTAACTCTTTATATCTTCCGTTGTTTTTTCACTTGTTTACATATTTATAATGTCTTTACATATATTGATAAGTCCAAAATTATTCAGCTATGAAGCCACGTCACCAAGAGGTGCCGGTTACTTTGGTAAAGGTGCCAATAACCGAGTAATCCCGAGGTGTTCGTCAGAACCGGGCAGTTCCTGCCAACTGGCCGTGATTGAAGGACCGCGGTATCCCGTGGACCTGGTCTATCCAGCAGTTTCCTAAACCAACTTCATGTCTGCAAGATGGCATATGGCAGTTTCCTAAATCACTTAGGAAACTCTCCCCAAATCATGTAAATCAATTCTAATTAGATTAGGCTTCTTAATTCAATTAACTTACCATATAAGGGAGGACTCTTGCATCTATAAAAGAGCCCACCTACCCTGTCTATGGGGATACGAAAATAATTTTCTAGCTAACGAGCATACTACAGAGAACTCACCATCAATACGCATATACTCGGCCGGTATTACTAGTAGTGCCGTCCCTCTTTGTTGGCTCACCAGGTCCGTCGATGATCTGCTAGTGAGAGCGCACAGACGCAACCGTGGACGTAGGTCACCTCGTTAACGGGACCGAACCACATACAAATTATTCGTCTTTTTCTCTTTCTACCCTTCTTACCAATTCTAGGCAGCATCATATATTATAGGAGTAATACATTAAAAAAATAAAAAATAAAAAGACAACTTAGGCCCGACCCTGCACGGCCTAAGCCGACCCTAGGCCCTAGACCATAAGCCCGGCCTAAAGCCCTCGGGTAGGGCCTAGAGCATGAACCCTCTAGCCCGGCCCGAAAGAGAGAAAGAGCCCGTGGGTCAAAGCCCAAACCCGATCAATGTCGGGTCGGGCCATTTTGACATCCCTAACTAGTAGATATGTTGGCCCTTAGATTTCTAAGCTTTTTTGTGACCCTGGGCAATTGCCCCTCTCGCCCCCCCACGGGCCGGCCCGGACTAAAATCCCCTTTAAACATAGCCCAAACCCATCTCATGTCACGGGCGGGTATCGCAAAAACAAAACCCCCCTCATAAAATATGTTTGATGTGTATTGTGTTGTGGTTAGGGATGGCTAAAAAACCCAACCCCGGGTAGGCCTTTGGCACTTTTGGAATGGGTTTGGACTTTGGAGTAGGTTTAATACGAGTAAGGGTGGGTACGGTGTAGAGGTGATATTTGATTTTTAAAATTCACCAAAATTTGCCCCACCATTGATTAAATTATTGATTACTAATATATCCTTATAATTGTAGCATATTTACTAAATACCAGTCATATCTATACTAATATAGAAAGAGAAAGGCAAGGGTCCAAAGACATTTTCCTAACACCATTAATTATCTTAAAATCTTTATAGTTTTCAATCTAATTATTTCGTAATAAATTGTCCTTTAAAAAAAATTCAAATATCATAACTTCCTTCAACCACCTATCCACTTCTACTCACAAAGTGAGTGACACCCTCTAGTATAAATGAAATTAGAGTTTTTCTCCTCTCTTTTCTCTCACATGCACGCTCACGACTGTCAGCCTCCTACCCCATCTCTCAAACTCGATCTTCTCTTCTTCTCCCGTTCCCAAATCTCCACAGGGGGTGTTAATGTCAAAATTTAAACTATATGGAGGTAAGTGCAAATCAGCAAAACCACAAAGGGTGTAAGTGTATTTAACCCAACAAAATATAACTTGTTAATTTAAAAAAATTGACATATTATAAATAAACAAATACTTTCATATTACATATTAAAAAAAAGCATATATTATATCGAACTGTTACTGATGTTTGTAAGATTAAATCGATCATAATAAGAAAATTTAACCAAAAAAAATAGAGGATTAATAGTGTTACGTACCCCGTTAGAAAAAGTTATTAGTTATATGATGAAATGAAAACCTTTTCAGTCAAAAGTCTCTCATATATTAAATTTGGCAAAAAAAATCCTGATGATTTTATAAAATTTCACTAAACTTTCTTGAGAAACTTCGATAAAACTGTTGGACCTAACGCATAAAAAATTATTCTAAAATGGACTAAACCCAAATTAGCTCAAAAATTAAAACTGTTCTACAGTTTATTGCAGCTGGTTTATTGCCGATGCTCTTTCGAAGATTTGGACCCTCCATGGTAGTTTTGGTGTTGACTTGTGGACTTTTACTGCAACATTGCGTTTCATTGTTTTGGGTCTTGGTCACATTTTTGGATTCAAAGTTTATGGATTGTGCTTGTAGTGGGTTTGGGTTATTTTGATTTTTCTAGGTCTTTTTCAATATTAGCTGGTATATCTTCTGTGTAGCTTATTGGCTGATTGGGTTAAGTTTAGGTAAGTTCTGTTAAATTTTAATACCCATAAACAATAATCATAACTATTAAATTTTGATACCCAATTCCTTATTGGGCACAAGGTCATACACACAATCACTAGCAAACAACACATATCTGTGAAAGTCAAAGCAGATGGATATCATTTACGCTTAACATGTATCATTACTTTTCTGTATTATCAGCAAACGGATATCACTTACGCTTGGGGCTCGGTATGGGGCCCATTGTTTTTGACACTCCACCTGCTGGCCATTTTTAAATCTGTAAATTGGAAATAAAATCCCATGATTTGACATTATGTTCCTCAAAAAGTGCTCCTGTTGATGTAGAGAAGCCAATAGTAACGATTTTCGTCAAGTACTTCCTCAGATCAACTACATAGCTAAGGTTATGATGTATGACCCTGGTATTATTTACATAACCAGTGAAACTAACATGCAGAATTTTTTAGCCAGAATTATAACTAATCCAAGCTTCATGTTCACCCCCATTTGGAATATTAGCGTACCATATTGAATAGTTAATAGATGTCAATGAGTTGATATTAATACCTACATGAATAACAGTCGATACGTTCAGGTCCCAATCATTCTTAAAAGTTTCAAACTCCATAGCAACAAAAGGACTGGTGTTTACTATTGTTGTTGGGTTGATTGGGAGACCAAATGCACCTCCTGGTCGTAGACCTGTAAACGGATCGGATTTTATCCGGATCCGATAGAAACATCCGACTCGAAATTTGAATATAAAAATCCGAATTCGACTTCGAATCTGAATCCGAATATATGTGTACTTAACGGATCCGATCCGAATCCGATAAGGATCTGATGTGTTTTTTTTTTTTTTATATATATGAAATGTGGTTTTGAGTATAAACATTTTGGGTACTTTGTGCGATTTAGGATTTAGCTCTCTGTCCAATTTATTATGTGAATCTGTTTTCGGATTCGGATTCGGATATCCAAATCCTAACAAATTCGGATTATATATATATATATATATGTATATATCGGATTCGGGTTCGGATTCGGATTTTCTTAGCGGATTTTTATCAGATTCGGATTATAGAAATCCGATCCAAATTTGATCCGTTTATAGCTCTAGCCTGGTGTGATGTCGATATTGGAGATATTAGAGGGAAGAAGGAAGAATGCAAGTCCATCGCCATAGCTTGATCTTCCTTGCGAATCAATGGCAAAGGGGTGCAGATGTTTGACATATGACGCTCGACCACTATCCTGTTGTTGGTTTTGCCTGATCTCATTTCGGGTGACTTGGATGCCATTTGGAGAGATTTTAGCATCTCCATCGGTGCGTATTTGGATATATATTAGACTGCTCAGTTGTGATCTTGAAGTTCAGAGGAGTTACATAAAGATGATCATAAAGAGACAACAATGAAGAAGCATAGTATTAGAATTGAGATGGGGGTTCCAATAAATGCAGGCAGCCATTGTTGAGAATTTTGTTGAGATTAGCAGCTTGCAGTTTTATATTCAACTGTATGCCCTACTGTTGCAGTCCCTTAGCATTGCTAAAGAAGCTTGGTTACTTTTTCAGCCAAAGAAGTCTATAATTGCAACATTTGGTTAGTTGAACAAGTTTTCCTTTCTTTCTAAACAAAGCATTTTTTATATTTGCTGTAGTCTTTTGATTTGTTAAACAAGTCTTGTTTACTTTGAGACAGAGCTAAGTTAAAACTGTAATTTCTTATCTCCTAGAGGAAATAGTACAGAAAGTACTGATTGTTACAATGGCAATGTAATTTGGTAATTGGTACCCAATAAAAATGAAGTGCTGATCACAATTGTGGTACGGTGGTTTAGTTAATCAACTTGAATCCTCACATATATCATAATGGGTTACCCATTTCCTGGGTCCTACACGTCAATTCAGGCCCATTTTCAGTCTCTCAATCATGGTGTCAATAATATGCAGCTCAGGTTAGGGGTGTTCACGGTCGATTTTCAATCGGTTTTTCTCGGTTTTTCCACATAAAAAAAACCGATTAATAGCCTCGGTTCGGTCGGTTCGATCGGGGTTTTGAGGTGTTTCGGTCGGTCGGTTCAGTTTTCTTCTTGAACTATAAGTTTGAAAACCGACCGAATGTCCTCGGTTTGGTCGGTTTGGTCGGTCGGTTTCGGTCTCGATTTTTCTTGTACACCCCTAACTCTGGTGTATGTTAAAAGTTCTAACCCTTCAAAACATAAATTTGACAGAGTAGGAAAGAGTAAAGAACACAACACAAACTAGGGGGACTTGCCCACCCCTTGTTACTTGGTCGGTCCGCCCTTGTGGAAAAGAACCTAGTAATATTTTGTGATCGGAAGTGGAATTAGAGCTACGACACCAAGCTATCTTACAAATTACTAAGCTAATTTTCAAGGAGGTTTGCAGTTTGGTAAAGTAGGGTACACCAAATGCGGGGATCTCAATGAAGGTCTCGTAAGATTGTTAGGCCACATTGGCATCACCACAAGATAGAGTGTCATGGAAAGGTTGTGCGGCACAGTCATATAATCGGTAAGATGAGTTACCCTTGTAAAAAATTTAAAAAAAAAAAAAAAAAGTGTAAAAAAATTATAAGTCACGTCCGATAGCGCCTATGACTTCACCATTCTGGTTTTGAACACATTTGAATGCAAGAAGGATCATCTTATCAACCAGCATGTGAATGGCTTTTGAATGTGGCAGACAATGGCAATCTTAAAATGTACAAAAATAGAAATTGTAATTTTGATTACTTTTGGAAAAAAGTAAAAAATAATTTAACGAAGTTGCTTTACAGAGAATAAATCCACAGTTTTAGACATCGCTTGGTTTGCGATTTTAGATAAGGAAATAAAATGGAATGGAGGACAAGAAAGAAAACTAGTTTTCTTTTGCTATCCGTCATGCTTAGACAACATTAAAATTTACTTCTTTCCGAAATATATTGTACAGTAAAAAAAAAAGGGCCATGACTCACAAAATTCAAAATGTCCAATTTTTTTTTCTCAACTTATTCTATTACTTTATATTTGCCTCATTGTTTTACGTATTAACCAAGCAAAGGAAAATATTTTCTTCTATTTTAATTTTCTTTCCCTTACTAAATCCATGAACCAAACAACCTAAGGGGTTATGAGGATTTTAATCACAATCTATTGTCTTGCATTAAGGAAATGTACATACAGCATCCCAAGTTGTCGCCCAAGTGGAGAGGAAAATTGGGCGGGCACATTTAGAAACTCCCAATAATTAATCCATATGTTTGGAGAAACAACAACCAAAAGTGTGAAAAACAGGTTTGTTTTGGGAATTAAAAAAATCCCAAGTTGTCACCCAAGTGTAGAGGGAAATTGACAACTTAGTTTAGACAAAAAAGTTAAAATATATTAAAAATTTCGAACGATATAATCTTCAAGTTAACTCACGCAGTATTGTAGAATAGAGATGCAGATGGAGAAGAAGGTGCGGAATATGTGTTGTACTTTGGGGAATCAGTGTTGTAAGTATAGCTTGAAGACTGGATTTGGCTGCTTTCGGATTCATTGGGACCATAGTAAGCTATTGAAAGTGAAGAGCTAACCCGTGGAGGATGTGAATATATTGCAGAAGGCATCTTCAAAGGAAGATTGGGAAAGGGAGCTTCAAAATTAAGCACTTGAATAGCTTGTTTAATTGAAGGTCTAAGATTGCTATCTGGGTGAGCACACCAAAGGCCAACAATCATCAAACAACACATCTCTGGCTCATCAAAATCTCTGCATAATTTGGAGTCTGCTGCTTCCAGCAGCCTTCCCGTTCCATAGAGCTCCCAAATCCACTCCACAGTTCGAGTTTCTTCGACCACCTTGTCGAGCACACATAAGCAAGAATAATAAAATCAGGCTTAGTTGGCAAATGAAAAATATTAGGAATAGTAGGCAAGAATAAGAAATATAAATTACACAAGGATAATTAGATTGCATCCATGCGCAAAGAGGATAATTAGATTCACAAATAAGATTAAGATTACTAGACATACATTTTTCCTAAAACCCACCAAAAAGGTATCCAACGAAGAACCTAGAGAGATTTCAACGAGAACCCAAACATATATGGTACCTGTTCAAAGAGAGAATAGAGAGAAAGAGAAGGCATAACCTAATTAGGTTAGCCAATACATAAATATATTAATCAAAAAAACAATTACAAAAATACCCTTAAAATACTAATACTTATATTCTAACACTCGCCCTCAAGCTGGAGCATAGAGATCTATGATGCCTAGCTTGTTACAAAGATCATAGAACTGTCCTCTATTTAGTGCCTAGGTACGAATGTCTCCTAGTTGATCACTAGACCTAACAAAAGAAGTAACAATTTGCTTTCTCATAACCATGTCTCTGATAAAATGACAATCAACTTCAATATGTTTGGTCCTCTCATGAAACACTGGATTCCTTGCAATGTACATAGCTACCTGATTATCATAATACATCGTCATAGGTTTACTACTTGCAAATCCATCTCTTGTAGAATAGTCTTCACCCATAATAACTCACACGCAGTATGAGTCATAGCTCTATACTCGACCTCTGTACTTGACCTTGTAACTACATTTTGCCTTTTGCTCTTCCAACTGACTAGATTTCCACCAACAAACACACAGAATCCTAATACTGAACGTCTATCAAGACTATCTCTTGCCCAACTGGCATTTGAGAAACCAACTATCTCTAAGTTATCTGAAGGCTTCAACATTAAGCCTTTACCAAGAGCACCTTTCAAATACCTCAATATACGACACACTGTCTCCCAATGTGATAACTTGGGACTCTGCATAAACTGACTAACAACTCCAATAGAGAAGGTGATATCAGGACGAGTCACGGTTAAATAAATCAACTTACCCACAAGTCTTCTATACCGTCCAACATCATTGAAGTCTTCTCCATTATCTTTACTAAACTTTATATTTGAATCCATTGGAGTGTCAACAGGTTTTGAACCCATCAATCCTGTTTCATCTAAAAGGTCAAGAACATACTTTCTTTGGGATAAAAAAAATCCCTTCCGTAGACCTTGTTTCCTCAATACCCAAAAAATAATGTAGTAACCCCAAATCCTTCATATGAAAATGCTACTTAAATGAGACTTCAATAACTGTATACCTTCACTGTCATTGCCAGTAATCACTATATCATCCACATAAACTGCTAGAACAATCGTACCTTTCTCACAGTGTCTCACAGAAATTGAATGATCAGAACTAGTTCTTTTCGTCCTATATGAACTAGCTACTTGGCTAAACTTGGCAAACCAGGCCGTTGGAGACTACTTAAGGCCATAAATGGCTTTCTTCAACCTACATACTTTATGTGACTCCCCCTGAGCAACATACCCAGGAGGTTTTTCCATATACACTTCCTCTTGTAGGTCACCATGAAGACAGGCATTCTTGATGTCAAGTTGATAAAGAGGTCATCCCTGAGTAACAGTAACAGACAATAAAATGCGAACAAAATTGAGGCAAGCCACAGGGGAAAAAGTTTTAAAGTAATCAACACGAAAAGTCTAAGTGTACCTTTTAGCCACCAAACGAGCTTTCAAACAGTACCATCAGGATGATACTTAACCACATAAACCCAATGACAACTTACAACATGTTTCCCAAATGGACAATGTCGTACCATCAGGATGATACTTAACCATCTAGGAGAGTGTTTAACATCTCAACATAGACTTACTATTTTAGATATCCATATAAAAGGACAATGCCGTACTAGAAAAGACCCTATAAACCCGCGAACTAGGTGGTGGAACCTTAAAGGTGAGAAACTAGCAATATTCCAAGAGAGAATGTATGCAGAAGCACCTTGGAATTTGGAAGATGAAAGCAATACTATGTGGGATGGAATGGCAAGGTGCATCACGATAATATCGAAGGAGGTCCTCGGAGAGTCGAAGGGAAGAGGGTTGGCTTCTAAAGATACTTGGTGGTGGAATGAAAAGATACAAGGTGCAGTAAAAACCAAAAAGGATTGCTTTAAGAAGTGGCAAAATGATAGAAATGAGGAACACTTCAAAAGCTATAAATGTGCAAATAAGGAGGTTAAAAGGACCGTTAGAGTTGCTAAAATGGAAGCCTATGACACCTTCTACACCAAACTAGACACTAGAGAGGGAGATAAATGTATTTATAAGCTTGCTAAGTCGAGAGAAAGGAAAACAAGAGACATTAATCAGGTTAAGTGTATAAAAAGCGATGACTCTAGGGTATTAGTGAACGACGAAGAGATTAAGGAAAGGTGGAAGAGCTATTTTGAGAAGTTGCTGAATGAAACACATATGGATAACACAATGGAAGAAGAAACTGGAAGTTACGATGAAACTAGAGAATACAGATTCTATCGGAGAATAAGGAAGTTTGAGGTGGATTTTGCTTTGAAGAAGATGAAACCCAACAAGGCCTTAGGACCAGATGGGATCCCCATTGAGGTTTGGAAATGCTTGGGAGATGTGGGGGCATCTTGGCTTACAAAAGCTTTTAATAGGATTTTAATGACTAGAAAAATGCCTGATGAGTGGAGGAAGAGCATCCTAGTGCCTATATATAAGAGTAAAGGAGATGTACAACAATGCAACAACTATAGAGGTATTAAGTTGATGAGCCATACTATGAAGCTATGGGAGAGAGTGATGGAGCATCGCTTAAGAGGCGCAACATCAGTGTCAGAAAATCAGTTTGGATTTATGCCTGGGAGATCAACTATGGAAGCAATTTATTTACTTAGAAGACTAATGGAAAAGTATAGAGAGAAGAAAAAAGATCTACATATGGTTTTTATTGATTTAGAGAAAGCTTATGATAGAGTGCCTAGAGATTTAATTTGGTGGGTGCTAGAGAAGAAAGGAGTGACCAAGGGCTATATTGACGTGGTGAAGGATATGTATGATGAAGCGGTTACTACAATTAGATCACCAGCCGGAGAAACAAGCGAATTCCCAATTACCGTAGGCCTGTACCAGGGGTCGGCCTTGAGCCCATATTTGTTCGCCCTAATTATGGATGAATTGACAAGACACATTCAAGATGAGGTCCCATGGTGTATGTTGTTCGCAGATGATATTGTCTTGGTTGATGAGACTAAAAGGGGACTCAACACTAAATTAGAAGCTTGGAGAGAAGCACTGGAGACTAAGGGGCTAAAGATAAGTAAGACGAAAACAGAATACATGGAATGTACTTTTAGCAACAGTGGAAGTAGAGACAACGAAGCAGTGAAGATCGAAGATCATGAGATCCCAAAGAGGGAACACTTTCGCTATCTAGGTTCAATGATCAGTAGAGACGGAGAGATTGGTGATGACGTGACCCATAGAATTAAAGTGGGCTGGCTTAAGTGGAGGAGTGCTTCTGGAGTATTATGTGACCGGAGAATACCAGCAAAATTGAAAGAAAAATTTTATAGGACAACTATTAGGCCAGCTATGCTCTACGGGACAGAGTGTTGGGCAACTAAGAAACAACACATTATCAAAGTGAGTGTAGCGGAGATGAGGATGCTAAGATGGATGTGTGGTAAGACTAGGAAAGATAGAATTAGAAATGAGTACATCCGAGAGACTGTAGGAGTGACACATATTGAGGACAAGTTGAGGGAGAATAGACTTAGATGGTTCGGCCATGTGCTACGAAGACCTGTAGATGCACCTGTGCGAAAGAGTGATAAGATTGTAGTGCCTGGAATGGTTAGAGGGAGAGGTAGACCTAGATTGACTTGGGAATATATAGTGCAACAAGATATGAATATTTATAATTTAAATGAGCATATAGCTCTTGATCGTGCAGAATGGAGAAAAAGGATTCATATAGCCGACCCCAATTGATTGGGACACAAGGCTTTGTTTGGTTTGGTTACCAAAATTTCATCATCTATAGCACTCTTCCAACCCGGAGAAACCAATGCCTGAGTATGAGACTGAGGAATAGAGACTAAAGATAAAGCACTAACAAAGGAATAAAGTAGAAACGATAAATGAAAATATGAGACAACCTGATCAATAGGATGCTGAGTGCAAGAACGAGTACCTTTTTGAAGAGCAATAGGTAGAGCATGAGATTGGAGAACCTCAGCCAAAGTTGATGAAGATGGAGGTGGAGCTGGCGGGTCATCAGTACTGGATGACTTGTCACAACGGCGATACACCTACAAGGGAGGAGAACTAGAAGAATGAGGAATGGGCATGGGAATAGAGGATGATGGTGCAAGAATATCAACATCTAAGGAAGCAGCGGAGGATGAAAAATATGTACCTTTAATGAAGTTAACATCTGTACTAACCACATAACGATGACTCTGAGGATTCCAACATTTACGACCTTTTTGAGTGTGCAAATATCCCATAAATACACATTTGGTGGCTCCATAATCTAATTTATCATGACCAGGAGTAGGAACATGAACAAATGCAACACATCCAAACACACGTGGTGGTAAGGCAAACAATGACCTATCTAGATAGAGATCAGAATGAGAAATGCCACCACTTAGAGCAGATGAAGGCATGCGGTTAATAAGATAACAAACAGTGAGTACAACATCCCCCCAAAATTGTTTAAGAACATGCATATGTAGCATAATAGTTCAGGCAATCTCAAGAAGATGTCTATTTTTTCGTGCAGCGACACCATTCTGTTGTGGAGTATAACCACAAGAGGATTGATGAATTATCCCCTGAGAATCATAATAGGATTGAAGAGGTCCTTTAAACCACACTGAGTCATAATTTCTTTATGAAATAATTAAAAAATAAAAGAAACATCTGAGCGTTCTTTCATTAAAAATAACCATGACATCCTGGAACAATCATCCACAAAAGACACAAAATAAGAAAAACCTAATAGACTCTTATGTCTTGATGGACCCCAAACGTCAGAATGAACCAACTTAAAAGGAGTAGCCCGACAATTATTTTACGTAAAGAAAAAGACACCCTATGATGCTTACCTAACTAGCAAGCCTCACACTCTAAACTAGACATAGACTTAAATAATGGAAAAACCAACTTCAAGGATTACAGTGAAGGATGACCCAAACGGCAGTGCCATTGATGTGGTAAAACAACTGTATGTAAAGATAACGAATTATTCGATGTTGATTGTTGTTTCAGGTAATAAAGATCATCCCGCTCACGACCTCCACCAATCATCTTCTTCGAGTTGAGATCCTGAAAAACACTATGAAAGGGATAAAATGTTACAGAGCAGTTTAGAGATTTAGTAAGTTGACTGACCAATAGGAGACTAAAGGGAAATTGAGAATATAATTTACAGATGACAATGAAAGAGATGAGGTGGGAGAAATAGGACTATGACCAATAATAGGACAAGATCATCCATCAGCTAAAACAACAGAGGGCTGTGTGGGTGGACTAAGCGATTGTATACATACATTGGACTTACCAGTCATATGTGCCGAAGCTCTAGAGTCGATGACCCATGGTAAAGGAGCAGATGAAGAAAAACATGCAATATTACCTGATTGTGCAAAACTAGCAATATTAGACAAGAATAGCTGTTGTTGTTGTTGGACTAAGGCATTGTATTCCTCTCAAGAAAGAGTGATAGACTCATTTGAAGATGTCACGGCAGGTGGAGTAGGAATACGAACATCCTGTTGAGACCCAAAAGCATTATTAGAAGAAAACAAGGCTAGATTAAGCGAGGTCTCCCACGGCTTACCATAGAGATCATAATAGTATAGTATGATTGTCACCCCCACAATGGGTGCAATAAAGAGAACCACGACCTCGACTAAAACCATGATCACGTCCCGGAGGACCTCCTCTTCCTCGATTACCATTAAACACAGGAGGGGAATTGCCAAAGCCACGACCACCCTGACCGCGATTATTACTAGGAAAATTGCCATGACCACGAAACGCCCCTCCATATCCCGTAGATGTAACAAGTGAAGAATTTTCTTTCCCAACAGGCTTAAAAGAGGCAGAGGAGGAAGACTTTGTAATAACGCGAAGTACACGAGAATACACATTGCTCAAAGATGGAATACTACTATCATCGGCCAAAATCTATGACTTAACAGACTGAAGATTCAAATGTAGCCCTGATAAGAACTTGGAGACATAAAATTCCTTTCGTTACTTCTTGATAATGTCAACATCATTAGTGATAGGATGATACTGATTCAACTCATCCATGAGTCCCTTAAATGTACTGTAGTATTCACTAACCGGCTTTTCACCCTTTGAAGCAAAAATAAATTTTGATATACCTCATAAATGCGAGAAACATTATTTTCAATGGAAAATGTCTCATAAACAGACTCCCAAATCTCTTTGGTTGAGGACAAGAACATGACACTCAAACACACAGTAGGTTCCATACTGTTCCACAACCAGGACATAACCACATAATTCTCAGACACCCAATCTTCATAATCCTTACTATCCTTAGCAAGAGCAACAGACTCAATATATTTCAACTTCTTTCTAGCCCCTAAGGCGAATTCCATAGCTTGAGCCCACAATAAGTAATTGGACCCATTCAACTTAGTAGTGATAGTTTGCATACTCACAACATCGAACGAAGAAATAGAACCGTTTTTGTCAGCAATATCAACCAAAACCAGTAGGAGTTTTGTACCCAATAACAAAGGAAAAATACTAACAACGAACAAGAAGCAACATCAACACCAATAAACTCAAACGGAACTAACCAATAAGGTCCATAAAGGGGCCGAGACAACACGAACGAAGAAACCACCAATCAAAATTGCCTAATCGAGTTCTGATGTATGTGAATATGCTCCCTTGGACGGTTAGAGTTCAAGAAAGCAAAGAAATCATATCATGAACAGTGCTCGATGAATAGTTACTATATGAATAATGTTCGATGAATAGTGCCTTCGGTGAACAGTGTTCAATGAACAGTAACTGCATGAACAGTGCTCGCATGAATAGTAACTGTGTGAACAATTCTGTGGTGGTAATGGTGGTGGTGGTGTGCAACGCAGAGAAGCCTATTCTAGCAGCTTTGATACCATGTTCAAAGAGAAAATAGAGAAAATGAGAAGGCTTAACCTAATTAGAGTAGCCAATACATATCTATATATATTAATCAAAAAATGTAATTACAAAAATACCCTTAAACCACTGATGCTAATACTAATACTTATATTCTAACAGTACCCAAAACCTTAAATAAAAGACTTTTATCTCTTTCAACTCTAAATTCATAAACACAAGCTCTGGAGTCACATGAAAAATCAAATCAACTCACATAGTCTCGCTCTCTTTAAAATACATGGCTGTCAATCGCGAACCAGTTTGCGAAAATTATGGGTTGTGAATTGTAAGATTCACTTTTTTTTAACCATAAATATGTAATACATGTACATACACTGGATATACAGAAAAGTATGTACAATGCTTAAAATGAAAAAAAAAAATAAACACGAGATCCATACAAGTTTCATGAAGTATCAAGGCTCAAGTTGAAATCTTTTCCACTTAAAAGTTCAAAATTAACGAACAATGAATCACATCAGGTTGTAATGAAACTTGAATCGACTCGTGAATCCACCAATTCTATCAACCACGCACAAGATGCACCCAAATTCCTCAACTAAACTCTTTTTTTTTAATAGAGATTTCAACCTAATTCCTTACAGGAAGAGGAATAGGTAACCCACTCACAAGTAAACTCCAAAAAAAATAACTCAAATAAAATGGGAATTTTAGATAAACCTTAACACACCTGAGCAAAGGGTTTTCTTCCAGAGGCTACTTCCAAAGAAACAACGTCAAAGCTGTAAAAATCTAATTCCTTGTTTGCCTTATCTATGATGATACACTCTGGAGCCATGTACCCCATCGTCCTTGCCAAAACTGTTGTTTGTGATCCCTTTTCTTGGTCAACAAGCCTAGCTAATTTGAAATCCGCAAGTTTGGCATTGAAATTAGAATCCAACATAATGTTGTTTGATTTTATATCCCTATGCACCACACATTGTTCCCATTCTTCGAACAAATAGAGCTATGCCGAGGCCAAACCTTGAACAATATTGTACCTTATTGCCTATGTCAACAAGATTTTACTTTTGACGAGATACAAATCTAAATTCCCATTTGGCATTAGCTCATAAACAAGCATCAACTCTCTTTTTCATGGCACCAACCAATGAGTTGCACCAAATTTCTATGCCTAAATCAGCTAGTGATCTTTACTTCTGATGCATACTCTTTTAACCCTTGTTTAGAACCCTTGACACGAGAGTTAAGTTCTCTCAAGAAACCTCTATATACCCCCACCAAACCCTCCCTCTCTGAGCTTCTCTTCCTTTGAAAATTTTTCATCACACTCACCAACCCACGAAAACTATACATAAAACTTTACATAAACTATACAATAAAATTATTCGTCGTGCTCTCCAGCTCTGAAAATTCCAAATCATTTTTTATTCAGTTAAAATTTTATGCGGGGCATCTGTAGATGGTGATGTTATTAGTATGCCCTAAAAGCCAATTAGATTGGAGTAGTATTTTAGGAATATTACATTATAATAACAGTTTCATATTAATAAAGGGCAAGTTTGTTATTTGTCATTGTTGTTGTTCAACTTTGATATGATAAGTCCATAGAATTAAAGTTGAGAAGGTAAGTACTTAAAGAGTTAAGGAACAAGACCATATACTTCTTAGTTAATTTATTCTAAAATTGTTCTTAGTCGTATGATTATTAAATTGGGCATTTGATAGTCCGGTTAGACTAACATGTGCCAGGTTTATTTTATTTGATAAAATATGACTAGTCTTAAGCATCAGTATGGGGACACTAGAACAGACATATGGGTGCTTGTTATAGAACAAGTTCATTGAACGTGATCAACTATTAAGAACATCCAAATGGAGCTTTACTTATCTATCAATGGATTGTTCTTAGTTACAGAGGTACAAGTAATCCTTAGACCTGAGACATTACTGTTGTCTTGTGTATAAGTTATTATTCTTTAACGTGCATGGTGTTTATGTTTTAATCAAAGGCATATTCATGTATTGTTGGGTATAGTAAGTCATACATGGAGACATGTGAATGTAAAATAAGGAATCTATCACTCTCATGAGAGAGAGTGAATGTCCTATGTGATCTTCTATGATATATCTCAAGTACAGCTCCCTGGCCAGGGCAGGGTGAGAATTAGAAAGAATTTTCTAATTTCACTAGATGTAGAGAAATATCAATTAGTTCGAGAACATATAATTAAATCTAGGTTTGATAATATGTCCATTACCCAAGAGATTTAATTGGGACATTGTTTGATAGAAAGATTGAATTGTACGGTAACTTCTAATGAAAAGGTTCACTATTTTTTAGACTGTCTACGGTGTGTCATGATATACTGCTAGGTGTCACTCATGACTAGTAGAAGCCCGAAAATAATAAATATTGATATTAATTATTTCTATAAGGGATAATTAGAAGATGTTCTAATTTAAATTAATTAGAAAGGGTGCTAATTGTAATACTTTAAAGTATTAGTACCTACTACCAGATTAGTATAAACCTAAGGGGTCACACACAAAAGGGCAATGTGTAATTAGAAGAAGTTGTGAGGGTCTACTTGATATAAGTTGTTAATATGGAAGTAGTATAATAATACTATTAGTTTATATTTGATTTAAGAAAGTCTTCCAATCAAATGTAGTGTCCTAATTAGATTAGGAAATGGTCTTATAGCATTATTATATATATGAGGTATGAAAAACTAAAAAGGTTGCTAGCACATCTAAGTTTCTCTCATATACTCCATCCCCAAAGATCCGTACGGTCACTTGTGTGACCTCATCATTGTCTTCCTTCAATTTGTTGGAGAGAGTCAAAAGGTTCTTCTAGTATGCATTGCTTATGTGGATACTTTTAGAGATCGGACACTTGGACAATTTGGTGAACTGTTCGTGGGACGAAAGGGAATTAATATTTTGTAAAGCACGCTTCAAGGGTAACTATTCGATTAACCCCCTATGGTTGTTGTATGTATTTTGTATATATCATAGACTTGATCATGAGTTTAGGAAACCATTAAGTTTTTATTTTGTGCTGCGCAAACCTTTAAGAGTTCCGCATGGTTTTCTTTCAGTGGTATCAGAGCCTTAGTCTATGATTAATACAAAATACTATATTATTTTTATCGTATAGATTTATCGTGAATAAATCTAAAATTTTGGGAGACTAGATTTGTTTAAGATACAAATTAAAAGATATACATGTGTTAGTCAAGTTTTATAGGTGTACCGTGCATCAGTTTTGGAAATATAAGTATCACACATTTTTTTTTCCGAAAAACCATCACATGACATCATGCTTGGCGCGTCACTGGTGATGGAGACATTAGATGGTGAATCAAGTTTGATTGATTTTTCGTTTTGTTTATTTTATTTAAACTTAAGTTCTAATGAGATTAGAATTAGAGCATCTGCAGTGGTGTAGGCTAAACATTAAACTTAGGGGATGAAACTTAGTGAAACTTAAGTTTGTTGTTCGCTTAAGTTTCACTATTGTACAAGGCATACGGTAAAGGGTGTGCCGTGAGAGCCCAAACGGCACACACAAAGCCATGTGCCATCCCACACGGCACACACTGTGTCGTCCAATTCCCAAACGGCACAGTGTGAGCCGTTTGGGGCTTTTGCCTTTTTTATTTTTTATTTTTATTTTTTTTTGTGTATAAATGTTACTTTTCATATAAAATGATACCGTTTTGTCGCAAACGGCTTTGAGAGTGCCACTTGAGAGGCACACCAGTGCAAGTGCACACAGCTTGTACAACAAACTTAAGCTAAGTTTTGTTTAAATTTGTTGTACCGACTGCAGATACTCTTACTCCCAACATTAAATACTATATTTATAACTTATTAATTTTATTTGCATGAGATATTTACTTTATGTTTTTGATGCATGTATAAATGATGAGACCATAAAATTCCCTTCTTGTTATGATATTAAGTTGTAAGCGTAGAGACATTATGAATGTCTTATCGTAGCCTTCTACCATTATAGGTGACTTCATTTTTTTATTTGGGTTTGTCGGCTACAGATATGTGGGGACTGCTCATTCTAAGAAAAGCCACTCATATTATTTAAATATATGATATTATGAGGTGAGGGGTTAGTGGGATCCAAGAAACTATTATGTGAGGGTCTCATTAGTGACTCATACTAGTATGAATGGTGGGTCCAACTTAACTAAAATATATGGGTCAAGAAACTATTATGTGAGGTGCATAATTTAATTTAGAGGCTAAATAATGATTGGAACTTGCTTAAGAAGCAATAAGTAAGAAGTTACCTTCTTATCAAAGTTAGTACAACCAAGAAACTATTATGTGAGGTTGTACTAGTTTTGGTGGGACCCCAATCCCAACTAGGAATTTTCATAAATGAAGATTCCCAAATTTCTTTAAAGGGATGAGGAATTTGAAAAGAATAGTGGGAGGTACCATTATGATTTAAAGACCCAAAATCTGATAGATAATAAAATTGAATTTTATTTTGAGCTCATAAATTGCTATTTATCTTCTGTAGATCACCGCTAAAATGTCAAACTTCAACCCCCTTGCTAAAATTCTGGATACCAACCGTTTGACT
The DNA here is from genome assembly GCA_033977485.1 of Hydrangea macrophylla. Lineage (NCBI taxonomy): Eukaryota > Viridiplantae > Streptophyta > Magnoliopsida > Cornales > Hydrangeaceae > Hydrangea > Hydrangea macrophylla. Next base: position 19,514,845 of record CM066999.1, on the reverse strand, counting down.
GGACCAAACTTTGATGATTGGTTAAGGAATCTAAAAATCATTCTAACTTCTGACCAAATTGCCTATGTCTTGGATGGGCCAATGCTGGAATCTCTTCCGGAAGGATCCACTGAGGAAGAGCATGACACTTTCAGAAAGTGGCAGGAAGATGAAATAAAGGTGAGATGCTTCATGTTAGCATCCATGAGCAATGAGATTCAGAAGCAACATGATTCATATAAAAGCTCAACCTCTATTCTTCTTCACCTACAAGAGTTGTATGGGGAACAGAGTAGAACCACAAGGTTCAATGTTTCAAAAGAACTCTTCTAGGCCAAATGGCAGAGGGGTCATCGGTAAATGAGCATGTGCTGAAGATGATCGGGTACATTGAGCAACTTGAAAAGCTTGGTGTAGGCATGGATACAAATTTGCAAATAGAATTGATCTTACAATCCTTGCCAGATTCATTTTCGCAGTTCGTTATGAACTTCAACATAAGCAGGATGATAGTTCCACTGCATGAGTTGCTAAATATGTTGAATACTGCAAAAGGCTCCATCAAAAGACAAAGGGATCTGCTCTTGTCATTCATGAGGCTTCTACTTCCAAGTCCAAGCCCAAGGGTAAAGGAAAATGGAAGGGGCAGAAGTCCAAGATGAAGGCAAATGGCGGGATCAAGAAAGGTAAGCTCACAAATGATAAGGGTAAAGGAAAGTGTTTCTTCTGTGGCAAAGAAGGACATTGGAAGAGGAACTGCAGAGAGTACCTTGCTTCCATAAAAGACAAACCTTCTGAAGTTATGTCTAATTTGCTTTTTATAGAAACTAACCTTTTGGTTAATTCTATTTCTTCTTGGGTATTAGATACCGGAGCTAGTTCTTATATTTGCAATTCGTTGCAAGGATTAAGGGGAAGCATAAGGCTAAGTAGAGGACAGACTACTCTTTGAGTCAGAAATGGAGCAAGTATTGGTGCATTAGCTGTAGGGAGCTACTATTTAGCATTACCATCTAGCGTAGTTTTAGAATTAAAGGATTGTTTATTTATTTCAGATATTATTAGGAATATTATTTATGTTTCTGTTTTATCTAGAGATGGTTATAAATTTGTTTTCGAGAAAAACAAATGCTCATTTTATTTAAATGATGATTTAGTTGGTTCTGGCATATATTTAAATGGACTTTATTTCTTAAACTTGGATAATGGTATAACTATATTGAGCAAGCAAAAGATAAAACACCAAAGAGACCTAGAGATGAAGTTAATCCTACTTATAAGTGGCATCTTAGATTAGGTCATATTAGTGATAATAGGATCAACAAGTTGGTTAAGGATGGACACTTTGGTTCATTAGCTTATGAAGCTTATCCAACTTGTGAATCATGTCTCATGGGCAAGATGACCAACTCACCCTTTATAGGACATGGGGAAAGAGCTGCTGACGTACTAGGATTAATTCACATTGATGGGTGTGGTCCTGTGAATTCAATTGCAAGAGGAGGTTTTTCATACTTCATAACCATCACTGATGATCACTCACGGTTAGGGTATGTATATTTAATGAAATATAAATCTGAATCTTTTGAAAAGTTCAAAGAATTCAAAAATGAAGTAGAAAAATAAACTAGGAAAAGTATTGAAGTTCTTCGATCAGATCGAGGAGGTGAATACTTGAGCAATGAATTCTTGGACCATCTCAAGAAAAATGGTATTTTATCACAATTGACTCCACCTGAAATACCACAATTAAATGGTGTGTCCGAAAGGAAAAATCGTACCTTATTGGATATGGTACGATCCATGATGAGCTACACAGATTTACCTATATCATTTTGGGGATATGCGGTTCAAACAGTAACACATACACTAAATAGAGTGCCATCCAAATCTGTTCCTAAGATACCGAATGAGATGTGGCACGGGAAGAGGCCTAGTCTTAATTACATTAAGATCTGGGGTTGTCCAGCCTATGTTAAGAAACTAGAAATGGACAAATTGGAATCTAGGTCAGTAAATTGTAGATTTGTGGGCTATCCGAGAGAGTTGTTGGGATACTATTTCTATCACCCAAGCGAACAAAAGGTGTTTGTTAGCAAGTTTACTGTAATTCTTGAAAAAGAGTTTATTCAAGATGGAGGCAATGGGAAAGTGATAGAATTAGAAGAAATGTCCTCTGAACCACAAACCAACATTGACCAACATGAGGAAGAGTCCTCAAACCCTATTATAGTAGCACCTTCAATCACACAACCTCCACGTAAGACTAGTAGGACTCCCATACCTAATAAGATATACTTGGATCTCCATCAAGGTGATGAGGAACTCTTTCATTGTAGAGACAATGGCGGCAAGAATGATCCTACTAATTACAAAGAGGCGATGTCAGACATCGATTCGAGTAAATGGCAAGGTGCCATGAAATCAGAAATGGTTACTATGTACTCCAACCAAGTCTGTACTTTGGTAGACCCGCCTCAAGGCATTGTACCTATTGGCTGCAAATGGGTTTACAAAAGGAAGATAGGCTCAGACGGAAAGGTAGAAACCTACAAAGCTAGGCTAGTGACAAAAGGTTACAAATAAAGACAAGGAGTTGACTATGAGGAAACCTTTTTGCCAGTAGCCATGCTAAAATCTATCAGGATTATGCTTGCTATAGCTGCACACTATGACTATAAGTTATTGTTTTAACGTGCACGGTGTTTATGTTTTAAGCAAAGGCATATTCATGTATTGTTGGGTATAGTAAGTCATACATAGAGACATGTGAATGTACAATAAGGAATCTATCACTCTCAAGTGAGAGAGTGAATGTCCTATGTGATCTTCTATGATATATCTCAAGTAAAGCTCTCTGGCCAGGGCAGGGTGAGAATTAGAAAGAATTTTCTAATTTCACTAGATGTAGAGAAATATCAATTAGTTCAAGGACATATAATTAAATCTGGGTTTGATAATATGTCCATTACCCAAGAGATTTAATAGGGACATTGTTTGATAGAAGGATTGAATTGTACGGTAACTGTTAATGAAAATGTTCACTATTTTTTAGACTGACTAGGGTGTGTCATGATATACTGCTAGGTGTCACTCATGACTAGTAGAAACCCGGAAATAATAAATATTGATATAAATTATTTCTATAAAGGATAATTAGAAGATGTTCTAATTTAAATTAATTAGAAAGGGTTCTAATTGTAATACTTTAAAGTATTAGTACCTACTACCAAATTAGTATGAACCTAAGGGGTCACACACAAAAAGGCAATGTGTAATTAGAAGAAGTTGTGAGGGTCTACTTGATATTAAGTTGTTAACATGGAAGTAGTATAATAATACTGTTAGTTTATTTTTTATTTAAGAAAGTCTTCTAATCAAATATAGGTTCCTAATTAGATTAGGAAATGCTCGTATAGCATTGTTATATATATAAGGTATGAAAAACTAAAAAGTTTGCTAGCACATCTAAGTTTCTCTCATATACTCCATCCCCAAAGATCCGTACGGTCACTTGTGTGACCTCATCATTGTCTTCCTTCAATTTGTTGGAGAGAGTCAAAAGGTTCTTCTAGTGTGCATTGCTTGTGTGGATACTTTTAGAGATCGGACACTTGGACGATTTGGTGAACTGTTCGTGGGACGAAAGGGAATTAATATTTTGTAAAGCACGCTTCAAGGGTAACTATTCGATTAACCCCCTATGGTTGTTGTATGTATTTTGTATATATCATAGACTTGATCATGGGTTTAGGAAACTATTAAATTTTTGTTTTCTGTTGCGCGAACCTTTAAGGGTTCCACATGATTTTCTTTCAGGTGAGATTTACAAAAACTATACATAAGCTAGCACATAAGATACATATTGATGTGAGTATGTAAAGCAACGTGTACGTGGAACACTGAATCAATTCCCTTCTGAATGTTCTACGTCTCTCCATATGTTCTTATATTCTATGTTTTTTTCTCCTAATTTATACTTTCTAATTGTTAATTGGATTTACAAATTATCTTTTCATCTTCTTGTCGATTAGGAAGTAGATAATAGATCTTGCCCTAACTTTTATTTATATCTATAATTGAGTTTTACCTCATCGTTTGATTTGGCCTCTAAGGATATCTAGGTGTTTAACAATATTGCTAATCCATGTGCGAAGAGGATTATTAGATTCACCAGTAAGATGATGATTACAAGACACACATTTTCCTAAACACTCCAAAAAGGATCCAATAAAGACCCAAGGGAGATTTCAATGAAAACCCAAACATAGAACTCTCTTAATTGGATATGGTACCCAAAACCCCCAATAAGAGATCATATCCCTTCCAACTTGAAATTCACAAACACAAGCTCTGGAGTCACATAGAAAATAAAATCACCTCACATATTCTCTCTCTAAAGCACATGGCTGTCAATTGTGAATCAAATCGTGAGCGTGTTTGCAAAACTATAAATTGTGAATTGTAAGGTCCACTTTCCTTTTATATATGTTGGACTTTAGGTATCGAAACTGTGGCACCCACGGGTGTGCCCGGCGCTGTTAGGATGACCCATGTAGAGAGTTAAATTAGAAAGCCCTAATTTAAAACTAGTAGATCTCCTCTCCTATAGATAACATAATTGGAAAAGGAGGGCCACCCAAATAACATAAGGAGAATACAATTCCTCCCCTCACTCTCTCTCTCTCTCTCTCACTCTCTCTCTCCCTATTAGAGACACGGTTGGAGACATAGCTTTTGTATCGTGAATGTTACACTCGTTATTCTTGGTGTACTACATAGCTGGGATTCAAGGTTTCGTGTGTTCGTGATTCGCGGTTCCTTCGGTTTGTCTAAAAGGTACACGATTCGTTTTCTGCATTATTTGATCTTACTAGCATGATCCTACATTGGTTCATATAAAATGTATAATAATACATGCATATATACTGGATATGTATACAATATGTAAAACGCTTAAAATGTACAAAATTACAAATAAACACAAGTTTCATCAAGTACCAAGTCTAAAGTTGAAACTTTTTCCACTTAAAAATTCCAAACTATTAAACAGTTAATCATATTGTAATGTACGAAACTCGAATCGACTCATAAATTGACGGATTCTAACAAATATGCTTGAGACACACCCGAATTCCTCAACTAACCCCTTTTTTGTAATGCTTTCAACCTAATTCCTTGTTGCAATGTAACCCATTCACAAGTAAACTCTGAAAAATAAATAAATAAATAACTCAAATAAAATAGGAGTTTTAGATAAACCTTAACACACCTGAGCAAAGGGTTTTCTTCCAGAGGCTACTTCCAAAGCAACAACGCCAAAGCTGTAAACATCTGATTCCCTACTTGCCTTACCTGTGATGACACACTCAGGAGCCATGTACCCCATCGTCCCAGCCAAAACTGTTGTCTGTGATCCTTTTTCATGGTCAACAAGCCTAGCTAATCCAAAATCCCCAAGTTTGGCATTGAAATTAGAATCCAACATAATGTTGCTTGATTTTATATCCCTATGCACCACACATTGTTCCCATCCTTCGTGCAAATAGAGCAATGCCGAGGCCAAGCCTTGAACAATCTTGTACCTCATTGCCCATGTCAACAAGCTTTTACCGTTGAAGAGATGCAAATCTAAACTCCCATTTGACATTAACTCATAAACAAGTATCAACTCTCTTTTTTCATGGCACCAACCAATGAGTTGCACCAAATTTCTATGCCTCAATCGGCTAATGATCTTCACTTCTGAAGCGTATTCCTTTAACCCTTGTTTAGAACATCTTGACACCCTCTTAATTGCAACATGAGAGTTCAGTTCTCTCAAGAAACCTCTATATACCCCACCAAACCCTCCCTCTCCGAGCTTCTCTCCATCTGAAAAATTATTCGTTGCGAGCTCTAATTCACGATATGAGAACTTCTTCGGTCCAGTTCCCTTCTCAAATTCATCGGAGAGATCAATAACAATTTCATCTTCTCCTTCTTGTCCTCTACTCCTCTTGCACACCCTAATTCCAATCAAACACAATCCACCAATAACCAAGACACACAAGCCAACAATCAATCCTAAGACGAGTCCCACCCTTTTTCTTTTCCTTCGAGGAATGATGGTTGGAATGGGGCCTGGAATGGGGCCCGGAATGGGGCCCGTTGTGTTCGGCAGTGATCCATCTATTGGCCGCTCAACAATTTGTAAATTAGAACTAAACTCCCACGATTTAATAGTATGTCTCTCAAAAAATGCTCCTGTTGACGCTGAGAAGCCAATAGTAACCCATTCTGGTAAGTACTCTCTCAGATCAATTACGGAGCTAAGATTATTATGTATAACTCTGGTATTATTCACAAAACTAGTGAAACTAACTTTAAGAATTTTCGAGCTAGAACTATAACTAATCCAAGCTTCATTTTCACTCCCATTTGTAATATTACTGTTCCAGATTGAATAGTTGATAGATACCAATGAGTTGATATTAATACCCACATGAGTGTCAGTGGATATATTCGGGTCCCAACCATTCCGATAGGTATCAAACTCTACAGCAACAACTGGAGTGCTGCTTTGTGCATATGTTGGGTTGATCGGGAGACCGAGTGCACCGCCTGCTGTGATATCTGTATTATTGGAGATATTTGCAGGAAGAAGGAAGAATGCAAGTCCATCGCCGTAAAGTGATCTTCCTTGGGAATCAATGACAAAGGAGAAATGGGTATTGAAGTCCGTTAGGTTTCGAGAAGCGTTGTCCCAGAGATGCAGACGTTCGATATATGTGGCTCGGCCTATACTCTGTTCTGGGTCTTGGCCGATCTCATTTGCTGTGAGTTGGAGGCCACCATCTGGAGAGATATAAGCACCTCGTTCAATGGCTATTAAAACATTTTGCAGGTCAGCTGTGATTTGGGGGATGCTGAAGTTCAGAGGAGTTACAAATGGAGTCATGAGAAAGAAGCAATAAAAGATGGTCATTAAAAGACAACGATGAAGAAGCATAGTATTAGAATTGAGATTTTGGGGGAACTTCCAATCATTGCAGGCAGCCATTGTTGAGAGATTTTTAGGAGGCTAGCAGCCTGCAGTTCTTTAGACTAGCAAAAGAAGGCCTGGCTGTAAGTACTTCCTCCACATGACTTACTGTTTGCAGTCATCTAATAAGTTGGAACAAGTCTTGTAGCACTTTAAAGCTGCAATTACTTTTATGATGCTGATGTTGACCACTCATCAATGATACAACCACTAAATAGTCTAAATATTTGAGAGGCTTGTAAATTCTCTTTGGCACCTCTATTATTCAGTGGCATCTGTAGGGACAGCAACGGGGCAAGCACCCATTTGCCCGACCCAACCCCTTTATCAAGTCAACCCATTGAAATTTGGGAAATTTTTTTGAGTAAATGTTATGCTTTCCAAATTTTTAATCCAAATGTTTATGGGCTTATGGCAATGGGATCTCCTTTAATAATGATGGAACAACTTTAATATTCTCCAATCAAAATTCAATAAGCCCAGACATGACCATTTCATTCTGAAATTCATTCATGTCTACCGAACGTGCCCTAATATGGGTGTTAAATTTGTAATTCTTAAAATCAAACAGCCCCATTCTCTTTCACAATTCAGTTTATATACGCTCAACCTTTTTTAGAAGAGTAATGATGATATGCTTCCCAAATTGAGTGCAGTTTTGTTTACCGCAAATTTGTTCACCTTTTGCTCACCCTCCTTTCTTACTAACTAATGTAGTAGGGCCCAGTACTTTATACCATTAATTAATTCTCATTTAATCTTGAATCCCACTATATTAGCCAATGGACCCCTACTAGATGCAAGAAATGTTCTAAATTTGGTCATGACTGCCATAAGATGGCTTCTGTACTTCCTGCTCCTAAGCAAACCCCTAAACCTCACCAATGGATAAAGATAAAGGAGGAAGTTGGTGCTTGGCAAGTGGTCTCTCGGAAGGACAAGGGAAAAAAGGCTATTGACGATGCTTCTCGTAGTACTATGATAGTTGGCAACATGTTTTCTGCCCTTTCCCAAACTACGGACGTAGTAGCTCAAAGACCAACATTTAATCAAGAAGCAGGCCCATCTCTAATTCAAGTGAGAGAGGCTGCAAACGACAATGTGGAAGTGGTGGCTGTTGAAATTGAAGAGGATGTAGATGTTGTTTACGATGATAATCTTCCAACTCCCGAGAGCTCTATGTCTTCTAGAAAAAGGAAAAAAGGAAGCAAAAATGAAATTTAGTGCAAGTTGTAAAAAGGGCCGCCACATAGCTTGAAAGCTTCTCTCTTGTGTGGTGGTTCTTTTATTGTTCGTTGGACCATGTTTTGCTTTGTTTTGGTAGCCCATATCTTGCTTTGACGTGTTGTACTTGGATCTTTTGGTGGTTCGGGCTATGTTGATCATTTTGGTTTGTTAGGATGGTCTCTCTCTTTGCCTATGGCCTTAGATAATCTCTCATCCTAAGAAAGCATAGGTTTTTATGATTTTTTGCTTATTGTATATCTTAGGGTATGCCCCTTGTATTCTTTGTAGTTGCCTCTTGGCTTTTCTTTTTATTGATTAACCATTTTCCAAAAAAGAAAGCGATCCAATCTCACTGGATTATGATGATTCATCCAATAAGCTAGATATTAATTTAAAAATTATGTGATCACTCCTCGTTTTGCATTTATATTCTGATTGACCATACTTTTTTGCATATTATATTATGATGATCAGACCTCTTTTCATTCGATACATATTGCGATCGATCAGACCTGCAATTTGTCCAATCTCACTATATCTGTGTGAGTTGTATACTTGTATTTCTCAATTTTTTGTATTCAACATTAGCACCGGTTGTAGTGTAATGCTACTTTCTTTGTGACAATGAATTTTAAGTGAATTGTGCACTTATATTGTTAAGTGAAATTGCAAATTTAGTTAATCAAACTATCACAAATTTACTCAAGTGGAATTGCACATCACCTTCTTCTTTCTATGTGATCTTAAAAATATTCAGTTCTTACTTACTTCTAATTAATTTAGTCAATATTTAGTCATGTCTCATAAAATAAGTGAAATTTCACTTAAAAGCACACAAAATGATACCCAATATATGATTGCATATTGAAATGAAGAGCAGTTTCGGTTTCACGGTTTCAAGAGATAAATTTCACTTAAAATATCTTAAGTGAAATTTCATCGGCATTCTTTACTGAAATTTCACTTAACTTCGATTAAGATGAATGAAATTTCACTTAAAATATCTTAAGTGAAATTTCATATATGATAGCTTAAATTAATTGGGAATTTCTACAAAAATATCAGCAATTGGAGACAGAGCAAAAATGTTTGCAATGTTACTTAGATTGTTACAAAAGGGTTGCACAAATACTAAGGAATGCAAGTTTAAACAAATCAAAGCTTTATTTCCCATTCTATTGGCTCATGGAAAGTAATAAAAGGCATTGAATGATATCAATTCTAGTTTTACGTCAAACCAACCTATTTGCGATTCGTAGAATGTCTTTACAGTTCGTTTTGGTTGCCACAAGCAAGAAATGATTTCATTTGTAATTCTTACCTCTACAAACACACCTCGCAAAAGGAAAGACACAACCACCACACACACCCAACACCATACACTGACCACACATACACACTTGACTCTCCCCTAAAAACCCAACACACTTCACAAAAATATGTGAAATTTCACTTGAAGGTTAACAAAATATGTGAAATTTCACTTAACTTGTCAAAGAACACCAGCTAAATTTCATAGAAAAAAGAAATGGGGAATTGAAATTTCACTTAACTTTGAAATCAATTCGAGACAAATCCGACCACTTTGGTTGGATTTGTTAACCCTCTAAAACAAGAACTTAGTGGATTTGTTAACCCTCTAAAACAAGAACCAGATTTTGAAAGATTCTTCATGAGAATGTCTTTGATTTTTTAATTCAGAGACAATCTTTGAAATTGTCTTTGAAATTTTCAGATAGGAGTAGTTGTTCGCTTTAAAAGTTGGGTAGACTAAGATAGTCGCATAAAATATATATATTTTTTTCTTCTAATTTTATATCCAATATGGGTCTTGTTTGAAAGATCTCTACTTGCTGATTCCAAATATATAATTTTTTTCAAAATCCGAGTTATTGTTTGGAAGATATATCATTTTGAAGTTTGCAAAGAAAAAAACAAATGTTACATCACGCTGACAGCAGTAATTTGCTGATGGGCGCCCACCTATGAGCGTTCACTACTAGCAACTCTGATGGACAAGTATGGTCACAGTCCATTGAGAACACCTATAACTTAAAATACCGGTAGACAAATATCTCTAAATGAGTATTTATGTTGAATTGATAGTCTAATGCATGTCGTAAATTGCACTTGGCCAAATATGGCGTACTTAATCAGCAAATTGAGTAGATCGATATACAAATAATCCGAGTATAAGGCGATAATCAGGGTACTTGGATACATGAGGTACACCTTGATCTATGAACTACTCTGCACAATATATCCAACTGTACTTGAAAGGTATAGATCCGAATTGGATACATGTTTGAACAAACTCAAAATCCACAAATGGATATGTCTTTACACTTAAAGGTGTAGTTGTGGCTTGGAAATCTCCTAAACAGTTTTGCATTGCCTGATCAACAATAGAATATGAATTTATTGCTTTAGATAAAGCAAGGGAGGAAGTAAAGTGGCTTCCCCTTTTGCTTAGAGGATACTCTAAGTTAGATAAAACATGTGCCTTCAATTTATATGTATTGTGGTAGCCAATCGACAATTGGAAAGGCATAGAGTAGTATGGTATGTCTTGACGCACAGTCAAAGACATAATACCATAGAACAATTGTTCTCTAATGGAGTTGTCTCTATTGTCTATGTACAGTCAAAGGTTAATCTCACGGATCCGCTTACCAAGAGTATGTATTCAATTCGTCGAGGGGAATGGATTAAAGCCTAAATCTAAAGAGTCACCATGATGGAAACCCAACCTAGCTGACTGAAGATCCCAAGATCTAGGTTCAATAGGACAACTAAATTGGGTGCGACTCAGTGGTAGCACTGAAGAGTTAAACACCCCTACCCTTTCATATGATGAAAACAGTGCTAATTACAGCAAATATAAGCTATGCTTTTAATGATTCTTATACCTTTGACATCCAAGTGGGGTGTAACAGAATACTCTTAATAAGAAATCACATATGTGAGTGTGAAAGAGGGCTACTTCTATGAGAATTTTAAAGGCTGAATTTTCTAGAGCACTCATGAATTCGGGAGTTGTTCAGGGACAAAATGAACACAACCGCAGAACTGAAAGTGTTCGGAGTGACTCTATATGCGTTCTATTGTCTAGGTTTACACCAAAGCCTGAATAGTTTAAGACATCACGTTCACTATTTAGCCGAGTAAATCCAATAGTTCTTCACTACGAAGTTTCAAAGCCAAAAGCTACCTATCTCGATGCAGTGTCATTCCACTAGTACTGTACTATCTCTAGTGTCTACATTTGTATTTGCATATTGTATTGACAACTTTTCATTCATGTAGAAGATTGTTGGAAAATTAAATGAGAAATTGGCTTTTAATTGAATGAATAATTTTGGTCATGCCAAACAGACCCTTAGTCAAATAGATATGACTATTGACGAACAGTCTCCTTTCGAAAGGTTGTGACTGTTGACGAACAGTCTCCTACAATCTATATATATGGGTCTTGTTCATTCATTTAGGATAAAAAATTAATATTAGTTCATATATACATATAGGGGGTGTCAAGTGTCTGAGAGAGTACAAACACAAGTATGGTTCGCTGGAGCCTTATTATTTGAAGTGCTTCTATAGTAAGGGGGAGATCGTTGTATCCTGGGAGATAAATGCCGCAAATTCGTGAGCACCAATGTGGGGCATAATTATCTTAAGGACATAGTGTCCAACACTAGATTCGATCTAACATTCAGTATTGCTTCTAAACTAGGCTCTATTTTATTTACAGTTTTTAATGTTGTGCGTTAGATTTTAGATTTACGTCGATTTATATATTGTAATAGTCGATAGTTTTGAATGTATATTTATAAATGAAATTCAATAGTTTATGCCTTAATTTTGTATGTATAAGTTCATACCAATATTTTGCCTAAATTGGAATACCAATCGATTGGAACTTTTATCAATTGATTGGCAGGTGATCGCCTCAGACCAATCGATTGGACCTTTTCCAATCGATTGCAACTAGAGCCAATCAATTAGACGGGTACAGAACTTGGTCTCTAAGTTTGCATGGGGTGTTGACACATGGAACTCACATTTTCTCTATATATATGGGCTCATTTCATGGCTGTGGGGGTTTTATAGGTTTTAGAGAGAGATGAGAGAGATATTTTATATATATATATACACCCATATATATACACATACACCTACACATACATATATGTACATACACACAACCAGGAGGCAGAGAAAGAGTAGCAGAAGGAGATAAGAAGAAAGAAAGGAGCAGAAGAAGAAAGAGGAAGGAAGAGACAGAGAAGAGAAAGAAAGAAGAGAGGGAGAACCTTGAAGCTCAAAGCTTCCCAAGACTCACACACACTTACACCCACACTAGGTGAGTTCCCAACTCACTTGGTACCTTAGTTATGGCGTTTTACATGTTTCAAAAAGAGGAAAGACACTCAAACATCTCCCCCGTAATTCTGCTTTCTAGACTGCACGTCTCTGGGAAGAAGACATAGTCCGAATCAATTAGGGCTTTTCTCAATCGATTGCCAAGATTGTAAACCCAATCGATTGGCAGTTTGACCAATCGATTGGACTTAGTTGTTACCCAATCGATTGCCAATTTATGCAATCGATTGTAATTGTTCTTACCCTGATCGATTGGACCCTTGTCCCAATCGATTGGAAGCTAAGGATTGTTGATGTTTCCTGTTATTTATATTATGAACTGTTCAATTGTTAAAATGTTGTTCCTTGCTTCCATATGTGACACTATTATAACTGTCACAACCCATCACGCTACGCGCGAAAATATGACACGTGGCACGCTACCAAGGCTTATCCAATTCCATTAAATTAAATAGCAGCTAAAAATAATAAGTGGAAACCAATAAAATCAGAGTTATAAAAAGTTTTGTCCATTGGAAAAAAAAAACCCGGATAAACAATTCAGTTTTGAAAACAGAAGTCCATTCGACTGGATCGGGGATCCGATCGACTGAAGACCAAAAGCAGAAGGTTTAAAACAGACTCCAGCCCGTCCAGTCGACTGTGACTGGGGTCCAGTCGACTGGGGCCTAAAAGTTTCAGTCGACTAACTCCGTCCAGTCGACTGTGCTTTAAACAGAATCAAAAATCACATTTTCATAAAAAGGGTCCAGTCGACTGAAATGTCACAATTAAAAAGCAGTAGCTAAAAATATACAGTGGTCCAGTCGACTGAAAATTGGTCCAGTCGACTGATCTAACACTATTCACTTTCAGTGTCTATAGAACACATGATCCAATCGACTAAAATAGGGTACAGTCAACTGATCCCCTTTTGAGTAGCCCTATTGTATTATTACTACGCATACTTCTCCAAAACCAAAACAACCACAACTACCACTGAATTTCAGCATATTAGAACATAGCTACAGATGTTCGAATATAGAATACAGTACCACGAATCTAACCCCACGGTTCTATTACAACATAATACAAAATCCCAAAACCTTACACAAGTTTAAGAAAGGGACAAAATGTAAACAAGAGTGGTTCCCGTCGTCTCATCGGCCTCACTCCTCACGCTTCTTCTTGTCTTTCTTCTTACCTACAATGGAGTAAATCTCCACTACTCAGCTATATGCTGAGTGCACAAGTTCTAGCATATGCAATATAAGATAAAACATGCTCTAATCTCATAATTCATACAAATAGTCTCTAGGGAGAAAAATACGCCTTCACCCGGTTGTGGCAAGTCCAAGCCTTAAACCGCGATGTCAATGGCTAGTCCAAGCCTACAACCATTACATCCCCAAGTGCCCTGGCAAGTCCAAGCCTTAAACCATGCACAGTAGCCATTGCTACTAAAATTCTCAAACATCGAAAAGCTTACCCCGGCATGAATTTGTATAAGACTCCCCTTTGACCCACATAGACAACTCAACGTGCTCGCATAAAAGTAGACATGCTTTTCACAATTAATCGCATGCATAATTAACGGGCCTACAAATAACACATGGATTTTGCCCGGATCTCAATTCTGTCGTCAAAATCTAAAACATGTATTTCCCTATATTTCACAAGTTATAACTTCATACCTCGTGCGATTTCCTCCAAACATTGAAGGATCGACTAGAGAGTCGATTAATCGTCGGATATCGAATTTGAGGTGATTCTTACAAGTTTTACTGGGTTTTCCCCAAAAGTATAGAAATTAGATTTTTACAAATGTTTGCCAAACATGACCTAAGTGGTAGCAAAATGTAAATCTTACCTCTACGAGTTCAAATCTCAAATCTGGAAAAAGTCTGACGGACGAAAGGTCGCCGATGGTCGTCACAAAGCCCGTAGGATCAAATCCCCTTTTCTCTCTCCTCTCTCAAGATATTATATGAGTTTTGTGAGAAATGACAGCTCACCCTCATCTATTTATAGGCAAACTCTTCGGGAATCGCGTTTACCTCCCCGCGAGTTTCTCGGACATCTAATTAATTCACGAAACTTCACACACGACCATTTTATGCCTTTACGAGTGAAAATTAAAATTTGAAAAAGTTTTCGACTAAGTCTCATTTGGGTCCAAAAATAACATCCAAAAACTAAATTCTGTGAAATCTCTACACAACCTACCTTTTATTTGACGTGACACTCACGTTCTCACCACAGTTCTCAAAATGCTATCAACAATAGGATCAAAACTACTAGAATTTGTACCACGCAGATATAATTACTATTCATGAAAACTCAGATAAAGTCAATTAATATTGAAATCAAATAAATGTCATTTATTCATGTCAATGCATTATGACATTACTGATTACCTGTCCTCAACTGACACAACATCGTTGACCACGTCAACTCCATTCATAATTATCAAATAACATTGATAATTCACGAAAATTTTATTTATGCATTTTAAAACTTATGAAAATTTGGGATGGGTGTGATAACTCTCTCCTCCAAAAAAGAAGTTTGTCCCCAAACTTATACCTCATACATCGAACAGGTACGGATACTCATTCTTCATCTCTTCTTCATTTTCCCACGTAGCTTCCTCGACTGAATGACTACGCCATAGCACTTCACCATCGGTATTGTCTTAGTTCTCTAGACTCATTCTTTTCGGTCCAAAATCTCTACTGGTTGTTCCACATAAGTCAAGTCCTCTTGGATTTGTAACGGTTCTGGCACTATGATTTTGTTCGCATTTGTCATACACCGTCTCAACATCGATACATGAACTATATTATGTACATGTTCCAATTTTGATGACAACGCCACTCGGTAAGCCACTGGACCTACTCTCTCGAGGATTTCGAAAGGTCCTACAATCTCGGATTTAAGTTTCCTCTTTTTCCAAATTGAACAATGCCTTTCGAAGGCTATACTATCAAATATACAAAGTCACCAATTTTAAACATCATCGTAAGTCGCTTCAAGTCCGCATAACTCTTATAACGACTCTGAGCTACCTTAAGTCGCTCTTGAATTAACTTCACTTTCTCAGTAGTCACCTGTATTAACTCAGGTCCTAGTAACATTGTTTCTCCAACTTCGGTCCAACAAACTGGTGATCGACACTTACGGCCATACAAAGCTTCATACGGTGCCATTCCAATACTCGACTGAAATCCATTGTTGTATACAAATTCAATCAATGGTAGGTGTTTCTCCTAATTAATACACATAATCGCAACATGTCCTTTAATGTCTGAATCATACGCTCTGACTGTCCATCGGACTGAGGATGAAATGCGGTACTGAAACTCAATTTTGTACCCATAGCCTTCTGTAGGCTTCCCCAAAACCTCGATGTAAAACTACTATCTCGGTCTGATACAATCATTGCTAGAACCCCATGTAATCTTATAATCTCTCACACATACAATTTTGTTAACTTGGACGATTTATTTGTCTTGATCGTACAAAATGAGCTGACTTGGTTAATCTGTCGATTATAACCCAAATCTTGTCATTCTTGTTAAACGATCATGGAAATACCGAAACAAAGTCCATTGTTATCTCATCCAATTTCCATTCTGACACAGGTAATGGTTGTAATAACCCCATAGGTACTTGTCTCTCTGCTTTGACCTGTTGACATGCCGAACATTCAAATACAAACTTAGTGACTTCATGCTTCATACCCTTCCACTAGAAGTTTTCTCACAAGTTTCTGTACATTTTATTTCTTCCCGGGTGCATTGAATATCGAG
Source organism: Hydrangea macrophylla (assembly GCA_033977485.1). NCBI lineage: Eukaryota > Viridiplantae > Streptophyta > Magnoliopsida > Cornales > Hydrangeaceae > Hydrangea > Hydrangea macrophylla. Next base: position 19,498,441 of record CM066999.1, on the reverse strand, counting down.
TACTCTGTGCTTCTTCTAGAATCCTTTCTTTCAAGTCTTTCACATTTGGTACGCATAATCGATTTCCAAGTTTCAACGTTCCGTGTTCCAACACAAACCCAGGTTGTCTCCCCAAAGGTATCTCGTCTCTCATTTTGCACAAGTAGACATCGTTAAACTGTTCCCTTCTGATCTCATCAATAATATCTGGGTATGCTATGATCGCCATCATTAAACCACCACTAGTCTCTGGAATTACATCTAATTCTAAACGTTCCATTTCTTTTACCAATTCTTTTTGTTGAGTTAGTTCATCGGCTAAGTTCCTTAGCGTCTTCTGGATTAATGCATCGGCTACTACATTAGCCTTCCCCGGATGATACTCAATCGCAAGGTCGTAATCCTTCATCAGCTCTAACCATCTTCTCTGTCTCATATTCAAATCCCGTTGGGTGAAATTGTATTTCAAACTCTTATGGTCTGTGAAGATCTCACATTTCTCCCCATACAAATAATGTCTCCATATCTTCAAAGCATGAATTACCGCGGCCAATTCAAGATCGTGAGTCGGATAGTTAACCTCATATGTCTTCAGTTGTCTTGAAGCATAAGTAATCACCTTACCCCCTTGCATAAGCACACATCCCAACACTTGGTGTGAAGCATCAATATAGATTACAAACCCCTCGGTTCTGGATGGTATTATCAAGACAGGTGCCCTTGTCAACCTTAACTTTAACTCCTGAAAATTGTCTTCACATTCTTGATTCCATTCAAATGTAATCCCTTTTCTCATCAACCTTGTCATGGGTAAAGAAATCTTTGAGAAGTGCTCAATAAAACGGTAGTAGTACCCCTCTAATCCTAAGAAACTTCAGATCTCAGATACAGATGTCGGCCTCCGCCAATTAGATACAGCCTCTACCTTGTGAGAATCAACTGAAACTCCATTCTTGTCAATTACGTGACCAAGAAGAGTAATGCTAGGTAGCCAGAATTCACACTTCTTGAATTTTCCAAACAGTTGCTTCTCCCGCAATCTCTGAAGTATCAATCTCAAATGATTCTCATGCTCTATCTCACTCGGCGAGTAAATAAGAATATTTTCGATGAATACTATCACAAAATCATCCAAATAGTCCTTGAAGACTTGATTCATAAGATCCATGAACGCGACTGGTGCATTTATAACTCCAAATGGCATGACTAAGAACTCATAGTGTCCATAGCGCGTTCTGAAAGCTATTTTCTCAACATCTTCAGCCTTTACCTTCAACTGATGAAAGCCCGATCTTAAGTCTATCTTGAAAAATACATGTGCCCCACGAAGTTGGTCAAATAGATCATCAATTCTCAGTAACGGATATTTTTTCTTGATTGTCAACTTGTTTAGCTCTCGATAGTCCACACACATTCTCATAGAACCATCTTTCTTCTTTACAAACAATACTGGAGCTCTCCACGGTGATATGCTAGGTCGAATGAAACCTTTGTCAAGTAGTTCTTGTAGTTGAACCTTCAGCTCTTTCAATTCTATGGGTGCCATCCTATATGGTGCCTTGGATACAGGTCTTGCATCTGGCATAACCTCAATGGTGAATTCAATTTCCCTCTCAATTAGTACGTCTAGCAAGTCATCAGGAAATATATTTGGATATTCTTGCACCATCAGAATGTCTTCTACTCTTGATTCGGCCACTAAAACATCAGTCACTGAACATAGGAATCCTTGACATCCCTTTTTCAATAACCTTCCTGCTCGAATAGCTGAAATCAAGTACGACGGCTGTATAACCCCACTTCCTTAGAAACAAAAGTTCCCATGTACCGGTGATAAAAAATTAACCTCTTTCCATTCACAGTCTGTTGTGGCTTGGTTAAGAGCTAACCAATCCATTCCCAGTATCACATCGAAATGGTTCACCATAATCGGTATAAGGTCTGCGGTCATCAACTTCTCGCCTAGTTTGATCTCACAGTCTTATATATAGTAGACGTCATTATTGATTTACTAAGTGGTACAGCAATAGACAATTTATATCCTAACGGTGCCGATTTAACATTCAAATGTTCATCAAAGGCATGCGATAAAATGAATGCGTAAATCCCGAGTCGACAAGTATGCGTGCTAAGTGAGAACATACAAGCACCATACCTGAGACCACTGTCTCTGAAGCAGTCATATCTTTTGGGTTCATTTGATAGGCTCTTCCTTGCCGTTGTTCAGTCCCTTATCCCCTGTTATGCGATTGTCTAGGTTTTGACCCACTGGAGGCCATAGAACTAGCTCCTTGCTGAGAATGCTTCCTCGGACAATCCTTGGCTTGATGTCCAAATACTCTACAATTGTAACACTTACCTCTCATGTCAGGTGTAGGATTAGAACTGCCTCTTCCTTGGATCCTGTTCAGGGGTTTGGTCATAAAACATCGGCCTGAGTGTGGTCAATTACAAAGTGAACACAACGGTATGTTACTTGACATCCTCCTAAACTCACTGAAACTAGAACTAGAGCCTCTTTGAAATGGCCTCTTGAAAGATCCGCCTTGGTTCTTATCACTACTCTCATTTCCCTGTTTACTGTACTGATTTTGTCTCGATCTTTCCATTCCACCCTCGGCCACAAGCGCCGTTTGTTGCACTACCGCAACCGTCGAGTGCTCATATTCTTCGAATTCCCTCGCCCTATCTTCCTCCTCTGGTACTGTACCCTTTCCAAATCTCAAAAAAGCGTTGTACTTCGAAGTATACTCAGTTACGGTTATGTCCCCTTGCTTGAGGTTATCAAACTCTCGCTTTTTCGCATTGTAGGCAGCTCGCGGAAAGAACCAGCGATTGAATTCCCCCTTAAACCCCTCCCAAGTAATCGGTGCCCCTTGATCTATAACATTTACCCACCAATTCTGGGCCTCACCCTTCAGTACATCACTTGCATTTTCCATTTTATCCCTATTGGTCATCGGGATAGATCGGAAGATGTGTTCCATGTCCATTATCCAATGTTCTGCGAGCGTTGGGTCGGGTGTCCCATGGAATTCCATTGGCTTCTTTCGAGCAAATTGTTTAGATACTAATCTCATATCTCTATTCTCAGGTGCATGTATTACAGTTATTGGTTCTACTTCAATTGAAGGCATTGGAGATAATCGTTCTACTATGTTCCGGATCATATCTCCCATATTCCCCATCATTTCTGCCATTTCATTCATACGTCAGGTATGTGATGATAATTCTCGGTCACCCATGATTGTTCAACCTGTTAATCTCGATGCATAAACACTATTCATGTATGTCAAGAACAATATCATGTATGTAAAACAACATATATATGCATCAAACATCTCTACCATGTATGGATACATTATAGAAAATGTGACAATTCACACAACATTCCACTCATCGTCAAACGCTCCCAAAGTTTTGTTACCTCTAACTCTGATACCAATAAATGTCACGACCCATCTCGCTATGCACGGAAATAGGACACGTGGCACGCCACCAAGGCTTTTCCAATTCCATTAAAGTAAAATAGCAGCGGAAAATAATAAGTAAAAACCAATAAAATCAAAGTTATAAAAAGTTGTCCATTGGAAAAAAAAAACCTAGAGAAACAATTCAGTTTTGAAAACAGAAGTCCACTCGACTGGATCTGGAATCCGGTCGACTGAAGACCAAAAGCAGAAGGTTTAAAATGCACTCTAGCCCGTCCAGTCGACTGTGACTGGGGTCCAGTTGACTGGGGCCTAAAATTTTCAGTCGACTGACTCCGTCCAATCGACTGTGCTTTAAATAGAATCACAAATCACATTTTTGTAAAAAGGGTCCAGTCGACTGATCGGTGGTCCAGTCGACTGAAATGTCACAATGAAAAAGCAGTTGCTAAAAATTTACAGTGGTCTAGTTGACTGAAAACGGTCCAGTCGACTGATCTAACACTATTCACTTTCAGTGTCTATAAAACACAGGATCCAGTCGACTAAAATAGGGTCCAGTCGACTGATCCCCTGCTGGACAGCCCTGTTGTTTTATTACTACGCATACTTCTCCAAAACCAAAACAACCACAACCACCACTGAATTTCAGGATATTAGAACATAGCTACAGATGTTCGAATACAAAATATAGTACTAAGAATCTAACCCCACGGTTCTATTACAACATAATACAAAATCCCAAAACCTTACATGAGTTTAGGAAAAGGGACAAAATGTAAACAAGAGTGGTTCCCGTGGTCTCATCGGCCTCACTCCTCACGCTTCTTCTTGTCTTTCTCCTTACCTACAATGGAGTAAATCTCCACTGCTGAGCTATATGCTGAGTGCACAAGTTCTAGCATATGCAATATAAGATAAAACATGCTCTAATCTCACAATTCATATAAATAGTCTCTAGGGAGAAAAATACACCTTCACCCGGTAGCGGCAAGTCCAAGCCTTATACCGCGATGTCAATGGCTAGTCCAAGTACATCCCCAAGTGCCCTGGCAAGTCCAAGCCTTAAACCATGCACAGTAGCCGTCGCTACTAAAATTCTCAAACATCGAGAAGCTTACTCCGGCATGAATTTGTATAAGACTCCCCTTTGACCCACATAGACAACTCAACGTGCTCGCATAAAAGTAGACATGCTTTTCACAATTAATCGCATGCATAATTAACGGGCCTACAAATAACACATGGATTTTGCCCGGATCTCAATTCTGTCGTCAAAATCTAAAACATGTATTTCCCTATATTTCACAAGTTATAACTTCATACCTCGTACGATTTCCTCCAAACTTTGAAGGATCGACTAGAGAGTCGATTAATCGTCGGATCTCGAATTTGAGGTGATTCTTACAAGTTTTACTGGGTTTTCCCCAAAAGTATAGAAATTAGATTTTTACAAATGTTTTCCAAACATGGCCTAAGTGGTATCAAAATGTAAATCTTACCTCTACGAGTTCAAATCTCAAATCTGGAGAAAATCTGACGGACGAAAGGTCGCTGATGGTCGTCACAAAGCCCGTAGGATCAAATCCCCTTTTCTCTCTCCTCTCTCAAGATATTACATGAGTTTTGTGAGAAATGACAGCTCACCCTCATCTATTTATAGGCAAACTCTTCGGGAATCGCGTTTACCTCCCCGTGAGTTTCTCGAACATCTAATTAATTCACGAAACTTCACACACGACCATTTTATGCCTTTACGAGTGAAAATTAAAATTTACAAAAGTTTTCGACTTAGTCTCATTTGGGTCCAAAAATAACGTCCAAAAACTAAATTCTGTGAAATCTCTACACAACCTACCTTTTATTTGACGTGACACTCACGTTCTCATCACAGTTCTCAAAATGCTATCAACAATAGGATCAAAACTACCAGAATTTGTACCACGCAGATATAATTACTATTCATGAAAACTCAGATAAAGTTAATTAATATTTAAATCAAATAAATGTCATTTGTTCATGTCAATGCATTATGACATTACTGATTACCGTGTCCTCAACTGACACACCATCGTTGACCACGTCAACTCCATTCATAATTATCAAATAACATTGATAATTCAGGAAAATTTCATTTATGCATTTTAAAACTTATGAAAATTTGGGACAGGTGTGACTATAACAAAGAGATAATGCGAGACCTTAATGTCGTAAGATTAAGAATAATGGATTATTGTCTACGACGTTAGATAATGTGTCGACCATGAACCAGTTTGATATCTGTTCATTTAAATCTGAGTAGTCAGGCCACATAGGAATGTCATGTATCAGTATTAGTGTAACACTAAGTAGGCTTGTGAAGTTCTAGGATTCTTAAGGATCACATGTCCTTAAGAGCGGTGGACTGTGCATATGTCCTTAAGAGCGGTGGACCGAACTAATTAGTCCTAAGATAGGCCAGTGATCCAATCATATATCCTTAAGAGGGGTGGACTTTTCATATATCCTTAAGATCGGTGGACCGGGATCACTGGTAGATGTCGATAAGTCGTGGCAATAGAATGACGTGTCTTTGCTCGAAGCGTTATGTCCCTGACATGCAGTAGACTGTGCATATATTCTTAAAAGCGGGGGACAGGTTGATGTGGTGTCCATGACATATAGACCTACGGTGGACTGTGAATATATTCTTAAGAGCAATGGACAGAGCATTGGTGTAACCAGGAGTAATACGATCGAGTCTGTTCATCAATCGATAGGATGTTGTCGGAACTTGTATAGCAAGACGTGAATAATCAATGGTAAAGAGTATTGAATAAGTAAAGATACTATTAGTAGAACTATATCTTACGTCGTTTCATAACTTGTAATTACTTCATATCTATGATACCCTGTTAGTTTTCTACTCACTTAGCTTTCAATTGCTGACAACGTGTTATGCTTGGACATTCCCCGTCCAGCCTATCCTGTCTTTGATCATGCAGAAGAAGTACCCTACAATGAAAGCTTCTACCTAGAGGGACCAGAGGGAGATTATGCAGAAGATGGCCCCGCTAAGGACGTATATGCTGACGACTACGTTTACGCCAGCTGAAGATTAGGATAGATCGTAGACTTTCTATTTCTGTTCATTCAAACCTTATTACTATGTTTTGTAACCTAGCATATGTTGTCCTAAAACTTTAGTTTGTTTCTATTTCGAACTTGATGTACTCCCTCCGTCCCAATTTGTGAGTCCTGTATTCCATTTTGGGATGTCCCAAAATTAGTGTCCACTTTCCTAATTTGGTATATAATTTTCACGTACTTTCCAAAACTACCCTTTATTGAAATCTACACCAAGACAAAACTAAAAAAGTTATTGTAATGATTAGGGGCAATTGTGGAAAGTAGGTGTAGATTCTTTTTGTCCCCTTAATAAGATGTACTCACAAAATGGGACGGAGGGAGTAATAATTAGTAACTTTGTAGTTATGTTTATGACAAGCTTGGTTTTATTTACTGTTGTCTCTTTACTTTATGTTGTTTAGAATTGTGTGCTGTGGAATTAAGTGATTTCACCAGTCACGGTCTACGGACCCAAAAAGGAATTTATTTCTCTATTTATGCTGCTTCAAAGCGTGACATATATATCCCAACATATTTTGGGTAACAGTGTATTCGTGGATTATCTTTGGAAAATAATTTGAAATTTGATCTATAAGAATTTCTAAGATTTAAAATGACTGGGCAATGGTCGATCATTATTTCAACCATTCACAATTAACACTCTTGCTGGCGAGGAGTTTCTTTTTTCTTTTTTTTGGGTACAAAATACACATGAAGTATGTCAACAATACTTTAGTATGGTCTTTTATTAGTTTAAACACTTGAAATGTTATTGGTTGAATACAATTGATTTTTTCCCGTAGTTCCTGGATCTATCGCTCCGCGCCTAATGGAACGGGTTAGAGACGATGTAATAAGAGTAGCTAACGAAGGATTTGGTAGTTTAAAACCGAAAGCCAGGAATAGGGATGGAAGTGGTTTTTTGCACAAGCATTCCGTCAAAATGGGATTCGACTTTAGAATGCTTATTGGAAGATGCATATGCAAAAAGACGTGTGGAGCTTGCTTTGATTCTTGCTCATATCAAAGTACATAAAACCACATTTTTCAATTGCTATTTAGCCAAACAATAAAATAAAACAGTATTCCAAACAAAAAAAGAAAAAAGAGGCCAACTCAATAAATTAATGAATGCCAATAAATTGCCATAAGGCCCTAAGTATATTGGAGCCAATGGGATGAATTTTTTCTCAAGTCTATAAGTGGGTGGTTTGCTTGTTTGAGGTATCATTGCAAGTTTTTTGACAGCAGAATTATCAGCTGCATGTTTATGTTGAATCTTGTTGCGGAGAATTTAACATGTTGGATCTCTTCGGGTGTCTTTCTGGAGAAACTTTGCTATGGTTTCCTCAAGTTGTGTAATGTCAATGCTTCTGGTTGAGTTTCAATTCCATTAGCTCCATGTGGCTTCTCCAAGGAAATTTGGTTCTATAGTTTATTGCAACTGGTTTTTGTCGATGCTCTTTCGAAGATTTTTGGACCCTCCATGGTGTTTTTGGTGCTGACTTGTGGACTTCAACTGCAACATTGTGTTTCATTGTTGTTTTTGCTTTTGTTTGTTTCATAACTTTAGTATGGTTTTGGGTCTTGCTCACATTTTTGGATTCAAAGTTTACGAATTGTGCTTGTAGGGTTTGGGTTATTTTGATTTTTCTAGGTCCTTTTCTGGGATCTCTATGTTTCTTGTCTGATTGGGTTAAGTTTAGGTAAGTTCTGTTGGGGTCTTCCATGTTTGTTTTGATATGGGGTCATTTGTTGAAACTTTGGCTGATGTTTGTTTTCTGGTGGTTTTACACCTATAAATAAATGAGTTCCTTTTGTTAAAGCAAAAAAAAAAAAAGAAGAGAGAAACAAGATATGCAATTTAACAAGTTGTAAATCATCAACTACCTGTAGAGAATGCTCATTCCCTATCTACCCAACAATGCATTTTACTAAACGAAGAGAAAAACAAAACCATTATAAAAGAGTAAGGGGGAATAAACAATGATCATAACTATTATATTTTGATACCCAATTCCTTATTGGGCACAAGGTCGTCAGGTTAACCCCCCATACACACAATCACTAGCAAACCACACATATCCATGAAAGTCGAAGCAGATGGATATCATTTACGCATTACATGTATCATTACTTTTGTGTATTATCAGCAAACAGATATCACTTAGGCTTGGGGCTCGGAATGGGGCCCGTTTCCGCTTGGGCCTCAGAATGGGGCCCGTTGTGTTTGGCACTCCACCTGCTGGCCACTTTTAAATCTGTAAATTGGAAATAAAATCCCATGATTTAATATTATGTTCCTCAAAAAGTGCTCCCGTTGAGGCAGAGAAGCCAACAGTATCGATTTTCGGCAAGTACTTCCTCAGATCAACTACATAGCTAAGGTTATTATGTATGACTCTGGTATTATTTACATAACCAGTGAAACTAACATGCAGAATTTATGAGCCAGAGTTATAACTAATCCAAGCTTCATGTTCACCCCCATTTGGAATATTAGCGTACCATATTGAATAGTTAACAGATGTCAATGAGATGATATTAATATCTACATGAGTAACAGTCGATATGTTCGGGTCCCAACCATTCTTAAAAGTATCAAAAACTCCACAGCAACAAAAGGACTGTTGTTGGGTTGATCGGGAGACCAAATGCACAGCCTGGTGTGATGTCGATATTGGAGATATTAGAGGGAAGAAGGAAGAATGCAAGTCCATCACCATAGCTTGATCTTCATTGGGAATCAATGGCAAAGGGGTGCAGATGTTTGACATATGACGCTCGACCACTACTCTGTTGTTGGTCTTGCTCGATCCCATTTCGGGTGACTTGGATGCCATTTGGAGTGAATTTAGCATCTCCAATCAGATGTGATGTTGGGGATGTTGAAGTTAGAGGAGTTGCATATGGAGTCATGAGAAAGAAGCAATAAAAGATGATCATAAAGAGACAACGATGAAGAAGCATAGTATTAGAATTGAGATATTGGGGGTTCCAATCATTGCAGGCAACCATTGTTGAGAGATTTGTTGAGATTAATTAGCAGCTTGTAGTTTTATATTCAACTGCATGGCCTACTATTGCAGTCCCTTAGCATTGTTAAACAAGCTTGTTTACTTTTTCAGCCAAAGAAGTCTATAATTGCAACTTTTGGTTAGTTGAACAAGTTTTCCTTTCTTTCTAAACAAAGCATTTTTTTATATTTGCTGTAGTCTTTTGAGACAGAGAAAAGTTAAAACTGTAATTTCTTATCTCCTAGAGAAAATAGTACAAAAAGAACAGCTTGTTACAATGGCAATGTAATTGGGTAATTGGTACACAATAAAAATGAAGTGCTGATCAGAATGGTGGCCGGTACGGTGGTTGGTTAATCAACTTGAATCCTCACATATATCATAATATATGTGATCATGCAAACTTCCATGATTGAGAGACCGATGCAAATTCTCTTTGACACCTCACATATATCATAATGGGGTTACCCATTTCCTCTGCCCTATACGTCAATTCAGACCCGTTTTAGTCTCTCAATCATGGTGTCAATAATATACAGCTCTGGTGTATGTTAAAAGTTCTAAGCCTTCAAAACATAAATTTGACAGAGTAGGAAAGAGTAAAGAACACAACACAATCTAGGGGGACTTGTGCACCCCTTGTTACTTGGTCGGTCCGCTCCTTGTGGAAAAGAACCTAGTAATATTTGGTGATCCGAAGTGGAATTAGAGCTAGGACACCAAGCTATCTTACAAATTACTAAGCTGATTTTCAAGGAGGTTTGCAGTTTGATAAACTAGGGTACACCAAATGCGGGGATCTCACTGTAGGTCTCGTAAGATTGTTAGGCCACATTGGCATCACCACAAGATAGAGTGTCATTGAAAGGTTGTGCGACACAGTCATTTAATCGGTAAGTGGAGTTGCCTTCGTAAATAAAAATAAATAAATAAATAATAATAATAATAATAAATTAAGTAAAAAAATTAGGGAAATTTGGAGATAAATCCCTAAAATTATATTCATATTAGACAAAACCCAAGGTCTATTACTGTACAACATAAAGCCCATCGCGCGTTTTTCGGTTTTGAACTAAACCCCTTTTTCCCTTTTTTTGGACATAATTGCCCATTTCTGTATTTACGATCAAATTTCCACCTCTATCTCTTTTGCCTCTATTCAGATTTCAGATTTCTCTCTCTATCTCTCTCTATCTCTCTCTCTCTCTCTCTCTCTCTCTCTCTCTCTCTCTCTGTGATTCGAGTGCAGTAAAACTGAAGATCTCCAGATTTCGTTTTTCGATTTTCAGATATTCGAGTTACATAATTCGTCTTCAGATCTCGCTTTTCTTCATCACTTTCTTATAGAATTGTAATACAGGTACGATTTCAGCTTGTTTTTTTTATTCGCAGGGTTTTGAATATCTGTAATACTATCTGAAGCCGATTCTGATTATATATGTGTTTTAGACGAACTGAAGCATATAGTATTAAAACAGATAATATTATCTGTTTGTTATAATTATTATGTAATGCATATGTGTTTTAGACGAACTGAAGCAGATAGTATTAAAACAGATAATATTATCTGTTTGTTATAATTATTATGTAATGCATATGTGTTTTAGACAAACTGAAGCAGATAGTATTAAAACAGATAATATTATCTGTTTGATACAGTTTTTATATAATTCCCTATTTCTGAATCTGTTTCTTTTTTTTGGTAGATTGTAATGGACAATTCAGTTCTATTGTTGGTGAAGCATGTTGGTTATACAGCTGTTGTGAAGGTTTCAAACGAGTTTTGTTACCACGATTTGGTGAATTTTGTTTGTGGTAGATGGAGTAACTTGACACCTGACAGTGTTTCTTTTGAGTATTGTATTAGTGGGCATTCAAACTGTATTTTAGAGAATGAAGATGATTTCCAAAACATGATTTTATTGGTTAATGGTGTTTGTGGTGGTCGTGGTGATATTGTTGTTATTGAGAAGAGTAGTTGTGTTAGTTTTGTTGAGGATTGGTCTAGTGGTGTTCATGAAGCATATAGCATGGGTATGTTGACTAGTGGGAAATGTAATAGTGAAAGAGACTTACTAACTTCGTATGTATCTCACAAGGAAAAAGTCTTATTATCTGCTTCTTGGGCTAATGGAGTAGTTGGTGTTGGACAGTGTTTTGAAGGAGGTAGTGCTGAATTTCGTACAGTGCTTTGTAAATATGCTATTGAACTTGGTTTTCAATTCAAGTACACGAAGAATGAGAAGGGAAGGATTACGGCTGAATGTAAATTCAAGGATTCTAGGGGCTGTTTGTGGCGGATACATGCATCGGTTGTGCGTTCGAACGGTTTCCTTTATATAAAGAAGTTCAATAAAGAGCACACTTGTGAGGCTTCTATTCGGACTTCACGAAATCCAAGGATGAGCTCTGATTTAGTTGGTAGCGTTGTTGTAGATGATGTTCGGTCAAAGCCTTTGACCCGTCCATTTGAAGTTGTTCAGGAATTTAAGGATAAATATGGACTTGATATTAGCTACCACCATGCGTGGTTGGGTGTTGAAAAGGCTAGGAGAGAACTTTATGGAGATGATTTGTTGTCTTTTGATCTTCTTCGATGGTATACCGATGAGGCATTGAAGAATAACCCGGGCAGCCGTATTGAGTTTGAATATGATCATGGTAGTGGGCATTTTAAGAGATTGTTTGTTTCTTTTTACGGGTGCATATATGGATTCAATTTTTGTCGTCCCTTATTATTCTTGGATGGCACATTTTTAAAGGGTACATACAAGGGAAACTTGTTGGCTGCAACTGGAAAGGATGGTAACCAAGGTGAGTACATAACAGATAATATTATATGTTATGTAACAGATAATATTATCTGTTTGTGTCTACTGGTTTTTAAATTCTGGATTGTGGTATATTTTTGTTATTTTTGTGTTTTTTTATTAAGTAGCTATTCAATGCTGATACAGGTTTGTTTCCTGTTGCATTTGGTGTTGTTGATTCCGAGAATCTTGACAATTGGATGTGGTTTTGTGGCCAATTGCGTGAAGTTTTGTCAAATGATCGTATTGTGACGTTTGTCTCAGATCGCAATCCTGGTCTTGTTCATGCTGTTTCTAGCATATTCCCATCATCTCCACATGCTTTTTGTATGATTCACTTGGAGAAAAATTTGCGGGAGAAATATAGTGGGGTGGACAAAGATCTTAGGGAGAGGATTGTGGCATTGTTCCGTAGGTGTGCTTATGCTCCGACTGAAGCAGCTTTTTGTCCTCAGATGGATCAGTTGAGACGTGAGGGTGGCAAAAAAATTGATAACTTTTTGCATGATCTTCCTCTTGATAGGTGGTGTCATGCTTACTTCAAAGGAAAGCGTTATGGTGAGATGTCTTCTAATGCTGCTGAGTCTTTTAACTCTCAAATTGCAGTAGCTCGTCACATGCCTATAACTGAGATGGTTGATAAGATTAGGGTTCAAATTATGAAGCAAATGTCCTATCGGAGAGATTTGTGCAAGAAATGGAGTTTTGTTATCTGCCCTGAAATGGAGAAGAGATTGCATACATCTTTAAATGAGGGTCGGACGTGGAAAGTGATTAAGTGTTCGGATGATGTCTTTGAGGTTCAGTGTATGCCATCTGTGTTGGTTGATATCAGTAGTTTGACATGCTCTTGCTTCCAGTGGCAATTAAATGGGTTTTCGTGTAGTCATGCTTGTGTTGTTATTCAAAGTAGCGGGAATGACTTGAATACGTTTGTGGATAGCTGGTACCATGTGAGCAGTTTCTCTGAGGCATATAGCAAGTCTATTTTTGGTGTTCCAACGGCCACCAAACCCAATGCCAGCGTTAAAGATATGGTTGTTCGCCCTCCCTTGTCAAGAAAGCAACCTGGAAGGCCAAGAAAAAAGAGAATTCCTTCGAGGGTTGAGAGTTTTAGGAGTGTGAGGTGTGGTAGGTGTGGCAAATATGCCAAACACAACAGAAAGACATGCAATGAAGCTTTGTAATTCAATATATACGTGTTATCTGTTGAATTACAGATTTAGATTTTATGTGTCTAAATGTGTCATGGCTTTGACTTCTGAATAAGGTGTCTACTGTTTTTTTGGTTAATATGTTCTATCTGTATGTAGTATTCTTTTATATGATAATATGGGCTTTGTAATGGTTTGTTTTGTAAAACTTGTACACAACAGATAATATTATCTGTTTCTGCAATGTTTGATTTGAAACGTTTCTGCAACAGATGATAATATTATCTGTTTGCAATTCAAATATTAAATAACTTGCATACTAGTATTCTTTGCTATGATAATATGGGCTTTGTGATGGTTTGTTTTGTAAAACTTGTACACAACAGATAATATTATCTGTTTCTGCAATGTTTGATTTGAAATTGTTTCTGCAACAGATAATATATCTGTTGCAGATAAAATTATCTGTTTGCAATTCAAATGTTAAACAACTTGCATACTAGTATTCTTTGCTATGATAATATGGGCTTTGTGATGGTTTGTTTTGTAAAACTTGTACACAACAGATAATATTATCTGTTTCTGCAATGTTTGATTTGAAACTGTTTCTGCAACAGATAATATTATCTGTTGCAGATAAAATTATCTGTTTGCAATTCAAATGTTAAACAACTTGCATACTAGTATTCATGCACAGGAGAGTCATAGAACATAATCCAAAACCAGCTTTCTATTCATATCATTTATAAACTATGAACTTTCTTCTTTTCAGTCGCATAAATCCCATTAAAAATAAAACAACCAATGAGTTCTTCTGTGCTATATTGTATACAAAAATGGTATTCTGCGCTATAATGTATGCATCTATGTGTAAACATCTATCTGTTCATATCCCCACATCAGACTATCTCTATACATCTATACAAAAAATGGTATTCAATACTGTAATCTATATACTTTCTGCCAGATTCGCTGTCCTCCTTTGTAAGGCCGCCCTCTCGGTCCATGAGTTCTTCTCATCGTTCAGAAATCTGTCAATAAGGTGTGCCCTCATCATTCTTGCATCTTCTCTCTTGAAATTCTCTTTAATTGTTACTCCCTTGCTCAATGTTTTCATGAGGTAGCAAACAATTATCCCACAATCCACACTGCAAACAAGAGTCGTTTGTCAATGTTAAATTATATGTTGAGTTTAGTTTATAATATATTCTCTATTGTTCACAACAGATAATATTATCTGTTGCTGACTCAATGTGATATAATAGGTTATGAGTTCATATGTACCTTGTTTCCATTTGTTGAGGTGTTTTCCGATCCATTTCAAATAGTGGAGGATCATCATTGATTGTCACTTTAACACCCATTTGTTCTTGTTTTTGCTTTAGAACCTTGATGTAGTGATCTTTCTGTACATAAAAAAGGTGATTGAGTGAGTTAAGTCTGAAAGTAATATGTCAAGTATTTGTTGTGGAGTTTCATATATGTGAAAATTTTATACCATCGTAATAGCATCCCTGAGATACTGATCTTGGCCTGTCCTTGGCTTTCTGGAGTTGTAAAACCTCCATATTTCTTCTTCTTGATCATAGACTAACAACGTCCAATGATTTAAATATAATGATCTGCCACTTGAATTGATTGGAAAGTGCAGATATCTATAGTCAGCAGTATCTTGACCAATGTATTTATCTAACATTGACTCCCTCAATTTTTGTACGTTTTCTGTGATCAGAGTCTGTTTTGCAAAGAAGCAACAGAAACAGATAATAACAGAAACAGATAATGTTATAGCATGCACTTGAATGATATATTATGCTTATAAGATGTATGTGTTCATTGCTTTTTCAAAACGGCATTTGTTGCTTACCATGCCCATGCTAATGAAGAAGAAGTGTTCATCTTTCTTTGTAGCATCCAATGGTGTTAGGTTTTCTTGATCGTGCATCAAAATTTCAGCATACACATCAATTACCTAGAGTCAGACGTTATTCGCATTTTAGTATTTGTATCCATGAAGTAATAAATTATTACAGATAATATTATCTGTCCATTTTATAGCCAAGATAATGGACAGATAATATTATCTGTCTAACAGATAATATTATCTGTTGCATAATTTGGTTTGAATAGGACAGATAGTATTTTACATTATTGGTCACTTGATCATCATCTTGCAGTTCCAACACGTCCTGAAGGCTGATGTATTCAGAAGATTTTGATCTACTCCAGATCACTGCCTCATTGCTAACAAATTCAACAAGTATGTTGTTAGTTTAGATGGAAATGAATGTATGGAAATTAATTTTGTACTAGAATTGCAATCGTACTTACTCGTTATTTTTGAATTCTATTATGTGCTTCAGCTTTTCTCTGTCTTTTATCTTCATGTATTTCAACATCGGATTTGTTTTTCCTCTCTTCGACTTTGCTTTCTTAATTTTCCTTGGGTTTTTTTCCGTGTATTCGTCGATATCAATCATCAGCTCTTCAAGTCCTTTATCTGCTTCTTCACCGGCTGTTTGCCTTTTCCTTTTTATTCCTTCATCTATTTGTTGCTTGTCCTTTCCTTTTTTATCACCATAGTCATACAATGGGTCCTTGTTCTCTTTCCTTTGTTTGTTCCTGATATTCCTTACCATTGACCTTGTTTTTACTTGTTCATCTTCCTTTATCTCTTCTTTGCTTGCCCTTTTTGGCGTTTGTTGATCCTTGAGGTCCTGTATCTGTTTTATCAGAGTCTGTTTCTCACAGACAAGCTTAGTAATCAGTTGACTCTGTTCTTCAAGTTTTCTATCTCTTGCCTTGATGTGCTGATCATATTTTTTGGCCTGATCTTGTTGGATTCTCTTGTATTTCTGGACTTGCTCCTCCAAAACTTTTACATATTCCGTCTCTGTGATGTCTGTTTCAGTTCCTTTCAGTGCTTCCTTCTGAACACATTCTTCATTTTTAGTCTTCTCTACCTCTAGATTAATGTTCAAGGACAAGTAGCTGTTTAGGGGACATGAAAAGTGCCTCAGTTGCTAGTTAGAACAGATATATTTATATATAATGTACAGCAGATAATCTTATCTGTTTCTCAACAGATAATATTATCTGTTGCTCAACAGATAATATTATCTGTTTGAAAACAGTGAAGTACTTATTGTACCTCACAACAGATAATATTATCTGTTTCAAAACAGATAATAATATCTGTTTGAAAACAGTCTGAAGTACTTATTGTACCTATTGATTATGCTCTCAAGGTGCTGAATATGTTTCTTCATTCCTTCAATTTCGTTGTCCTTTTCAGTCATCTCGTCCTCCATGTATTGTATTCTGATGGACTTTTCAAGGATTGATATTGTTTGCTTGCTGTTTTCTTTTTCAAGATCCATGAATTTGTCTACCAGTTTCTCTCTTTCATTCATCAGTTCTGTAATTGTCTCTTTATGCTCAGCATTTATGTCCTTCAACCTCTTCTCTTCCAGGCTGCTGTCTATTTCAATGTCATCTATCATTACATTGCACAAATTATTGAAATTTTCCATGTCGAACCTCACGGATTCAGCCGATGAGATTTTAAAGTTACTTCTTTCTTGTGAGGGTGTCAAGTTTATCTGTTGTTCATCTTCCGGCTGTTTGCTATTGTCCTCTTCAAGGTGCGCAGATTCACTTAACTGTAGTTGTTGCTCATTATTTGTCTCATTTTCTGTTTCTTCTTGATGTCCTTGTGACTCTTGTTCTTCTTCATCTTGAACCATTATTTCTTTTTGATTTCCATTGTGATAATCATCATCATCCTCATTGTCATTATCATCACCATTATTATAATCATCATAACCATCTTCTTGTTCTTCTTCTTCAGTTGCTTCATTTTTTTCTTTGTGTTCTTCATCATCCTCATCTTTTTGTTCTTGTTGTTGTTCTTGTTCTTCACTTGCTTCCTTTTTTGCTTTTCCTTCTTTATCAGCCTCATCTTCTTCTTCTTCTTCTTCTTCTTCTTCTTCTACTTCTTCTTCTTGTTCTTCATCTTCATCTTCTTGTTCTTGTTCCTCATATTCTTCTTCTTCTTCTTCTTCATCTGCTTCTTCTTCTTCTTCTTCTTCTTCTTGTTCCTCTTCCCTATCTTCATCATCTCCTTGTTCATCAATATTTTCATCATTATTTTTGTCTTTTTCATAGATGAGCATTTCCTTTTCCTTGGTTGTCATTCGAAGTGCTTGACCACATACCTGCATAGTTGACAGAATAAGAGTGTTATTGTATATTTACAACAGATAATATTATCTGTTTTCTAAACAAGCCTTAGTTTATAATTAGAATAGATTTTTTTCATCTATAATGTAAAACAGATAATATTATCTGTTTCACAAAAGAGTTGTGGCCCAACAGATAATATTATCTGTTTTGTAAACAAGCATTAGTTTCTAATTAGAACAGATTTTTTTTTTATCTATAATGTTAAACAGATAATATTATCATCTGTTTCACAAAAGAGTTATGTTGCCCAACAGATAATATTATCTGTTTTGTAAACAAGCCTTATTTTCTTATTAGAACAAATTTATCCATCTATATTGTAAAACAGATAATGTTATCTGTTCACAACAGATAATATTATCTTTTTTGTAAACAAGCATTAGTTTCTAATTAGAACAGATTTTAATCATCTATAATGTAAAACAGATAATGTTATCTGTTCACAAAAGAGTTATGTTGCCCAACAGATAATATTATTAGCGATGCACAATTGAATAATCTCTGTCAAACAATAGAGAATTTGTAATGCAGTTATTTTTTTCCTTATGTTATCTATTTCTTTTATATTTGATTCAACGTCGTTGATTATACCTCATGTGCTTCCAAATTTCCGATCCCTCTATCACCAAGAATCTTCTTTAGTTCTGATAGATCCCACTTTTCAAATCTGGTGCATTCTTGTTTCTTCATTGGTTTTAATATTGTTGTCTTCTCGCACAACCAATACTGCATAAACATTTGTTAACCTATAAATTAATCATTGCATATAAAATATAGCTCACAGATAATATTATCTGTTTCATTCAACTTACTAGCAATGCAGCCACACAGCCTGAAACTTTGTCTGGATCTTTATGGTTTTCTGCAATTGAAGTTCTTAGTTGTTCCCAAATTGCTTCTGACCATGCATATTTGCACATATCATCTAGGTCTTCAACATATTTGAGATATGCCCAACCAATTTGATATCCAGTTGTTGGGAAAAATAGGGTCACAAACAAATATAGGCAAAGTAGCCTCGTGAAATCTTCCATGTCTTCTTTTGTTCGTCCCTTTATTGCTGTATTTATCTTCAGTTTTATAACTGGGGCAGATAATGTAGTGCCATCATTAAACCATCTATCCATGAAGCTCGATGTCGACTTTTTCTTCCCTTTAAGTGCCATTTCTTCTCTCCCTGACTTTATCCCAAATATTACAGCAATATCTTCCTCCTTTATCATTATATTTTTCCCTCCAATATGAAATGCCTTGTATGCAGAATTGTATGAGCGAATTAGTTCAGCTACTTCTGTGTCTGATTTCCTGCAGCTACAATTCTCTACCGTGTTGGTTAGAAAAGCATTTATCAGTAGCCAAAATGGAGTTTTCTGGAGGTACTTATGATGTCTTTTATGGATCTCTAACCCTTCCATTAGGGTTTGCATAGACTGCAAACTAGAACGAAACTGTCTTGCATAGCCCTTCCTTGCCTTTCTGTCTACTTTTGGTTTATTGTTCTTCTTATTTGTTGATTTTTTTGCAACACCTGTTAAAATCATACAATTAAGATAAGCTTAATTTACAGATAAAGTTATCTATTTTGCTCAACAGGTAAAATTTGTTAACAAATTACTAGAAAAATAAACTTTGAAGAATATATAAAGTTATCTATAATGTGCAAGATGTAAACCAATATAACGACAATGTTATCTGTAAAGTTATATGTAAAGGTCTGTAATTCAAAACAGATAAAAACAGATAATACTATCTGTTGTGCATAACAGTCTGAAGTACTTATTGTACATCACAACAGATAATATTATCTGTTTCAAAACAGATAATAACATCTGTTTGAAACAAGCTTTAGTTGCTAATTTGTTGTGGTATGTAGTGTAAAAGTTATAAACAGATAATATTATCTGTTTGATAATATTATCTGTTTTGCTGTTCAAGAGAATTTGTGTTTATCAAACAGATAATGTTATCTGTTGGACAAGAGAACTTGTGATTCACAACAAATAATGTGTTATGCACAACAGATAATATTATCTGTTTTGTAAACAAGCTTTAGTTGCTAATTAGAATAAATATAACGATGAGATTTGGTATGTTATTTAAAAGTTGTATACAACAGATAATATTATCTGTTGTGTTTGTAGATTAGGTTTTCAACATTTTATTAAACAACCTAACATGAAATCAGCAACATACAACAAATCAAATGTACTATTTTGAGTTTATACAAAGAAAAGTGAGGCTATATTATATACAGAAACTATAGGTGCCTCGGGAAACAGATAATTTTAGTATTATCTGTCAGAAACCCTTATTTTCATTTTTTTGAAGTTCATATTCATGGAGTCTTGCTTCGAAGTCAATTTTTAGGGTTTTAAAAATAAATATGTTTGCATTATTTGATTCAATTGAAAACTATGAACATTAACAGAAGTTGGATGAAAATTTCTACTTACTTTTTGTTGCCATTTGACAATGTGACTGTGTTTTTCTGGAGAATTTCTGCGTCTGATCAATGTTTCGTCCTCAAATCACACGAAGAATCGTCAATTTTGATTATCGTATTTGCCAGGATTTTTGAATCGAAGCTTGAACTGTATTGTCGTCGTCAGCTCTGCTATATGAGGAGAGGGTATTTTCGGTTTATTAGAAAATTAGGTCAGTTTTGTCATTTTGATTGGGAAAGGGGTTATTGAGTTAAATATTTGGGCCTTGGGCTTTATGTAGTATTGTATTGGTTTTAGGGTGGTATGACTGACTGGCCCTTTTTTTTTTTTTTTTGGCTTAATTACAAAATATACCATTAAAGTTTAGTCCTTGTCTCATTTTAGTTCCTATAGTTTCAAGTGCATCAATTTGGTCCGTAAATTTTTAAATAGAAATAATGTAGTCCAAATGTCCAATTCTATGAGAAAAAATAGAATAGCACCAATCTTCCCACCTGCTGATGGGTGTAATTATGATAAAATGGGACATTTAAAATATATTGCTTCTATTTTAAAACATCATGGACCAAATTGATACAATTGAAACACTTTTAAGGCCCAGCCTATTCAACTCCTTAAAACCCAGGTGTTAAGGAGATGTGAACTAAAGCCTTATAAACTGCACAGAGGGGCCATAAATGGGCGATGTGGGATATTTCAATACACCCCCTGAACCACAGGAGTCGGACACTCGGCACGCCGGACGACAAGCCCAACAAAACTCCGATACCACTTGTAAGGCCCAGCCCATTCAACTCCTTAAAACCCAGATGTTAAGGAGAGGGGAACTAAAGCCTTATAAACTGCACAGAGAGGCCATAAATAAACGATGTGGGACATTCCAACAGAAACTATATAGACAAAAATGAAACAGGAACCAAATTGTTGAAAAGGTTTGTTTTAGAGTTGTTTATAAATAAAAAAAATATATTGCTTTTTTTTTTTTTTTTTGAGTTAAAATTTTATACGGGTCATCCGTACTATACGTAAGATGCCACATAAAATACATAATGATGTGTAAGAATATAAAGCAATGTGTACGTTAAACACTGAATCAATTCCCTCTTGAATGTTCTTCGTCTCTCTTCTTATTTTCTATTTTTTTTTCCTCCTAATTTATACTTTCTAATTGTGAATTGGATTTACAAATTACCTTCTCATCCTCTTGTCGATTAGAAAGTAGATAAAAGATCTTGCCCTAACTTTTAAACAGAAGTCCTCTTAAAGTGAGGAGTCCTCGTGAGAAGTGATGTGTCTACATATATATATATATATATATGTGATAAATGAGTTTCAACTCATCATTTATTTTAGGAAACAGACTTTTCAAGTACTTAAATGTTATTTAATGGATGAAAATGGAAAAATTTATAATCCCGATCCATGCAGTAACATCATTTTGAATCCATTCAATTTGAATTGGTATTTTCTCGATCACAATTATTGTGAAGAGACATCTACAATAATTAGTCTTAGACATTTTATTTGTGAAAATGTATGTATAGCCAAAAATGGACCACACCTAAAATCGGGTCAAGTTCTAATTGTTTAAATATTAATTAGTCATTGTTTAATCCTGGATCTCACTACATTAATTAATGGGAGAATTAGATGAGCAATGGGTGAGCAAAATGTGTTCTTATTTTGGCCTCTAAGGGTATATCTAGGTATTTAACAATATTGATATTTCATTTTCTCAGGGGTGATTCTATCTGCACAAATCTACTTAATTTTCTCTATACACCCATTTTCTCTTTGTATCTATTAATATAAAATAAATATCTCTCTACTTTCATATTTAATTTAAAACAAGAGTTAAATAAATTTTACACCCTTGTAGTTTGTCACTTATGTTAGTTTAGTCTCTGTAATTTAGAAAGTGTTACTTTAATCCCTGTAGATTCATAAGTGTGTCAAATAAGTCCTTCAGTGATGAATAATTTTGTCACTAAAAGTAAAATATTTGTTACAAAAAGTGTTTAAGAGACTAAAATGACGCACTTATGAAATTGCAGGGAGTAAAATAACACTTTCTAAATCACAAGGACCAAATTAACACAAATGACAAACTAAAAAGGTGTAAAATGTAGTTAAATCATTTAACAATATAGCTATTTCATTTTCTTTGAAACTAGCAGCTTGCAGTTCTTAGACTAGCAAAAGAAGGAAGGGTTTGAAGTGCAAGAAGGCGTAACTGTAAGTATTCCCTGGTATCTAACAATAATGTGAACTTAATTTGGTTTCATTCCTCCACATGTCTTAAACAAGTCTTGTTTACCTTTTGTGTACAGGTTTTTTGGCACAAAGTCTAACCCTGTACTGCACATTTGTACAATTCGTTGTGCATTTCGTTATACATCTATCATTATTATACAAAAGCAGTGGGTGAAAAGCATTTTAAAGCTGATGTTGGGTCCCCTCATCAATGAGACAACAACTAAAAATTAATGTGCTATTGAAATTTGAGAGGCTTGTAAATTCTCTCGGGCATCTATAAGGACAACAACGGGGCAAGCACCCATTTTCCCGACCCAACCCCTTTATCAAGTCAATCCAGTGAAATTTGGGAATTTTTTTTTGAGTAATGTTATATTTCTCAAATTTTTATTCCCAGATGCTTATTATGATTGTGAAATCAACTTCAATAATGATGGACCATCTTAATATTCTTCAATTAAAATTCAATGGGCCCAGGAATGACCATTCCATTCCAAAATTCCTTCGTGTCTACCAAAAGTGCCATAATATGTACTGTGTTATGATTTATAATTTTTTTTTTTCTATTTTGAGCAAATTAAAATGAAGGTTGAAAATTACACTTTTAGTGTACGAATTTTTTGAATTTTAGAAATAGGCTCCCTTAAAATTTTGAAAGACACCATACATTAAGTTTCACAAATAGACTTATATTATAATTAGACCCCAAAAAAATTGTCAATTATGTATAAATAGACCCTAAAAAAATTGCCAATTATGCATAACTATACCCCAAAAAAATTACCCCTGAACCCCCCGCATAGGGGCCTCCATTTTAATAATTTATCCTGGCCTCCAAATACTCGACCCGACCCTAATTGGAATTCAAGTCGTTACAAGTTGAAGGTTTTATAATAGATTGAACACGTAGCTAGTGATGATTTGTGGAGTAATTAATTGTTAGTTGGTAGAAGCTGAAAATAAATAAGTTATTGTATTGACTCTGATTTGGATATGAAAATGAATAACAGAAGTTAACTTTCTCTCTCTATATATACAATTCTTGATTTTTTCCTTAATCTCTTTGTAATTCTTCTGCAATTCTTTTTTTGCATCTGTATTTCTCTATTCTCTTTTATATAATCTCACAATTTCTACAAAAACAGTCACCAGTTCAGGAATATCAAGCCCATTCCTGACAGATAACTCTTTGTCTAGTCATGTTTACTTTTCTCCCAAAGCGTTCTTAATTTCTGACTTTGATGTGTTGAACAACAGTCTTCCTTCCTTTTCAAACAAAGCATTATATATTGGCTAGCTCTATTGTCAGAGTAGCAATGGCTAATGTCAGAGCAAAAAATGTCGCTAAACGTTTTAGCAATACTTTATTTTTGTCGCTAAAAGTTTTAGCGACATTTTTTTGCTCTGGTATTAGCTATTGCTGCCTTAGCAATAGCATTACCCTTATATATATATATATATACACACATATATATTTATGTAATGTAGTCATTTGAGTTGTTAAACAAGTCTTGTTTACTTTTCAGTAGCCTCCTAATTTCAGGTCTGCCTAAGAGCAACTCCAATGGTAGTAATGAATTTTGGATATCTAAAATGCTATTAATTTGGTTATTTGAATAGTGTTTCACATATCAAATAAATCTCATGCACTCCAACCGTAGTATACCCAAAACCAGTAGTTATTTTATTCTTTAATAAATTTTGTTGCATCTCAACCATAAAAACACTAAATTTTTTTTTTTTTTTTTCATAAAACCACATTTTTCAAATGCTATTTAGCCAAACAATAAAATAAAACAGAAATCCAAACAAAAAAAAAAACAAAAAACAAAAAACAAAAAAGAGGCCGACGATAAAAAATTATTACACTCCTACATGGATACCAATAAATTGCCACAAGACCGTAAGTGTATTGTCACGCCTTGAAATGTCATAGCCAAAAATAGTAACAAAGCCCAGGGGCTTTGTCACTGTTTACACTGTTTTTTGACAGCAGAATTATTAGCTGCATGCTTACACTGAATCTTGTTGCTGAGAATTTAACATGTTGGATCTCTTTGAGTGTCTTTCTAAAGAAATTTTGCTATAGTTTCCTCAAGCTGTGTAATGTCGATGCTTTTGGTTTAATAGATTGGGTCCGAGTGTTGATTTCATTAGCTCTTCGTCACTCATGATTACAATCCTGTAGTTCTTAATGCATAAACACTATGCATGTACAATAATAACAATATCATGTATGTAAAACAACATACATATGCATCAAACATCTCTAATATGTATGGATGCACTCTAGAACATGTGTTAAATCTGTCACGACCCATCCCACTACGCGTGAAATTAGGACACGTGGCACGCCACCAAGGCTCATCCAAACATTAATATAATTATACGCAGCGGAAAGATTCTTAAAAGCAACCCTGGTATTTAAAACTTAGGAACATTTCCCTCAGAGTGGACGAATCCATTGAAAATTGGAGTTATAGAAAGTTTTGACAATTGAAAACACATTCAAAAGAAAATAGTGTCACGACCCATCCCACTACGCGTGGAAATAGGACACGTGGCACGCCATCAAGGCTTATCCAGTTCCATTAAAGTAAAATAGCAGCGGAAAACATTATTAACATCCATTAAAATCAGAGTTTAAAAAAAAAGTTTTTGGCCATTTGAATCATTTCAAAAGAAAACAGTTTGAAAACAGAGGCCCAGTCGACTGATAGAGGGTCCGGTCGACTGGTGGCCTCAGACAGAAAGGTTTTCAAAATACACAGCCCATCCAGTCGACTGTGTCGGGGACCCAGTCGACTGGTACCTAAAATTTTCAGTCGACTGAAAACGTCCAGTCGACTGATACCCTAACCAGCAGAATGCCATGGCCTGGAGCCTCATTCAGTCGACTGTTTTCTAACCCCAGTCGACTGAACCTCAGACGAAATAAAGCAGTAACTAGTTCAACACAATGGTCCAGTCGACTGGATCAAAAACCAGTCGACTGATTTCTGTCAGCAACTCAAAACTGCAGTTTTTGCCAAGTCAAGGTTCTTCCAAATTCAAACCAACATATAATCACTCTATTCCATCACTCAAAATATAATTACAAGAGCGTTTACTAGGGATTACAAGTACTGAATCTAAGTTCAGAATATATTACAACATCTTACAATATCTCAATCCTTAACACACTTTTTAGGATTTAAAACAAAACAACCAAAAACATATACAAGTGTTTTTCCCGGCGTTCCTCGGCCTTACTCCTCACGCTTCTTCTTGCCCTTTTTCTTTTCACCTGCAATGGAGGAAGTCTCCACTGCTCAGCTATATGCTGAGTGTACAATTCTAAACAAATGCATATGGGCAATTCATGCTTTAAATATCTAATTCACATAATTTAGTCTCCGGGGAGAGAGATACGCATTCACCCAGTATATCGGCAAGTCTTAAATCTTAAACCGCGATGCCAATGGTTAGCCAAGAATCACTCAACCATTACATCCATCTGCTCTGGTTGGCCACTTCCCACACCAAACAAGTAGTCGTCACTACTGAAAACTCTCAAACATCGAGAGGCGTGCACCGGCGTAAAATTATATCAAACTCCCCTTTGACCCACATAGACATTTAGCATACTCACATAATCATGTCACCGTGCTTTTCTATACGTACTCGCTAAATTTAACGGGCCTAATTTAACACATAAGTTTGCCCGGATCACAAATCATACAAAACATCTAAAACATCCAAAATTGTCTATATTACATAGGTTCGGAATTCATACCTCGAGCTATAGCTCTCAAACTTCAGGAGAAGTACAAGAAGACCAACTAAACGTCAGATCTCCGATCTTAAACGATTCCTACAAATATAGACATGTTTTTCCCAGATTCTTAAAATTAATTTTTCAGAAAAACTTTGCCAAACGTGGCCTAAGTAGTGTCAAAACGTAGATCTCACCTTCACGAGTTCAAATCTTGAATTTGGTGAAAATCTGACAGACGAACGGTCGCCGTTTGTCGTCGCAAAGCCCGTGGCAACTAAATCTCCCTTCTCTCTCCTCTCTATAGATATTTGTTTGGATTTGGATGAGAATGAATTCTCATCCTCATCTATATATAGGCAAAAGTTATGGAAATTACGCTTACCTCCCCGCAAGTTTCTCAAATCTTCTAATTAATCCTTGAAACTCCGCACACGTCCATTTTATGCCTTTACGAGTGAAAACTATAAGTTTCAAAAGTTTTCGACTAGGTTTCGTTTGGGTCTAAAATCACGTCCGAAAACTAAATTCAGTGGAATCTCTACACAACCTACCTTTATATAACGTGTCACTCACGTTCTCACCACAGTATTAAAAAATGATCTAAGACCAGATCAAAACTACCAGAAATTATACTACACAGGTAAATTACTATTCATAAAATATCAGATATTTCAAATAACATTTAATCACATAAATGTCATTTAATTCTTACGAATGCCTCCATGGATATCGAATCACCGTGTCCTCACTTGACACCCTTCGTTGACCATGGTCAACCAATTCCTCAATTATTAATCAACATTAATAATTCTCACAAATCAAATATGCATTATAAAATGAATGCCTTTACCGGGACGGGTGTGACAACTCTCCCCTCCAAAAAGGAAGTTTGTCCCCAAACTTATACCTCAAGAGTCGAAAAGGTGCGGATACTCGTTCCTCATTTCTTCCTCGTTCTCCCACGTAGCTTCCTCGACCATATGACTATGCCACAATACTTTCACCATTGGAATTATCTTCGTTCTCAACACTCGCTCTTTTCTGTCCAAGATCCTTACTGGATGCTCCACATAAGTCAAGTCTTCTTGGATTTGCAATGGTTCCGGTACGATGATCTTACTCGTATCCGTCATACACCGTCTCAACATCGACACATGAAACACGTTGTGCACAACCGTTAACTCAGATGATAAGGCTAGTCGGTAAGCCACTGGTCCTACTTTCTCTAGGATCTCAAATGGTCCTACGAATCTTGGGTTAAGTTTTCCCCGCTTCCCAAATCGGACAATTCCTTTCGAAGGCGATACTCGTAAGTATACAAAGTCTCCTACTTCGAATGTCATCGGTCGTCGCTTAGAGTCCGCATAACTCTTATAACGACTCTGAGCTACCTTAAGTCGCTCCTGGATTAATTTCACTTTCTCAGTAGTCAACTGTATTATCTCAGGTCCTATCAAATTTCTTTCTCCAACCTCGGTCCAACAAACCGGTGAACGACACTTACGCCCATACAAAGCTTCATACGGTGCCATCCCGATACTTGACTGAAAACCGTTGTTGTAAGAAAATTCGATTAATGGTAAGTGTTTCTCCCAATCACTCCCAAAATCTAGGACACACAATCTCAACATATCCTCTAAGGTCTGAATCGTCCGTTCTGACTGTCCGTCGGTCTGAGGATGAAATGCGGTACTGAAACTCAACTTCGTACCCATAGCTCCTTGCAAACTTCCCCAAAACCTTGATGTAAAACTACTATCACGATCCGATATAATCACTGCTGGAACCCCGTGTAGTCTGACAATCTCTTTCACATACAACTCTGCTAACTTGGACGGCTTAGTCGTCTTAATTGGAAGAAAATGAGCTGATTTCGTCAATCTGTCAACTATAACCCAAATTTTGTCGTTCTTGTTAGGCGATCGCGGAAATCCGGATACAAAATCCATCGTAATCTCATCCCATTTCCACTCTGACACTGGTAATGGTTGTAGTAGTCCTGTAGGTACTTGTCTTTCTGCCTTCACCTGTTGACATGCTGAACATTCGGACACAAACTTAGCAACCTCCCGCTTCATACCTCTTCACCAGAAGTTTTCTTGCAAGTTTCGGTACATCTTGTTACTTCCCGGATGAACTGAATATTTAGTACTGTGAGCCTCCTCTAAAAGTCGCTCTTTCAAGTCTTCTACGTTCGGTACACACAAACGATCCCCAAGTACTAATACTCCTTGTTTCACAATAAACTCCGGTCGTTTTCCTAAAGGTATCTCGTCTCTCATTCTACACAGGTAGACATCATTGAACTGTTCTGCTTTAATCTCATCTAGAATGTTTGGGTGTGCTATGATCGCCATTATTAAACCACCGTTGGTCTCTGAAATTACATCCAGTTCCAAACGCTCCATCTCCTTGACCAATTCTTTTTGTTGTGTTAGCTCGTCGGCTAAGTTCCTTGTCGTCTTCCGGCTTAACGCATCGGCTACTACATTAGCCTTCCCCGGACGATACTCGATCGAAAGATCGTAATCCTTCATCAACTCTAACCATCTTCTCTGTCTCATGTTCAAATCCCTCTGTGTGAATAAGTACTTCAAACTCTTGTGGTCTGTGAAGATCTCACATTTCTCCCCGTACAAGTAATGTCTCCAAATTTTTAAGGCATGGATTACGGCGGCCAATTCCAAGTCGTGAGTCGGATAATTAACTTCGTGTGTCTTCAACTGTCTAGACGCATAGGCAATCACCTTTCCACCCTGCATAAGCACACACCCCAAGCCTTGATGCGAAGCATCACTATAGATTACAAAACCCTCAATTCCGGATGGTATCGTCAAGATAGGTGCTCTTGTTAATCGCGACTTCAACTCTTGAAAACTGTCTTCACATGCTTGACTCCATTCAAAAGGAACACCCTTTCTCATCAACTTTGTCATAGGCAATGAAATCTTCGAGAAATTTTCAATAAAACGGCGGTAGTATCCCGCTAAACCTAAGAAACTTCGGATCTCGGATACGGATGTCGGTCTTTGCCAATTAGATACGGCTTCCACCTTATGAGGATCAACTGAAACTCCATTCTTGTCAATCACATGACCAAGAAAAGTAATGTTAGGTAACCAGAATTCACATTTCTTGAATTTACCAAACAATTGTTTCTCCCGCAATCTCTGAAGTATTAATCTCAAATGATTCTCGTGCTGTATTTCACTCGGCGAATAGATAAGAATGTCGTCGATAAATACGATCACAAAATCATCCAAGTAGTCCTTGAAGACTCGGTTCATAAGATCCATGAACGCGGCTGGTGCATTTGTAACTCCAAATGGCATGACTAAGAACTCATAGTGTCCATAGCGCGTTCTAAAAGCTGTTTTCTCAACATCTTCGGCCTTCACTTTCAACTGATGGTAACCCGATCTCAGGTCTATCTTGGAGAATACTTGGTCCCCACAAAGTTGATCAAATAGGTCATCGATTCTGGGTAACGGGTACTTGTTCTTAATCGTTAACTTGTTCAGTTCCCTGTAATCAACACACATGCGCATTGAGCCATCTTTCTTCTTTACAAACAATACTGGAGCTCCCCACGGTGAAATACTTGGTCGAATAAAACCTTTGTCAAGTAACTCTTGTAGTTGAACTTTCAGTTCCTTCAGTTCCACTGGTGCCATCCTATACGGTGCTTTGGATACTGGCCTTGAATCCGGCATTACCTCAATAGTGAATTCAATTTCCCTCTCAATCAGGACGTCTGGTAAGTCATCTGGAAATACATCTGGATACTCCCGTACTATTGGAATGTCTTCTACTCTTGATTCGGTTGCTGAGACATCAGTCACTGAACATAGGAATCCTTGACATCCCTTTTTCAATAACTTCCCCGCTCGGATAGCTGAAATCAAGTACGGTGGCGGTATAACCCCACTCCCTTGGAAACAGAAGCTCCCATGTACCGGTGATCGAAAATTAACATCTTTCCGTTCACAGTCTATTGTGGCTTGGTTAAGAGCTAACCAATCCATTCCCAGTATTACATCGAAATGATTCACCATAATCGGTATAAGGTCTACGGTCATCAACTTCTCACCTAATTTGATCTCACAATTCTTATATACAGTAGACGTCGTTATTGATTTGCTAATTGGCACAGCAATAGACAATTCATATCCTAATGGTGCCGATTTAACATTCAAATGGTCGACAAAAGCATGCGATACAAATGAATGCGTAGATCCTGAGTCAACAAGTATGCGTGCTAAGTGTGAACATACAAGCACCATACCTGAGACCACTGTCTCTGAAGCAGTCATATCTCCTGGGGTCATCTGATAGACTCTTCCTTGACGTTGTTCAGTCCTTTGTCCCCCATCGTTAGTCTGTCTAGGCTTCGACCCACTAGAACTAGCTCCTTGTTGAGGACGCTTCCTTGGGCACTCCTTGGATTGATGTCCAAACATCCCACAATCGTAGCACTTGCCCCTCATATCAGGTGTAATACTTGCACTGCCCATCCCTTGGGTTTTATTCTGGAAATTTGTCATAAAACATCGACCAGTGTGTGGTCGGTTGCATAGTGGACACAATGGTATATTACTTGCCAGCTTCCTGAACCCACTGAAACTAGAGTTAGATCCTCTTGCAAACGGCCTCTTGAAAGATCCATCATAGTTCCGGTTATTACCCTCGTGGTTTCTCTTTCCTTGTTGGCTTTGCTGATTTTGCCTCGATCTCTCCATTCCGCTTTCGGCTACCAGAGCCGTTTGTTGTACTGCGGCAACAGTTGAATGCTCGTAAGTCTCTACTCTCAACCGGATATTATCCCTTAAACCTTCTTCAAATTTTCTTGCCCTATCTTCCTCTTCGGGCACTGAACCCTTACCAAATCTCAATAACGCGTTATACTTGGAGGTATACTCCGTTACAGTCATGTCTCCTTGCTTGAGGTTATCAAACTCTCGCTTCTTTGCATTGTAGGCGGCTCGCGGAAAGAATCGGCGATTGAATTCTGCCTTAAACCCTTCCCACGTAATTGGTGCTCCTTGATCTAATACATTTACCCACCAGTCCTGAGCTTCACCCCTCAATACGTCACTTGCGTTCTCAATCTTCTCCCTATCTGTCATCGGAATAGATCGAAAAATTCGTTCCATGTCCATGACCCAATGTTCTGCCAACGTTGTATCAGGCGTCCCATGAAATTGCATTGGTTTCTTCCTCGAAAACTGTTCAGATATCGATCTCATACCCCTATTCTCAGGCGCATGAACTACTACTATCGGCTCTGGTTCCAATGGAGGTGTTGGAGGTAACCGTTCGAATATATTTCGGATCATGTCACCCATATTCCCCATCATTTCCGCCATGTTATTCATACGTCGAGTGTGCGGTGATAGTTCTCGCTCTTCGTCACTCATGATTACAATCCTGTAGTTCTCAATGCATAAACACTATGCATGAATGACAAATAACATCATCATGTATGTATAACAACATACCATAAACATCAAACATCTCTAATATGTATGAATGCAATTGAAAGCATGTGACAATTCCCTCAACACTCCACTCGTCGTCGAACGTTCCCAAAGTTTTGTTACCTATAGCTCTGATACCACTAAATGTCACGACCCATCCCACTATGCGTGGAAATAGGACACGTGGCATGCCATCAAGGCTTATCCAGTTCCATTAAAGTAAAATAGCAGCGGAAAACATTATTAACATCCATTAAAATCAGAGTTTAAAAAAAAAGTTTTTGGCCATTTGAATCATTTCAAAAGAAAACAGTTTGAAAACAGAGGCCCAGTCGACTGATAGAGGGTCCGGTCGACTGGTGGCCTCAGACAGAAAGGTTTTCAAAATACACAGCCCATCCAGTCGACTGTGTCGGGGACCCAGTCGACTGGTACCTAAAATTTTCAGTCGACTGAAAACGTCCAGTCGACTGATACCCTAACCAGCAGAATGCCATGGCCTGGAGCCTCATTCAGTCGACTGTTTTCTAACCCCAGTCGACTGAACCTCAGACGAAATAAAGCAGTAACTAGTTCAACACAATGGTCCAGTCGACTGGATAAAAAACCAGTCGACTGATTTCTGTCAGCAACTCAAAACTGCAGTTTTTGCCAAGTCAAGGTTCTTCCAAATTCAAACCAACATATAATCACTCTATTCCATCACTCAAAATATAATTACAAGAGCGTTTACTAGGGATTACAAGTACTGAATCTAAGTTCAGAATATATTACAACATCTTACAATATCTCAATCCTTAACACACTTTTTAGGATTTAAAACAAAACAACCAAAAACATATACAAGTGTTTTCCCCGGCGTTCCTCGGCCTTACTCCTCACGCTTCTTCTTGCCCTTTTTCTTTTCACCTGCAATGGAGGAAGTCTCCACTGCTCAGCTATATGCTGAGTGTACAATTCTAAACAAATGCATATGGGCAATTCATGCTTTAAATATCTAATTCACATAATTTAGTCTCCGGGGAGAGAGATACGCATTCACCCAGTATATCGGCAAGTCTTAAATCTTAAACCGCGATGCCAATGGTTAGCCAAGAATCACTCAACCATTACATCCATCTGCTCTGGTTGGCCACTTCCCACACCAAGCAAGTAGTCGTCACTACTGAAAACTCTCAAACATCGAGAGGCGTGCACCGGCGTAAAATTATATCAAACTCCCCTTTGACCCACATAGACATTTAGCATACTCACATAATCATGTCACCGTGCTTTTCTATACGTACTCGCTAAATTTAACGGGCCTAATTTAACACATAAGTTTGCCCGGATCACAAATCATACAAAACATCTAAAACATCCAAAATTGTCTATATTACATAGGTTCGGAATTCATACCTCGAGCTATAGCTCTCAAACTTCAAGAGAAGCACAAGAAGACCAACTAAACGTCAGATCTCCGATCTTAAACGATTCCTACAAATATAGACATGTTTTTCCCAGATTCTTAAAATTAATTTTTCAGAAAAACTTTGCCAAACGTGGCCTAAGTAGTGTCAAAACGTAGATCTCACCTTCACGAGTTCAAATCTTGAATTTGGTGAAAATCTGACAGACGAACGGTCGCCGTTTGTCGTCGCAAAGCCCGTGGCAACTAAATCTCCCTTCTCTCTCCTCTCTATAGATATTTGTTTGGATTTGGATGAGAATGAATTCTCATCCTCATCTATATATAGGCAAAAGTTATGGAAATTACGCTTACCTCCCCGCAAGTTTCTCAAATCTTCTAATTAATCCTTGAAACTCCGCACACGTCCATTTTATGCCTTTACGAGTGAAAACTATAAGTTTCAAAAGTTTTCGACTAGGTTTCGTTTGGGTCTAAAATCACGTCCGAAAACTAAATTCAGTGGAATCTCTACACAACCTACCTTTATATAACGTGTCACTCACGTTCTCACCACAGTATTCAAAAATGATCTAAGACCAGATCAAAACTACCAGAAATTATACTACACAGGTAAATTACTATTCATAAAATACCAGATATTTCAAATAACATTTAATCACATAAATGTCATTTAATTCTTACGAATGCCTCCATGGATATCGAATCACCGTGTCCTCACTTGACACCCTTCGTTGACCATGGTCAACCAATTCCTCAATTATTAATCAACATTAATAATTCTCACAAATCAAAATATGCATTATAAAATGAATGCCTTTACCGGGACGGGTGTGACAAATAGTTTTGAAACCAGAGGCTCAGTCGACTTCCCAGTCGACTGTAATAGGGTCCAGTCGACTGCTCAGTCGACTATGTCAAGCAGAACAAAAAATACAACATATTGCCAAGGGGTCCAGTCGACTGACCTGGAGACCCAGTCGACTGCTTTTCAATTAATGGAAGCAGTAGTCAAAAATCTACAGTGTTCAGTCGACTGTCCAAGGAGTCAGTCGACTGCTTTTCTTATAAAATACTTTCAGTGTCTCAATCCCCCGAGATCCAGTCGACTGACCCTGGGTCCAGTCGACTGCTCCCCTGTTGGGCAGCCTGTATTGAAAATTAACAAGTTCTGCTACTCAATACCAACCACAATCACAACCACAACTGATTTTTAACGTATTAAACATAACTACAGACGTTCAATTACAAGATTACCATACTATAGAACTAACCTATGGTTCTATTACAACATATTATTACAATTACCAATCCTTACACAAGTTTAGGATTTAAAACAAAGCATATACAAGTATTTTCCCCGGCGTTCCTCGGCCTTACTCCTCACGTTTCTTCTTGCCCTTTTTCTTTTCACCTACAATGGAGGAAGTCTCCACTGCTCAGCTATATGCTGAGCGTACAATTCTAAACAAATGCATATGGGCAATTCATGTTTTAAATATCTAAATCACATAATTTAGTCTCCGGGGAGAGAGATACGCATTCACGCAGTATATCGGCAAGTCTTAAATCTTAAACCGCGATGCCAATGGTTAGCCCAGAATCACTCAACCATTGCATCCATCTGCTCTGGTTGGCCACTTCCCACACCAAGCAAGTAGTCGTCACTACTGTAAACTCTCAAACATCGAGAGGCGTGCACCGGCGAAAAATTATATCAAACTCCCCTTTGACCCACATAGACATTTAGCATACTCACATAATCATGTCACCGTGCTTTTCTATACGTACTCGTTAAATTTAACGGGCCTAATTTAACACATATGGTTGCCCGGATCACAAATCATACAAAATATCTAAAACATCCAAAATTGTCTATATTACATAGGTTCGGAATTCATACCTCGAGCTATAGCTCTCAAACTTCAGGAGAAGTACAAGAAGACCAAATAAACGTCAGATCTCCGATCTTAAACGATTCCTACAAGTATAGACATGTTTTTCCCAGATTCTTAAAATTAACTTTTTCAGAAAACTTTGCCAAACGTGGCCTAAGTAGTATCAAAACGTAGGTCTTACCTCCACGAGTTCAAATCTAGAATTTGGTTGAAAACTGACGGACGAATGGTCGCCGTTTGTCGTCGCAAAGCTCGTAGGAAACCAATCTCCTTTCTCTCTCCTCTATCTCTAGATAATTGTGGGTTTGGATGAGAATGAATTCTCATCCTCATCTATATATAGAAAAACTCTTTGGAATTTACGTTTACCTCCCCGCAGTTTCTCAAACTTCTAATTAATTCTTGAAACTTCGCACACGTCCATTTTATGCCTTTACGAGTGAAAACTATAAAGTTCAAAAGTTTTTGACTAAGTCTCGTTTGGGTCCAAAATCGCGTCCGAAAACTAAATTCAGTGAAATCTCTACACAACCTACCTTTTATATAACGTGTCACTCACGTTCTCACCACAGTATTCAAAAAGGTTCTAAGACCAGATCAAAACTACCAGAAATTATACTACACAGGTAAATTACTATTCATAAAATACCAGATATTTTAAATAACATTTAATCACATAAATGTCATTTAATTCTTACGAATGCCTTAATGGATATCGAATCACCGTGTCCTCACTTGACACCCTTCGTTGACCATGGTCAACCAATTCCTCAATTATTAATCAACATTAACAATTCTCACAATTCAAAATATGCATTTTAAAATGAATGCATTTTCCGGGACGGGTGTGACAACTCTCCCCTCCAAAAAGGAAGTTTGTCCCCAAACTTATACCTCAAGAGTCGAAAAGGTGCGGATACTCGTTCCTCATTTCTTCCTCGTTCTCCCACGTAGCTTCCTCGACCGTATGATTATGCCACAATACTTTCACCATTGGAATTATCTTCGTTCTCAACACTCGCTCTTTTCTGTCCAAGATCCTTACTGGATGCTCCACATAAGTCAAGTCTTCTTGGATTTGCAATGGTTCCGGTACGATGATCTTACTCGTATCCGTCATACACCGTCTCAACATCGACACATGAAACACGTTGTGCACAAACATTAACTCAGATGATAAGGCTAGTCGGTAAGCCACTGGTCCTACTTTCTCTAGGATCTCAAATGGTCCTACGAATCTTGGGTTAAGTTTTCCCCGCTTCCCAAATCGAACAATGCCTTTCGAAGGCGATACTCGTAAGTAGACAAAGTCTCCCACTTCAAATACCATAGGTCGTCGCTTAGTGTCTGCATAGCTCTTATATCGGCTTTGAGCTGCCTTAAGTCGCTCTTGGATCAGTTTTACTTTCTCAGTAGTCACTTGTATTAACTCAGGTCCTAACAAATTTCTTTCTCCAACCTCAGTCCAACAAACCGGTGATCGACACTTACGACCATACAAAGCCTCGTAAGGTGCCATTCCAATACTGGACTGAAATCCGTTGTTATAAGCAAATTCAATTAACGGCAAGTGGTGCTCCCAATCACTCCCAAAGTCTAGTACACACAGTCTCAGCATATCTTCCAAGGTCTGAATCGTCCGTTCTGACTGGCCGTCGGTTTGAGGATGAAATGCGGTACTGAAACTCAACTTTGTACCCATAGCTTCTTGCAAACTTCCCCAAAACCTTGATGTAAAACTACTATCACGATCCGATATAATCACTGCTGGAACCCCGTGTAGTCTTACAATCTCTTTCACATACAACTCTGCTAACTTGGACGGCTTAGTCGTCTTAATTGGAAGAAAATGAGCTAATTTCGTCAATCTGTCAACTATAACCCAAATCTTATCATTCTTATTGATTGATCGCGGAAATCCCGAAACAAAATCCATCGTGATCTCGTCCCACTTCCATTCCGACACTGGCAATGGTTGTAGTAACCCTGCGGGTACTTGTCTCTCTGCTTTCACCTGATGACATGCTGAACATTCGGACACAAACTTAGCAACCTCCCGCTTCATACCTCTCCACCAGAAGTTTTCTCGCAAGTTGCGGTACATCTTGTTACTTCCCGGATGAACTGAATATTTAGTACTGTGGGCCTCCTCTAAAAGTCGCTCTTTCAAGTCTTTCACGTTCGGTACACACAAACGATCCCCAAGTACTAATACTCCTTGTTTCACAATAAACCCCGGTCGTTTTCCCAAAGGTATCTCGTCTCTCATTCTACACAGGTAGACATCATTGAACTATTCTGCTTTAATCTCATCTAGAATGTTTGGGTGTGCTATGATCGCCATCATTAAGCCATCGTTGGTCTCTGAAATTACATCCAGTTCCAAACGCTCCATCTCCTTGACCAATTCCTTTTGTTGTGTTAGCTCGTCGGCTAAGTTCCTTGTCGTCTTCCGGCTTAACGCATCGGCTACTACATTAGCCTTTCCCGGATGGTACTCTATCGAAAGATCGTAATCCTTCATCAATTCCAACCATCTTCGGTGTCTCATATTCAAATCCCGTTGGGTGAAAATGTATTTCAAACTCTTGTGGTCCGTGAAGATCTCACATTTTTCCCCGTATAAGTAATGTCTCCAAATCTTTAGGGCATGAATTACAGCGGCCAATTCAAGATCATGGGTCGGATAGTTAACCTCATGTGTCTTCAACTGTCTAGAAGTATAAGCAATCACTTTACCACCTTGCATTAATACGCATCCCAACCCTTTATGCGACGCATCACTATAGATCACAAATCCTTCAGTTCCAGATGGTATTATCAGAATAGGTGCTCAGTCGTGCTTTCAATTCTTGAAAACTGTCTTCACATTCCTGACTCCATTCAAACGTAACCCCCTTTCTCATTAACTTTGTCATAGGCAATGAAATCTTCGAGAAATTTTCAATAAAACGGCGGTAGTATCCCGCTAGTCCTAAGAAACTTCGAATTTCAGATACGGAAGTCGGTCTTTGCCAATTAGATACAACTTCTACCTTGTGAGGATCAACTGATACTCCATTCTTGTCGATCACATGACCAAGAAAAGTAATACTAGGTAACCAAAATTCACATTTCTTGAATTTCCCAAATAATTGTTTCTCTCGCAATCTTTGAAGTATCAAACTCAAGTGATTCTCGTGTTCTACCTCACTCGGTGAATAGATAAGGATATCGTCAATGAATACTATCACAAAGTCATCCAAATAATCCTTGAATACTCGATTCATAAGATCCATGAACGCGGCTAGTGCATTTGTAACTCCAAATGGCATAACTAAGAACTCATAGTGTCCATAACGCGTTCTGAAAGCTGTTTTCTCAACATCTTCGGCCTTTACCTTCAATTGATGATAACCCGATCTCAGGTCTATCTTGGAGAATACTTGTGCCCCACGAAGTTGATCAAATAAATCATCAATTCTGGGTAGTGGATACTTGTTCTTGATAGTCAACTTGTTCAGTTCCCGGTAATCAATACACATTCTCATCGAACCATCTTTCTTCTTTACAAACAATACTGGAGCTCCCCACGGTGAAATACTAGGTCGAATGAAACCCTTGTCAAGTAACTCTTGTAGTTGAACTTTCAGTTCTACTGGTGCCATTCTATACGGTGCTTTTGATACCGGCCTTGAATCTGGCTTTACCTCAATGGTGAATTCAATTTCCCTCTCAATCAGGACGTCCGGTAAGTCATCTGGAAATACATCTGGATACTCCCGTACTATTGGAATGTCCTCTATTCTTGATTCGGTTGCTGAGACATCAGTCACTGAACATAGGAATCCTTGACATCCCTTTTTCAATAACTTCCCCGCTCGGATAACTGAAATCAAGTACGGTGGCGGTATAACCCCACTCCCTTGGAAACAAAAGCTCCCATGTACCGGTGATCGAAAATTAACTTCTTTCCGCTCACAATCTATCGTAGCTTGGTTAAGGGCTAACCAATCCATCCCCAATATAACATCGAAATGATTCACCACAATCGGTATAAGGTCTACGGTCATCAACTTCTCGCCTAATTTGATTTCACAGTTCTTATATACAGTAGACGTCATTATCGATTTACTAAGTGGTACAGCAATAGACAATTCATATCCTAACGGTGCCGATTTAACATTCAAATGTTCAACAAAGGCATGCGATACAAATGAATGCGTAGATCCTGAGTCAACAAGTATGCGTGATAAGTGTGAACATACAAGCACCATACCTAAGACCACTGTCTCTGAAGCAGTCATATCTCCTGGGGTCATCTGGTAGGCTCTTCCTTGACGTTGTTCAGTCCTTTGTCCCCCATCGTTAGTCTGTCTAGGCTTCGACCCACTAGAAGCCATAGAACTAGCTCCTTGCTGAGGACGCTTCCTCGGGCACTCCTTGGATTGATGTCCAAACATCCCACAATCGTAGCACTTGCCCCTCATATCAGGTGTAACACTTGGGCTTTGTTCTGGTAATTTGTCATAAAACATCGACTAGTATGTGGTCGGTTGCATAGTGGACACAATGGTATATTACTTGCCAGCTTCCTGAACCCACTGAAACTAGAGTTAGAGCCTTTTGCAAACGGCCTCTTGAAAGGTCCATCATAGTTCCGGTTATTACCCTCGTGGTTTCTCTTTCCTTGTTGGTTTTGCTGATTTTGCCTCGATCTCTCCATTCCGCTTTCGGCTACAAGTGCCGTTTGTTGTACTGCGGCAACAGTTGAATGCTCGTAAGTCTCTACTCTCAAACGGATATTATCCCTTAAACCTTCTTCAAATTTTCTTGCCCTATCTTCCTCTTCGGGCACTGAACCCTTACCAAATCTCAATAACGCGTTATACTTGGAGGTATACTCCGTTACAGTCATGTCTCCTTGCTTGAGGTTATCAAACTCTCGCTTCTTTGCATTGTAGGGGTTATACTCTCGCTTCAGCATGTACCGTTCCATGTTTTGACAATTGAAAACACATTCAAAAGAAAATAGTTTTGAAACCAGAGGCTCAGTCGACTTCCCAGTCGACTGTAATAGGGTCCAGTCGACTGCTCAGTCGACTATGTCAAGCAGAACAAAAAATACAACATATTGCCAAGGGGTCCAGTCGACTGACCTGGAGACCCAGTCGACTGCTTTTCAATTAATGGAAGCAGTAGTCAAAAATCTACAGTGTTCAGTCGACTGTCCAAGGAGTCAGTCGACTGCTTTTCTTATAAAATACTTTCAGTGTCTCAATCCCCCGAGATCCAGTCGACTGACCCTGGGTCCAGTCGACTGCTCCCCTGTTGGGCAGCCTGTATTGAAAATTAACAAGTTCTGCTACTCAATACCAACCACAATCACAACCACAACTGATTTTTAACGTATTAAACATAACTACAGACGTTCAATTACAAGATTACCATACTATAGAACTAACCTATGGTTCTATTACAACATATTATTACAATTACCAATCCTTACACAAGTTTAGGATTTAAAACAAAGCATATACAAGTATTTTCCCCGGCGTTCCTCGGCCTTACTCCTCACGTTTCTTCTTGCCCTTTTTCTTTTCACCTACAATGGAGGAAGTCTCCACTGCTCAGCTATATGCTGAGCGTACAATTCTAAACAAATGCATATGGGCAATTCATGTTTTAAATATCTAAATCACATAATTTAGTCTCCGGGGAGAGAGATACGCATTCACGCAGTATATCGGCAAGTCTTAAATCTTAAACCGCGATGCCAATGGTTAGCCCAGAATCACTCAACCATTGCATCCATCTGCTCTGGTTGGCCACTTCCCACACCAAGCAAGTAGTCGTCACTACTGTAAACTCTCAAACATCGAGAGGCGTGCACCGGCAAAAAATTATATCAAACTCCCCTTTGACCCACATAGACATTTAGCATACTCACATAATCATGTCACCGTGCTTTTCTATACGTACTCGTTAAATTTAACGGGCCTAATTTAACACATATGGTTGCCCGGATCACAAATCATACAAAATATCTAAAACATCCAAAATTGTCTATATTACATAGGTTCGGAATTCATACCTCGAGCTATAGCTCTCAAACTTCAGGAGAAGTACAAGAAGACCAAATAAACGTCAGATCTCCGATCTTAAACGATTCCTACAAGTATAGACATGTTTTTCCCAAATTCTTAAAATTAACTTTTTCAGAAAACTTTGCCAAACGTGGCCTAAGTAGTATCAAAACGTAGGTTTTACCTCCACGAGTTCAAATCTAGAATTTGGTTGAAAACTGACGGACGAATGGTCGCCGTTTGTCGTCGCAAAGCTCGTAGGAAACCAA
Source organism: Hydrangea macrophylla (assembly GCA_033977485.1). Lineage (NCBI taxonomy): Eukaryota > Viridiplantae > Streptophyta > Magnoliopsida > Cornales > Hydrangeaceae > Hydrangea > Hydrangea macrophylla. The sequence goes on along the minus strand of CM066999.1, from coordinate 19,457,123 downwards.
TCTCCTTTCTCTCTCCTCTATCTCTAGATATTTGTGGGTTTGGATGAGAATGAATTCTCATCCTCATCTATATATAGAAAAACTCTTTGGAATTTACGTTTACCTCCCCGCAGTTTCTCAAACTTCTAATTAATTCTTGAAACTTCGCACACGTCCATTTTATGCCTTTACGAGTGAAAACTATAAAGTTCAAAAGTTTTTGACTAAGTCTCGTTTGGGTCCAAAATCGCGTCCGAAAACTAAATTCAGTGAAATCTCTACACAACCTACCTTTTATATAACGTGTCACTCACGTTCTCACCACAATATTCAAAAAGGTTCTAAGACCAGATCAAAACTACCAGAAATTATACTACACAGGTAAATTACTATTCATAAAATACCAGATATTTCAAATAACATTTAATCACATAAATGTCATTTAATTCTTACGAATGCCTCAATGGATATCGAATCACCGTGTCCTCACTTGACACCCTTCGTTGACCATGGTCAACCAATTCCTCAATTATTAATCAACATTAATAATTCTCACAATTCAAAATATGCATTTTAAAATGAATGCATTTTCCGGGACGGGTGTGACAAAATCACTCAACACTCCACTCGTCGTCGAACGTTCCCAAAGTTTTGTTACCTATAGCTTTGATACCACTAAATGTCACGACCCATCCCGCTAACGTGCGGAAACAGGACACGTGGCACACCATCAAGGCTTATCCAGTTCATTAAATGACCGTACGCTGCAGAAAAGACTTTAAAACCACCTTGAGTGTATAAAACTTTTGAAAACATTGCTCTCCGAGTTGTAAAATCTGTATAAAATTGGAAACACAATCATATTTCGAAATGAATGATTTTATGTTGAAAGGGGTCCCAAAGGTACCCTAAGAACCAATCAAAACCTTTTGAAAATTTTCGGAAAGTATGAAAAAAGATTTCTGACAGAGGGCATTTCGACCGGTCGAACGACCCAATTCGACCGGTCGAATGACCCTTTAGCAGAATCCTGCACAAGCTGCAGAATTTTTCCTAAGGCATCACCCAACCTTACTTCTTGCATTCCTCTTCACAAGTTCACCTTATAATAAACTTCACAAGCTACAATATGCTACTAAAACTTAAGTTTAGACTTAGTAATCCATGAAAAGAAATAATAACGGAACAAGTTAAGGCTTGTTTGGATTTAAACATAAGGAATACTAATCCACCTTCCGAAATTCGAATTTGACAAGCAAAACGTGCAAAACACGAATCCACGAGTTCGAATTCATTACAACATAACTACAAGCAGTGTTAAGACATATTACAACAGTCTAAGACATTTCCAAAACTCCCATGTTTGAAGTTAAAAGTTCAAACTTCGCAAAATTACATCTTTATAACATTTGGAATTGAAACAAAATATAACCAAGAGAAGGATCCCCGTCGCTCCCACGGTCTCACTCCTCACGCTTCTTTTTCCCTTTCTTCTTTTCACCTGCAATGGAGTAAATCTCCACTGCTCAGCTGTATGCTGAGTGTACAATTTCTAACATTTGCATATATGACAAAACATGTTTTAATCTCATGAATCACATCAAATAGTCTCTAGGGAGAAAAATACACCTTCATCCGGTAGCGACAAGTCCAAACCTTAAACCGCGACGTCAATGGCTAGTCCAAGCCTACAACCATTACGTCCCCAAGTGCCCTGGCAAGTCCAAGTCTATAACCATGCACAGTAGCCGTCGCTACTAAAATTCTCAAACATCGAGAAGCTTACTCCGGCATGAATTTGTATAAAACCCCCCTTTGACCCACATAGGCAACTCAACGTGTTCGCGTAAATTCATAAATGCTTTTCACATTTAATCGCGTGCATATTTAACGGGCCTAAGATTAATACATGAATTTCGCCCGGATCATAATTTCGTTGTCAAAATATAAAACTTGTATTTCACCTATATAACATAGGCTAGAAATTCATACCTCGAGCTATCGTCGTAAAACTTGGAGGAAACGACTAGAAGCCCGAATACACGCCAAATCTCCGATCCTACGCAAAACCTACAAGTCTACACGTGTTTTCCCCAATTTATTAGATTTAGAAATTCATAAAATCTTAGCCAAACGTGGCCTAAAGACTATCAATACGTAGCCCTTACCTTGGGGAGTTCGAATATGCAATTTGGTGCAATTCAGACGGACGATGGGTCGCCGTTTGTCATCACAAAGCCCGTATGATCAATCTCCCTTTTCTCTCTCCTCTTTCAAGATATTATATGAAGTTTTCAAGAAATGACAATTTCATCCACCACTATTTATAGACAAACTATTCGGGAATCGCATTTACTTCCCCCGCGAGTTTCTCAAACACCTAGTTAATTCCTGAAATTTCGCACATGTCCATTTTATTGCCTTACGAGTAAAAACTACTAATTATAAGAGTTTTCGATTAAGTCTCGTTTGGATCCAAAATATACGTCCGAAAACTAAATTCCGTGGAATCTCTACACAACCTACCTTTTTATATAACGTGACACTCACGTTCTCACCGCAGTTCTCAAAAGATATCTAACGATACCAAAATTACCAGAAAGTATACTATACAGGTATAATTCACTATTTATAAAATATCAGATAAGTCAAATAACATTTAAATCACATAAATGTCATTTACTTGTGCCAAAACAAAATGAACCATCATGTTCCCGTGTCATTAATACCTTACCGTTGACTCACAGTCAACCTCAACCTCATTATCAACTAACATTGATAAATCCATAAATGCAATTATGTATGATAAACTTAAAATTTTGGAACGGGTGTGACAGTTTCCTCATTCAACATCCTTCTTCAGATTTCTCTTAAAAAAGTTCAAGCTTTGCCTCCAAAGTTGGTTGTTGGCTTATTAAATGGTGTTTAATGCAACAACCTTAATAAAAGCAAAGCAAACCTTAAATTCTTGTACATATTTCAGTCTGTGGCTGGTTGTTGGACTTTAGTTGGTAGTGTACAACATCTATTCCATAAGGTACAACATATTGATGCTTAGGATTTTGCAAATTTGGCACATTTCTTTGGAAAGTTCAAACAACCTTTATCAAAATCCAAACAACCCTTAGGAAAGTCCAAACCTGCTATTTAGTTTTTTTTTTTTTTTTTTACAAACTTGAATTTTATTTAGTTGTATACAATATTTATTCCATAAGGTACAACATAGTGATGCTTAGTATTTTGCAAATTTGGTACATTTCTTTGCAAAGTCCGAACAACCCTTAGGAAAGTCCAAACTTGCTATTTACTTTTTTTTTTTACTTACTTGAATTTTATTTAGTTGTGTACAACATTTATTCCATAAGGTACAGTATAGTGATGCTTAGTATTTTACAAATTTGGCACATTTCTTCGCAAAGTCCAAACAATCTTTATCAAAGTCCAAGCAACCCTTAGGAAAGTCTAAACCTGCTATTTATATATATATATATATATATATTTACAAACTTGAATTTTATTTACTTGTGTACAACATTTATTCCATAAGGTACATCATAGTGATGCTTAATATTTTGCGAATTTGTCACATTTCTTTGCAAAAGTCCAAATAAACAACCCTTAAGAAAGTTCAAACCTGCTCTAATAGGTTGCAAAGTATTTAATACCCCTGACATGTGGCAACTTTGCTCTTCCCATCCAATCCACACCTGCCACATGTATAGTGGTTTTGCTCCACCTAGAGCCAAACCACTTTCGCCCCACTACAACCTTTCCCCACTTTAATAGGTTATGCATACTGTACTGTACATCAATCAACTCAAATCAATTCTCTGTCGAAACTGTGCCTTCAAATACCCTCTCTCTTGCCCTGGCTGCCTGCAAATAGAGTGTTTCAAATTACCACTTTTAACACTGACCTTTAAGAATCATAAATTTTTCAAATTTAAAAAAAATCACGAAACCCATGTTCTCGAATTTCAAATGACCATGAATTTTCTCAGCAAAAGAATGGGGAAGGAGACATGAGAAAATATATCGGCAAACAAAACTGGCCAATGGCTTGCTTCACAGCTTTTGGAGCCCGTAAGTTATTATGGAACTCCGAATGCTGAAACAAATCTATTTATCAAATCAATTTTTGCGTTTCAATCGCAAAAAAATATGAGTCTTATCATAAAAATTTGCAACTAGCAAAAAGCTACTACAATGGACAGTGTCTGCCCAAAGTGATTTTGCGATTGAATTCCAGAAGATGTTTCCAAACAGGCCCAAAGTATGAAGAACATAAGAAATCAGAAACTTACGAGAAAGAAGAGCTTGAAACTGATTAAAAAAAAAAACCTGTTTTTGCCAATTTGTGAAATATGTAATGAGATAAAGCAAAGTTGCTTGAACTGTAGAACCAACTACAATTCCAATCCAAAGGCCTTTTCCTCTTAAATGCAATAAGAAACCCAATACAATAGCTACTGGAATTCCAACCAAATAGTATGCCCCAAGATTGACAAAAGCTCCCATATCTTGCCACCCACTTCCCCTTGCAACCCCTGATGCAAAAAAGAAACCGTTACGTATTTACCCCTATGGAACCAGATACAAAAACATGAATATGCGAACACAAGATGTTACGTGGTTGAGCTCAAATTTAGTGTTACGACACAGTTGCAGAGATTTTCATTATGCCTACAAATGTAAACTAGGCTACATGCTACAAGTGAGAAACTTACCAATAGAAGTCAGGTTAAGTGTTCAATATTATCACATTTTGCAATAGCTCTCAGGATCAATACTATAACATTTATTCTGAACGACATTTACTCCCTCAATCTCAGATTAAGGGACCCTTTTTGGAATTCGAACTATTCAAGGAAGCTTCTTTAATTGTGGTCAAATTTTTTAGTTTTCAAATTATTCCTCTTTAAGTTTAAAATTTCAGTGTCACGCCAAAATGAAAAGTGAGAAAGTATTATATTATATTATATTATATAATAAAAGGTAAGCACCATGTGAATGCAATAAAGGACTCTTAAATTGGGATAGTTCTTATAATTAGCAAATACCATGTGAATCAGAGTTTCAAGAAATTAGACACAAGCCACTCTATATATAAGAAGCTCAAGTACCAGAAAGTATTGCTTGTAAGCCATCCATGATAATGGAGAGACAAATGAAAGGAGTCATTTCTTCAACATAAACCACAACTTTTTTCTCCGCGCTGTAAGCATATCCGAATACATTACGGCAGCAAAAGATAATTATGCTTGCTATAATCACCTCTGCAATACCAAAAGCCAATACCACCAACACTGATAGTCGAGCTGCATGTGGATTCCCAGCTCCCAACTCATTTGAAATCCGTGTGCTACAAAATTGAATATCTTTTTTAAATGTTCATGCTTGGTAGAGATTTACGAACACTGGTGTATAACATACACAAATAGCTATATATGTATACACATTTGAAACAGGTTTAGAGCAAACCTTACAGTTGCACCAAAGGAATATGGTATGACGTAGTGCAATGCAGTGGTTGTTAGGCTGCTCACATAGATCATAAGGTGTAAGAACCAATCTTGTTCAAAGTGTCTAAGAGTACAAAACCTAAAAAAATAATTAGGGTACACACTTCATACCTTCTGTTTTTCCAAAAGTTTCATTTTGTTGTAAAGCCATATAGTTTCAATTTCAACCTTCAAGGCCTTGATTTTTAAAAATAGACCATTCAGTGATAATTTGATTTGTGGCTATTGAGGGCCTTACGTAACAGTCCCTAATTGTATTCAATTGAAATCGTTATTCCTTCTTAGCAAAAAGGACATAAGAAATCTTTCTTCCCCAATTAAAACTCGAGGTGACACAAGAGTCTAAAGTAAAATTTTGGAAAAAATTTGTAAGGAAGTGTATTTGACCCCTGAACTATAAATTGAAGCAGGATACCAGATAGAAAGCACAGAAGTTTCAAGTTTTGGATTTGGTAGTATTCCAGATAGCAGAATTAGCAGCTCAAATGACCACCATTCAAGACTACAATCACCAGCAAGACAATAATTCAGAACCATAATTTTCTATACATACGTGCATATAGGGATATATATCGTATCTCTATACATAAATGGACTAAAGAAAAAGTAAAAATACCAAACCATCACAGCAGAAGGGATTGCAAGGCGAAAGAACTCCCCAATGCTAAAGAAAACATCTTTGGAAAATGGGACACGTGTCTTCTCACAGGACGAAGAGTACTTCATATAAAACCCAAGGAAAAACACATTCAACCAATATGATACGCCAATGGCTAATGCCGCTCCAATAATTCCTAATTCCAACTTATACACTAATGCCCAACAAAGAGGCACGTGAAAACAAAGACTCGCACACGAGCATAATAGCATTGGAAGGATCAAGCTCTGAGTCTGGAAATAGCGAACCAGCGATTGAAGAATTGCATAAGCAAATAGTGCAGGGATGAGCCAAGCCGCGTATTTACCAGCTTCATGTGAAATTTTGGGATCTTGGCCTATTAATGTTAGAAGTTTGGCCATGAAGATCCATAATAGAGACACTGGTAGACAAACCACAATAAGAGATATGATGCCAGTGTAAGTATAGATTCCAAGTTTTGGGTATTGCTCGGCTCCAAAAGCTTGGCCACATAGTGTTTCCAATGCACTAGCCAATCCTAACTGCTTGAAGTTAAAAAGAGTTTAGTTAGGTTTTGTTTGGTTTGCGGATTCCAATAAGTAAAAGGAAAATCAAACGAAAACGGGAAAACAAATCTCCTTCTCTAAAATTAAAAATTAAAAATTTTCAAAAAATAAAAGATTTGTCTTTAGCATATTTTTGAAAAAAAAAAAATAAAGAAAGCAACTTACTACTTCTGATTTAAACAAATTTTTTTTTTTTTAATTTTAAATATGGATTCTATTTTTCAAATAGTTTTGCCAAATGGACTCAATCTCAGTCGCTCCAAAATCTAAATAAATGATTGTTGGTCCCAAATTAGCTAACACCAAACTGGCTCTAAATGGGAGCAAAGCTCTACCTTACCAAACTGCAAAAAGTGCCATTGGCAAAGTTCATTACAAGGAAATTTTTCTACTTCCATAGAGTTTTATGATTTCACATAGAATTACACTTCGAGTAGGTTAAAAAAAAAGCTAGTCATGTTCCTTATACTCCGGAAAATAAAGCAATAATTTTCAACAATCAGCTTTCCACTAATTGTCTTTTTTTCCCCTTTGAGTTGGGGTAGAGGATGTTGGAAAAATATCCTTGGTTTATAAAACTATGGTCATATCATGAATCAATTATATATATAAATATATATCCTGATAAAATTAATAATAAACATGCTTGAACAAAATACAATAAACAAGAAGATCAAGGTTAAGAATATGGCGTGTGAGATTCCGAGAGGCACGATAAGTCACCGTCCTAAAGCTGTATGTGTCTCCCTACGTGCACGTTATAGCGGTTATACACAACTCTAAGATACAACCCAATAATGCTCACAGAAGATCTCATCCACTTAACACGTTAGTGGCAGACAAGATGTTGAGTCTGTACCAGTTGCCCATCAAATGTAGAAAATAGGAAAACAGTGAAGGAAATTATCTCACTAAGGAAGAGACTGTTTTACATCTACATATGTGATAGGAGTATGATAATCACAGGTAATCGGCTCATTATTCTCATATTTAAAGGTAGCTTAGTAACCAACTCAAAAGAAATTAACTACTATAAAACTCATTCAATATGGGCTATTGCCAAAATAAGTGGAACTACAATTGACCATACCAAACAGTACTCCAACTACTAGGACTTAGTCAAACCATATAATAAAAAACAGTTGTGGACACATAATAAAATCTAATTATGTTTTATTTAATTAAAAATTCCAACAATCCCCCACTTTTTTATAAAATAAAACATACATTAAATTTTACCAAATCTCGAATATTAATCCTATAAAATCAACAAATGTATATATATATATATATATATATCTACTGGCAAAGTAAGAAATAAAATATTAGGCAACATTATACCATACAATGGGTGTAGGTGTCTTCCGAACTTGAACCTACACTTAGTGTTGTGGTTTACTTATGAAGGAATCATAGTGAATTAAATCTTGAACTAGACCCTTTTTTTTTTTCCAGATTTCAACAGATCACATATATGGTATTGATACATAAGACTCAATGCGGGTTAGCACTATTAATGGCCATGTGCTCTATCTTGATTCTCATGAGAGTTTTAGAGAATAGCCCTATTCTCACAGTCACGGGCTCACGACGGCTCTCACTTAGGTGAGTCCTCCAAGGGTACGTGTTGTGAATATACCCTGTGGCAAAAACCGCCTTGGTCTCATTCAGGGCAAAGACCCTTCCTTAACACAAACACTCAAGCACTTGTCACCGTAGGGATGCGAAGGAGGCTTTCTCACAGAAAGACTCTCCTTAAGTTTAGTGCTTGTAACAATTAGTCACGCTCTTACATGCAGGTTGTTACTACCCACTGATCGAACATTCTTCATGGGATCTCCAATCACAAAGGTTGGGTTACTCCTGTTGGTGACTCCCTGTGGGCTAACCCCATCCCCCTCGATGTAAATAATAATACCCCTCACTGGGTAGATTTTAATTCCACAAATAAAGTTATATCAATATCAATAAAATTCTATGAACACAACAACAAACCATAGCAAATTAGTGACATCTATCATTATGATTATGTATAATTTAACTTCATCAGGTTATAATTCATAGAAGTGCATACATATCTATGTATCTCATATATTTAATAAGTAAAGTAACATACCAAAAGAGAATAGTAAAATTTGTAAGAAAGATATAATCCAATTCTCCTACAATTAGTGACATCTATTTATGTATAATTTAACTTCATCAGGTTATAATTCATAGAAGTGCATACATATCTATGTATCTCATATATTTAATAAGTAAAGTAACATACCAAAAGAGAATAGTAAAATTTGTAAGAAAGATATAATCCAATTCTCCTACAATTAGTGTACATATGAAAAATGTCTCTGTAAACTCGTGTAAATTAAAGCTTCCCTCACACTTTGATCAGAGTATAAAACAAGAGAACCTCTCTGACACTATTTAAAGTCGTTTAGGGCCATTTTCAAATCCTACGATTATCAGTTATTAATAGAATCAAGAATGACTAGCATAAAATCATAAATTGATCAAATATATCACACGCCTTTCATTTGCAGCTAGACAACCAAAATTGGAAATTTATGTATAGCAAATTGAAAGTGAGAAATAACTTCAAGAAACAACTTGCAATCAATTGTAAATTTCTGGACATAGAAATTAGATAACAAGATCATGAAAAATTAATTTATTGCAGTCATAAAATTTAGGGGGATTTACCAAAAAAAACAATTATGGAACACTTGTTAAGTTCAAAGTCAATTTATAAGTACACTTAACAAAAACGACAAAAAGTTGACAGCTGGTACTCGCACGGTATAAATACATGCACCATAGAGGATCCCATGCACAACCCCCAACTCACCTCATCCCCACGCGCGCGCCCCAAGCGAGCCCACCCGCTTCACCTCTGCCCAGACTGCTCGCACCGTGCGAGCAGTGTACCGTATCACTTTTAATTTCCAAAAATGTTTTTAAACTTTAAACATCCATAACTTTTGACCTGCAACTCCATTTTTCGCAAATTTTATACCATTGGAATCGTGTCGACGAGAGCTACAAAACTAGTACTATTGTTGATATGTTTTGAGGAATTTTTTTTTTCATGTTTTTACATACATAAATAATAAGTGAAATTTCACTTGATATGCATAAAATATTAAGTGAAATTTCACTCAATACATGAAAAATTTTATGTTTTTACATACATGAATAATAAGTGAAATTTCACTGAAAACATGAAAAATATTAAAAGCTCTCCCCAAAAAAGCCCTAAGTTCAATTTTTGCAAAGCTCATAAACTAGTTACCAAAAGAATTAACATGAAATTGTGCTTTAAAAAAGGAGAAGCACCAAAATGGGGGCCAAACTAAGCCTTAATGAGGTAGCAATGGCTTTATTGCAATTCGTCTTTTTAAAAAAAAAAATTTTCTCAAAACATATTAATTTGGCATACATAAATATTAAATGAAAATTCACTGAATCCGTACATACTTTCTTCCTGAAAAACTTAAAGTTAAACTTAACATTCGTATACTCGTTCAATGAGATTTCACTTAGTAGGTTAAGTGAAAATTCACTAACTATCCCAAAGGTCGCTTGAAGTAACTCTTTAGAGTTTAAGGTCTAATTTGATACTTACTTTGTTAAAAAATCCCTCAAGTGTCAATTTAAGTAAAATTTCACTTAATATTCATGTACAAGTTCAGTGAAATTTCACTTAATATTCATATATGCCAAGTGAAATTTTACTTTTTTTTTCTCTTTCATATTAAACAATGCATATTTGGTTTTAAAAAAAAAAAATCAAATTTCACAAATCAATTATAAAACATAGTTTTTCAATCCAAACAAATGCAAAATTCTTGTAAAAATTCACTAAAACTCTCCTTAAGAACAAAGTGAACATTCAATTTTTTTTTCCTCACATCATATCAACTTGGCATACGTGAATATTACATGAAAATTCAATAACCCATACACAAATATTATGTGAAAATTCTATTAGATTCGTCTGGAATATGACATGTAAAATTAAGAATTTTTTCCTTTTGCTCAAAAGGTATCAACAATGGTACTAGTTTTGTAGCTCTCGTCGACACGGTTCCAACGGTATAAAATTTGTAAGAAATAGAGTTGTAGATCAAAAGTTATGGAGGTTTAAAGTTTAAAAAAATATTTTCGAAATGGATATCATATGGTACATCCACTCACACGGTGTGAGTGGCTGAAACCAAAAACACGCGCGTGGGGGGGGGGGATGGTGGCATGATATCTTCTATGGTGCGTGCACTTATACCGTGTGAGCACTAGGGATGTCAATTTTCCCTGGTTGGACCTCCGCTCCGCTCCTAATGGAACGGGTTTGGAGGAGTTATATATAATAGGAGTAAGAGTGGATTTGGTATGGGAAAACAAAAACCCTATAGGAGTCGGGGCGGAGTTGGTATCCATGAAATACTACCAATTAAAACCCGGCACGCCCCGTCCTGCCCCGTCCCGATTAAATCATTAAGTTACTAAACTACCCTCATACTTACACTTATTTACAACAAATCAGGGCATATATATACATCTCTTTTTGTTCAGTATTAATATTTAATTTCTTAATTGTGATTAACAAATTTAGAATCATTTGCGTGAGTGATTTTTAGGAAATCAAGCTAAAATATTAGTGGGTTTTGAATTACAAAAGAACAATTAATTTTGGAATGGTGATTAACAAACTGAGTAGGAGTATAATAGGATTACCCGATAGTAAACGAAGTAGGAGTGGAGTAGAAGTTGGTATTTTACTTAAACGGGAATAAACGGAGTAGGAGTTGGTATAGGGGGACTCCATACCAACTCCGACCCGTTGCCATCCCCAGTGAGCACTGACTTAGATTCCTTTTGTCATTTTTATAAAATGATCAAACCAATTGGAGTTTTAAACTTATGAGGGTTATTTGAGGGATTTTCCAACAATTATCTATAAAATTTATTAATGCAATACATGTAATAATAAGTTGAAGCAAAATCACAAATTTTGAGGTTAGACATAAGAATAGTCTAAAATGGAGTATAAGTTTTTTTTTAAAATCAAGTTAATAGGCATATATAGCACCAATTCTACTACCCATCACAGAAGAGATGCAACACATACTAAGTCCCAACAAGACGATTGGATAAGTTAATTCATGTCTGCCGATGATTGATTAGAGGGATGTGGCCATGCGGACCATAATTATATATAGGACATTAACAATGTACGCACAATTACATGCAACACTGCAATTTTGATGGTAAGCCAATACAAGCATTCTTGTAATACTTTTATATGTTTATCAAAATGCTGTCGCAGACATCACAATAAAATGATAAAGGTCCAAGAAAGCAAACCTTTAAGCAGCAACAGTACTGGCGGCTTATGATCTCATGCTATCATACATAAAAATTTTACAAAATGGGTTAGACCGTCCAAAGGTGCTTAAAGAGACTATTTTAGTGTTCTTCATCAGAGAGTTCACATGGAAAATAACAAAATAGTTTGAAACAAAAGCATATGTGACTTGTGATTCCTTACACACACAACCACAAGCTATGGTATGTCCATTTACAAATCACTCAAAGTAGAATCCAAGAGCTTTCACAGATCACACCTTAGAGTCTCTTTCCAATATCCAGTAAAACAAACCAGAGAGTAAGACAAAAAGGACGCTCCAAAACTATTTCCATTTGACTTCACGTGAACTGTCCATATGTTATTGTGCACCACTTACACAACACATGGTACATGTATTTAAAGTATTTGTGTGCAAAAGTGTGTGCAAATTTGTGTACAACAAACATTACTCTATGTATATATGTCATGTAAAAATCAATGTCTCCTTAATTTAAATAAACCACAGCGATATGATTTTATTATATGTCAGGTTTTCTTACTCAATGAATTGGAAACAATATTAAAGATCAGTTCATCTCTTTCCCTTTGTGGGTCAAGTTTTATTTTGCATATCAATCTTCAATTCCAAATTTGTTTATTTTCAAAACCAATATATATATATATATATATATTTTTACCAAAATTACATATTTACTTTTTTAAATTTTTTTTCAAAACCGCATTAAACAAAACATATCTATGTCAATAATCTCTTGTTAAAAGTTAGAACTAATAACACTATTACAGTATACATGTTATTAACAAGTAACATTAGAATGAAACATGAAGACATAATCAGTGTACGTGTTAGAAGACTAAATATGGTTCAACAAAATATGATGAATTTAGAAATAATAACAGTTAAATAATTATCTTGTGGACGTCTCTGGGTTGGTCCTTTACATTTCCCATATATATCCAAGCTAATAAAATGAGTTTAGGAAAAATCTAGAACTAAAGATGAGCACAAGTCATACACATACTGCTTGAATCATTCCTATTAAATCCAACAAAGGATACGGCTTTAGATTGTTGGGAAAATATCCTTGATTTATAAAACTTTGTTATCATATCATGAATCAATTTTTATATATTGATATATATATATATATATTAATACGGAGTAATAAACATGCTTGAACAAAATACATTAAACAAGTACCACACTAACTTTGTATAAGTATCACACTAACTTTCTATCATTTTCTGATATATATAGGACGGAATCTCACACAAGTGATCCCACTGCTACTTGTGCTTATAACTATTTGCGATATAAAATTTGAAAAACATAACATTACTTTTTACATAAAAGTTGCCCTAACTCCCACTTTTTATTAAATTAATTTGCCAACAGTTTCATTTCAACTTTGGCCAAACACCCTCTAAGAGAGAGAGAGGCTTACAAGGAGACTGAAGCCGGTGACGTTGGTGAGAGAGGTGGCTATAGCAACGCTGGACAGTGAGAGGTCACTGAGGTGTCCCACCGCCATCATCGACACAACCTGCAATAGATACTGTGAAATTGTCACTGCCACCATTGGCGCCGCTATCTTGCTCAACTTCTTCAATTCTTCCCCAAACACGCCCCATGTCACAACCCTTTTCCTTTCTTCCCTCCCTTCCAACTGTCCCTCTTCCATTCCCTTTACTCTTCTTTTTCTTTCCTTATTAACCAAACGTACACTGAATGAAAAAGCAGCTTCTGCGTGAATTACTAATACAATGCATATATATAATAACAAACGGGACACAAACAACAAGACAACACAAGATTCCAAATTCAACGACACTATAATGAAGATCAACAACAGCATATTAATGGCAGAAGGTGGAGACAAATGGGAAGAGAAAAAAAATTCAAAAATTGAAAAGAATATACTTAATTACTTGTACCTTTCTTCGTCAATCTTTTGACTTCTGATTTAAGCTGTTGCTAATGTTTTGGGAGTGAATAGCGTTAGCTTTTATATACTCCTTAAAGTTTAGATTTTCAAAGTCCCCTAAAAGTAAAGGTAGCCAACAATAATGTGAAAGGCACCGAAGGCTACCCATATTTGCATTGAAATGTTGTGGGATCCACTTACTTGTTAAGGTTTGAAGAGATGGTGGGTCAGATCCGGATCCTTTTATAGCATTGAGTTTTTAAATAAATAAATAAAATACCTCATTGTATTCTTCTTCATGCATTCACTATTTTTAAACCATCCCTTTAAATTGCCCTGAACTTTTAAGAACTATTTCATGTAATACCAAATCACACCAAACAATTAGAAGGACCCCAATTTGTGATCTTCATGTAGCCACCCTTCAATGGAAGTCAAATTCAAGTTTAATAGCAGAAGTAAGTGATTATCACTTTTGGGTGGTCTTTCTTAGAAAGAAGTAGAGTTGAGTGCAACCTGTGATCTTCTTGAAGTTTTGTTAGCATTGGGATGGGCTTTGCTTTGTAGTTTATTTCATTTTTTTCTGTAGCTAATATGGACCCCCATTATTTGTCTAAATATGTACTTATGATGTAATTTTATTTTTTTATTTTAGGTTTGCCCTACTGATGCTTTCTCATAGCTTCTAATTATTGTACAAAATTTGATGTATTTGAAATGAAAACATTAAGGAAATAAAATAATATTGTACTTACATACATCTTGTAAAATAAATTCAGTTTGTTATCATTTTGGGTATTAAGTATTTTAGATAGTGTAGACGCCCCGATTTTGACCAAACGTCAAATCCAGGGATTGGTTACCTCTAAAAGACCGATTATAACGATGACCGGTGAAATTCAAAGATTTTTCAGAGAATTCAAATTCTTCAAAGATTCTTTAAATCAAGTTTCAAAATTGAAAATAAAAAAAAAAGAGAAATTGGGTATTCGGGAGAAACCCGAACGTTAAAGAACGTATGAGAAAATCAGTCTGAGAATTCGTCCTAAAAAGAATGATAATAATAATAATAATAATAATAATAATAATAATAATATTAATTAGGATATGAAAGAAGTTTTGAAAAGAAAACAAAAGGAGAAAACGAAAAGGAGTACATTTTTGAAAAGAAAAGAAAAGAAAAAGAGAAGAGAAATCACACATTAAAGTATATACTATGGATGTATTCTTAATGAAATATATTACAAATATAAGTATTTTAACATAATTTGTCAATAAATAAGTTTTAGTTAATACATATTTTGAAAATTAAAAAGAAGACAGGAATTCCGTTAGCCGTGGCACACGGCGAAGCCGAGCGAGTGCCGCCCGACAGTCAGTAAGTGCCGCCTGCGGCACTCGCTCCCGGCACTCAGCGAGTGCCGCAGGCAAGTCGTCGAGTGCCGCGCGCTGTAACAGACTACTTTTCTCACATATTCTAGAAGAAAACTTTGCACATGAGTTTTCACCCGAATTTAACCATTTAACCTTGTAATGTTGGTCTATATAAACAAACATTCATCTCCATTATTGGGACTCCTACTTGACTTTTAAATCAAATTGATATATACAAGGCTTATATACATACAATAGAGAGAATTGAGAGGGAAAAAAGAGAGTTTTATTGAAAAATTGGAGAAGAATTTGAAGATTTTTTTGAAGAACTTCACAAGAGATAGAAGAAATCTTTGAGGTCATAGAGGTAACCTCTCAATCCTTTGTAGAATTAGGCAAATTCAATCACTAATTCATAGTTCTAAGATCTTTACACATTTTCAAAACCTCTCTTCCTACCTCATTTCATCACACACCACACAGAATTTGTGATTGAATCTCATGGTAGTTCACTAGTTTGGATCTAAACAAGCCTTGGGTTTAAACTAAAACTAATTCATAAGGAGATTTTGTTATTTTGGACCCTCTCAAATAACTCTTGATTTTGTTTCACTCATGATATTGCTTCTTTTGGAAATCTATGAGATCTCCCATATCTCAAGAGGTTTGCTTAAGAATGATATCTTAGTCTCCCATAATCTTATGATTTATGTGGGGATTGAGTTGGTCGTAATTGTACCCACAAAAGTTTGAATGGATTCAAGGTCCTCACTCATGACTTGGAGCCTTCAACTTGAGAATCTCATAGGACCCTCTCTATGTCCTTTGAAGGTACATATGGGTTTGGTCTTGCTTAAGTCTCCAAGGACCATTAACTTGAGAGGAGAATAAGATATCATGACTCTATATTCCTCAAGGATCATATATTTGGGAGAGGAACTAGGTATTGTTTAAGTTTGAATTCAAAATATGAACACCAATCTAACAATGCATGGTGCAGTGAATCCTTAAACTCACTGTGATCAAAGATTTTTCATTAAATCATGGTCTATGGGAATGGGATGAGACCAATTGAAAGATGTTCACAACTCATTTAAGTACCTCTGTGATTTTTGTTTTAATGAATTTCCATGTCTAAGATGGTTTGGTCTTATGATTTCAAAGCAAGCAACTCTCTGTCCAAAGTTTCAGAACAGCAACTGCGTTTTGAAATTAACAAATCATAACCTTAACCAAACTTTCTTGACCTAAAATTATTTTTTCTAAGTAGTTTAATGTGTTAGGAAGGTACCCTAAAAAGATCTAAGTGTTTCTCATTTGTTTACTAGTTTTAGAAAATCATACAAAATCTCTGGACAGATAGTTGTAGATTATTGAGTGATGTCTAGTGTTTTCCATATTCCCAGAGCCGTTCAATCTTCGATTTTCTTTTCGGTTAGAAACTAGACTCACAGAGGTATATCATACCCAAATATCATTAAGATCCAACCGTGGAAATTATGGTTTTTCTATCTTTTAAAATCTGGTCTGCTCTCTGTAATTTATGAGAAACTGTCTCTGTTTTTTACTAATCTCATTGATTTTAGCTTAAATGGTTTCCTAATGTCTTGGGATCCAAATCGTGTTTTGAATAATGTTAAATAATCTTAAATCAAGAGGCTAGATGACCCAAGTTAATGAATATCTCATAGCTCATGTTCATGCATTCATTCATACATATTAATACTCATAAGTAGCACTCTTTCTTGATCTAAGTTGTAATTAACTGAGCCTAATTGAGCATGACTTGAGGTTTCTTATGATCATGTTGAGGTTATGACATCTCTAATGGACATTACATTGGCTCCTAGTTGAGACTTGTATATCTATAGAGGTGCTATTGCTCCAACTAGTCAAAAAGAATTCATAGTTTTGTCAATTCTTCCTTTACTTGATAGATTTAAGCTAGAGGTTTAGGATTGATTATTTGATATCATATCTTGTTCAAGGCATGTGTACTAACCTTTTTTTTGTAGAGCTTTGTGAGCTACATTTTCTCTTCCCTTCTTTAGTTTATTTATTTCTCTAATTTATTGATCTTTCGACTCCATGTGCGACACCTTAGATTAGGATTTGCCTTATGTGTATATATGTGATTAAAGACCTTTTCTTAGGATCTTTTTTGTGTGCATTACACGTTTAATACTCGTGGCGGGATCCCGGGTAAGTTTTCTAGTCCCTTTTTGCATATCATCTTGCTTGCTACTTGAATTATGTGGATTATGAATACTATTTTATCGTTAGCAATCTTACACCCTTTTAGACATGTTTTTGTAATGTATATGTATATATGTATTAGTTGAGGGCATGCTTAGATTAATAATTCGATTAAAAAGGATGTTGAGTAGAGGCCTATCGCGAGGTAGGATGAAGGGGAGTGTTTTAGTCCACCGGGATCCTTCCCCTTTCATTACATAATCCCCGGACCCAAATTATCTTTGGTTTCGCAAAAGATCGGTTCGCTTTTAAAATGGTTTCTTAATTTTTCCCTTTAAAAATTAAGTGGCGACTCTTCGTATATTTGTAATTTGAAAATTTCTTAAACATGGGCCCAAATGCCGGTATCCACAATCTGGCGACTTTGCTGGGGATCGAACCCAGAATCTCTGGTTTCGCAGACCAGAATTCCTGATTTTGGGTTCACTCAAGGATTAGACTTGAAAGCATCCTTTTAATCGAATTAATTAATTTTTATGTGCCCGTTGCATTGGACTTGCATGTCTAGCCAGTCGATTGCACAGAACTATGACCTTGGAGGTTCGGGGCAACCCGTTCGGTCAAGCCATCATGGGACTGTGTGATCACCCTTGATCTTGTACCATATGTTGGTATATGAAGCATCTTATCGGGTGTGTGTCAAGGGTCCCTTATTTGACCAAAACCCGGCCTATGCATGATAGCTTCCATAGAACCTTTCAATCTAGGAAATCAATTCTTGATTAGGATTATGTGCTAGGAAGTTTTGTCTGCCCGGAAGGGATTATTTGAGATGATGACAATGCTTGTTTGATGTAGGATGTATAATCTTTTTGCAATTCCTCCTCATGTCCCACGACAGTTGGGAATATGTCAGATTTTTTATTATAAGATTACATCTCTTATATTATGCTAGCTAAGCATCATTGATCTTGTATTCATCCGAATTCATGAAAAGTATGGTGATAATCCGATCATGTGATCCTTCTACCCAAAGAATTTTAAATATATATTTGAAAGCAAACAGATTTTTGACATCTCATTCCAAAGTATTTAATCGTTCTTTCAAAATCTTTGGAATTCACTTTTTGATTAAAATTCCAAGTCAACCCTTGTTGAAGTATATTTTCACATTCTCATCTTTGAAGGAAGAACCCAAAAATCTTGGGAATTGTTTTGAAAGAAATATTTTTCAAATGAATTTCAAAGCAAAGTTTCAATCCAATCATCTTTTGTTGAGAAATATTGTCACACCCTAACCCACCCCCGGTGGATTAGGACACGTGTAACAAGAGTAACCGCACCCAAAATATACACTAACTAGAAAAAAAAGTGAATAAAATCACTTTAAAGAATTCTATTGTGCCAAAACAGCCTCCAAGGGCAAAATGGTCATTAAGAAAGTATGTAAAATTTTTAAACCAAAAGTTAGATTTATGAGTCCCGGTTCCAACGCAACAAACGGCGCGCGAATCCGAATTCTCTAGAAAAAGTTATGCATGTTTCTGTAAAAGCGGACATGCTGTGAAAATTACAAGGCGGATCGATCCCTTCATAAATCGCGAATCGATCCATGTATATGAGTCTCTCGCAGAATGTTCCCTTAAAAGGGCGGATCGATCCCTTCATAAATCGCGGATCGATCCCTTCACAATTCTGCTGCTAAATTTTTTTGCTGTCAAAACAAGTTTTAACTTCCAAAACACAACCAAACCACATGGAAACATTATGAAACTTTGGGAAATCAATTCCAACACATTTCTAAACACTTTTAAACCTAAGTCAAGATTGGATCACACAAACACATTCACAATTTGATCAAATCAATCATAAACTCATTTCCCTTGATCCAAAACAAACTTTTCAACTTTGAAACTCAATTCTCATCCAAAGTACTTGGGATTCATTGGGAATCAACTCAAACTACAACCAACACCATTTACACAACCAAACTTGTCCACGACGCTTGCGACACATCCGAACATGCCGAGATGGTCTTAATTACTAACTTGCACCATTTGAGCAAAACAAAAGAGATTATACATAGGTTCTACTTTTCACTTCCAAATACATAGTTATGATCCAAATTCATTTCCAACAACCCAAGTATGAACATTAACATAAAAGAAACCATAAATTTACATCATTTTACAAGTTCAAAAGAAATTCACAAGTATTAGGCTCAAATCTCCCCCATCTCTCCCATCTCTCCCATCCACAAGTCAAGACTTTAAGCCTCAAGTCGAGGACCTCAAGCCACTAGTTACACCGTAATATAAGTTTAAAACGTATCTACAAGTTCCAAAACCCTTCTCCCCTTTTCCCCGAGCACGTCACTTTCTCTCCGGGTATTGCTCCGTACCTGCGGTGGTTGTTATGTACCACAACAGAAATAGGAAAACGGTTTTCTTAAGCAATTTGCTTAGTGAGCATTCTAACATGACTGAATGTTTACCACGTGCAATGCTATAATTAACACATAAAAACACAACCGTAGTCGCCGAGTCACTGGTTATATGGTTCATTCAGACCCGAAGACCTCCCTTGGTCCCGTGGCCACTTCTATTCCTTGGACTTCCGTATTTATCGGATTCTTCCTCTTCACCACCCTTATTACTCCCAACAATGAACCATTTCCCCGGTGCTCATTGACTACCACATAAGCATATAGGCATATAAGCACATAAGCATAACAATTTTTCATATAATTGACATGTAACTCATAAGTTAACAACTCTCATAGCCTCTAAACATAATTTCAACAACACAATATATATACAAACATTGAACACCTTAAACCCGAATCATATTTAGGCTAGAAAACTCACCTTATTCACAGATTTTACCCAAATTCAAGCTAGAGGTGTGCTGAATTTCACCAATTTTAGCTCAATTCCTACACCACAATGAATCCTACAAGAATTCGGTAGATGATGTCTCACCGTTAAGTATGAACTACCAAAATCCAGTGAATTAAACATAAATTAAGGGTATGGAAATGTTCGTCTCACCTCCACGAGTCCGAAAGTGGTCTCGGATCGTAAATCCGACGAACGGCGGCGACGGAACGGCAAGATTTCGACGTTGGCGACGGTCCGTCTTCTCTCTCGGTGATTTCTCTTTTCTTTTCTTTTAATTTTCTGCAGAAATGAGTGGTTAACTCTCTTGACACACACATGCATTGCATGTTGTGTTGTCAAACACACAAATTTTCTCATTTCTCGTTTACCTCCCCGGATTTTCTTAAGTTCTTATTATGAAATCCCCCAAACATTCCTTTAACTACCCAATTATCTAATGAGTGTTTGTATAAGTTCCATATGGGTCCCAACGTGGGTCCCACATATTTTGTGAAATTGCTTTCGCACCTAAAAATTTTAAATTCGTTTCATTTATACCCTTATAACACCAATACTACACATATATCAACATGTAATATGAAAGCATGTAAACACATATTCATATAAACACATAAAATGCATTTAATCATTTAAAATGCAAATTACCATTTTACCCTTCGCTGGGTTCCATTTCAATACCTGTCCCACCTCACTGGGGACTTTTCCAACTAGTGTCCCTTTCTGAACACTTTTTACATGGGCGAGTCCAAGCCTCCCCTTAAACTATTTATACACTAATTATACTAATTAATGCATATTAACACAATAATTAACCCGTTCTCCGGGTACAGGTGTTACAAATATTTTTGCCTTCAAAGGAAAAATCCAAAATTCTTATTTGAAAGATCCCATCATCTAGAGAAATGCTTTTCAAATGAATTTCAAAAATTTTTAAAAATGTTCAACCTTTCAAGGGGTAATGAGGATCACAATGAAAGGAGAAATTTGCACACTTGGCATGGATGGGGATTTTATGTGCTTTTGTGTTTTATGTGCTAGGGCTAGAATTTTCCTTTCTTTTGCATATAGAATAGGCACACACACACACTTGCATCTCATCCATGTGCCATGTGTGCGGTGCATGCATTTAGCCACATCAAATCATCAAAGCATGTACATTTTGGCACTCTCACCATATCAGTCAAAGCATTGCATGCAT
This sequence comes from Hydrangea macrophylla, assembly GCA_033977485.1. NCBI lineage: Eukaryota > Viridiplantae > Streptophyta > Magnoliopsida > Cornales > Hydrangeaceae > Hydrangea > Hydrangea macrophylla. The sequence continues at coordinate 19,435,479 of CM066999.1, read as the reverse complement.
GTAGAATACAAATTTACACCATCCTCTTTCCAGTCAAGATCAAAGTAATCCAATAGTTCCTCAAAATTCCTTGCCTCTTGAAAATCAATTCTGCATGCGGACCTTTTATCTATGTTGAAAGAATGGAACAACCAGATCCCCTAGTGAGGACACTTCTAACCTCTTGGGTTCGTCTTCCTGATTTTAGGAGAACATAGACCATCATCTTGAGATTGATCCACCAATGGCCTTAAGAGCTTTGGAAGAGAGAGTGAACAAGCTGCAAGCCACTAGTGAGCAACAAAACTTAAGGGTGAATCAACTGGAGAGGGTAACGCTTGAGCTCTATCAGTTACTCAAAAAGTAAGTGGATTTGAATGAGGTAGTGATGAACAAATTAGAGAAGGGAATAATGGATCACCCGGCCGAGCACCAAAGCCCATATCCATGCCCAATCCCAACTAACCAAAGAGTTATTCTAAGCTCACATCTCAACCCAAAAGCCAACTCAAGTTCAAAGTCGAATCCGAAATTAAGTCGAACCCGCAAGTCAAGAATATTCACCAACCTAGGCATAACATTTTCCATAGCCCTTGGTCACCTCATCAAGAGTGGTCACCTCAATCCCCTGAACCCAAGGCCACCATCAAATCCCTTACCTCGCAAATATGACCTATCCTTGTACTGAGCCTATCACCACACTCAAGGCTACAATACCGATTCTTTTTCGAGACTCCATGATGAGGGCTGATATTTGTAAAATATTGGCCGATAGAGAGGAAAATTGGTTGAACTTAGCCCTATATCTCTAGTTTTACCTGCATTTGTGTCTTAATTAATCTCTTTACACAATGATGTGCTTTCCATGGTATGTTGTTGTGTTTGGTTCTTTGAATGCAGGTCCTGAAGTTGAAATGAATAACAAGACTAAAAGAGATAACTCTTAGCAAAGAGTCCAAGTCAAAATTGAAATCCAAGTACCAATCGATTGCCATGATAGCTATCGATTGCCATGATAGCAATCGATTGCTTGCAAACCAATTGATTGCCATGATAGCAATCGATTGCCTGCAAACCAATCGATTGGAATCAGTTACTAATCGATTGGTAAAATCTGGAAGTCAAAACTCTTTAATGGAGCAGATTCTTAGCAATCAGAGTTAATGACGACGACCAGCTGTTACATTGTGAACCTGGACACTTTCAGCTCGCATTTGTTACTTTATAAATAGAGGAGAAATGTAGAGAGAGCAGGTTGGCTCATTTTTTTTTGTATTGTTTTGTAGGAATTTTTTTTTAACAAGATTCAAGTTGAAGAAAACTCTATTTCGAATTCAATTAAAAGTCAAGTTTATTCTTCCATGTTTTGCTGCTTTAGAATTTGTTGATTGTAAACACCATTGTGGCTTTAGTTTGATTTTGAAATTTTTGTTTATAAGTTTAATTTATCTGTGATTCCATGTGCCAGTTTATGTGTATCCATGCAATCTTAAACATGTCAGAGTAGAATCCTGGTTGGGAATAATGTGAGGAAACATTATTCCTAACCACTGCCATGATTCTGTTTTAGAGTCAGTGGCAATCGATTGGAAACAGAACCCAATCAATTGCCATAGATTCCAAGCCAATCGATTGGTACTTATACCAATCGATTGGGAGTCATTTCATACCAATCGATTGCCATTAATAGCAATCGATTGGCATGAAAATGTCTTGGGCAGAATCCTTTTAGTATTCCAGTAACTTCTGTTTCAGAAACTAAGTCCAATTTGATCTTTTAAGCTCAAATTGCAATTTGATTTTGAAATATAAGCTCTTTTGATTAATTAATTCAATGAACACTTATGACAAACATATCAAATATCCCATACTTGATTTGTTAGTTATAGTTCATGATTTAGTTAGTCCTGATTTCAGTTCTTATTGTAAGTGAGGTAGTTTAACCACCAAGTATGTGGAATTCACATACTTAGTGTCTAGGTTGCTTAACTTAATCGTTTGTGAAATCAGGAATACTAGAAGGACAAAACCCCGGTTCTTCGTTTTTGCTAAATCATGGCAGTGGTTAGCATTATGTGGTCTCACATGTTCCCAACACTTTTTTATTCATAATTTAAACTACATTGTTCATTCTTATTTAATTTGATTGCTGCTTCACTTTAATCCTTTTGTTGTAATTTCGAATTTAGCAGAATCATTAGAATCTCCACCTTTAAAAGAAATCATCTTTTACTTTCTTCAGGATTCAATCTAGTATTCTTCCCCTCAATTCCGTCCCTTGGGAAAACGACTCGGTCTTACCGGTTATAACTCGACGCGACCGTTTACACTTGGACGTACTCTTCTGAGAACACATTCCCATCATGTTACTCCGCCATGAGATCCAGGATCTCATTGATCAGAAAATCATCACTCCTCCGCCAAATCCACCGAGTGACCTTTGGCATAATGATCTTGACTTGCAAGCTCTTCACTCTCTAACCTCTCAATCCCAGTCATCACTGAGAACCCTTAAGGGATTTGCTGCACCCATGAGTGCGCAACAATCAACTGGCCCTGGCCCAATCAACAAATGTGGAAAAGGCATTGACAGCACTTGGTATGAGTCAAATGAATACTGTCCCACTAAAAATTGGGCTGTGGACGTGGATGATATTTCTACACACATGTTGTTGAGGGAAGGCAGACCCGGGGGTTCAAATGATGATAATGAAGTGAAAGTGCTGCTGCTAAAGCAAATGTGGATGCTCTTGGAAATCTAATCAACTGAAAATCGTCTGTGACACTCCAGTTCAGACCAAGTTAAGTCTATTCTGGTAATTGAGTCATGTCAAGTAGGAGTCAAGTGTCAAGTCCACTCGAGTCTTTGAGTCAATCAGTTATCGAGGTTTTTTTTTCAAGTCTTTTATCTAGTCGACTGATGTAATCCTCTTTCTCTACTAGTGGAATAAAGACTCATTTTGCTTGATTCAGTGTGCTAAGTCATGAATGAATGGATCATTAAGCCAAAATATATATATATATACTAGGTATGACCCATGCCTAAAGGCACTACAGAAATAATTCAAACCATGCATACAGGCGGTCAGTAACTAATTCCACATCCCTTCGGTACTTTATACAATTACACATGTATTTTAACAAAAAAAGAAAAGACATAATCCATTGAAAAATGCAAAAAAACATCACAGACTCACAGGCATGCATAAAAAAATGCTAAAAATGCTGACAGGCGTGACATAACAATATGGTTATCCAATATATATTCAAAGAAAACAAATGAAGCAACGTCATGTTATAAACCACTACTGACATACATAGCCTCAAACCACAACTCATCAGGTTTATCCTTTTTGAGACTTGCACCAGGTGATGATGCCCTACATATGAAAACTATAAAATTACATCTCATACACATATGCTAATCCAAACAAATTTATGAAGCTATTCTACTAAATTCATTCCTACAATTCAGTACTGCAAACAAATAACAAAACCCAACCTGCTACACAAAAATGTAAATGAATACTTTATCACCATTGCACCAAAAGAATTGACACAAACATAGTCCAAAAAAAAAGAAGGTAAAACATCTTTAGCAATAATGAATTAAAAGCTCTAATTACGTACTTGAACGGTTGAACCCAATTAGATGGCTTTAGTTTGGGAGAAAATAGGTGTAAATAAAGGAATTGGGTTAATTGGCCTTCTATATAAGCAGAGTGCCCCCAAGTTCTAGAGAGGCTGCCATCTCTTGAATTTTCCTTCTGCTGTCACACTCACGGTCCTTCTAAAACACAGGCATAAAAGAAGGAAAACATCACTATTGTGGAGAACAATACTCGAAAGTAGAAAAAAAAGAGTAATTATGCATAGAACACAAAAGAAGAGTTCAACTGTTCAAGAACACCACCAGATTTTTTAGAAAATTGAAAGGCATTTTATTTGAGCTAAGACAGTGATCCCAAATAAAATATTGGTAAGCTCTTTGATAATTTCTAACTGGTTTTAATGAACCAACTCCAATTCAACCCAGGTTATTTTTCAAATGCATGACAAACTTGATTGAACCAAACCCAAGAATCAAAATGCAGAAGTAAATCAAGTTACTTCCTCTCTTATTGCACAGTAGCTGGCATATGCCACACATGAAAATTTTAATAGAAAGCATTAGATCAATTTCAGAAGTTGCGAATATACCTCACACAATCAGCTGAAGAATGGTTGCTTCATCCTATCATTGCCTTGAAAATAGTGCAAAAAGAAGAGTATATCCATTATATATTGCAGTCAAAAGCTTACCTTGCTTTATAAAAATAAAAAATAAAAAATAAAAAATAAATACAAAGGTTCTGTTGCAGATTTTTTAAACCATGTAAGAACAACTCAGCACAGTCCCCTTTTTCATTGCCCAAACTCAACATAAAAGGAAAGTCTTACTATGGAGACACTATCTTTAGAAAATAACTCACAGTCTACGTATGGAGAAAACTTTAATAGAAAATTTGGGATTGCATGTAGTACAACTAACAAAGTATTTGGGAAGCAAATTTGGGAAACATAACAAATTTAAATTCCAAATTTGGTTTCCAAATAGCTTTACAGTTGTATCACTTGTTTAAAGGGAAGTGACTCACAAAATTAACAAAGCATTTGGAAGCAATTTGGGAAGCATAGCATTACTCAAACCATATAGTACAAAATTGGGTGTTTGGCAATTAGCAAAAGCATTTGGAACTAAACTTTTCCTCCATACCCGGTATCTCAAAACAAAACACAATGAAAGGGGCTGTCCTTGATTACAGTATAAACTATAAAAAAAAAATAAACAATTTAAAACAATGTTTTTTTCCTTCATTACAAAGAAAGTTGCATGTTTCATGGACAATGAAGGGAACCATTAAGGAAAGAAAACAACTGGTCATACACACACCCCTACCTTTAAATCATTCAATTAAACTGAATTGCCACGATATAATCATGGATGACAAAAACTAAGGGGGGAAACCCAAAAAAAAAAAAAGGTTGTATAAGTGTCATCAAAATAGATAGCTCAAAACGCTTATATAAAGGCTATATAATTGTCAGGAAATTACCACTTATATAAATCTTCCAAAAGAGCATCAAAACGCTTCCTATCTTTCTCCACCTGAAAATAGAATAAACCACACATTAAGGAATTGTACCCTCCAAATCAAGCTGCTGGAAAAAAAAATTAAAGAAGAATACTACAAATGCACACGCACACGCTCACACTCATGTATATTGATAATGAAACATGGGATTAGAAATACTACGCGGAAAAGTAGAGGACTGGGCTGTTTGGGGCTATTTTAGGCTCTATCTAGGGGCTGGAAATTTCAGTAAAACAGTGGTTGTTTTTAGAGTATATCCATGTCTCAATGACAAATAACAATAATGTTATGCTTCCCAAATTTAGACCCCTAATTGAGCTCCCAAATATTTCAACAATTGTACCACATGTGTGGCAGTGATTGGTGGTACCACATACCACTGCATGTACAACTAACAAAGCATTGCCCATGCTTGCGCGCGCGCGAGAGAGAGAGAGAGAGAGAGAGAGAGAGAGAGAGAGAGAGAGAGAGAGACTACCATCAGTGATTTCCGACGGATCAAAATGCAATTTTTACCAATTAACGCTTAAGAAGGATTGTGGAAATAAGAAGGATTGTGGAAAAAGAAAATTAATGCTTAAGAAGATAGAAACCCATAACTGACATCATATTTTGTAAAGATTTCCTTCGGTGGGTTACCAACCTACAAAAATAGAAACCCAGAATTGGAAGGCAAACTATCAATAAATACATTCCTACCAACTAATAGTATGTATTTCTTTATGCAAATTCACAAATCAAATAGATTCTGCTTAGAAATAAACAGAAAGCCAATGACTATTTACTTAAAACCTTTTTCCCTCTCTTCATCTCTTTCTTTCCTTAGCCAATGATACAGCATTTAAACACCAAAAACAAAAGTTGCACGAAACATAAACACAGTGGAAACCATTTGAAAAAAAAATCATACTAGAGCACAAAAAAAAAAGATAATTAAAAAGAACACAGATTCAAACAAATAATGATAGAAATTACCTTTCATTTTTTTAGCACAATGCATGTGAACCTTAAGAGCCATAGTGATTAGTGATTACCTTAGGTTGCAAAAACAACAACAACAACAACAACAACAACAACAACAACAACAAAAACCCATCAGCTCAAAAATCAATGAAGCAAAACAAAAACCAAAAAACCTTTACTCTTTAAATAAAAAAATGTAACAACCTTATCAAAACAGAAAGCTAATCAAAATAGAAACCTAATAAGGGCTATTTGGGAGGATTATGGGATGTTTAGGAATGAGATAAAGAGAGATGGAGTGACTATTGGACGCTTTGAATGTGTGTTCTATGGCAGTCCGGCGAGAAAGAGAAGAGTGTGCACAAAAAATTTCCCCAAACACAGTTTCACAATCCTTTTCAAGTTTAGAAAAGTAACTTTTAATCCCAAGTTGGTAGTTCTGCTTAATTGATTAGAACAAATGAAAAAAAAAAGAAGACCGTCAAAAGTACGAAGGTATACCTTGAAACTATGAAATTCTAGGATGTAGATCAGTGCCAACCCACTCAATTTCCCTAGCAAAGTCTTCCTCTCTCACTCTCTCTATCTCTTTATCCATATATTACTTTTCTCCTCCAGAACCAATAAAGAGCATAATGATTATCTTGGTTCATAATCACTTTATAATAAATGCAGCTAACTAATTCAAGAACACCAAACAGGTCCTTGACTGAAAATAACAGGCTTCCCAACCCCTTTAGAACAACTGGAAACACATCACACAAAACAGGTCCTTATTTAACTAATTCAAGAACACCAAGCAGGTCTTTATTTTTTTTCTTTTTCTTTTATCAAACTTAGAACAACTGGAAACACATCACACAACCCTTTGTTCAAGGTTGATTTTCATTTTTAAGACACCCAGGGACAGGGTAATATGATGAAGAAACTAAGTTTTGATTTTCTGGAAATTTTTTAAAAAGGTGGATAGCATTGGGTTTAGTTTCCCTTCCTTGCCTTCAAATTTCTGTGAATGAATTACATTTCATTGCTTTTGCACTAATCTAATTTTTCTCTCCCTACTTACTCGTTTCATTCCATGAAATGCATCATTGGACCCCTCATACGGTGTGATTGTTATAAGAGATCCAAAAAAAAAAAAATCATGAATAACATAGATGAGAAAACCCTTGCTCTGAATCGAAAGATTCAAAGATTCAAAGTATCAATCATTCAATATCAACAAAAAGCACTTCCTAGCAGAAGCAACAAAAAGTAAAATCACCCCAATCCACTTGAAGATGCCCGTAATAAAAACTCAAGCTTCCAACATTAGAAGTTTAAAATCACATGAACTCAAAGTAAAAAAGAAAAAAGTAGTCAGCACTGAAATTACCTTTCAGACCTTTTCCTCTGTTTGTTTAGGCATTTTTGAGGTCTCCAATGGCTTCAGACCTTTTCCTCCCTTTATCAGACCTATCATGGTAAAATACATTATCATCAGTAAGTCTAGAACATATCCTCTAACAGCTTATGCAATCAAATTTTATGCACCATAAAGCAAAATGGACCCCAACAAACAAAAACTATTATTTATCCACTTGTTCATCGCATGATTTCCCATTCAATGACAGAACTATTGCTCCAAATACACAACTTTTAGCCCCAAAGGGTTTATGTGTGTGTGTGTGTGTGTGAGAGAGAGAGAGAGAGAGAGAGAGAGATTACCGAGAGGGAGGAAGGCCTTGGGCGGAGGGGAGCGTCGGTGTTCGGCGTCTTGGAGAAGGTGGTTGGTGGTGCTGGAGCCGGAGGCGGTGGTCTGTCGTGGTCGGTGCCGACTTGAGTAACTCCAAAAATCCCAATCTTTAGGGTTTTCTCGATTCCTTTCAGTACCGTCACCGACTGAGCCGCTAGAAGGGGGAGGCTGAGACGGATGATCGAGCGAGAGGGGGAGGTGAAAAGGGGAGCTGCGACTGAGGAGTTTGGGGGGTAGGGTTTCAAAATTTTGGTGATTCAATTTGAATTGATGAGAGAGAGAGAGAGAGAGAGAAGGGAGTTTGTTTGAAATTTGAATTGGTGAGAGAGAGAAGATCAAGGTTGTGCTTTCTGCTTATGCGCATGGGATGCCTCGGTGAATGACAAGCACATAAAATTCAATCCTAGCCGTTGTTTGTCTTTAAAGACAAACCCTTTCCTAGCTTATTATATAGAATTTATAAGAAAGACATAGTCCCCCCCAGAAGAATGATAGAGTTAATAGAGGCTATATGGAAGAATCTAGAACCTTGACGAACACAGATGAAAATATGGGATGCAAAAGAATGAATAGGTAGGGTTGATAATCCACATACAAATACTCCTTCAAACCATCTTCCAAAATTTCCAAAGAAATCAACTAAACGCTATAGGATTAGGTACTGGGGGTGATGATGTGAAAAGGCTAAAGCTTGAAAGGATGCTATAAAATAAAATAAAGCTTCAATTAATTCAAAGGGGAAAAAATTAAATGAAGAATCAAAACCCACCTCCTGGAAATAACCATGGAGCTCAGTTCTTCGGAGACCACAACAGAGACAACATTGAAGAGATGAAATCTACACAACAGAGACAATATTAAAAACCATGCAATAATTCCCAAAACCAACTAAGAACACAAAGTTTCAAACTAAAAACAATAATTCCCAAAACCAAAAAAAAAAATTTACAGAGAAATGATCCTACAGGGGGGTTCCGGGGGTGTATGTGTGTGTGTTTTTGAGTGTGTGTGTGTGCGTGTGTGTGTGTGTGCGTGTGTGTGTGAGAGAGAGAGAGAGAGAGAGAGAGAGAGAGAGGATCAAAAAATAAAATTGCATAATAATCACTCCAAAGCAAGTAGAGTCAGGGTTCTTGAGAACCATAGTGATTACCAAAAATAAATAAAAGGGGCTTTCGGAGGAACTAAGAACACAAATTAAGAAAAAATCACAGATGGGGAGAGAGGGTTGAGTGATTACCTGAGGAAGGAAAAAAAAAACACAACAAAAAAAACCCATGAGCTCAAAGATCAATGAATCAATAAAAAAAATTACGGAGAAATGGTACTCACCAAGAAACTTGGGGTTTCTACCCAAAACCGAGAGAGAGAGAGAGGGGTTTCCGGTGGTGGCGAGCTGGTGGGGTTGATTGGACGAAGAGAGAAGCTTGAGAGAGAGAGAGAGAGAGAGAGAGAGGCAGCAAGGGTGTTTTGGGTCTGTGATGTTTAGAGATAGACAGAGGAGAGGGGGGTGTGAAATGTGAGAGAGAGAGAGAGAGGAGAGTCTGTGAGGTTTATTTGTTTTTATTTTGAATTTTGAAATCAAGTGAATCTCAACCGTTGCTTGCGTTTGATGGTTGGCAAATCCTGGCTCTTCTCTGTCTTTGCCTCAGTTGAAGACAAACACCCTTCTAGTTTATTATATAGATATATAAATCACTTTTTCAAACAATCATAGAAAATACTTTGTTAATAAATCTTTGCATTGAAAAGGATCCCCAAGTGGTCAAAACAAATTTTGTGCCAAAACCAAGGAGGAGTAGAGAATTGGTTAGCTTTACTTTAAGAAATTAAAAATGCTCTTGCTCAATCTTGAAAAGATGAAATCAGAACTTGAAGCTTGCTTACCATCCCCCTTTCTCAAAACCAAGCCTAAAAGATGAGCCTAACCAGTCCAAAGCCATAACTTGATCCTAAATGAACTTCTTCTTCCCCCCCTCCCCCCAAAAAAAAAGAGCTCACTAGGATGAAAACTCAAAACGGCACCTAGGCAAAAGTTAGAGCACAAAAAAAAAGGGAGAAAATAAAAAAGAGAGAAGAAAAAGGAGAAGATGAAGGAGCTCACTAGGATGAAAACCCGAAAGGGTGCCTAGGCAAAAGTTAGAGCAAAAATAAGATGCGTGTTGATTTCAAAATCCGAATCCTAGCCAGTCAAAATCATGAAGAGAATAAGAGATAGTGAGGTAGAGAAAGGAAAGGAAAGAGAAAATAAAAAAGCAGAGAATAGACAAGATTGAGAATTCTTGAGCACTTCAAAGCATATCATTAGTACATACATTATCCCAAGGCTTTGTGTTGTTCTCAACAAAGAAAAGAAATTGGAAATGAAAAGAGAGATTTGAAAGTATCAATTAGTATCAAACTTTTGTGAGAGGCTCAATGGCTAAGTGGGCCTAAAATAATGCAAAGGTATCTTTGAGAAAAATAAAGAGTAATTTGGAGGGATGATATTGCTTTGTGAGTATGATAGAGTATGATTAAAACACGATGTATTATGAGAGTTGCAAAGATTGACTGGCTAGTGATAAGGTGCAAAGAATCAACCGCCACAAAAAAAAAAAGGAAAAAAAAAAAAGAAGGAAGAAAAGAGGAAAAGAAGAAGAAAAAAATGCATAAAAGGGAGAAGTAGTTCATGTTCCTGTTCAAAGGCTCATAAGCAATCCATTTCAGAAAGAGCACTCGTTGGACCCAAATGAAAATATGGCTCGAAAAGCCTACCAATTCTTGAAGCCTTATTCTTTCAAGGCCTCCAGAGTCCATGAACTATGTTTTGACCTGATTCCCACTTAGGGATACGTAGGTAGCCAGTGTGGTTCGATCACAAACATTGTTGCACCACGTGATATTTCTCTTTCAAGCCTCAGCCGAACTACTTTGGACTTGATTCCCACCTCGGGATAAGTAGGCGAACCTTCTAAGGTTCTCGGTCTATAACCATTCCTAAACCAAAAGCATCACCCTTTGCACCTTTGGTTTCCTTCCTTCAGACTAGGGGTAAACTTGTGTTTGCCAGGAGCCATATATATATTGCCAAACCAGGGGCAAACAAAGTTTGCCCATCAGCATTGGGTTTCCCGCTTCAGCCCACCACATTCATGATGATTACCTCTAGGTTGGGAATAAATGCATTGTAGGCATCCTGTACCATCATGTTCTCAAAACCCTTGGATGAGCCTGTCACGCCCCGACGTAGCATAAATAAGGAAAGCTTTTAATTTCCTTTATGGACCCGTAGGTCGCGACAGTTTGAAGGATCGATTCCGTCCCAAACGTCGAACAACAAAACATAATAATCAGAGCAGAGCAATCAAGGCTTACAAAATTTTTCTAACTTAAACAATATTACAGCACGGGTTATCTAAAGGCACAGACCGCCTTGAAACAAAATAATAACTTAATGTCTATTACAGTCATCCTGATAACACAAACAGTTCCAAAACTTAAAACATATAATAAATAAACAGTTTCCTCATTCCGAAAGCAGCCATTCTCAATTAGCATAGTCATAAGATTCCTCCTGATTGTAACCTGAAAAGCCTGAACACGAATGTCCAGGACGCATCAACGTCGTCAGCTTCAAGGAGCTGGTGAGTATTAAAAACATAGCTTTGAATGTAAAACATACCCATTTACCTTTTTCCATTTTTCAATTTGTAAAAAAAATCAATCGTTAAACCGCAGAAAAAAATTCGTTTTGTAAACACAAGGATTATATTAAAAGCCATTCATTCATAAAACAAATACTCGTGTATGAGACAATGTACCACACTCATCTTGCCGACTCTTTTCTCTCGACAGCCACAACAACCCACTATCTTACTCCTGGTATCTTTGAAACACTAAGATAGCCACACTTTAGCAACGGGGCGCCAGGGAGTGTCCGGTTTGCCTCACACTTTAGTCCGGGGTACCAGGGAGTGTCCATTGCCTCACACTTTGAATACCTAAACCGCCATGCAAATACCGGAGCAACCTCACGCAGTATCCAGACTCGGGTATCAGGGAGTGTCCGTAGGCCACACTTTAGCACTACCATGGGTGCCAGTGAGTGTCCAAGTTCGGCTTCACACACTTTAACGCTTCCATGGGCGTCAGGGAGTGTCCATATTTGCCACCGTCGCGTTTCAAAGATACCCTCACCGCAATCTCAACCACAACCACAATCTCAACCACAACCACTGTCTCAACCACAACCTCGTACTCTTTTCACACTGACCATTACTCTTTTCCACACTGACTGACACCCACATGCATGTACCACTGACCCCATATGAATGATATGCACTTAAACATAAGCAAAACGCAGAATTAAAGGAACAACGCGCGTACGGGGATTGATAAGTCATAATACAGTGTTTTAATCATTCAAACATAACCAAATAGAGTTCTGATTAACTATATTCCCCAAACAGAACCTTAACAGCCCTTAAAAGTTGAACCAAACAGTCCCTAAACACAAAACAAACAAAAACTACAAACTGGCATATCGCGCGCGCGGGCCGCTCGCGCGAAAGATCGCTCGCGCGATCTTCCTAATTTTCATTTTACTTATTAAAACTTTTCTGTCTGCTTGAAAAAGCCAAGGTCGCGCGCGCGGAAGGTCCCTCGCGCGACCCTCGCTCGCGCGACCTGCCTAAATTTCATTATATATATATAAACTCTTTTGTCTGCCTGGGGAAACAAGGATCACGCGCGCGGGCCGCTCGCGCGAAAGATCGCTCGCGCGATCTTCGCGCGCGTGATCGTAGCGCGAGTTTTTACTGAGGCTTCTTCTTCTCCGCAGAAACTGCTCTGTTTCAGCTTAAGGGGTCCAAATTGACCCATTTTGCAATTCTAAAGTATATAGGACATATAATATATGGATTTCTTTGGTTTTTCACAAGGATTATGATACCATAATCAATTTTACACAAATCAATCTATAACTCTAGAATTTTATGAAGAACTAAAAGTTGTGAAAATTTGATTTCTAATATACTTCCTCATGTGAATAAATTAGGCTCTAAAACTTTAACCATAGTCAATACATACTGTAATCTTTGATATTCAACTCTGAAAACGGATTTAGATTAAGGTTTGAAGATCTTGATTTCAAGCTATGAAATTTCAAACGTATGATTAACAATGGTGTATTATCAAATAAGCTATACTAACAGTAAATAAGCATATGTTACATCCAAAGTGAGTTGATAATACTCACTGAGATATAGATAGAAGAGATTGTTGAGAAAGGAAACCAAATGAAGAAGTTCAAACTCAAGCTTTGGCTATGGGGATTAAGAGCTCTTCTCTCTCTATATAATTTCAGAAATCAAACTCTCAAGCTCTCTCTTTTCTCTCTGTGTTTCTGATTGTAATGAACTCAATGTGTGTGTGAGTGTAGTGTATGTATATATAGAACTCAAGTAAGGATTCTTGGAGGCCAAGTCCCTTGAGATTAACTCAACAAATGATTTGGTTTATAAAATTCAATTATCACAAAAATGATTCAGCATATACATACGTATATGGACATTCTCCAAATTGGAAGGGCCAATTTAGAGTAGTAGGGGTTAGCTTTATGTGTTTGGGTAATTAGCTTATGGCACAGCAATTACACGTATAAGTTAAACATTTCCAAACATTGCCTTAGCCAATGATCACTTGCCATTAATAGAAATAAAGTATGAGTCATGTCAAACTTTATATCACTTCCAAAATCTGTGGAAGTTTAGCACAGTGCGGACAGTTTTGGACAAAAACTGATATTTTCAGGGCGCGGTGGTCACCACAAAAATACAGGAATTTCATTTTTTGTGTAAGAATTGATTTCTCGATTTTATAAAAATACTGATTGAATCCAAAGAAATTATTTTCACCGTCTTTGAAATACAGATTTTGAAATCCACACGGGTATTATTGATTTTATGACAATTACAGTTTGACCCCAACAAATCCTTAGTTTGAAATCATTCAAGGAATACATTTAGAACATGAGAAATGTAATTAAATGAAGCAGTCAATACCAAATGAAATTAAATATGACAATGTATTTACAAATTAAATATGAAAATGTACTTTAGAATTAATGGAAATGCAGGTTGTTACACCCTTCCTCCCTTAAACAGGATTTCGTCCCCGAAATCAAGACTAACTAGTCCTGAAACAACTCCGGGTACTTCTTCCTCATATCAGCTTCTACTTCCCACGAGGTTTCGTTCTCGTCATGGTGATTCCACTGAACCTTCACCAACGGAATATCTTTATTCCTCAACTCCTTAATACTCTGATCCAAAATCTTCACAGGTCTCTCCTTGTAAGAAACGTTATGACTTGTCTCAATGTCGTCATAACTAACCACGTGCGAGGGGTCTCGTATGTACTTTCTCAGCATACTAACATGAAATACATTGTGAACCCCAGACATCTTCGGTGGTAGCGCCAGTCGATAAACCACCATCCCGACACGTTCCAAAATCTCGAATGGTCCGATGAAACGTGGAGCTAATTTTCCTCTCTTGAGACCGAAGCGTACTACTCCTCGGGTCGGTGAAACCTTAAGGAGTACGTGATCTCCAACACTGAATTCCAAATCTTTTCGGCGTCGATCAGCATAACTCTTGTACCGGCTCTGAGCGGTTCTCATTCTTTCCTTGACCAAAGAAATCTTCTCATTGGTTTCTCTTACCAAATCTGGTCCCAACAGTTCTGTGTCTCCAACTTCCGCCCAACACAATGGAGAACGACATGGTCGTCCGTACAATGCTTCGAACGGAGCCATCCCGATACTCGTGTGATAGTTGTTGTTATAGGCAAATTCAACCAACGGCAAGTGTGTCTCCCAAGATTCTTCAAAATCGATAACACAAGCCCTAAGCATATCCTCCATGATCTGATTAACACGCTCAGTTTGTCCATCTGTCTAAGGGTGAAAAGCAGCACTCATCTTAAGCGAGGTTCCCATGGCTTCTTGCAGACTTTCCCAAAATCCAGAAGTAAAGCGTGTGTCACGGTCTGACACAATCGACACAGGTGCACCGTGAAGCCGCACAACTTGTTGTATGTACATCCGGCTCATTCTCTCCACCGGGTAAGTCATACTATAGGCGATGAAATGAGCGTACTTCGTCAATCGATCTACAATTACCTAAATGGCGTCATGATTATGCTGCGATCGAGGCAATCCTACTACAAAATCCATTGTAATGTGCTCCCACTTCCAACCAGGAACAGGTAGCGGTTGCAACAATCCTGACGGTCTCTGATGTTCAGCTTTGACTTGCTGACACGTCAAACACTTGGATACAAATTCGGCCACGTCTTTCTTCATACCTTCCCACCAGAAATTTCTCTTCAAATCCTTGTACATCTTCGTTCCTCCTGGGTGAACTGTATACCTTGATTTATGTGCTTCTTCCAGGATATCCTTCCTTAACTCTCCATCACCTGGCACACATAATCTATTTCTGCACCGATATCCTCCATCGACTCCCACCTTCTATTCTGTCGGGTCTTTCTCTGACATCTTCATGAACCATGCCTGAAACTTCTCATCTTCTTTCTGAGCTCCAATAATGCGATCAATAAGAACAGGCTGTAGGATGAGACATCCGAACAATTGTCCTTCTCCTTCTTCAGCACTCTGTACATCGAACTCTGCCAAGGTCTCCAACGCTCGCCACTCTCTAACCATTAAGGTGGCGATCGTCTCACGAGTCTGTCGACTCAAAGCATCAGCAACCACATTGGCTTTACCCGGATGGTATTCCAACGTGAAGTCGTAATCTTTGATCAACTCCATCCATCTACATTGCCTCATGTTCAACTCTTTCTGCGTGAACAAATACTTTAGGCTCTTGTGATCGGAGAACAAATCAAACTTCTCACCGTAGAGATAGTGTCTCCAAATCTTGAGTGCAAAAACTACTGCCGCCAACTCCAAATCATGAATGGGATAGTTCAACTCATTCGGCTTCAGCTGTCTGGATCCGTAGGCTATAACTCTGCCATCTTGCATAAGCACACACCCCAGTCCTTGATATGACGCGTCACTAAAGATAGTGAACTTCTCATCAGGCTTGGGTATTGCTAGTACTGGCGCGGTAGTGAGTCTCTCTTTCAACTCTAGAAAGGCGCCCTCATGCTTCTCTGTCCACTCGAACTTCAAATTCTTCTTCGTCAACCCAGTTAAAGGTGTTGCTATCTTTGAGAATCCCTCAACAAATCTCCTGTAATAGCCTGCGAGTCCAAGAAAACTCCGAACTTCTGTAGGGTTGCTCGGCCTAATCCAGTTTGACACAGCATCGGTCTTGGACGAATCCACTGAAATTCCTTGAGATGACACCTTGTGTCCCAAAAATTTAACTTCTTGCAACCAGAACTCACACTTACTGAACTTGGCATACAAGTGGTGGTCCTTAAGCGTCTGCATCGCAATCCGTAGATGTTGCTCGTGTTCTTCTTCTGACTTAGAATAGATCAATATATCATCTATAAAGACGATGACAAACTGATCCAAGTAAGGCTTGAACACTCTGTTCATCAGATCCATAAACACTGCTGGGGCATTCGTCATTCCAAACGGCATCACCAAAAATTCATAATGACCATATCGGGTTCTGAACGCAGTCTTAGGTATATCTTCCTTCCGTACCCTCAACTGATGATATCCCGACCTTAGGTCTATCTTGGAAAATGTCGTAGCTCCTTGTAGTTGATCAAACAAATCGTCAATCCGAGGCAAGGGATACTTGTTCTTGATAGTCACTCGGTTCAGTTCTCTGTAGTCGATACACAGCCTGAGCGTTCCGTCCTTCTTCACAAATAACACCGGTGCTCCCCAAGGCGATGTACTTGGACGTACAAAACCTAGGTTCTCGAGCTCTTGAACTTGTTCCTTCAGTTCCAATAGTTCTGTGGGGGCCATTCTGTAGGGAACCTTGGTGATCGGTACGGTACCCGGTATAAGCTCAATACAGAACTCTATACTTCTCTCGGGCGGCAAACCAGAAATGTCTTGAAATACTTCTTCGAAGTCCTTGACTACAGGTATAGACAACACTGTCGCTTCTGTACTGACGACTTCGATGTTCGCTAAACATCTCGTGAGGAACATATCTCCCAAAGGGTTACATTGAAAATCAAAGGGTGGATTCTCATTGTCGGGGAATGTGATTCTCTTCCTCGCACAATCCAACTTCACTTGATTCTGAGACAGCCAATCCATTCCTAGGATTATGTCGAACTCCTTCATGGATAGGACAATCAACTTTGCAGGGATTTCACGGTCTCCTAGCCGTAAAGGATAATCCTTGCACACGTGTCCTAATCTGACTGCAGCCCCTAGTGGCGAAGTAGCCTTCAAAGCTTTCTCTAAGCGATGAGGTAAAATACCCAATCTCCGAATTGTATTAACAGATATGAACGAAAGAGCAGCACCCGTATCAAATAACACTTTAACATGAGAGTTAAACAGAGTTAATGTACCTTCTACTGCTTGCTGATCCGGTTGAGCTTCTCCATAATCTCCTTCTTCATACGCAGTTCCATCATATCCAGCGGCATCAGGGATAACAGCATTCAAGCGAGTCTGTCCCGGTTGACCATAAGTCACCTGCTTAGGAGAAGTGCAGAACCTGCTGATGTGACCTGGTTCACCACAATTGAAGCAGACTATCCCTTGCTGAGCAGCACGCCTTGGTGCCTTGCAATCACGAGCCAGATGTCCAGGGTTGCCATAATTGAAGCACTTTCCACTACTACTTCCTTCTCCTACTCGGGGTTGAGTCGGATAGGTAATAGCCTGGGTCTTCTTGCTCCCGTCGAAATTCCTCTTCTACCCTTGGGTACGGTTCATTGGTGGTCTATTCCCAAAATTACCCCTGTGAGGCGGTCGGAACTCAAATTGTTTTCGGCTCACTTGAGCATCCTCTTCCAGATCAGTAGCCAAACCAACAAGTCCTTCAAAAGATTTATCTAGGTGGCCGAGGGTCAGGCGACGAATCTGAGGTGTCAGCCCTTGGTTATACTTACGGATCTTCTTCTCCTCAGTATCAACCAGGTGTACGTGGAGCAAACCGAGACAGTCTTTCGAACTGTGTGGTGTACTCTTGCACCGACTTGGTTCCTTGCGTCAGGTCCATGAATTCCTTCTCTCTTCTGTGCCTCTCTATAGCTGGAAAATACTTCTCCAAAAATTTCCCTTTGAACGCAGTCCACGTCATTCCCATTGCAGCTCCACTCCCGATAGTAGCTATGACCGAATCCCACCAATCTGCGGCAGCATCGGTCAATTGAAACGTAGCCAATCTCCTCTTGTCCATCTCGTTGCACTGGACAGCCTCGAACATTCGGTCCATCTGTCTTAACCATTGTTCGGCCTTCCAGGGTTCTGCTGTACCCGCAAACTGCTCGGGCCTTAGTGCACGAAATCTCTCCAGCAATTTGTCTCCAATCTGGCGGTCTCGTCGGTTTTCATTCTGATTACTAACCCTTTCGAGACGTCTAATGAAAGCTTCAAATATTCCCGTGGGATCGGCAGCCTCAGGTGCTCCTTCGATTAGATTTCTGTTCCTCCTTAATCCTCCAGCCATTCTATGCATGATGGTGATGAAAGGATGAGAAATATGTATGAAGCAGTTCTATTGAAGCAATTTAAACAACATCATTCAAAAGAGTATGTTATATATATGTAACTTCTGTCAAGTAGATACAAAAAGCATGTATGGTCAGATCAGTGCCTACCCTATCTGTATGGGTTAGGACTCATGCAAGAGTTGATGTTACAAAAATGGGATCATTGCCCTACACTCTAATGCATGTAATTACAGTTGCAAAAAGAGATAGAGCTACTAGTCAAAAGCAGTTAATATGTACAAGGTCATATCTAGAACGTCAATCATCTCTATAAGTAGTTATCAGGAGATCTAGCGAATCGACGGGGCGAAATCGCTGCACAAAGAACGGACAAACCCTGTCACAACCGTGAGAGGTCGACGATGAAGCAGGCACAGGGGCATCTGCCTCAACTACCATCTCCTCAGGTAAGGCTAGCTCAAGTGCTAGCTCAGCCTCGAGCTCAGCGGCGAGATCATCTAGACCTATGCCGTCCTCTACAACCTCCCCACCTACTGGGACCACATGAACAACCTCCGCATCGTCCTCGGCGATGGGAACTACTGGCGGGGGCATCTCTAGCTGAGCCAGATGGGCATGCACAATCTGAATCTCGAGGGGGAGGTAGAAAGCATCGCTATCGACCAACCTCAGAATCTCAACTAAAACCAAGCGCTGAGCCTCTGCAAAGTAACGAAGCTCTAGACGGATACGAGTCAGGTCAACTAAGCCTACTACGTGAACTTGGTGCCATACATCAGATATTACAGTCGTTGTGGCCAAATGCTCAACGGTCGCATGATATAAGTCGAGAAAGGCTGGGATCACTGCCCCAGGTATCACAAAGTGTCCTCCAAATCTGTCTGGTACATAAAGCGGATGAGCTGGATCCATACCTGATAAAAAGGTACTACTTAAGTCAGATAAAGATAATCTTAGGCGTTTGGGTTCTGAGTCTATCCTCCCTGTCGTATCATCGGGTGTGTAACACTTAATGGAATGTGAAATCGGGTCTATACTGGTAAACCCTAACCTGGCCAAACTATCTTGAGATAAATAATAACCTAGCTCTAATACCACTAAATCCTGTCACGCCCCGACGTAGCATAAATAAGGAAAGCTTTTAATTTCCTTTATGGACCCGTAGGTCGCGACAGTTTGAAGGATCGATTCCGTCCCAAACGTCGAACAACAAAACATAATAATCAGAGCAGAGCAATCAAGGCTTACAAAATTTTTCTAACTTAAACAATATTACAGCACGGGTTATCTAAAGGCACAGACCGCCTTGAAACAAAATAATAACTTAATGTCTATTACAGTCATCCTGATAACACAAACAGTTCCAAAACTTAAAACATATAATAAATAAACAGTTTCCTCATTCCGAAAGCAGCCATTCTCAATTAGCATAGTCATAAGATTCCTCCTGATTGTAACCTGAAAAGCCTGAACACGAATGTCCAGGACGCATCAACGTCGTCAGCTTCAAGGAGCTGGTGAGTATTAAAAACATAGCTTTGAATGTAAAACATACCCATTTACCTTTTTCCATTTTTCAATTTGTAAAAAAAATCAATCGTTAAACCGCAGAAAAAAATTCGTTTTGTAAACACAAGGATTATATTAAAAGCCATTCATTCATAAAACAAATACTCGTGTATGAGACAATGTACCACACTCATCTTGCCGACTCTTTTCTCTCGACAGCCACAACAACCCACTATCTTACTCCTGGTATCTTTGAAACACTAAGATAGCCACACTTTAGCAACGGGGCGCCAGGGAGTGTCCGGTTTGCCTCACACTTTAGTCCGGGGTACTAGGGAGTGTCCATTGCCTCACACTTTGAATACCTAAACCGCCATGTAAATACCGGAGCAACTTTACGCAGTATCCAGACTCGGGTACCAGGGAGTGTCCGTAGGCCACACTTTAGCACTACCATGGGTGCCAGTGAGTGTCCAAGTTCGGCTTCACACACTTTAACGCTTCCATGGGCGTCAGGGAGTGTCCATATTTGCCACCGTCGCGTTTCAAAGATACCCTCACCGCAATCTCAACCACAACCACAATCTCAACCACAACCACTGTCTCAACCACAACCTCGTACTCTTTTCACACTGACCATTACTCTTTTCCACACTGACTGACACCCACATGCATGTACCACTGACCCCATATGAATGATATGCACTTAAACATAAGCAAAACGCTGAATTAAAGGAACAACGCGCGTACGGGGATTGATAAGTCATAATACAGTGTTTTAATCATTCAAATATAACCAAATAGAGTTCTGATTAACTATATTTCCCAAACAGAACCTTAACAGCCCTTAAAAGTTGAACCAAACAGTCCCTAAACACAAAACAAACAAAAACTACAAACTGGCAGATCGCGAGCGCGGGCCGCTCGCGCGAAAGATCGGTCGCGCGGACCGCTCGCGCGATCTTCCTAATTTTCATTTTACTTATTAAAACTTTTCTGTCTGCCTGAAAAAGCCAAGGTCTCGCGCGCGGATCGCTCGCGCGGAAGGTCCCTCGCGCGACCCTCGCTCGCGCGACCTGCCTAAATTTCATTATATATATATATAAACTCTTCTGTCTGCCTGGGGAAACAAGGATCGCGCGCGCGGGCCGCTAGCGCGAAAGATCGCTCGCGCGGACCGCTCGCGCGATCTTCGCGCGCGCGATCGTGGCGCGAGTTTTTACTGAGGCTTCTTCTTCCCCGCAGAAACTGCTCTGTTTCAGCTTAAGGGGTCCAAATTGACCCATTTTGCAATTCTAAAGTATATAGGACATATAATATATGGATTTCTTTGGTTTTTCACAAGGATTATGATTCCATAATCAATTTTACACAAATCAATCTATAACTCTAGATTTTATGAAGAACTAAAAGTTGTGAAAATTTGATTTCTAATATACTTCCTCATGTGAATAAATTAGGCTCTAAAACTTTAACCATAGTCAATACATACTGTAATCTTTGATATTCAACTCCAAAAACGGATTTAGATTAAGGTTTGAAGATCTTGATTTCAAGCTATGAAATTTTAAACGTATGATTAACAATGGTGTATTATCAAATAAGCTATACTAACAGTAAATAAGCATATGTTACATCCAAAGTGAGTTGATAATACTCACTGAGATATAGATAGAAGAGATTGTTGAGAAAGGAAACCAAATGAAGAAGTTCTAACCCAAGCTTTGGCTATGGGGATTAAGAGCTCTTCTCTCTCTATATAATTTCATAAATCAAACTCTCAAGCTCTCTCTTTTCTCTCTGTGTTTCTGATTGTAATGAACTCAATGTGTGTGTGTGAGTGTAGTGTATGTATATATAGAACTCAAGTAAGGATTCTTGGAGGCCAAGTCCCTTGAGATTAACTCAACAAATGATTTGGTTTATAAAATTCATTTATCACAAAAATGATTCAGCATATACATACGTATATGTACATTCTCCAAATTGGAAGGGCCAATTTAGAGTAGTAGGGGTTAGCTTTATGTGTTTGGGTAATTAGCTTATGGCACAGCAATTACACGTATAAGTTAAACATTTCCAAACATTGCCTTAGCCAATGATCACTTGCCATTAATAGAAATAAAGCATGAGTCATGTCAAACTTTATATCACTTCCAAAATCTGTGGAAGTTTAGCACAGTGCGGACAGTTTTGGACAAAAACTGATATTTTTGGGGCGCGGTGGTCACCACAAAAATACAGGAATTTCATTTTTTGTGTAAGAATTGATTTCTCGGTTTTATAAAAATACTGATTGAATCCAAAGAAATTATTTTCACCGTCTTTGAAATACAGATTTTGAAATCCACACGGGTATTATTGATTTTATGACAATTACAGTTTGACCCCAACAAATCCTTAGTTTGAAATCATTCAAGGAATAAATTTAGAACATGAGAAATGTAATTAAATGAAGCAGTCAATACCAAATGAAATTAAATATGACAATGTATTTACAAATTAAATATGAAAATGTACTTTAGAATTAATGGAAATGCAGGTTGTTACAGAGCCTATTTGCTCTTAAGACTAGGAGAAAACTTCATTTGCTAAAAGCCCTATTTTACCCTAGAAGCGAGCCCCTAAGTCTCTTTCAACTAGGGGCAAACTCTGTTTGCCAAATGCAAGTTCTCAAGTCACCAAGTCTGTTTTGAAACGCTTTAAAATGGAGCATCTTTTATTCTATAAGCTAAAGCACTAACTTCTAGCACATTCTAGATGGGCAAATAATTCGCTAAATCAAAAACGGGAAGTTTTCAAAGCTCAGATTTATCAGCAAAGCAAAACCATTTGTAAGATGATGAATAAATGAAAGGTGAGATGATACATTATTCATGATGAAAGCACATTGATTCATAATGAATTTAGAGTTTGAGTCAGTCATCTTGAGTAACTGGCTTTGTCAGGTCTGAACCTCCTTTGATGAGTCAACAAATGGTCTTAAATGTATGGGTTTTAGATGATGAATAAAGATTTAAAAAGTCTTCATGAGCATCCCAAGAGCATTACGAGCAGAAATTTTGATCAGTATCACAATACGATGATAAAGTGGCAATATAAGAAGAGTCCAAGACTAGGGACAAAGGTGACTTCCCTCTTATTGACAGAACTGATATGTTTCTTTCAAAGGTCCACAGATACAGAAAATCATTCTTTCTAATCAGCTTCATTCAAATTTTTTGAGTCCGAGGAGACTTCCGAACACGCGTTAGTCCTCAATGGCAGCTTCCCATCCTAAGCGTTAGTCCTTAATGGCAGTTTCTCTTCATAAGCATTAGTCCTTAATGGCAGCTTCCATTCTCTAAGCATTAGTCCTCAATGTCAGCTTCCTTTCCTAAGCATTAGTCCTCAATGGCAGTTTCTCTTCATAAGCATTAGTCCTCAATGACAGCATCCCTTACCTTGCATTAGTCCTCAATGGCAGCATTATCTGTGTTAGTCCTCAATGGCAACCTTGCATTAGTCCTCAATGGCAGCATTATTTGTGTTAGTCCTTAATGGCAACCTTACATTAGTCCTCAATGGTAGCAGTATTGGTGTTAATCCTCAATGGCAACCTTGCGTTAGTCCTCCATGGCAGCATCATCGGTGTTAGTCCTCAATGGCAACCTTGCGTTAGTCCTCAATGGCAGCATCATCGGTGTTAGTCCTTAATGGTAACCTTGCATTAGTCCTCAATGGCAGCATCATCGGTGTTAGTCCTCAATGGCAACCTTGTATTAGTCCTCCATGGCAGCATCATCGGTGTTAGTCCTCAATGGCAACCTTGCATTAGTCCTCAATGGCAGCATTATCTGTGTTAGTCCTCAATGGCATCTGTGCATTAGTCCTCAATGGAAACCTTGGATTAGTCCTCAATGGCAGCATTATCTGTGTTAGTCCTCAATGGCAACCTTGCATTAGTCCTCAATGGCAGCATCATCGGTGTTAGTCCTCAATGGCAACCTTGCATTAGTCCTCAATGGCAGCATTATCTGTGTTAGTCCTCAATGGCAATCTTGCATTAGTCCTCAATGGTAGCATCATCAGTGTTAGTCCTCAATGACAACCTTGCATTAGTCCTCAATGGCAGCATTATCTATGTCAGTCCTCAATGGCATCTGCATTAGTCCTCAATGGCAGCATCATCGGTGTTAGTCCTCAATGGCAACCTTAGATTACTCCTCAATGGCGGCATTATCGGTGTTAGTCCTCAATGGCATCTGCATTAGTCCTCAATGGCAGCATCATCGGTGTTAGTCCTCAATGGCAGCATTATCGGTGTTAGTCCTCAATCGCAACCTTGCATTAGTCCTCAATGGCAACATCATCAGTGTTAGTCCTCAATGGCAAGCTTGCATTAGTCCTCAATGGCAGCATTATCTGTGTTAGTCCTCAATGGCATCTGCATGAGTCCTCAATGACAGCATCATCTGCATTAGTCCTCAATGGCAGCATCATCTGTGTTAGTCCTCTAAGGCAATTTCTGTTAGTCCTGAAAGGCAATCCCCGTTAGTCCTCAAAGAAGATCTCTGTTAGGCCTCAATGGCAATCCTCGTTAGTCCTCAATGACAATCTCTGTTAGTCCTCAATGGCAACTTCTCTACAAAGGCATTAGTCCTCAATGGCAGCTTCTTTACATAAGCATTAGTCCTCAATGGAAGCATTATTCGTGTTAGTTCTCTATGGCATCTAATACTAGTACTTAATGGCAATCTTTTTAAACTTGTGTTAGTCCTCAATGGCAGCATCTCTTTGGTCGATTTTAGTCCTCAATGGCAATCTTTGCTGAAGTCCTCTAGATTGAGGCAAATCCGTTGAAGTCTTCTAGATTGAGGCAAATCTCTGTTGAAGTCCTCTAGATTGAGGCAAATCCATTGAAGTCCTCTAGATTGAGGCAAATCTCTGTTGAAGTCCTCTAGATTGAGGCAAATCTCCATTGAAGTCCTCTAGATTGAGGAAATTCATATCGGTGTAAGGCATAGAATGCATTCATTTATCACCAAAAAGAGCATGATCTTAGATCTTCGCATCTACATAGCATGAAGCATGAAATTGCATTGACAGTCGTTATTCCATGAGCACGTGCATCACGATAGGATAGGTGCATTCATCCGTGTGATTGTTTGTGTTTAGGTTTTGCCCCTCACCCAAACTACGTCATGGTCTGATTCCTCTAAGGATACATAGGCAGCTCACCATTGAGCACGACCAGCACCGACCATCTACGCACCCGATTTTGCAACGCACTTTTGTTTTTACTTGAATTCGACAGCTTGGTCAAAGGCTTGCCTTTCACATAGGCTTCGACATTCACTTGTAATACGCATTGCTTTACAAGCTCTGCCGAAGAGGGGCAAACTGTAGACACCCCGATTTTGACCAAACGTCAAATCCAGGGATTGGTTACCTCTAAAAGATCGATGATGATGATGACGATGACCGGTGAAATTCGAAGATATTCCAGAGAATTTAAATTCTTCAAAGATTCTTTAAATCAAGTTTCAAAATTGAAAATAAAAGAAAAACAAATTGGGTATTCGGGAGAAACCCGAACGTTGAAAAACGTATGAGAAAATCAGTCTAAGAATTCGTCCTAAAAAGAATAATAATAAAAATAAGATATGAAAGAAGTTTTTAAAAAGAAAATAAAAGGAGAAAATGAAAAGAAGTTTTTTGAAAAGAAAAGAAAAGAAAAGAAAAGGAGAAGAGAATTGACACATTAAAGTATATACTATGGATGTATTCTTAATGAAATATATTACAAATATAAGTATTTTAACATAATTTGTCAATAATTAAGTTTTTGTTAATATATATTTTGAAAATTAAAAAGAAGATAGGAATTCCGTTAGTCGCGGCACGCGGCGAAGCCGGCAACACTCGCTGAGTGCCGCGCCGGCATTCACTGAGTGCCGCCCAGTAGTCAGTGAATGCCGCCCGGCACTCAGCGAGTGCCGCAGGCAAGTCGTCGAGTGTCGCGCACTGTAACAAACTACTTTTCTCACATGTTCTAGAAGAAAACCTTGCACATGGGTTTTCACTCGAATTTACCCATTTAACCTTGTAATGTTGGTCTATATAAACAGACCTTCATCTCCATTATTGGGACTCCCACTTGACTTTTAAATCAAATTGATATATACAAGGCTTATATATATACAATAGAGAGAATTGAGAGGAAAAAAGAGAGTTTTCTTGAAGAATTTGAGGAGAATTTGAAGATTTTTTGGAAGAACTTCACAAGAGATAGAAGAAATCTTTGAGGTCATAGAGGTAACCTCTCAATCCTTTGTAGAATTAGGCAAATTCAATCACAAATTCATAGTTCTAGGATCTTTACACATTTTCAAAACCTCTCTTCCTACCTCATTTCATCACACACCACATAGAATTTGTGATTGAATCTCATGGTAGTTCACTAGTTTGGATCTAAACAAGCCTTGGGTTTAAACTAAAACTAATTCATAAGGAGATTTTG
The DNA here is from genome assembly GCA_033977485.1 of Hydrangea macrophylla. Lineage (NCBI taxonomy): Eukaryota > Viridiplantae > Streptophyta > Magnoliopsida > Cornales > Hydrangeaceae > Hydrangea > Hydrangea macrophylla. Next base: position 19,409,045 of record CM066999.1, on the reverse strand, counting down.
TTATGTTGGACTCTCTCAAATAACTCTTGATTTTGTTTCGCTCTTGATATTGCTTCTTTTGGAAATCTATGAGATCTCCTATATCTCAAGAGGTTTGCTTAAGAATGATATCTTAGTCTCCCATAATCTTATGATTTATGTGGGGATTGAGTTGATCGTAGTTGTACCCACACAAGTTTGAATGGATTTAAGGTCCTAACTCATGACTTGGAGCCTTCAACTTGAGAATATCATAGGACCCTCTCTATGTCCTTTGAAGGTTCATATGGGTTTGGTCTTGCTTAAGTCTCCAAGGACCATTAAGTTGAGAGGAGAATAAGATATCATAACTCTATATTCCTCAAGGATCATATATTTGGGAGAGGAACTAGATATTGTTTAAGTTTGAATTCAAATTATGAACACCAATCTAACAATGCTGCAGTGAATCCTTAAACCCACTGTGATCAAAGATTTTTCATTAAATCATGGTCCGTGGGAATGGGATGAGACCAATTGGAAGATGTTCACAACTCATTTAAGTACCTCTGTGATTTTTGTTTTTATGAATTTCCATGTCTAAGATGGTTTGGTCTTATGATTTCAAAGCAAGCAACTCTTTGTCCAAAGTTTCAGAACAGCAATTCCATTTTGAAATTAACAAATCAGAACCTTAATCGAACATGTTGATCTAAGTTGTAATTAATTGAGCATGACTTGAGGTTTCTTATGATCATGTTGAGGTTATGGCATCTCTATATGGACATTACATTGGCTCCTAATTGAGACTTGTATATCTATAGAGGTGCTATGGCTCCAACTAGTCAAAAGGAATTCATAGTTTTGTCAATTCTTCCTTTACTTGATAGATTTAAGCTAGAGGTTTAAGATTGATTATTTGATATCATATCTTGTTCAAGGCATGTATACTAACCTTTGTTTTGTAGCGCTTTGTGAGGTACATTTTCTCTTCCCTCCTTTAGTTTATTTATTTCTCGAATTTATTGATCTTTCGACTCCATGTGCGACACCTTAGATTAGGATTTGCCTTATGTGTATATATGTGATTAGAGACCTTTTCTTAGGATCTTTTTTGTATGCATTACACGTTTAATACTCGCGGTGGGATCCCGGATAAGTTTTCTAGTCCCTTTTTGCATATCATCTTGCTTGCTACTTGAATTATGTGGATTATGAATGCTATTTTATCGTTAGCAATCTTACACCCTTTTAGACATGCTTTTGTAATGTATATGTATATATGTATTAGTTGAGGGCATGCTTAGATTAATAATTCGATTAAAAAGGATGTTGAGTAGAGGCCTATCGCGAGGTAGGATGAAGGGGGTGTTTAGTCCGTCAGGCTCCTTCCCCTTTCATTCCATAATCCCTGGACCCAGTTTATTTTTGGTCTCGCAAAAGATCGGTTTGCTTTTAAAATGGTTTCTTAATTTTTCCCTTTAAAAATTAATTATAAAGTGGCGACTCTTCGTATATTTGAATTTGAAAATGTCTTAAAAGTGGGCCCAAATGTCGGTATCCACAGATAGTTTTGTTTCTTTACACTGCCACTCTAGATTTATATTGCCGCTCTTTCTCCTTCTTGATTGGTCTATTTTTTTAGTAAAGAAAGTTTCCAACATTGAAGAGTGGGTTACAACACACTAGTGCATTTTTTTTTGTCTTGCAAGCAACAGACTACATGTAATTTAATACTTTAGCGAACAAACAACCCAAAATGAAAATGAAAATGAAAATTTATTGCCAAGCCGTGCTATCATGTGTGGTGGGTGGTAGAGTGGGTCCTTGAGAAGTTGAAGCCACTTCAGTCACTTCAGTCGGAGTGGGTCCTTGAGAAGTTGAAGTCACTTCAGTCATGTAATCAACATCCTTGAGCCAAGCTGCTTCTGCCTCGACAAGAGTATTGTATCTCTTATGTCTTGCATTGGGATAATACTTTACTTGAGCTTCACACTCCTCCCAAGTTTTAAAATGCCACACATGCGGCCATGCATCACAACATAATACAGCATGATTAATACCTACAATAATTAATACCATAATTATTCCATCATGCATTAGAAGTTAAAAACTTGAAATATTGTTCTAAGGAAATAGGCATAGAAGTAACTTCAGTATTTCATTTACAGATTTTTGTGTTAATCAATCCAGGAAGAATACTTTTAAAACTTGGTATGTATGGAGTGTAAGGTTAGCTTTTGGGAATCTTAAGGGTGTAATAAGTGTAGAAAGTAGCATTGCACACACAGATACTATCTAACAATTGATAGAGCAAGAAGCAACACAGATGCTCAATAAAAATTTGGCAAGGAAAATTTTCTATAAAAGTTATATACTAGGTTGTAGAGGGACTGAACAAAACAGCTTAACAAAGGAGATGTTGCACTATAGATGAGTAACATCCTTAGCAAAAGCTGCCACACCAGCTTTAGAAACAATATTAGCATCACATTTCCGACAAGTGTGGCTAAAAATAAAATTAGCACTACTTACTTGGAGATCAAAGTGCTTAGTGACAACGACAAAACATCCTCCTGTGGCGTCAAAAGGCATGAGACATCATTACCTTTGCCTCTTAAATAAGCCAATATGATATTTGATTATGCAGTTGGCTATCATGCAGCAATGGAAATAAAAATTAAAAATAAAAAATAAAAAAGGGGAACACAAAGCAGAACAGAAACGACTAGGGGGCAAGGAACAAAATAGCTTATCAAAGGAGATGTTGCACTGTGGATGAATAACGTCCTTAGCAAAAGCTGTAGCATCAATCAAAAAATAAAATTAGCAATACTTAAAGTCACTTGAAGATCAAAGTGCTTAGTGACAAGACAAAACATCCTCAAGTGACATCAAAATGCATGAGACCTCATTACCTTTGCCTCTTAATTAGGCCAATGTGATATTTGATTATGCAGTTGGCTATCATGCAACAATGGAAAAAAAATAAAAATAAAAAAATATTTAAAAAAAAAGGGGACACAAATCAGATCAAAAACAACTAGGGAGCAAGGAACAAAACAGCTTAGCAAAGGAGATGTTGCACTGTGGATGAGTAGCATCCTAAGCAAAAGTTGCCACACCAGCTTTAGAAACAACATTAGCATCCCCTCTCTCACAAGTGGGGTGGGCAAAAAATAAAATTAGCAATACTTAAAGTTACTTGGAGATCAAAGTGCTTAGTGACAAGACAAAACATCCTCCTGTGTGACGTCAAAAGGCATGAGACCTCATTACCTTTGCCTCTTAAATAAGCCAATATGATACGGAGTATTTGATTATGCAGTTGGCTATCATGCAGCAATATAATGGGAAAAAAAGGGTGGGTGGGGGGGGGGGGGGGTGACACAAAGCATAACAGAAATGACTAGGGAGCAAGGAATAAGGGCAAACATCTTGTTTTGCAGCCATTTATTGCTTCGTACTATTTCTCATTGAATACAAGCTATGGTTTCCTCAATAATAGGGGAAAATGGGGGAGTTGGAGTCTCTTTTGGATTTTCTGAATTTCTACAAATAGCACCAAATAGAATAATTCTTCATGGTGCTAATATGTCGGACTTGTCGATTTGAGAAACAAGGAATCAAAATTTTGCTAAATTTACCATTCCATTACATGTTATGGAAACCCACACATGTGTATGGAAACCCACACATGGTATACCCAATATTGGGTTGGCTACATCAATCCCTATTCGCCATTCCTCTATTTTAGTTCTTGAAACATTGTTTTCAGGATTGCAAATACAAATCACTTAAAATTTTCAGTACTTAAATTCAGCACTTAATTTTCAGTGCTTAATTTTTCAGTTTTATCAAACGCACCCCAAGTCTTTACTAACTGAAAAAAGAAATTTAGGATACAACTTTAAGACCTCAAGTTCAAGAAAAATAAAACTCACCAAAAATAGCAAAGTGAAATTTTTAACTAAAACAAATAGCTAAATTGATAACTAGCACTCGGAGACCCTCTAAGTCCTAATATTTGAATAATTGAGGGCTCACTTTAGGCGAGGAACAAGAGTTTTGTCGCCAAACAAAAGGGAAAGTAGAATTTGTTAGAATTCGTTTTAGGCGATGAAAGTTTGTTTTGTCGCCAAATGCAACACTAGAGGGTGTTAAGTCTACATGGCAAAATATAGGGTTGGGTTGGATTTGGACGGGTCATTTTCGGGTTAGATAATAAATCGGAACAACCCACCAATTTTGAGTTGGAACCAGTTCGGTCCGAAACCGAATATCCAAAATTTTTGGGATATTTATAAAGTTGAGTTTGGGGATTTAGGGCTAAACACTAAACAATAGTTTCTTTCTCTCTCACACCATTTCTCTTTCTCTCTCTAGTCTCTCTCTAGCTCTCATCTCACCATAGACTCACAGTGACCACACCCACGAGTCCACCGTCCACGACCACCCAAGCACAGAGGCACCTACCAGTCACCACTCACGCCGATGGCTCCAGAAGGACTGCAACGCACTACTGCTCTGACACTTAGGTTTATAATTTAGTAATGACATTAATTAAAACTTATACAAAATTCTAAATTTTATTTTCACACTTTAACAGTTGTAGTAACAGTGTCCATTTTATTAATCAATTATGTTTTGTTTCCTAAATTTGAATCCCAAATTTGTTTTTCAAATTATTTAAATTTGTATCACAAATTGTGTAAGTGATAATTGGTACCAATGCCATTTCATGTGGTACATCTAATAAATATTTGAAAACCTGATTTAGTATTCAAATTTTTGGAAAGCATAGCGTTACTTTTTTAAAATAAAAAAAATACAATACCCATGCTGAAAATAAAAAATATAACAACATCATATAGACAATAACTTTGAACACCAAAACTTAAACTTCCAATGTATCGACAGTTTTACAAACTCTGGGTTGAACCATTCCGGTTTGGATAGTTTTGCAAAATCAGCAAGGTGTTGGAACTGTGAACAGTTTCCGGCTCATCTCGACCCGTTTTATTGTCAGGTTCTTGATTCCGACGGTTCGACCGTCCGGTCTAGTCCGGTTCGATTTTTAAAACCATTGTATATACATATGTACATATACTTCATATCCTTCATATACAACAAATATATATTTTTTTATATAGTTGAAGAAATTTAACTTACTCACATCAAAATTTGTTTCTGTTTTGAGCAATTTTGCAATCATAAAAATGATCCAAGGCTTTGATTACTTATTTCAAACATTAATTGTAAACAGTTCTTGAACAGCTTCTATATGAACTGTAATTACAAATAGTTCCTGGCGTCGTCGAAACCATGAAAGTCGGAGAAGAGTTCTCCTTTTGATCTAACCTTTTGAGATGAGAATCAATAGGACCCAAACATTGACGATGAGAGAAATAGAAACCGCAAATAGTAGGTATTTTATTTGTGGTGCACTATATGCGTCACAATAGTAGAGATTTAATTGTGAATTTTATTTGTGACGCACTATACGCGTCACAAATAGTAGGAATTTTATTTGTGACGCACCAAATGTGTCACAAATAAGACCCAATAATTGGTCAACCTAATTTGTTTGTGACATCTGTAAGTGCGTCACAAATACTAAATACACGTCACAAATAATGATTTTTTGTGACGCGTTTGCGCGTCACAAAAAGTGCACGTCTCAAAAAACCAAATTTGTTGTAGTGAACGATTGAGGGACAATTTTTTTGTTCTTTTCTTATGATGCTATCGGAGACCCTCTTTGTCCTAATATTTGAATAACTGAGGGCTCACTTTCAATATTGAACTTTTTAAGTTTATTTCTTCACATTTTTGGAAGCAGTATAAGCATCAAATGGTGTGAACAATGATTGAGGGACATTTATTTTTTCTTGTCTCATTATGATGGGAAAAAAAGATTAGATTGATCATCATAATTTTGTTGATGTATGCTTGTGAGTGACTCACTGTTTTTGAAAAACTCTACCACTAGTTATAAAATATTGAACCTTAACTTAATTTAGGACACAGATTTGAGAAATATTAACATTACTGTGAGCGTTCTGTCATAATTCAAGTAATTATTAAATATATACTCCCTCCGTCCCATTTTATGTGTCCCCCTTTCTATTTTGGTTTGTCCCAAAATTGTTGTCCACTTTCTTAAATTAGTATGTAAATTTTATTTAGTTTCCCAAATTACCCTTCCTTACAACCAATACCAAAACAAAACAAAAAAGAAAGTGCAATGATTATGGGCAATTGTGGAAAGTAGGTGTAGAATCTTTTTGTCCCCTTAAATTGTTGAATTCCCAAAAAGGGACACATAAAATGGGACGGAGGGAGTATATATATATATAACATTACTGTGAGCAACGATTCCTGGAAAATTAGAAAATGCAATGCATAAGATATTATGAGTACGGAATGACGTTAATTTTAAGTTCCTTTACAAACAAAATGTACAGATGATGGGACATGAATACATGGATTTTAGTGAATCTGCTTTCATGGAATGAGACAACATTGGAGCTTAATGTCTGGACCGGGACTGCAACTTTAAATATTTTAGAATATTTGTAAGATACTAAACATTCGAAGCCAACTCCCAAAGACTTCTTTATATGTTTTGCCTATTACTAATATTGCCGTTATTGTGTTTATATTCTTCATAATAGAAGACAATATAGAAGATTCTATTCACAAGTAACGGCCACTGGTATATCCTCACATTGGTAGTTTCTTTCCTTCCACACCAAAGAGGTGTGGTTAGACAAAGCTTTCTTTCTTTGTCTTGGTTTTTTTTTTTTTTTTTTTTTAAAGTAATGCTAAGTACACTTAAATGGGATATCTAAATTATTCATCTGCTGATGTGTCATAGCATTTTAGAAAATAATTCAAAAATTTTTTGGTAACTGATGAATGATTTTAGTAATTTCACATCAGAAGGTGGATAGTTTAGGTGTGTCGTTTAGGTGTATCTAGCATTACTCTTTTTTTTAATGATTTGGTTTGTAGTTTTCAAACTATACACGCTTTTGCAATTCACACCCCGAATTTTAAAAAGTTGCAATGTCCCCCATGAACTATCTTTAGAGTTGTAATGTCCCCCATGAAATTCTAAAAGTTGAAATGTTCCCTCTGAACTATCGTTGTGTTGCAATGTCCCCCCTGAACTATCTTTCATGTTACAATGTCAACCCTGCCATCACATTCCGTCAAAAATGTGATGGAATTTGCTCATGTGATATGGACATGCCAAATTTCAAGGGCATTTAAGACATTTTACTTTTGCTTCTAAATTAACAATCATAAATATCATAAAAATCATAAAAAAAACTTAGTTAATTTCACTGACTGTCTTTTCCTTTAATTTATTAATTTGTTGTGTAGCAAGAAAAAGTTGGACTTTTAATTTTATGATTTTTATGATTGTTAATTTAGAAGGGGATAGTGAAATATCATAAATGCCTTTGAAATTTAGCATCTGCGTCCTACACGAGTAAATTCCATTACATTTCTTGACGGAATGTGATAGCAGGGTTGATATTGTAACACAAAAGATAGTTCAAGGGAAACATTGCAACACAGACGATAGTTCAAGGGGGACATTTCTACCTTTTGAAGTTCAGGAAAGATTTTGCAACCTTAAAGATAACTCATGGAAGACATTGCAACTTTTTAAAATTCGGAATGAAAATTACAAATGCGTGTATAGTTCGAGAGAATAAAATGCTTTTTACCCTAATTTTAAAAAAGGAAACTTCAAAATCCGGCCTCAAATCACAAATCAGACTCTCTCTCTCTCTCTCTCCATCTCAAATCACACTCCTCTCTTTCTCTCTCCATATCTTGTCGTCTCCTCTCCTTGTTCGCAGGCCGCCGCCGTCGACAGACCCCAGTTTTTCCGATCGACATACTACCATCATCGATTACCCAAAATCTGAGACAAAGAGATAGATACAGCTTCTGGTGGTATTAATTTCCAAATGTTAGTTTTCTTAAGTCTAGTGATGATTTTCTATTGTTTGTGTTTAAGTTTATATCTTGGGTTGGAATTTTGTTTTCTAGTGAGGGGTTAGATTTCAGTTGCTCTTGTGGGTTGTTATGTTCTGCAGTTCTGGTAATGGAAGTTGGAGCATAAGGTGTTTGGTTTTTGGTCTCAGAGAATTTTTTTTTTTGTTTTTTTTTGTTATTGTTGTTGAATTTATGGAATTTTTGGTTGTAAACTTGTAAATTGTGAGGAACATTGTTGCCTTTTTTTTTCTTTTTTTTTTTTTGGGTTTTGGTTTTATCTGTAATTTTGTATAAACACTGATGCTCCTACATTTCATTAATGGAAATCAGGAAATGACTTTTCATGCTCAAATATTCTTGCCCAGTCGTCCAAATGCATGCCATTTAAATTTCCAGACATACCAATTCATCAAGTTTTAAGTATGAGTTAGGCTCTAGTGCGCACTGGACGAACGCATTGGACTTTTAAACCTAAAAAATAAAGGACTTGAAATGCTTGAGATCCCAAAGTAGACTGTAAATGGATCGGATATGAACCCGATTAAAATCTGATCCTATAATCTGCACGCACCGATAAGTAATTTATGGAAACATATTGAAAACAATTTTTCTGTTAAAAATCCAATCCGAATTTTACACATCATACCATACGATATCCTATATATATCACCATTACCTCTTAATTCTTAAACATATATATATATATATATATATTATTTCATTTTTTTAGCATATAAAATCAACATCCTTCCCATCAGTATATTTGCTAGATTTATTTCTTGCCCATCTAAAATTTTAAACCGTGGCCTCCGTATAAATTTAATTTTTCAATGGGTTTGGTTCAAATGATTGGATATTACATACTTCACAATTTCAACTTTCAGGTATATCCAATCAGATCCGACCAGCGCGGTATTTTCTTGATAGGTTGGATTTGAATCCGACCCGTTTACAGGTATAGTTGGAAGGGAGAAGTGATTCTTCCTCAAGTTTTACTCCCAAGCACACATTAGTTGTGGTAGAAAATAGCAATGTTTTGAAAACCGGACCGTTCGTCGAACCGGAAAATTGACCGGGTCACGGGTTAGAGGTTCAACCGTCGGGTGAACCGTAATCAACCCGTGATGTCATAATTATGTAATATTTAATTATTTATATTTATACATAAGTTTTAATAAGTAAATATAAACAAAAAAATATACAAAAATATACAAAAATATACAAAAACTCAAATTTTATTTTTACACTATCCTATCATAAGTATAAATGTAGGGGAAATAAATATAAAAAAATTTAAAAATTTAAAAAAAATAAAAATAAAAACTTTTTTAGGCAAAAAACGGTTTTCAGCGGTTTTGGTCAAAAAACGGTTTTTGAACGGTTCTGAACGGTTTTGAACGGTTTTGAGCGGTTTTCGAACGGTTCTCACCGGTTCTGGGCGGTTTTGGTGCCACTGATGGTTACCGAGTCAAACCGGACCGGAAAACTGACCGGTCGACGGTCCAACCGGTCGAACCGGCCGGTCCGGTCCGGTTTTCAAAACCATGGAAAATAGATACAACAATACATAAGAAAGAAAGAGGAGAATCACCGGAAAGTATTGTTTGCAAGCCATCCATGATAAAGAGTCTGTTTGTCTGTGCTTATGCTTATGCGATCTTGATCGTGATTGGTAGAACTGCTTAAAAGTAGAACTGCTTATTATGATTTGGGTGTTTGGTTAATATGTTGTGAATTGATTAATCATAGAGATAATCTTGAAAAGCACCCCCCACCTGCTTATTGCCAAACTGCTTTTTGGATCAAATCTGCTTATATTTTTGCTGAAACAAATAGATCAATAAGCAGCTTGGGCCATCAAAACTGCTTAAAATGGACAAATAAGCAATGAACAGCCTCAAAGACAAGACATATGAAAGGAGCCATTTCCACAACATAAGCCACAACTTCTTTATCCCTACTGTATGCATGCGGCATGAGAAGAGAATTGTGCTTGCAATAATCACTTCCACAATACCAAACGCCAGTATCACCAACATAGTCACTCGAGCTGCCCGTGGATTCCCAGCTCCTAATTCATTTGACACCCACGTGCTGCAAAATTAAATGGTCAATGAATTCTTTTCACCCTACATAATGTCAAGGATCTGTTTGGTTTGAGAATTTACAATTAAAAAAGTAAAATGAGAAGGAAAAGTGCATTCCTAACGTTTTTAGTTTTTTAGCTTGGGTTTCCCACCATGTAAATAACACCAAAAAGTAGAAATCTTTGTAAATGTGGTAGGAATTCAAGCAAAGAGGTAGGGAAGTGACTCACAAAATTCAAACTAATTTCTATATTCTTTTTCTTGCTAGACAAACAAAGAGAAGTGTTCTCTTTCCTTTTCCATGCTAACCCAGGAACCAAACAGAGCATAAATGTATATGTTTAATTGTGGACACAAAGCATACTTGGGTATATGATCTAGCAACAGTTTTGGAGCAAACCTGGCAGCAGCACCAAGAGATAAACTTATAGAGTAGTGTAATGAGGTGGTTGTAAGACTGCCCATGAAGAGAATTATAATCAGAAATAGCCAAAAAAAAAAACAAAAAAAAATGTAGTTTTCCAAGTCCTCACATATAGAAACACATCATATTACCATATCGAAAGCACAGAGGTCTCCAGCTTTGGATTTGGCATAAGCCCAGACAGTAATATAACCAGCTCAAGCGACCACCATTGAAGACTGTCATAAAATATATATATGTAAAGAAATTTACCAGAGTCCAAAAAATAATATAACAATCAGGCTATGTTTGTTTTGCGGTTCTAAAGAAGGCACAGCAAAATAAGAAGGAAAACTAATTCACTAGTGTTTTTCTTAGGATTTTACTCTAAGCTTAAACAACATCGAAAATAAATAAAAAAATCAAAATACTGTAGGAACTGCAGAAAAATGAAAGGAATGTGACTCGCAAATTTAAAATTTTAATTCTTCTAACAAAAACTAAATGCATCCACCAAATATCTCTCTACACCCACATGACGCACTGAGAAGGAGTACCCACACCATCTCTTATTGTGGAGAGAAATTCGGTGAGTGCGTTTAGCGAGATTCTCTTTCTTTATCTTCGAATTTTCCTAACTGCTTTCCTTGTTAATCAAACACATGATAGAATTTACTCACTATTTTCTCTTCATTTCTATCACCGGATCCATGAACCAAACAAAACCTTGGTGAGCCAAGAACACTCTTATGACGAGTAAAAGGGTGACGATGAAATACCAAATCATAAGAGCAGAAGGGCAGCAAGTCGAAAAAACTTCCCAATAATCAAGAAAACATCCTTTGAGAATGAGAGCCTTGTTCTTTCACAAGCAGAGGAATACTTCACATAAACCCCGAGCAAGATCAAATTAAATCAATATGTATGATAAACCAATGGCCAATGTTGCTCCCGTGTTTCCTAAGTTGGTCTTAAATACTAAAACCCAACAAAGAGGTATATGGAAACATAGAGTTGCAACTGAGGAAAAGAGCATTGGATGGATCAAACTCTGAGTCTGTAAGTATCGTAGGAGCGGTTGAACTATAGCAAAGGGAATAAGTGAAGGGATGAACCAAATCGAGTATTTCCGAGCTTCAAATGAGATTAAGGCTTAGTTTGGCCCCCATTTTGGTGCTTCTCCTTTTTTAAAGCACTATTTCATGTTAATTCATTTGGTAACTAGTTTATGAACTTTGTAAAAATTGAACTTAGTGCTTTTTTGGGGAGAGCTTTTAAAAGCTCTTAAAAGCTCTAGAATGGAGCTTTTAAAAGCTCAAGGTTGCTTTTTGGTTTCACCATGGCTTTTCCAACGCACTAGCCATTCCAACCTGTTTTAATTTGCAGATTCAGCATTCAATTAGCTATAATGGCAGTGAAATTGTTGAATTGGAGAGCATCCAATACAAAACCAATTGGCAATAGGTGGAGTAGCTCCATGATCTTAAATATTGAGTAGCAAGGCATTAAATTCCCGATGTGGGATTATAATCTCAATAGAAATCAATGTTAAATGATTTAGACTTTAGTATAGTCCGGGACATACTGAAAGGTCTTATTAAAGCAAAAGTAGCTGCTCAACAAAGCCTAATGTCCCCAGTGAGGATTGGATTGATATTAAGTTATTAACTAAGTAATCACTACTTTATTAACCAGTGGTGGAAGCGAATACTTTCTCGAGATGGAATTTAAACCTCTGTTTGATTCATGGATTTACTGAGAGAAAAGGAAAAGAAACACCAAGGAGAACACTTTTCTTTTTGGCCAACAAAGAGAATAGAAAGAAAGAGAAAACATGGTGGAAAAATAAATTTGCAAATTTTGACCTATGGGAGACTTCCCTCCCTCTTTTCTTGATTTCTTGTTGGATTTAAAATTTTTTAACTTGCATGGACACAAACACTAGAAATTAGTCTCTCTTGATCACATTTTTGGATTCAAAGTTTATGGATTGTGTTTGTAGGGTTTGGGTTATTTTGATTTTTCTAGGTCCTTTTGGGTATCAGCTAGGATCTTCTATCAATGTACCTTTTTGGCTGATTGGGTTAAGTTTAGGCAAGTTCTGTTGGGGTCTTCCGTGTTTGTTTTGATATGGGATCATTTGTTGAGACTTTGGCTGATGTTTGTTTTCTGGTGGTTTTACACCTGTTAATAAAACAATTCCTTTTGTTAAGCACAAAAAAAGAAAAAAAGAAAAGAAAAGCATGATATGCAATTGCCAAGTTGTAAACCATCAACTACCAGATAATTCTCATTCCCTATCTGCCCAACAATATTTTACTAAACGAAGAGAAAAGAAAAATCATGATAAATGAGTAAGGGGGAATAAACAATGATCATAACTATTAAATTTTTATACCCAATTTCTCATTGGGCACAAGGTCTAGGGGTGTTCAAGAAAACCGAAAAATTAAAAATCGACCGAAATTAAACTAATCAAACACCGATTGGTCAGTTTTTTAAAAGTAGTGCACAAGTTAAAATCGACCGAAAACCGACCAAAAACGCCTAATATGGACCTACCAAAACCAGATAGTCAATTTGAAAATCACTAAAAAAAACCCGAAAAAATGGACCGCGAACACCCCTAACAAGGTTGTTAGGTTAAACAACACTCCCCCCCCCCCCCCCCGCGCAATGCACACAATCACTATCCATGAAAGTCGAAGCAGACGTTTATTCTGAGTGTTTATTACTTTTATTTTTTTAATTTTATTTATGGGCTTTACATGTATCGTTTACTTCTGTATATTATCAGCATATGAATATCATTTACGGTTTAGGCTTAGAATAGAGCCCGTTGTGTTCGGCACTCCATTTGTTGGCCACTTTTCAATTTGTAAATTGGAACTAAATTTCCACGATTTAATGTGTCTCTTTCTAGCATAAAAAAAAACATTATGTCTCTCGACAAGCATTCCCGTTGAGGCTGAGAAGCCAATTGTAACAAATTTTTTTTTAAGTGTCATTTTTTAACCTGCGCGCCCCGCCTAAATATTTGTTGATCCCAACCCCGTCCCGATTATTGCTGGTCCCATCCCCGGTGGCCGATGGGTATGCCCTCGGCCCTGTCCCACCACCCCAAACTAGTCAAAGTCAAGACACTTAACTCTGTTTGGAAATTACATAACTTGGTCATGACACTCAACTCTCTCAAAGTCAAGCCACTTTGCCTAACTCTGTTTGGAAATTGCCCGTACTTGTGTGGCCTTCATTACGAGAAACTTTCCCGTGAGCCCGTCACATGTGTGACGGATTCGTAGCGACCGTTCAACTTGTGGGTCTCACATGGTTCACAGTGATTCAACGGTTCTCATGAATCCGTCACACATGTGACGGGCTGTTTACACCCTAAATTAGGGTTTCCCGGGGCACGTGACGATCATGTGGACTCAGGACGTCATCATTGGACCACGTAGGCAGATGAATGGGGATAAGGCCGATGACGCAGGGACAACCGATATCTGATCTAGGTACTGGTAAAGAAGGTACGTTACATATAAGGGTATCGGTATCAAGACCGAGGACATGTTGATACGAGGTTCTCAGAGAAGTACCCTAGTTTTAACAAAGTATGGCTAGTGGCAGGGTAGCCTCAACTGCAGCCCTAACATCGGTAATATTTGACCGTTGCCCAACTTATTTATATTTAATAAACCCTAATATCGGCAACGGCAAAATGGCTCATAAAAGATATCGGTCTCAATAAACAGGGCCGATATCAGAAAAGATCAGGGACACATCGGCATTAACAGATAAGGCCGATGAATTTCTCTGCAGATCCTGCAGTAGCAAGGCCATAAAAGCAGTTCATGGGATCAATGAAGGTCAAAGGCAACATCGGTGTAAAAAGACCGAGAGACGTGAGTAGGCTTCATACTAAATAGAAGGCCGATTAATATCACCAGCAGAGAATAAGCTACACAGAGAGAAACACAATCGGCTATGAATTTACTCGGAAAGTAGACAGTTATGCATGAATGAGAACGTAGTCTTCAGAATATTGCTTAGGTGGAAAGGAAAGCAGTTACATGAAAAGAGGAACGTGGCAGAAGTGGGATCATAACAACAAGTCATGGAAGTTGATCATGGGACATAGTGGGAGCATAAATTGGCATAAATTGATACATACCTAGAAATCAGGGGCCACATACCCCACTACCCCATGATCCCCACTAACATGAGTGGTTGTGCAAACAAGTCTATAAATAGGGCATGTGGTGCAATATTGGAAAGGGGCTAACACACACGCCACTTCTGCTCTCAGCAGACTTTTAGTGTCTCCTCATAACAATTCTTTCTTGTTCTTGAGTGATCTGTGAGTTCTTGTTCTTGAGTGCTCGTGTCTATTCTTTTACTTGGAATATTTGTAATCACCACTTTTCGATCAATGGAGAAGATATTATCTATGGAGGTATTCTGAATCGTTGTATTTAGTTTCCTTTCTACCAGTTTCCATTTGTAATTTCTTACTTGCATCAGAGTAGAGAAAGCCCACATTGTTGTTTTATTGTTAAATAATAATAATCGCTTGTTGAAGTCAGATTAGGTAATCACACCACTTTGAGTCCGCACGGACTCTGGCACGCCCAACGCACACCGCACCAGAAATTTATTGCAAACAATTTTTGGCACGCCCGGTGGGACCCTGAGTCAAATGGCCGCAAAAGGAACACGATCTAAGGGGATTTTCCAAGAGGAAGGCTCACGTGAACCTTTCTTAGACCCCATCATAGAGCCCGTCATTGAACCTGTAATAGATCCGGTCATCAGTTCGGTAGCAAGTCAGGCCGACTTGTCTAACATGAATAATCACTTAATGGGGATATTCAACCAACGATTGGCTGAGATGTCCATTAAGACAGACCAAACCTTTACCCAAGTGGGTGAAATGCTCCGAGAAATGAGAAAGTGGAAGGACCACCAGGCGGATGATCCTCCACAACTCTCTATCCCACCAACTTCCCTTTCTCGGGTTGGGTTGGGGGCTGGCACGAATATTTTCTTGTGTGCGCTTGCGTGCAATACCCAAGTGTAGGTAGACGTGCAAGTAGTAACTGGATTAAGTCCAGGTCGATCCCACAGGGAAGGTGTTGAATTAAACTACCTAGATTAGACTCTAAAGAGAAAACAAAAATCAATATTTAAAACGAAGTGTAGAACACAAAGTTCCACAGCTAACAACTACTAGAATTAAAGACAACTAAATTAACTTAACTAACGATTAACTAACTAAGCAAGATTCTAAAAAAAAACTGTTCTCCTTAATAAAAGAAAGTGTTGGGATCACGCGAATCCACCGTGACCTAACCTTCTACCATGCAATTGCAATTAAGTTCAAAGGAGTACACCTACTACAGTATTCTGTACTTCTCTAAAGATATAGAATCAACAGCCCTTTCATGACCGGGACTACATCATCTCAATTAAGTTTGAAATACATGAAAACGGTTTAATCCAATAGTTAAGACTCGCACCTACAATGGTGTTAGCATTGAGGGTGGTTTGCAAAATATATTGAAAGAAAATGCTTTAAGGCCTTAAGTTTAAAGACTGTTTTGACAAACTGAGCATTTGGGGACAGTTTGATAACAAATCCTTAAAACAGAAAGTCTTAGAATACTGTTTTGGGTGTTCTCAAGAATCAGAATCCTCGATCGATCGACGCGCTTTCGATCGATCGAATATCTTCATCTCTCGATCGATCGATATTTACTCGATCGCTCGACTAAGTCACTGTCTCGATCGATCGACATACTTTCGATCGATCGAACACAGGAATAAAAATACTGCATGGCAGAGGCCTAAAATCACGATTTCATCGCGATTTCCCAACCCTAGGACTACTCAGACATTGTCTGGAGTACCACAGATTGATATTTAACGTAAAGGTTCATTAAAACTATGTTTGTTTGAAAGTTTTGCATTAAAACTATAAAACTAGTGATTGTAATCTAACTAACATAAAACACTACGAGATTAACAAGTAAACTACGATTAACTAAGTGCAGAAAACAGATAAACAATAAATCAAAAACCTGGAATGAAGATAAACTTGTATTAACTAAAGAAATCCGGTTCACAATGATAAATCCTCAATGAAACCTACAAAAACCAAGGAAAAACTCTCTCTTCTCTATCTAAAACTGATAAAACAAAGTTGGGCGTCCCTTTTGGACGTATACAATATGAATATATATAGTAAACCTAAGAGCTAGGGTTTAAAACCCGCAACTGCTGCATGCGCGTATAATCTGATAAAAGGCACTTTCGATCGATCGAAACTTTCTCGATCGATTGAACGTCTTGAAATTCGATCGCTTTAACTTCCTTCGATCGATCGAAACCTCGATCGCTCGAACTATGTCGATCGCTCGAACTCTGCAATTCTTCTTCAATCTTCCTTCTTTGAAACAAAGCATCTCCTTTTTATCAAATCTTTCAGTCTTTTATACAGCAGCATTAACCTGCACAAATAGTAGCTAAAACAATACAACTTATCATAGATTAATCATATTGTCTAAAACTAGCATTGTAATGCAAATTGCAGATAAAACGGGAAGTTGTGATCAAAACTAATGCAATTCTTTCTTTTAGCGCGGTTGTATTTTACAAATACCCCCGCTTTGCAGGGGCAAGCCAGATTGCTCCTTCTTCCTCCCAGACTGAAAAATATGTTACGCCGCCAAGAAGGGATGGCAAAGAAATTTTGGGAGAAACTGGAAACCCACCTCGGATAGTGGCCCGACCAAGCGTCACCATTAGGGAACCAGGAGTCGGTCTAAACGGACAGGATTCAGACCGACTTTGGGGGAGAGTCAACCCATTGTTCGGAGACAACATAGTCACCGAAAATGAACAAATGTGGAATGATAGAACCGGACTAGAATATGAGGCCGGCATGAGAAGGGCTAATCCAGCCCAAACGGTGAGAGTTGACCGAGAACAGATTGCCGAAATCATTAATCAAGACTTTGGCGGCCTTCTTCGAAGGACTAAACGGCCCATGTATAGGAGGCCGCATAGTGACGCAATTGAGAGAATGCCTCTTCCACGAGGATACAAGGTGCCCAGCTTCACAATGTTCTCTGGTGAAGGAGATCAGTCAACAGTAGAACACATCGGTCGTTTCCTGCTTCAAAGCGGAGAAGTGAGTCACCAAGGGGACATGCTACTAAAGCTGTTCCCCAATTCCTTGACCGGGGTGGCTTTTAGTTGGTATATCAACCTACCTCCCAACTCATTCCATGCTTGGAATCAAATGGAGGAAGCTTTTCACGCACAGTTTTATCGGACAGAGCCCGAAGTCTCTATGGCCGATTTAACGAGGTTGTATCAGCTACCAAGTGAATCAGCTGAAGTGTACATTGCTAGGTTCAAACGAGCTAAGCATCGCTGCAAGGTCATATTACCTGAAGAAGAATTCGTTAATATAGCCCTTGGGGGACTCTCCTTCGAACTTCGGAAAAAGTTTGAGGGCATGGGTTTCCGTGATCTTTTCGAGCTGGCAACTAGAGCAGCCCGATATGAGCGCATGCTGGAAGAAGAGCAAGAAAGAAAGAACTCATCCAAGGGAACCTATTACAGGGATCCCAACTTTGACATTCATGCTACTGAATATGAAATCAACACCGAAGTGGATGTGGCCGAAATCGTTTCAAAACGGCCATATCTATGCCAGCCATTGCCTAAACCGACCGACTCGTAGTTGTCCTCGGTCAAAAAACAACCTTTTGAGGCCGGCAAACA
The DNA here is from genome assembly GCA_033977485.1 of Hydrangea macrophylla. Lineage (NCBI taxonomy): Eukaryota > Viridiplantae > Streptophyta > Magnoliopsida > Cornales > Hydrangeaceae > Hydrangea > Hydrangea macrophylla. The sequence goes on along the minus strand of CM066999.1, from coordinate 19,390,793 downwards.
ATATTCGTTTGATATTGCAATGGCCGACCAGATTTTTGACTTTATGATGGCCGATAGACAAATTCGACTTCCTCACGATGTAAAATTACCTTCGGCCAACGAGCTGAAAGGAAAAGAGTACTGCAAATGGCACAACTCTTGGCGTCATACCACTAACAATTGCTTGGTCTTCCGAAACGTTTTGCAGGATATGATTGATAAGGGAAACTTGAAGTTTGCCTAGAAGGAGAAAGAAGTGATGGGAGTCGATGGCAACCCATTCCCAGCGATAATGGGGGCAAATATGGTGACTCCTGATTTCACCCTCCTACGGAGACCAAGGGAAAGGGTCGACCTCCGAGGAGTCGATGTTGCCGAATCCAACACGAATTGGAAGGAAGAAAAATCAGGAACAAGACTGGCTTCTAGTGTGGTAGCAGGCAAGGCTATTCCCGAGACAAATAATGGCTCATCTTTACAATGGATGGTTGATCTGATCAATCAAGGATTGTGCCCAAAGTGCAAGGCCGAGGTAACTAGAAAACCTGAAAATAAGGAGAAAGTGGATCGGCCAACAAGCCCTAAAAGGCCGATCCAAAGCCGTCTCACTTATCCAAATCAAGAGTACCACAGGAGAACCGACTTTCGGAAGCATGAGCAATATCTAAGGGAATCAAGACAGATGGCTAGGGATGTGAGACAGAAGACTTATCAACGCCAAGACCGATCTCCACGGATGATCGTTCCACCGAGAACTGAAGTGAACAGATGGACAAAAGTGGAACACCCCAAATTCCCAGACCGTGCAACCTTCAGTAAGACCCAGAAAAGAAGAATGCAGCGGTTAAGGCAAGAAGCTCGAGATTGGGAAGCCAAGTACCGATTGGAGAAAAGGCGAGCGGATCAACAACAGGACGCGATGCCAAGGGTGATCTTAAGCAAAAAAGGAAAGGAAAAGGTGGAGGCTGAAGATCGAGACGTAAAGCCTAGGAAGCTCGAAACATCAATGCCAGAAATGAACGAATCGGACTTAGAAATGGCCGATATCGGTTCAGACTTTGAAGAATCATTGGAGAAGTTTATCCAATTCGGGAGCGTTCCAAAAGACTTATCGGTGAATATGGTGTATACTCTACCGATGTCTTTCGAAGCGAAACCTAACCAGGAAAGAAAAATGGAAGATGATACACCTGGCAAGGTCCTGTCGACTTCCGTAATCATCAACCAAGAAGTAAAAACAGAGAAACCAAGGGTCTTAGTGATCAGACCGAAGACCGAAGATGAAGAAGGGAAGAAACCCGCAAAGGTAGTGTTCGAAAAACCAGCGGTAGGAATGTCACAACATCTGAAGCCGTTGTACATTAACGCGGCCATTGATGGAGTGACGTATTCAAGGGTGCTAATCGATAACGGGGCAGCGGTAAACATCCTGCCATCGATTATGTTGTTGAAGTTGCAACGAGATGAGAAGGAATTAATCCCAACTGAGCTCACAGTTTGTGGGTTCACAGGGACACCAGCAAAAACCAAAGGAATCCTCCCAATAGAGCTCACGGTGGGAAAGAAAACCACCATGACAGCCTTCTTCGTGGCAGACTCAGGAGCTTCATACAATGCCTTGCTTGGCAGGGATTGGATTCATACCAGTTGGTGTATTCCATCGACTTTGCACCAATTCCTGATTTTTTGGAACGGTGATGAGGTGGAAGTGGTTTGGGCTGATCACAAACCTTTCGTAGCCAGAGTTCATTGTTTTGAAGCCGTCTTATACGAGGACGATATCGGCTCGGTGAAATTCATCGGAACAGACAAGAATGGAAGGCCGAGATCGGCCACCATGGTGAAGGATCAGAAGAATCAATTGATCCAAGTGTACAAGCAACTCGAACGGCCATCAATAGTGATTACGCCGATCGACGATGACAAAGAACTTGATATACCCGATGGACCAGAGCCCATCATCAGCGAAGTGTAGAAAAGCACTGGCCTTGCAGGCCAGTGTAGCCAGAATTCAAGCTTTTCTGACGGATAAGCAAGCACAAATATCATCGGCAGACATTGCCGATATCCTTGAAAACTAAGAGATTTTGGAAGATTGCATCAACCTTGAAGAATTGGCATCAGCCCCGGCAAAACTCGACGATTTGAAGGCCGAGGTACAAGATCCTCTCCTTGAGGTTAATTTGGGGGCAAGTGGGGAATACCAGCCCACTTTCGTAAACCAATTACTAGAGCCCGATTTCCAAGCATCATTGATTTCTTTGCTAAAAGAATTCAAAGATTGTTTCGCTTGGGATTACCATCAGATGCCGGGCCTGGCAAGGGGACTGGTGGAACATCGGTTACCGATTAAAGAGGGATGCAGGCCGTTCAAACAATTACCCAGGAGGATGTCCCCTGAGGTGATTCTAAAGGTCAAAGAGGAAATCGAGCGGCTGCTGAAGGCTGGTTTTATAAGGACAACTAGGTACGTCGATTGGATCTCGAATATTGTACCTGTGGTCAAGAAAAACGGCAAAATAAGGGTGTGTATAGATTTTAGAAATCTAAACATGGCAACGCCAAAGGATGAATACCCGATGCCGATAGCCGATCAACTCATTGACGCCGCGGCCAAACACAAAATTTTATCCTTTATGGATGGGCACTCGAGCTATAATCAGATATATATAGCTGAAGAAGATGTCCCAAAAACTGCTTTCAGATGTCCAGGAGCTATTGGGACATTTGAATGGGTAGTTATGCCGTTTGGGTTGAAGAACGCTGGAGCAACGTATCAGCGAGCTATGAACGCAATCTTTCATGATATGATAGGGAAAATCATGGAAGTATACATCGATGATGTTGTTGTAAAATCGGCCACACAGGCGAAACATTTGGCCGATTTGAGACGATCCTTTGAAAGAATGAGAATCCATGGGTTGAAGATGAATCCCTTGAAGTGCGCCTTTGGAGTATCGGCTGGAAACTTCCTCGAGTTTCTAGTTCACCAAAGGGGGATCGAGATCGACACAAACAAAGTCCGATCTATCCAATCGGCAGAAGCCCCACGGAACAAAAAACAGCTACAGAGGCTTCTCGGGCAGATCAATTTCTTACGGAGATTCATCTCGAATTGCGCAGGTCGGACACATGTTTGGTCCCCGTTACTCAAACTTAAGGCCGAGGAAGAATTCAGGTGGGAGGCTCAACATCAGCAAGCCTTTGAGGGCATCAAGCGATATTTATCGGAACCACCAGTTATCATGCCCCCGAGGAAGCAAAGGCCGTTGAAACTATATTTATCAACCTCAGACGAATCGATAGCATGTATGATTGCACAGGATAACGAGTGGGGGAAGGAACAGGCAGTGTACTATCTTAGTAGAGTACTTACTAATGTCGAGCGTAGATATACGCCGATAGAGAAATTATGTTTAGCCTTGTACTTTGCTTCACAAAAATTAAGGGTATATATGCTCCCGGTGTTAGTTTATTTGATTTGTCAAACGGATGTAATTAAATACATGTTGTCCAGACCAATAATGCGTGGACGTGTAGGAAAATGGACTCTGGCAATGATGGAGTTCACATTCCAATACGTTCCACAGAGATCGGTAAAAGGCCAAGCCTTGGCCGATTTCTTGGCCGATCATCCTTGTTTGGATGTCGACCCTGAATTAAATGAAGCCATTGATTCTACTCTGTTATCAACAATCTCGCTGACCCCATGGACGTTAATATTTGTCGGGTCCAAAAACGCTGACGGAGCGGGGGCGGGGATAATTGTGATATCTCCGAGAAAGAGAAAGACCGTTTTCTCATTCAAATTAGAATTTGAATGCTCTAGCAATCAAGCTGAGTATGAAGCATTAATCATCGGTCTCGAGATAATGGCTGAGTTAGATATATCAGCAATTCATATAATCGGCGACTCAAACCTTGTTATCAGTCAGCTCAGTGGTGAGTATCGGTGCAAGAGTTGGGAATTGTTGCCCTTCAACTCTATCGCTCTCCAATTGTTGCATGAGTTTAACGATATCAGGGTACAACATGTTGCTCGAGCATATAATTCTGAGGCCTATAATTTGGCACAAGTCGCGTCAGGGACGAAGTTGGACGTCACTGATAGTGAAAAGTTGATTAGAGTGCAAAGGAGAATATTACCATCAGTAAAACAGCGAGAGATGGCAACAGAAGCATTCTCGGTAGTCATGGATGATCAGGACTGGAGAGTCCCAATAATCAGATGCCTCTTATATCCAAGCGGAGAGGCACAGAGAAAAACAAAGTTGTCCTCGGTCAATTACGTCCTACTTGATGGGGAATTGTTTAAGAAAAGCTTCAAGGACGACGTCCTACTGAGGTGTTTAGACAAACTCGAGGCCATGAAAGTAATGGCTGAAATACACGAAGGAATCTGTGGTGCACACCAGGCTGGTACAAAAATGAAATGGCTTCTTAAAAGATATAATTACTATTGGCCAAGCATGCTAAAAGATTGCATTGACTATGCCTAAGGATGCCAAGCATGCCAAAAACACGGGCCAATACAACGAGTACCAGCCACCGAGATGTAGGTAATTGTCAGACCATGGCCATTTCGGGGTTGGGCCATGGATTTAATTGGAAAGATATATCCACCGTCATCGGGCCAACACTGTTTCATTATGGTGGCTACTGATTACTTTACCAAATGGGTGGAGGCAATACCAGCAAAATCGGTGAATCAAGCATATGTGATTAAATTCATTAACGAACACATAATTCACCGATTCGGACTGCCCGAAACAATTACAGCAGATCAAGGATCGGTCTTCACAGGGGATGAAGTTAAGGCATTTGCAGAAAGCCGAGGTATTAAAATCCTTAATTCAACTCCGTATTTTGCTCAAGGAAATGGACAGGCCGAATAGTCAAACAAAACCATCAAGGGTATAATAGAGAAGACGGTGGAAGGTAACCCTAGGGTATGGCATGATCTGTTATCAGAAGCGTTATGGGCATACCGTACTTCTAAAAGAGCGGCCACAAACATCACGCCCTTTATGCTTACTTATGGTCATGACGCAATGCTGCCTATGGAAGTGACTGTCCGGTCAACGAGACGAGCATTCCAACTCGGCCTAAAATCAGCTGATTACACCGAAGCAATGTTGGCCGAGTTAGAAGAACTCGATGACGTTCGTCTCAAAGCATTAGATTGTATTAAGGCACAGAAGAATAGAGTTACCCGGGCATATAACAAAAGGGTTAAACATAAATCGTTTGGCGAAGGAGACCTAGTGTGGAAAGCTGTGTTACCGCTGGGTGAAAAAGATGCCCGATATGGAAAATGGTCAGCTAAATGGGAAGGACCATTCCAGGTGATATCGGTCATCACGGGGGGTGCATATCGGCTAATGGACTTAGATGGCGAGATGCATGCGAGACCGATAAATGGAAAATACTTAAAGCAATATGTACCATCCCTTTGGGAGTCGGTAGGATTAGATGAATGAAAGATGAATGATGGAAATAAGAATTTTCATTAAATGTTCCAATAGTTTTACATGGGTTTAGCCGTACATTCTTTAAAAAAAAAAAAAAAGTTTACATTATTTCTTAGCAAATCTCAATCTAAGCTCTTCCCAAGCCCGATCCAGGTATTCCAACTCCTTTTCCACAGTAGCTTTGTCGGCCTCCCACCTGCTTGCAGCCGCTGCAGTTCCGGTCAAAGCATCAACATGTTCCTGCGCGGTGCGCCCAACATCGAGAATGGCCTTCTCAGAAAGTGCTAGGCCTGCATTAGTATTGGTCAGCTCGGCCTGAAGCTTTGCCATCTCGTCCTCGATCCTAGCCTTCTCCTGAACAAGGCGCTCCTTCATGGCCCTGGATGCTTCAAACTGCTGCTTGCAAGCACCCAGACTCTCGACCCGGGCTTTGCGTTCCCTGGACTTCTCTTCGATTCCAAAGATGAGCTTGGTGGCAGACCGATGTCGGTTCAAATAGTCTGGTAGCCTCACTTGCAAATCCCGGAGATCAGCCTTCATTTCTTCGGATATGTCCAGCCAGGAAAGCAGGAGGCCCATGGCCGAGTGAAATTCATCGAAATCTGGAAGCTGGGAGAGTTTTCGTTGGACCGTAGTCTGAAACCACTCCTCAGCCCATTGGTATTCAGTAGCAGAAGGACCAGCGGTAGCCTGAGCAACGACAGGTTCGGCTTGTAGAAGCTGTTCAGGATTCAGCAGAGCGAAGAAGGCTTCAACTGATGAGACCGAGCTGAAATCTGAGATGGGAAGAGAGCTGGAAACCTGCAAAAGGAAGTACATTTAAGCACAGTATAATGAAGAGGCAGACGACGCGAAGACAGAGGCAATAAATTACCTGGACCGAGGGAGAGCTGGTCGAGGAAGTCGCCGGTGGAGGTGGTGGTTCAGTGAATGCCTGCACTTGTACCGATGGCGAGGCCGATGTCTCGGTATGAGAAACATTGGTGGAAGGAGGCTGGTCAGGGACAGATTGCTCACGCACGACCTCAGTATCCTGAGGAGTCTCAGGATCGCTGAGGTCGATGGGATCATTGCAACCCGATCCAGAGGGTCTCTCATCTTCGGTAGTCCCCATAGTGTCACCAGCACCAGTGCTGTCAGTTGCGGGTGACAATATCTCGGTCCCACCACGAAGGATGGCCTGCCTAGCCTCGTCCAGCCCTCTCAACCGTTGGAGCTCGGCCATCAGCTGATCATAGGTCATCTGAGGGGCTGTCTCCACAGGTACAGCTGGGAAGGATGTTGGAGTTGGAGGTTTCAAAGGAGATTTTGGAGGTGGAGGCATCTTTGCCCGAGAAGTTGGAGGCTTCATCGTCGCCTGGCCAGTCTTCTTGGCAGCAGCTCCACTAGCCCCCTAATATCAAAACAAGTATAGGTCAGCTTCAAAATTTTATATTTAAAGGCAAAACAAATACTGGAGATTTAATACCTTGGCCGATTTAACTGTGGCCATGGCAACGTTACGTCGTTGACGAGTTGAGAGAGGGATATCCTCATCCAACTCGATATCGGTCGCCCCAGAAGGGTTCTCTCTAGGAAGAGCATCTGGACAAGAATAGAGATAAAATCAGTTAGAGAAAGGGAAGGCTGATTGAAACAAATGAAAAGAATACCTAAAACTGGTGCTCCAGTGTCTACAACCCTTATGGCCAATGAATGATCAACCGTGTCGAGATCATGCCATCCGGTATTGACGATGCCTGCTTATCCACCATCGGAATGGCAATTGCAAAATCGGCCTCAGGCAAGGGAGGTGGACGGCATTCAAAGGGCTTGAGAAACTGCTCAAAGGACATGACGGATGAATAGTCAACCGTCTGGAGGTATTTTTTGTATGCCCTTGCTGTTTTATCCTTGTGTTCCTGCTCAAGTGCCCTCAAATGCCACTTCATATCGGACCGCATGATCTCGGGATATCTCGGGTCAAATTTGAATTTAAAGAACTTCTCAAATGCAAGAACGGCGTGATATGGAGTTTTACCTTTGGAGGTAGTAGCTTTCCTTTTATGACCTGCAACCTGAACCATAGAGGGATTAGATGAACGAGGTGGTTTCTCGGCAACAGGTGGAGAAATACGTGCAAGTATAGAAAAAACGGGCTCAGAACGTAAGCCCGATAAAACTTTGGACCACCAAGTTTCAAACTCGGTGGATGTTGAAGGAAGCTCTTCAAATAGGAAAAATTCCAATCCTACTCGGGCCGATCTACTGAAGGAACGGCACTTCTCGACCTTGGCCAGATCGGAAAAAAGAGATCGTCCTGCCATTGAACGGTTAAAAGTTCGGAATAGAGGAATGGGGATTAGTTGTCTTAGCCCAAATCGTCGGGCCAAAGCAGGAGCATTATAGTACTCCACCCCACATTTATTGTTGTGTTGAGGTAAGATAGGACTGTACAAAAGATCTCGGCCAACTAAAAAGCTGGCCCAGATTTCCTCATGAACTTCTTTCTCGGCCTCAGGAGCTTGACCCGGACCATAAAGAAGCCATCTCGGGCACCGAAGACGAGGATGGAAAGGGAGAAATTGTTGGGGCGATCTATTTCCCATAAGTTCGTAAAAGAAGGAAAAAAGATGATCAAAAGAAAGGCCCTTCGGGCCAAATCCAGCAAAATGAAAAGCAAATGCGGAAGAGCCCTCGGGAAGAGTAGTAGGGTCAAAGGTATCAACTAGACATTTTTCGGGAAAGTAGGATTGCAGCCAACATTGGAGGATCCAAAGGGCTCCTCCCGAGTTTTTAAAATCGAAAAAAATGAACTCAAGAATACCACGGTAGAGGTGGGAAAGAATAAGAGGAGCAAGTGCAAGTTTTGTGCCCGAGGCAAGAGCAAGGGCGATGTGGGTGTATTCTTTGGTGATGCCATATGAGGCCGAGCAAAAGATGAACCGGTTCAGCCAATAGATCAAGAAGGCAACATGTTCTCGATCAGTGACCTCTCCCTGTTCCATACAGGCCGAGATGAAAGGGCCAAAGCCTGTAATAATACGAGAACCCTTGCCCGATGTGGTCCTAGGGTATTCAAACTCAAGTACAGATGAGAGGTTAGGAGTAATTTCCTCACCATGGGCAGGAAGACCGGTGAGGAAACAAATGTCTTGGACTGTTGGGCTCATAAGGCCGCAACGGAAAAAGAAAGCGTTGGCCGAAGTCGACCAGAAGAAGAGAGAAGAAAATAAGAGAGGCTTATCAAGGTAAAACCTCTCTCGGCTAAGCATAATGGCATCATAGATGTCAAGAGCCTTCCATAGGTCCTCTTTCACCTCCGCCACTCGGTCTACCCAAGAGATCCAGTCAGGGGAAGGAATAGGCCAATTTCACAAAGGATTAGAAGGGGCATACTGGGAGCCCCAATCAAAGGAGGGGGATTGATAGAGTAGTTCTTTGTCTTCCACAACCAGAGGGAAGTAAGGATCTAAAGATGATGGGGGAAAAGAATCAAATGAAGGGCCAAGGCCTATTGAAGAACTTGGAGGAAAAGGAGTCAATACCTGAGGGTTGATTAACCCAGGGATGGTCTCAAGGGCTTGCTTAATGGCGGTGGCGTTTGTTTTCGCCGCCGGCGCAGATTCAGTAGCAGCAGGGGAAGACGAGGTTGCACCGGCGGTGTGGGAAGCGCCAATTGCAGAGGAAGAAGCCATGGAAAATAGAAAAGGAAAGAAATTTTCCGAGAAAATATTAAGGAAAGAAAGTAAGCATGGAAAATGACAAGGGTGAGAATAATTTATATAGAAGAAGGGGGTCATTATGATTTGGGAACGGGTTCCCAAGAGGTATGCCTCGATTCTGGAAATGAGGCAGGAAGGACTATTAGGGGGATGCCACGTGGGGCCGTACGCCGCCAGTTTCCAGTTGGTAATTAAATTTGAATTTCAAAACGTCTCATCAAACGGATGGAACCACGTTTGACAAGACGTTTTGGGGGCATTGTTTACACCCTAAATTAGGGTTTCCCGGGGCACGTGACGGTCATGTGGACTCAGGACGTCATCATTGGACCACGTAGGCAGATGAATGGGGATAAGGCCGATGACGCAGGGACAACCGATATCTGATCTAGGTACTGGTAAAGAAGGTACGTTACATATAAGGGTATCGGTATCAAGACCGAGGACATGTTGATACGAGGTTCTCAGAGAAGTACCCTAGTTTTAACAAAGTATGGCTAGTGGCAGGGTAGCCTCAACTGCAGCCCTAACATCGGTAAAATTTGACCGTTGCCCAACTTATTTATATTTATTAAACCCTAATATCGGCAACGACAAAATGGCTCATAAAAGATATCGGTCTCAAAAAACAGGGCCGATATCAGAAAAGATTAGGGATACATCGGCATTAACAGATAAGGCCGATGAATTTCTCTACAGATCCTGCAGTAGCAAGGCCATAAAAGCAGTCCATGGGATCAATGAAGGTCAAAGGCAACATCGGTGTAAAAAGACCGAGAGACGTGAGTAGGCTTCATACTAAATAGAAGGCCGATTAATATCACCAGCAGAGATTAAGCTACATAGAGAGAAACACAATCGGCTATGAATTTACTCGGAAAGTAGACAGTTATGCATGAATGAGAACGTAGTCTTCAGAATATTGCTTAGGTGGAAAGGAAAGCAGTTACATGAAAAGAGGAACGTGGCAGAAGTGGGATCATAACAACAAGTCATGGAAGTTGATCATGGGACATAGTGGGAGCATAAATTGTCATAAATTGATACATGCCTAGAAATCAGGGGCCACATACCCCACTACCCCATGATCCCCACTAACATGAGCGGTTGTGCAAACAAGTCTATAAATAGGGCATGTGGTGCAACATTGGAAAGGGGCTAACACACACGCCACTTCTGCTCTCAGCAGACTTTTAGTGTCTCCTCATAACAATTCTTTCTTGTTCTTAAGTGATCTATGAGTTCTTGTTCTTGAGTGCTCGTGTCTATTCTTTTACTTGGAATATTTGTAATCACCACTTTTCGATCAATGGAGAAGATATTATCTATGGAGGTATTCTGAATCGTTGTATTTAGTTTCCTTTCTACCAGTTTCCATTTGTAATTTCTTACTTGCATCAGAGTAGAGAAAGCCCACATTGTTGTTTTATTGTTAAATAATAATAATCGCTTGTTGAAGTCAGATTAGGTAATCACACCACTTTGAGTCCGCACGGACTCTGGCACGCCCAACGCACACCGCACCAGAAATTTATTGCAAACACGGGCTCATGGAATACTTTCTCGTTGGTTACCCACTGTCAAGTGTTCACAATCACACCTGACTTTTAATGTACAGAATTTTAACTCAATGTAAACATATATACTCCCTCCTTTACATTAAATGTGTTCAACTTTGAGAGTTTAATATTTTAAGGGACGTAGTGATTGTCATTCATGTAACATGGAATGTTGGAATATTTTAATAAATAAAAAAAGATTTTATACGTACTTCAATATAATTATCTTACCCATGTGATTATATTATAAACTATCTTTATAATGAGAGTTAATTATAACCTTTTTATATCATACTTAAAGAGATGTTTTATTAGCCCACATATTACACATGTGATTATTGGGGCTAGTTAATTGGGCTAAAACCTCAATTAATACGGGTTTTCTAACGGTCATATTCTTGAGCCTATAAACATAAGGCTTGGCCTATTCTTTATACAACACAATATGATTATAGTCCATGAGATGGAATAGTGCTAGTATAATATACTACTTATTTTATTATGTGTGTATATATTGTATTTTATATTTGGGCAAAGAAAGGTATTGGGAGAAGCTTCGGTCTTCCCCAAATTGTGTAGATTGGGGATGATCACAGCCTAAAGCTGGGTTGTAGTATCCTGGAGGCGACGTGTTATTCTCCTACACCGATAGCTACCGTGAGAGGCGCGAATTGTCTTAAAGAGAGCGACCTAGTCCGAACTCAACCCAACTACATGACTTTTTGTGGTACGATATTCCAATCAATGTCATACTATTTCGAGGTAACATTATGCGATTCACGATTCGGTAAGAAGCTCTATTTTTTTCATTATTTAATTATTATTTTGTTTGAAGAATATTTGTGTTTTGAGATAAATCCCCAACAATTTTAAGACTATTCATCTCTCTTATTTTATCAATTGTCACCAGTTGAATTTGATGTGTTTGTTGAAATGCATTAAGTGACAAATTGAGTAGTGACATGGAGATCCCACAAATTAGCGAGTATACGGTAACAGGCTTAATTTACTTCTTGTGTTAACTCTCTCCATACTAGAGGTATGTTTTATTTTTATTTTTTTGCATTTTTGCTTCTGGGAGAGATACATGATACATATGAAGGAAATAGTGGGGGTTTAATATATAAAAAAGTTTTTGTTCTCTTGAAAAAGAATAACTTGTTGATTTTATTTGAATATAGATAAGTGTGCTTGAGAGAATTATCATTCACGTAGTTCTTAAAGTATTTCCTAAGAATACTTGCTTAGCAATTTTAATTCATATATTTTGTTGTGCCACCGTTGGCCTAGCCGTACTATACATATGCACTTGTCTATATATATATATATATATATACATGTGTTTCTCTAGTTTATGTTTATTCATAAAAAAAAGTTAGACTTGTGGAACATGTTAATTTTATTGGGTATTGCTCCAGGTGAAATCCTCATTTTATGTTGTGATTGATTTGAATTTTTTAATACATGGAATAGTGGGTACTAAATATTTACTCGTTAGAATATTAAATTTTTCGTTGAACAAAATTATTTTAGAGGCCCAATGCTTGTGCACTTCTTTTCTTATGAAAAAATCGAGATAAATGAGTTTTTCCAAATGAAGGATTTTAGGCAACAAATTGTATATTTGTTTTTACAAAACTTATGTTCATTTCGTGTGATGCATAGATCTCAAATTTGTACTTTAGAAAAATCCTAGTATTTTATGAAGAAAGATTGATGGTGCTTCTTTAAAAAATCTTGAGAATCGAGATTGTGAGATTTTTGCAAAATATGTTTTTAGAAGCTTTTTAGAAATTTTGAGATTGTAATTTTGCAGACTAATGTATGAGTATATGAGAAGCATCCAGGCAACTGAAATTTCTTGAAAGAGTTGTGATTTGTTTGAGAAGTACGAGTTTATGAATTTTGCAAAATAAGTTACAAGTTTGATTTCTCTTGATTAGATGAGAATTAACCTCGGTTATTACAATGCTAAATTATTGGAAAAATAATTTTTGAGAATCTCAAATAATTTTTGAGATTGTAAATGTAAGTGTTTTTGGGTCTTCTAAAAAAGAAGGGTATATTCATTTTGAGAAGAAGTTCATGTTTTTAGAAAACATTTTGAAAAGATGCTTAATTTAAGATTTGTATTTATTTTGCTGAAAAAAGTGAGTTAGTATTTTAAATCATTAAAGAAATTTTGATCGAGAGGTTTGAAAATTTTTTGTTTACCTCCAAATGTTTTTGGTAATGAACCATATATATTTATTTAATGGGTTCAAAATTGTGAGTTTCTTCAATTTTTTATGGTGGTAATGTGAAGAAGAAAAAAGATGTTGCCTCAATTTGAAGAGAGGATACCATTTACTTATTGGTTTAAAATCATATGTTACTTTATTAAAAAAAAAAAAAAAAAAAACATATGTTACCTAGCTTTATCATGGTGATTCATGTGTTGATATGCAAATTAATGATTTGATACTTTATTCCGAGGAATAAAAAGATATTTACTTGGAGGTCTAAAAAATTCCAAGTGCACTTACCTTGAGGGTAAAGTGGCATAAGCTGAACTTATCGTGTTCACAATTTAAAAAAAAAATATGGAGCCTATTTTGTTTAACATAAGCCACCCCAACCCCAACCCCAACCCCAACCCCATATGATTTGACCAAGTTTTTCATTTTACATAGGTTGCCTTTCAGGGACAAAGGATCTGTTCAGGTAAGATAATTGCTAGCTATCCCATCATAAGAAGAGTTCAAAGCTTAGCCCATTCCTATTAAACATAGAACTATTCCAATTAACACATTGTAATCAGCCCAAGTAGACAGTATTGCATAGAAAATTTCTAAAATTTATGAGCAATCGGACTTGTAGAGTACAAAATAAATCCTCCCCCCACCATGAACAAATAGAAAAAGAGGAAGTTTCAGAGTATTAGAACTATGTTGGTCATCAGTGGGGGTTAGGGGGCGCTAATACGTGGAGTGTAATATATATATATTTTTTCAATATTTGGGTGGACTCGAATACAATTGGAAATTTGGATCAACATATTATATATGAAAGTTTTATTTTGGACCCTACTCAAATATTTCCTGGGCCCTTCTAAAGAGTAAAAAATGCATAGTTTGGGGACCTGAGGCGGTCGCCTGCTTTAGGTTTCTCATCCTCAATGAGAAACCTTTTACACTTGAGATCCAAATCATCTTGTCTGCTCTCCCCAGACTTGGGTAGATCCAAGCATCTGCGAATAAAATCCGGAACCATCTTGTCAAGAAGCTCAAAATGTTCCTCACCTCGTCCTATGAAACAAACAAAGAAAAAATATTCAATTATTAACATATAATGTGTAAATGAAAAACCTTAAATTGCAACAAGGTACCAACATACTTTTACCAAAAGGACCAAATTTAGAGGCATATATGTACTCCACAAGAAGCTCTTTCGCATTTGATGAAGAGCATTTCCCAGACACACACCAGTCGTGAGCCGTAACAAGAAGGTGCATCAGGCGAACACACGTATCCGCACGCAACTTCTTATAAGCTTCATTGCTCTTCAGCTACAATAGCAAAACATTTTTATACAAGGGTCACTTCACTTACCAGGAGGGAGCAGATCGAAGAAAAGAAAACAATGATTTTAAAGAAGAGCAGTTAATAAAAAGGAAACGATCCAAACAACATGCCTGCCAGCATAAATAGTTGCATATAAATATATAAATATATATATATATATATACACCCCTCAACCAAACTAACATGAATAATAAAAATAATAAACAGAAAACAGAGAAACATAAAAGTGGTACTCCAGTTGGAATTGAATTGAAACCTCGTCAAGAAGTAGACGGCAAGTTGGAGGGACATCAAGCTCTTCATTTTTTAAGCGCTCATCAAAAACATCCCACATATCCCAGAGGTCTTTTGGAATAATCAACTTCTTTCGACTAGTTAGATAATTGTAATTCTTCTTTCCGTGAGGAGGAGAAGGAGAAGGAGACTTAGGGTAATCAGCAAACCAACGGGGATCCATATGCTTATTTATTAGTGCTGCAAATCCAAACAAACTTTCTGGTTTTTAAGGCAAAAAAAAAAATACCCAAATCAGTGTTCCTCAAATCTCAATCTAAATTTTGATTTTATTTCCTAAACATAAAGAGGGAGATCACTAGATAGTTAGAGCCCTATATATCAAAGTTGCAAAACCACCAACCAGCAGATAATATATATATATATATATATATTTTTTTTTTTTTATTCCCCTAAATAGAGAGAAGGGGGAGAGGGAAACATGGCTAACCTTCCTTCTCCAACAAGGTGCGTGCAGCGTTAAAATCCGACCAGATCTGGGATTAGGGTTTTGACGGACGCGGCTTTGAGGGTGACCATGCTAAAGAAGAATGTCTCTATCTGATCGATATGTCTGTATCTATCTATATAATAAGGGAGGGCGGTGTGGGACCCTCTTAATTTAGCAATTTTTAATCTCAACCGTTGAGACACATTTAGATATTTTTGACCATTGGATTATTTGTCCACCATAAAAAAACATGTGATTGCTATAGACAATCATGGGTTAACCCACTACCTCACCATATATCAAAAACAGTCACCCACGTTCTGCAGATTTTTTTTAAAACTTTGTTCAGTGCAATCTCTCTCTCTCTCTCTCTCTCTCTCTCTCTCTCTCTCTCTCTCTCTCTCTCACACATAAATACACAACCATTGCTCGAGTATCACGTTTGTGTTCGTTGTTAATTTGCTGCTCGGGAGTTTGCCAAACAGGAAGTTAAACCAGGCGAACTGGCAATTATATCCAAAGAGGCGGTATGCTCTATCTTCAGTAACTCCATTTGGTTTCATTTCTAGAAATTTGTTTACTGTTTTATATTTTCATGGATATATAGAAGATATGATACATATGACTATAAATATATCTCTATATATCCACTTATATACTCTCTCTCTCTCTCTCTCTCTCTCTCTCTCTCTCTCTCTCTCTCTCTCTTTTACATAAATGATCATGCCTTTGAACGATATTAAAGATTAGTTGCAGCTTTGTGAGGACTCTTTCTTATATTCTTATTAATTTGTTACTGTTTTATATTTCTTCTGTTGTTGTTTTGATTTTTTATTTTTTTTATACGGTTTTGAATTTTTTAAAGTCCATTTAATTTTTGTTTTGTTTTTTTTTTTTTTTTTTTTTAAATTTAGAAATTCAATTTTGAATTAACTAGCCCAATTAGATCTGTTTGGTTTTGATTCAGGTAAGAATTTAATTTTCTTTCACGGGTCTTAATTGTAGGATTATATTGGAATTATCCCAACAATTGGTGGGATTACATTAGAGATAGGATTATATTCGTTTCCCAATGAATTTCTATAGCTAATGATTGTTTTTTGGGTGTTTCATAACAAAAACATATACATATACATTACAAGTCTCTGTTTGGTAATGTGAAAATATTCTTTTATTTTATGTTCTTGATGATCTTATAATTTATCTGTATCCAAACTGCCCAAATCTGATTGGTTCTACAGAATTTGGAATCATGAATAACACGCATGTGTACGCATATACATTCATGGATACATTATACAAGTATGTATTAGGCTAATGTCAATAGTTGTTGTCGAAACTGCAAGGTGTATATGAGTATATACACAGATCAGAAAACAGACATATATGACTATGTTTGTCTGTTGTCAAATAACCAATTACAATTGAACCGGTTCTATATATTCAAGTGTTTGGTAGATACAAGGGCGAGGCTACAACTTGCAAAGTGGGTCCAATTGGGGTTTGAAAAAAAAAAACACAAGATTTGAGTATCCTCTCTTTCTCTCTCTTTTAACTGTTGGCAAATCTTCTTCTTAAACCGTCGCTTGAAGAGTAATTTTCTTTATTTTGGATTGCTTAACCTTTTTGTTTTACTTTAACGCATTTAGCAGAAAATCAACTTTGATAAAAAAAAAAGAAAGTAGTGACTCTATCTGTACCTACCTACTTTGTTCTTTACACCCACCATTTAATTAAATTTGTTGATTACCACCATACCCGTATACAAAATTACATATATGGACAAATGAATGAAATGAGTTTTAAAAAATTACTCACTACACCCACCTACTTCAACAAACCCTAACTCACTAACACTTTCTCCAAAATAGATCTGCATGGCATTGTGTATTGATATGCATCTATATAATAAGGGAGGGCGGTGTGGGCCCTCCTATTTTAGAAACTTTCAATCTCAGCCTTTGAGAGAGGATTAGATATTTTGAACCATTAGATTATTTGTCCACTAAAAAAAAAAACATGTGATTGCTATGGACACATGTTTAACCCACTACACCACCTCAGTGTCACAAACTGCCTCCACTCACACGTTCTGTAATTTTTGTTTTTAACTTTGTTCAATTAGTGCAATCTCTCTCTCTGCATAATCGAAGAAAACTACCATAGCCAAAGACTCCCATGCCGTATGTCCCTCTCTAAATGTGTTAGTTAAGAAAAGCAAAAAACTGTCAAAAATTCATTTCTGTAATGGAAAGAAAATAGAAAACCAAAAGTGAAATCAGAGGAAGAGACGAATGGAGATGTATCTTTGTTGAAGGTATTTTCACTTTTCATGTATTTTTTTTTTTAATGAAACTTTTCATGTATCGCTATGTCTCTATGTTCAATTTCTATGGTTTTTTCCCCTTCTTTGATGTTGAATCTTCTAAACCCAATATGTATAAGTACAAAGTATAGTTTCTTTTGCATTTTTTAAGTAAAGACCGTGTTTATTTCTTTTGATGTTGAAATTTTTTTTTTTAATGCTTATTTGCATGAAAAGCACACACACAAAAGTAAATGACTTAAATTGATAACCAGCAAAACTGTGTAAAATAAACTAATTTTTCAAATTTCAGAAGTAAAGAGTCTTAACTGTCGACACAAAAAAAAAAAAAAAAAAAATTGGGTTTAGTTCCTCAAAAAAAAAAAAACTGCAGCAAACTAACTGAGAAACCCAAACTGGTGATACCATTGAATCAAATTATAGAAGTTTGAAACAAACTGAGAAAGCTAAAATTGGGAGAGAGAGAGAGTAGTGCGAGCGTAGTGAGATCCAAACCCATGGAGAGAGAAATATACACATGGCTTTGGAAAGAATGTAGAAGAAGAAAAAGGTAAAGTAATTTCATATATTTTTTGTATGTTTACTATTGTAAATGCTTTTCTGTTGGTGTGCGGCGATGGATATATACTCAATTCAATATGATTCCATTATGGGTGTATGCACGGCTATTTTTGACTCTCAAAGTGATCAATGTTTTTAATTGCTATATTAGTACATATTGGCCAATATAAGTGAACATACATGATAATCTCTATTATTCTCTTACCCAATTTGATCAAAACAGCAACCGTGAAATCTAGGAAGCGTATTTGTTATATTCTATTGCCTATCTAGAAAATGGATTTTTCCATCACTATGGTTGTAAATTTTGCTATCAGTTTGATTAATTCCACCTTTTTTATAGGTCATTTGATTAGTTCTATCAGTTTGATATAATCCATAGGACCAATTAGTAAAATGAGTAATGCTGCTTCCCAAATATGAGCTAAATAATCACACAAGTTTTGTTTCACTTTTCTGTTTCTTTCCAAAAGCTTAGAAAAAGCTTCCTTCTTTTTTATTTTATTTTTATTTTTTATTGTTTTTCACTTTGTGCCCTCGGGCACGGGTTATGACTAGTATATCTATATTATACGTTCCTGTGCCCGCGGGTACGGCAAAACAAACCCACATCATTCAACAACAATCCAAATTAAGAGCTCAAAATAATTCCTTAGTTCATACCTAATAATAAAATTAAAAAAAACTCCCAAGTCACTATCTCAAAATTTGGTTTATACAATCTGTTTTTTTGTTTTTTTTTTTTAATCTATAATTCACCCACTTTGAACTTTTTTTTTTTTTTTGGTAGAACCCACTTTGAACTTCAAGCATTAACATTTCAAAGCTATTATAGCCTATAGGTGTAGGTTATTAGGGAAAATACTGAAATACACATGGAGGTGATATTAGTAGGGGTGGCAATCGTGTCGTGTTGGGTCATAATCGTGTCGTGTCATAATCGTGCCGTGTCAATAATCGTGTCATTTCTAAACGTGTCAAAAACCTAAACACATACTCGTTTAATGCAATTCACGTGTCACACATTTAACCCATCAACCCGCGTAATGAACAAGCCGTTTTCTCGTAACCTTTTTTTTTTTCTTGTATAACATGACATATTTAATAGATTGACTTCATGTAATAAAAAACCAAACATAGAGGGAAAAAAATGAAGAGGCACAATTCTAAGAACACAAGTCTTTCCACCTAATGTACCAACTACCAACAAGTCAACGACAGTAAATGATCAATTGTTCCAAATTTAAACTAATTAAGTACCATATAACAATATCTAACTATTATAAAGGTAGGACTGTAATACTCTTAACTCCACTTTTCCCTCCAAAAAAAATAAAATAATAAAATAAATAAATATTACTTGCTTTAAAAAAATGTATTTCAAAAAAATGTATATTTCCAAAAATATCCTCTATAATCGTGTTAAACGGGTTGACCCAATTAAAACATGACTCAACCCGTTTATTAATCGTGTTAAACGGGTCGACCCATTTATAACTCATACCCGTATAAGCTAAACACAAACCCGTTTAATTCGTGTCAGATTCGTGTCGTGTTGTCGTGTTGTGTCGAAAATTACCACCCTTAGATATTAGTGGTGTTGGAAATAAAAGCTTCTGCCAATTACTCTTCAATCTCTGACCCACCATTGGCATATCATGCAGTTGCTTCCCAAGTTTTTCATTATCTTACTGCAAAAATAGAAATTAAACAAAGGATCAGAAGAACAATTCAGAAACCAAACTATGGCTTTATGTCAGTGCAAAAAGAAATAAATCTGGTAAGAGGTAACAATGAAACATAACTAAAGACAGACCTTAGTTTCTGTAGACACCCCAATTTTGACCGACCGTCAAATTCAGGAGATGATTACCTCTGAACCGATTACGACAATGTCCGACAGAAATCGAAGATTTCTTTCTAAATGATTCAAGCTCTTCGGAAGGTTCTTTAGTCCCAATAGTTTTCAAAAGAAAGACCATGTGTTCAGAGAAATTCGGGCGTAAAATACGTATAAGAAAAACAATTTGGAAATTTTGATTTTGACATAAAATATAGAAATTATTTGAAAAGAAAAACATATATATATATGTGTGTGTGTGTGTGTGTGTGTATAAAAGAAAATCCTTATATATATATAAGTTATAAATAAGAAATAAATAAAAAGGGGAAATTCTGTTAGAAACGGCACTCGGCGAAGCCGGTGGCACTCGCTGGGTGCCGCGCTGGCATTCATTGAATACTGCACCGGCAGTCAATGAGTGCCGCAGACAACTCATTGAGTGTCGCCCGCTGTAACAGACTGCTTTTCTTCAATACGTATTGAATATCATTGCACATGGGTTTTCGCCCCGAATTTACCAAATTAATCCCTTAAGATTGGTCTATATAAGGAGATGTTCATCTCCATTATAGGGGGGATTACAAGTTGGAAAATATTGGAGATATAGATACAATTGAGAGGAATTGAGAGAATTTTTGAAGAAAATCAAGAGTTTTGAACAAGAACTTGAAGGTTTAGAAGATCTTCACCAAGAAATAAGAAAAATCTGAGGATTTCTAGAGGTAATCTTCTATTTTTAACTTAGTTTGTCTCTAATTCAATCACAATTCATAGAACTCTAAGACCTTTTACACAATTTTTAAAAACTCTCTTCCTACCTCATTCATCACACACCACTAGAATTATGATTGAATTTTCATTTGTCTTCATTAGTTTGGATCTAAATAAGCTTTGGGTTTGAGATCAAATAAATTCTAAAGTGAAATCTAGCTTGGATCATCAATTAAACTTTGATTCCACCTCTCTTTGTCTATATTATTCTCTTGGAGTTCATCAGATCTTCAATATCTCATTTGATTCCCTTGAGTTTGATCCTTTAATTCTCTATGATCTTATGATTTATATGGGAATTATGGTTGATTATAGTTATATACATACATAATTAGTGGATCTAAGTCTTGGCTCATGATTTGGATCCTCCAATTTCAAATCTCATAGAATCCTCTCCATATTCCATTGAGGTTTATATAGATTTGGTCATGTTTAGTCTCCGAGAATCATTAATTTGGGAGGAGAGTTGAATAAAATAAGTCTATATTTCTCAATGATCGTCAACTTGAGAGAGGAATTAGACTTGCCAATTTTCATGGCTTGGATATCAACATTGGTGCAGTGAATTCATTAACCAACTGTGATCAAAGATTTTTAATTAAATCGTGATCCATTGAAATTGAATGAGACCAATTGGAATGTGTTCATAACACAAAGATCTACCACCACAATTTTTTGTTTTAATGAGATTTCATGGTTAGGATGGTTTGATCTTAGGATTTGTAAACTAGTCACTCTGTCCAAAATTTTAGAACAGTAAATCAGTATTGATTTGAATAGATCAAAGCCTTAACTAAACATTTTTTACTTCAAATAATTTTTTCTGTAACGTTATATGAGATCCCCTAAAAAGATCAAATTGATTCTGATTCATTTACTATTTTTAGAAAATCACACAATATCTCTGGACAAAGAGTTATCAGATTTTGAGTAGTGTCTGGTCTTGGTCCAATTCCCAGAGATTGGACCATTTGATCTTTGATTTTCTTTTTGGGTTAGAAACTAGACTCACAGAGGAATATCATATCCAAATATCATTAAGATCAAAGCATGGAATATATGCTCTTTCTTTTTTTCAATCTCAGGTTTCTTCTCTGTAATTTAGAAACTTTGTTACAGTTTTAATAAAATGTACTAATCATGATCCAAATGACTTTTCTATAACCCAAGGCTTGAACCATGTTTTGATTATGACTAATTGAGCTTAAATCCAAAGGTTAAATGATCCAAATCAATGAATGATTTATAGCTTATTCATGCTCATATTCATGCATTCATCCTTGTGTATTGATAATTGTAATTAGATTTATTTTGCATTAAGTTAAGTTGCCTTTAATTGAACCTAGTTGTGAATTCCTTGTGATCATGTTGGGCTTATACCATCTCTATATGGACATTACATTGGCTCCTAGTTGAGACTTGTATATCTATAGAGATGTTGTAACTTCAACTAGTTAGAAGGAATTCATGATTATGTCAATTCGTTCAATGCTTGATAGATATAAGTTAGGAGTTAGGTATGATATTTAGGAGTTGAGACTATATCTTGTTCAAAGCATGTGGACTAACCTTTGTTTTGTAGCGCTATCGAGGTATGATTTCCAACTTTTCTCTAGTTTATTTATTTCTCGATTTTATTGATTTTCGACTTCATGCACGACACCTTTGATTCTCACTCATGTCAAAGTAGATTAATTAAACATCTTTCAAGTGCAATTTATCCAAACAATAAAATAAAAAACAGAATTTAAACAACAAAGAGAGAGGGGGGAAAAAAAGAAGAAGAAGAAGAAAGAGGCCAACTTTATAAATTAGGACACTCCCGCGTGAATACCAACAAATTGCCACAACTAGGGCCCTACGTTTACTACAAACTCTATTCACTTGTATGAACTGAGCATCACAGAAGGTATGGAAGTTACCAATTTCTACATCTTCAATTTCCACACCTAGCTCATTCCCTATCTGTCCAACACCACATTTAGTAAATCAAGAGAAAAACAAAATTATGACAGAGGAATAAGGGGGAATAAACCCCAATTCCTCATTTGGCACAAGGTCGTCAGGCATATCCGTTAAATTCTAAGCAGACGTTCATTCGAGTTTGCATTTATTACGGGCTTTACATTTATCATTACTTGTATGAATTATCAACAAATGGATATCATTGATGGTTGACAAAAATTAAACAAATATTGACAACTTAGTTTAGATAGAAAAAGGTCAAATACATTCAAAATCTCAAACGATATAATCTTCAAGTCAACTCACGATGTACTGTAGAATAGAGATGCAGATGTAGAAGAAGGTGCGAAATATGTGTTGTACTTTGGGGAATCAGTGTTGTAAATATAGCTTGAAGACTGGATTTGGCTGCTTTCGGATTCATTGGGACCATAATAAGGTATTGAAAGTGAAGAGCTAGCCTGAGGAGGATGTGAATATATATGTTGCAGAGGCATCTTCAAAGGAAGATTGGGGAATGGAGCTTCAAAATTAAGCACTTGAATAGCTTGTTTAATTGAAGGTCTGAGATTGCTATCTGAGTGAGCACACCAAAGGCCAACAATCATCAAACAACACATCTTTGGCTCATCAAAATCTCTGCATAATTTGGGGTCTGCTGCTTCTAGAAGCCTTCCCGTTCCATAGAGCTCCCAAATCAACTCCACAGTACGAGAGTTTCTTTGACCACCTTGTCAAGCACACATTAGCAAGAATAATAAAATCACACTCAGGTGGCAAATGAAAAATTTTAGGAATAGTAGGCAAGAATAAGAATCATAAATTACACAAGGATAATTGGATTGCATCCATGCGCAAAGAGGATAATTAGATTCACAAATATGATGAAGATTGTAAGACGTACATTTTTCCTAAAACCCATCAAAAAGGTATCCAACAAAGACCCTAGAGAGATTTCAACGAGAATCCAAACATATATGGTACCCAAAACCCCAAACAAAAGACTTGTATCTCTTCCAACTCTAAATTCATATACACTAGCTCTGAAGTCATGTGAAAAATCAAATCACCTCACATGTTTTCACTCTCTCTATGTAGCACCCAGAATTTTCCTAGAAATTCCACGTAGGATTTAGAAAGTATAGTGACGTCACCTTGATGACGATTACAGAAGATCCATTAGGATGACCATAATTAGGAGTCCTTATTAAGAATCCTTAGTAATCGTCTTGACGACGACTACGTCAATTCAAATCTAGTGCCTACTAGAATGGTCGTAACCCCGGCATATATACTTTCTATAGTAGAACCTTAAGTAGAATTGCATTTGGACCCGCATATCCTGGTAACAGGTTTACATTTTCAGTCTCATTTATAGTCAGTAGTGTATATACCTGTGAGTGGGACCCACACTATATTTAAGAACCAAGTGGACCCACCCTGATAATCTACCCTTGGATACACACAACATACACATGCACGTACTTTGGGACTCAGGAACACATCCATATGCACAACTGAGAATGGGACCCACACCCCCCCTTGACGATTATGTGGACCCCACCCCAATCTACCTTTGAACACACACAAACACACATGCATAGGTATACATTGGTGCACCTACTGCACACAAAATAAACCCCCTCCTCACCTTTTCTATATATATACACACCCCCTTATCCTTATCACTCTCATCCCTAGCCCTTTTCCCCCCTAATCTGTCTAAGACAGATTGTAGAGAGAGAGAGAACCGAGAGAAGTGAGAGAGAGCTTGAGAGAACAACCTCCCTACACCCTCGGCTTGTGCACACCCCCACACCCCCCACATTGTGAGCACCACACCCCTATCTGTCCATTTCCTCCCTATACACACACACACACACACGCAGAAAGCTAGAGAAGAGAGAAGAGGCGCAGAGGAGAGAGAAGAAGGAGATCGGAGGTTTGAGAGAAAGTTTGAGACTCCTCTGAGGTAAACCAAACCCCCCTGTTGTTTTCTATACCTCTGCATGTCATCTAGAGTCCCTATGGACTACATGCATGAACCCGAAACAGAGCCTAAGGCTCTCTGTCACCTCCGGCCACCATTAAAGCTCCACCTTTGGAGCTTGATTTTAAAATATTAACCAAAGCCCCTAAAAACCACACTAATCTGACCCTAGTGAACCCTAGTAGACCCCCTTGTAGCAGGTTTTGTTTTGGAACTCATTTACTTGGCCATGCAGGCCATTATTCTTTCAAATGACCGAAAGAATAATCGCATAGTGGGAAGCCTAAATGAATGATTCAGACCGTAAGTTCCTAGTATGTGATAGAGGGAGGGATTCCGGTCATTTCCCCGTTGACCTCGTTAATTTTGGTTGAGAGATGAGAGAGATATAGAGAGAGAGAAATCTCCGGCGATCCCCGACT
Source organism: Hydrangea macrophylla (assembly GCA_033977485.1). Lineage (NCBI taxonomy): Eukaryota > Viridiplantae > Streptophyta > Magnoliopsida > Cornales > Hydrangeaceae > Hydrangea > Hydrangea macrophylla. Next base: position 19,365,915 of record CM066999.1, on the reverse strand, counting down.
TTCCGGCGGCCATGCATCGCCGGAGAAGATGAAGACGACCCGTTTGGTTTCGGGTTATAACAACCGAGTTAGGGTCGGGTTTGGGTAGGGTTTAGTTGTGTGTCTAAGTGGGTAGGATAGCGGGTCGGGTGTGGGTTTTTAAAACCCGTGGGTACTTTAAGTGGGACGGCGTCGTTTTGACGCCGGGTCTAGTTCGGGTTGGGTTTCGGGTTTTGGTTCGGGTCGTGTTGTGTCTAGGAATGGTTAGGTGTTTGTCCGGGTCTGGTAAGGGTTTGGGTAATGGGTAAGGTAGGTCTGTGAGTATAAGTGGGTTAGCGGGCTGGGTCAGTTTGTGAGTGGGAATGGTTTCGGGTCCAAGTTAGGGTAGTTGGGTTAGTTTGTGAGTGTTAGCGGGTCAGGATTTGGTTCGGGTTTGGTTTAGGGTTTGGGTTATGGGTAGGTTTAGATTGTGTGTGTAAAAGGGTTCCGGTTCCGGGTTTGGTTTGACCCGATTAGGATTCTGGTTGGGTTTAGTTGTGAGTTAAGATGGGTAGTCCGTTTAGGTTGTGGTCGGGTCGGGTCTAACCCATCGGGTTACGAGTTTGGGTTTCCTTGAGAGTGTATACGGGTTACCTGTTTAGTTCGGGTCGGTTCGGGTTTGACCGGTCGGGTCTGAGATTTATAATAATAATAATATTATTATTATTAGTATTATTAAGTTTTAATTAGTTTAAAATACTTTAAATGGTTTTAATAATTATAAATAAATTTATAATTATGCCATTAAGGTTTTAATAATATAGAATATGATTTTAATATTCTATATATCATTATTATATTATGTATATTATATATTTATTATTTATATGGTTAAAATAAATAATAAATACCAGTTTTAAATGGTTTTAAATAGTTAATAAATACCTACGTGTATTTATAAATTCTAGAAAATTAGGGTAATGACCCTGGGACTATTTTATTATATAATGTAAGTTATAAAGCTATACTATTATATAATATTATAGTCCAGTATTTTTTTAATAATTAATAAGGAGCTATTTTATTAGTATATTAATTATTAAAAATATCAAACGAGCTCCGAAAATTATGAAATAAATACTGGTGGTGTATTTTAATGTCTAGTACTTAATAAAAATACTTCTAAGTACTGATTTCTTTGTATAATTATAATTACATATTTAAATCCCGTTTCGGGTATTTTCTGATATATATTATCTTCAATAATTCATAATAAATAATCCAGGACTCCAAAAATTACGCGGTCAGTTCCCAGAGTCTTAGAATAATGTCTAGAACATTCCCGTAAAGTTTGGTGACTTTTCGACTCGGTCGAAAATATAGCCTGTCTTTTAGGGCCTGCATTAGTGTAGTAAGCCCTGCATATTACCTCGAAAAATGCGACAGACTCCGATTTGAGTCTAGTCAATGGCGTTGGACTTAGAATGACACGTAGATCACTACCTTGAGGTTTATGACCTCATTTGGTAAAATTACCATTTTGCCCCTATAGTTGTACTCATATATTATATTTGGTTATTCCGTTTATTGTTGTAGAACTTGACGGTTATCCGCTTTTCGAGGATCGGTGACTCGAGGTGAGTTTCCTAACCTCACTCTAATCCTAATAAGACTAATAAGATGATTTAAAGTTACATGTATGATGTTTTGTATGAATAATATGCTGATTTATGATGTCACATGTATTTCCAATAATTGTAAGATTATGAAAAGCATGTTATGGTAGTGCTATCGCATACGTGAGCATGTCAAGGGTTTTATCTATATGTTTATCGGTATCAAATCCATGTTATATGATCCATGCTCTATATATTACGTTTCTACTGCCAATTGTTAAAAGCACGTTTTACGATGTTGTTGACTGAATAAATACGCATGCCATGTTAATAATAAAGAGAAAGGAAAGTGGTTTTGCATGTGCATATTGACAATGGACACACGTGCATTTCATGACATGTGGTAGCATGCGTTGTGTGAGAAAGAGAGGTGTTTGATGAGAATGTGAATGAGATGAGATGTGATTTTTGGATCCTATGGATCAACGGCTGACGAACCGGGTGGACATGAACGATTAGGGTTCCTAGCGCGCCTCTCGCCGTTGAAGACGTCCAGTGATGCGCATACGTGGTTGAAGACGTCCCATGTATCGTTGAAGATGTCCGGCTAGTGCTCTAATATACTTCCCAGCCGTGTAGACGACCGGTGAGAGTATACACATGGTTGAAGACGTCCCATGTGCCAGTTTCATTGTTTACAGATAGTGTGCACCGTGAAGACGTCCGATTGCCTATCAAGGGAATAAGTATGAATTGGCTGTGATAGTATGTTGTCATCCTTGATATACCGCGTGTTGTCAAGTGGATGAGAAAGAGAAAGTGAATGATGAGATTGAGTTGATGAGTAAAAATGATTTGGTTCAAAATGATTTAGTTTGGAAAGTTTTGGTTTTAAAATAAAATGGTTTTGAAAAGTATCTGTTTTAAAAAGCAAGTGTCTTTGAAAAGAGTTGGGAGTGAGTCTTATTGGTCATGCATTTGCGCGCACGAGTTATGATAAGGAGAATGTATCCTATGATATTATGTTTATCTGTTTACCTGTTTTGTTGAGACCTCTGCTATGTCCGGGGTGAGAATGCGTCTTTTGATAAGAGATTAATTATACTTTAAAGTATTAAACCATGACGTGAGTTGAGAGATATTCTGTATTGAAATGTGTTCTCTGAAGAGTACGTCCAAGTGTAGACGGTCGCGTCGCGTTAAAAACCGGTAAGACCGGGTCGAATCCCAAAGGACGGAATGTAAAGGCAGAAGAATCTAGATTGAATCCTAAAATAAAGTAAAAGATGATTTCTTGTAGAAAAGGGGTTTGTAACAGTCCTAAAAAGAAATAGAAGAAACAATTTAAAGTGAAGTAAAGACTTAATTAGATAAGATTAAAAGTTGTGATAAAAATCAAATATGAAAAAGAGTTGGGAATATGTGAATCCACAAAGTACCAGCCACTACCATGATTTTAACAAGAATGAACAGTTGGGGTTTTATCCTTAGAGTATTCCTTATTTCGAAATGATTAAGTTAAGCATTCTAGACGCTAGGTATGTAAATCTTGCATATCTAGTGGTTCGTTTACCTCACTTATTTATGAAGAACTGAAATAAGTAATTTAATTAAACCCATGAACAATGACTAACAAATTGAGTATAGAATATTCGAAGTGTTAGTTATGAGTGTTCATAGATTTAACTAATTGGAAAAGCCTTTATTCCAAAATCAGTTTACAATTTGAACTTGAAAGATCAATTTGGACCTAGTTTCTGAAACAAAAGTTACTGGAATACAGAAAGGAGTAAACCCAAGTCATAATCATATCAATCGATTGACTTAATGTCAATCGATTGACATGGAATGGCTTTCAATCGATTGACAATTATATCAATCGATTGACTTGGAGTTTATGTCAATCGATTGGATACTGTATCCAATCGATTGGCATTGACTCTTTCACAGAATCATGGCAGAGGGCTGGGAACAATGCTTCATCACATTATTCCCAACCAGAATTCTACTCACGCATAATTAAGACTGCATAAACATAAATAAACCGAAAGACAATATCAAACATAGCCATGGATTAAAATGTTAATTTAAAATTGCTTAAATCAAATCCTAACTATAATATGCATAACAATCACAATTCCTAAGCAACTAAAAACAAGAATTGAAACCTGAGATTCGAGAATGAAAAACAGAATATGAACTTATCCACTGGAATGCTTCAAAAACTAAAAATCAATGGTGAATACCTACAAAAACAATACAAAAAATGAGCCAACCCCCCTCCCTCTCTACTCTCCTCTATATATAATGTCAGAAAAATGAGCTAGAGGCGTCCAGGTTCATTCCATAACGGCTGGTCGTCGCCTGATTGCTGAGATCTTGCGCCATTAAAACAAGCTGTTTCCAGTTTAAGTCAATCGATTGACAAAGATGTCAATCGATTGAAAAACATGTCAATCGATTGATACTATGTCAATCGATTGGTATCAAGACTTCATCAATTTGCTTCTTGAGTTATTCCTTTCAACTTGTAATTCCCTTTAGCTTCAGAACCTGCACTTACAAAGCCAAACACAACAACATACCTCGAAAAACGTATCATTGTGTAAAGAAGCAAATTAAACACAATTGCAGGTAAAACTAGAGAAATGAGGTTATATCCAGTCAGTTTTTACTCCTTATCGAGCTAATATTAAACTAATATCAGCTCTCATCACGACCCCCAACTAGCGTTTTGCTAGTCTCTAGCAATGAAGCGGAATTAACACAAATTGAGACGACCAACTATTATCGTTACAGTTTTATTGAACTAAAACAAAAAGGGAAATCCTAACTCACTGTCGCAGGAATCGCGGTTGCATTTAGCGTATGCAACAAGCCTTTGAACCCTTAGGTTTACCCTAATGGACGAGTTGTGTCTCGTGAGGGTTTTCAGAGAATTTACCCACAAAATTCAGATGTCCAATTTCCAAACTTATCAAAACTTCAATTTCTCTTTTATGCTAAAAAAAAATTTTTTTTTTTAACAGGGATATGAATTCCTTTACCATGCTATGGAAGTAAACAACATGTTACGAAGTAACTTATTCAAGTTAAGTTACATTCACAGCCTTTATATATCCTTGTGTGTGTGTGGGGAGTTAACAACTACGATATAAATCTTTATCTTAAAATTCTTTAGATTGACATGTTTAAGACTTCATAGTTTCAACTCAATTCTCACACGGTTTATGCTCAAAATAGAAATCACTCTGAAACAGGCGTAAAGCTTATGCACTCATAGTATGAAGCTCAAATGAGTAAATGTAGAGGCAATCAAACATGCTTACATACTAGACACTGAAAAACGCTTATTGAGGTGCATGAGTCTCATGAATGGAATGCCAATTACAACAAGAGCGATCTACTGTGGAAAACTCCTTTCATACTCGAGATTTGTTAAAATTAATCTAGAATCCTTAGGACTTGTGACAGAAATATGAGGAGAGGTAAGAGATAATGGACTGTGAAAAATGAGTTCAAGCATGTGACATAGCAAAACCAACTCCACTTCACATCTTTTATTTAACAATCCTCCAATTTCTTTTATTTATTGCTTTCCACTTTTCTTTTCTTTTCTTTCTTTTTCTCTTTTTTTTTTTTTTTTTTTTTTTTTTTTTTTTTTTTTTTTTATAAATCTGCAATCACTTCTCCTTTTCCTCCTTTAACTATTTTCACGAAACCGTCACATACTTGATTATAAAAAGGTGATTTAGGTAGGGACCTTGATTTGTGATAGGTAAGTGAGGTTTTAAATTTCCTCGAGAGATGAGGTGAAGAAACGATGGCCTAAATCCTCTTCTAGACATTATAACTTATCTCGAGTATTTCCTGAGTTTTAAAATTAGTAAATCCTGAACGTTCTCCTGATGCATTAGCCAAATGAAACAAGAATGAGACTCTCAACGAGATAAAAGTGTGTTTCAAAAATTGACACGAGTTTTGTGATTAACCCTCAGAATAAACGAATAGCTCAAAACTCACTAGGGTTAAAAGTTTTACTATTAATCCAATCACATGACAATCGTATTTCATTTTAATTTAAAGATTCTTTCGTGACTGTCAACTCGTGCAGAATTGTTTCAGGATATATTCGTGCTGTGGATGTGAAACTAGATTAGTAACTAAGTAACATGTAATCGAAATCCATAATATAGCAAGGAAAACATAACTGCATCATTACACAATAATTTAGCTAGGAGGAACGAGGTTTTGATAGTTAGAATATTAACAACAGTTTTTTTTTTTTTTTTTTTTTTTTTTTTTTTTTTTTTTTTTTTTTTTTTTTTTTTAAAACTGGAGATAATAATAATAACAAGTGTGCATAATGAACTCAAAAATATACAGGTGGATATCTACTCCCTACCCCCAACTGAAATCGACATTGTCCCCAATGGAAGAGATTCGAGTAATAAAAGATATCACCTGATTCACGCGATTCAGTACAAATCTGAGAATTCACCTGTTGTAATATCACAATCTCCGCACACAACCAAGATCAAGAGTAAAAGGATAATAGAGAGAGTCTAAATGATAAAACATAATCCATGAGTAACAGAGCTATCTGTAAAGTAATATCCAAAAGTCCAATACAGTCCATGTACAGATATAACTGAAAACAACTACCCAAGAGTATCCAACCGACCCAAAAAAATAACCAAAATATCAACAAATACACAAATAAAGTGACAACAGAGAGAGAAAGATAAATGAAATAACAACACACTCTCTCGCTCGCCACATCTCCCTCCTAAAGATCGGCAGTCTGATCAACGGATGGCGTGATAACTACCTCACTGTCACCCTCAGCAGCTGTCTCAGTCTGGACGACAACTGCCGGGTCACTCACAGCTGGCGGTGAAGCAGCAGCTGGAGGTGGTGGCTGTGAAGGTGTCTCCAAGGTGACGCCCTCTGGCTGAGCTGATGTCGAAGCTGGATCTGACTGTGGAGGTGGCATAGATGAGCGCAAAGATTGCTCGATCCCGAGCAACATCGAAATCTGCTCTATCTGACCACCTAGCCGCGACATCTGGGTAGCTAAAAGTAACTGCTCAGCTGTGAGCTCTCTAATCATCGCATGTAGCTGTACCCTCGCAGCTCGCTCCTCTAACAAGAAATCATAAATGGTCTGAAGAGATGGAGGGGTAGATGTAGAGGCTGTAGGTGGTGGAGGAGCTGCAGGTGGTGGAGAGGCTGTAGATGGCTCACGCATCCTCAACTCATACTGACCCTCAGCCTCAGTCGGCGTCCCAGAGTCCTCATCATCCTCCTCCTCAGCTACCTCCGTATCCTGACCCTCCGCCTCAGTAGGCGTCCCTGGGTCTACGTCTTCCTCCTCTGATGACACGTCTCCTCTCTTCCTCTTCTTCTTCTTACTACTCTCACCTTCTTTTCCTTTCCCTTTCGCCAATTTTTTAAATTGTGACAGCGATCGCCGAGCCACTGACTCTCCAAAAACTCCCAGCTTTGACTTCTGCAGAACCTCACCAGCTGGTGCCTCTAAACCAGCCACCTCACAAACCCGATGAATCGCCCACGCACCCTTCAAGTGCTGAGATTTACCAGGATGACGTGTAGGCTCAATGAAAAACTCTATGAAAAGTCGGGCGAGGCAGATAGGTAATCCTGTCCCGATAGCATACAAAACTCTAGTGTACCACCCGGCGAAGTCTAACTTATACGTAGTGGGAAGAATGCAACTGCAGAGTGTCAGGTGCAATAGGTGGTAGTCCATCGTCAAATCATGGTCGTCAAACACCGTGATCCCAGAATACTTCTTCACCTTCCCTCCTGAAATCTCCGTGGCCACGACATCATAAGATGGAAATGAGCGGTCAGGGTGAATAGGGTACATATGGTCGGGCACCTCGGGGATACCAAGCGCCTGAGCAACTGTGGCTGGGCTGAACTCGACCGCCCGTCCCGATACACACGAGAAATATGTGTAAGGGACGTCTTGCACCTTAACCATGCTAGCACAAGCCGCTCGAATCCATGAAGGCCGAACTTGTTTAACCGCTGTCAGAACCGGGAGCCAATCGGGAAAAACTCGAAGACGGGCCAAATGGAAAGGAATTTTGTCGTCGCTCCAAATATTCTCGAACTGTCTTTCAACCATGATTGCGCGTGTTCGGAAGTATTTGGTATACCACGTATTCTCTTTGGCGTTTCTAAACCCGTGAGCAAGAGGTGGGTCCGGAATCTCGAGAGAGGTTGACTTTTCTGGGTGGGGCCCACTGTCTTTGGGTTTCGGAGCCATGGGAGCTGCAAGAGAAGCACAACAGAGAGTTAGAATGAAGAAATAAAGAATCTGCTTCTCTGTTTATGTCAATCGATTGACATAACTTGTCAATCGATTGAAATTGGGTTCCAATCGATTGAACCCTGATGTCAATCGATTGACATCAGCAATTCCAGGGGGCTGCCCACAACAAGGTCTCACGTCCCCCTTTCATCAAATTAATGGTCTTAAGACCATGAGGGGCTCCCTCTTTTGTTTCGAATCAGAAATGATGAAAATGGGAAATCGGTTTTGTGAGTTACCTTGATCAAAAATGCGGTAGAGAGTCTGCCCCCAAAAGAAATGATGACGAGATTGATGATAATTAATACGATGATGGTGATGACATGGGGCGCGAAACCCTCTCCTTTCTCTTTATCCTCTATCCCTGCGAGGACAGTGGCCGCGGCAGTGGTGATGAAGATGAAGATGACGAAGATGAAGATGATGAAGGTGGTAAGGGATGATGATGGATGAGGACGATGATGAATGTATGGGGAAGGGTTTACTGCCACTTCTCTGGAAATCGCCTCCTCCCTCTCTCTCTCAGGATTTGAATTGAAATGAGGGAGAGAGAGAAGAGTATACAATACGCCTGGAGGGAGTTTCAATCGATTGACAATATATGTCAATCGATTGAACACAAATTAATTCAATCGATTGATAAAATTGTCAATCGATTGACAACTGTTTATACCAATCGATTGACATTAATATCAATCGATTGAATAAGAAATTCATGGGAACCCAAAATCATCCTCTTGTGATTACCCCCAACAGTTAAAGAATGCATTTGTAAGACAGAAACAAGACATTTGATCATTCAAACAAGCATTGGACTCATCAATCAAACAAATAGGAAGAATTTATTCCAAACATCATCAATTCACAGTTCAAAATGGATTATTATCATCCAAAGAGTACAAGATCTTGGTTGGGAAACAAACAATCACACAGAAAACAAGAAACAAAGTTCTGTCTTTATTCATTTGCCATAGGAATTATCAATTCTGCTCGGGTCCAAGGGAAGGAAAATCTTCTCCCAAAGCATAATCCACAAAGTACTCCACAACTTCTCCATCCGAGTTCAACTGAAGATCATCCAGAATCTCTCGAACAGCGCATAGCAAATCCCAGGTATTCATCTTGGCGATTTCTGCATTAGGGGAATCTGGGCATGAGCCGGATAGTGGAGTGAAAATTGGCCTTTCTTGCTCCCTCGGTTCTGGGGTTCCTGGAGAACGGACCCCATGGTAGAGCAGATGTGGCAGGAAGTGCAATGGATTCATCCTATAGCCAATCAAAAAGACAGAATTAGAATAAGAGGAAACAGAAAATGAAGAAGCACACAAGAAAAGAAAGCTATTATACAACAACACAAGGTTCACAAGATTTTTCAAGAAGAATAATCAGGATCATCCAATTGGATGGTCTCTGATTCTGGTTCGAATTTCTCCAAAAATGGTTTTAAACGTTGCCCATTGACTTTGAAAGCATTACCATTCTTGGAGTTAACGATTTCCACTGCTCCGTGTGGAAACACTTCCTTGACAATGAAAGGTCCTATCCACCTTGACCTCAGCTTCCCGGGAAAGAGATGAAGCTTTGAATCGTAAAGTAAAACTTTCTGTCCCGGTTCAAGCTTCTTTCTCAGGATCGATTGATCATGCTTAGCTTTTAATTTTGACTTATAAGTTCGAGCACGATCATAAGCATCATTCCTGATCTCTTCCAACTCATTGAGTTGTAACTTCCTCAATGTGCCACTCTCATGAATGTCAAAATTTAGCAATCTAGTGGCCCAGTATGCCTTATGCTCCAGTTCCACTGGCAAATGACAAGCTTTTCCATAAATTAGCCTATAGGGAGACATCCCAAGATTCGTCTTATACGCTGTCCTGTACGCCCACAAAGCATCAGTTAAACGTGATGACCAATCCTTTCTATTGATGTTAACAGTCTTTTCCAGGATATGTTTGATCTCCCTATTGGCTAACTCTGCCTGACCATTTGATTGCGGGTGATATGATAAAGCAATCTTATGGTTAACCCCATATTTCTTCATCAGCGCCTCAAAGGGTTTATTGCAGAAATGGGTTCCACGATCACTAATCATGGCCTTTGGTGTTCCGAATCTTGACAGAATATTCTCCTTTAAGAATGAGATCACAGTTCTGTGATCATTTCTCCTTGTCGGAATGGCTTCAACCCACTTGGACACATATTCGACTGCCAAAAGAATATATTCGTAATGTGATGATGGCGGGAATGGTCCCATAAAATCGATGCCCCAGCAATCGAAGATTTCAATGGTAATGATCGGGGTCATCGGCATTTCATTTCTCTTTGACAAACTTCCTAGCATTTGGCATCTAGCACATGCTCTACAAAATGCATAACAGTCTTTGAAAACTGTCGGCCAATAGAAACCACTACTAAACACTTTTTGAGCAGTTTTCTGGGCTGAGAAATGGCCACCACATGCCTCTGAGTGGCAGGAAGCTAAAATATGAGAGATATCTTCCTCAGGGACACATCGCCTAATTACTTGATCCGCACAGTACTTAAACAAGTACGGATCATCAAAGTAAAACCATTTGGCGATGGATAGAAACCTTTTTCTGTCAGGGGTAGACCAATGGGATGGGGTCTCCCCTGTTGCCAGGTAATTGACAATGTCAGCATACCAGGGCAAACTGGTTGCTGCAAATAGTTGCTCATCTGGGAAAGATTCACTGATCGGAATCGATTGTGAAGAATTGTCTTCAAATGTCAATCGTGAGAGGTGATCGGCTACAACATTCTCCACTCCCTTTTTATCTTTGATAACCAAATCAAATTCTTGGAGCAGAAGAATCCAGCGTATCAATCGCTGTTTTGTTTCCTTTTTGGAGAGCAGATACTTCAATGCAGCATGATCGGTGAAGCAAATGATCTGTGAGCCAATTAGGTATTGCCTGAATTTCTCTAATGCAAACACAATTGCAAGCAACTCTTTTTCGGTAGTTGAGTAGTTACGTTGAGCTCCATCAAGGGTTCTGCTAGCGTAGTAGATCACAGTAGGCTTTTTGTCTTTCCTTTGCCCTAGAACAGCTCCGATCGCTGTGTCACTCGCATCACACATCAGCTCAAAAGGAAGACTCCAATCCGGAGATTGCATTATTGGAGCTGTTGTTAGGTGATGTTTGAGCTCATCAAAAGATTCCTGACACTTGCTGTTCCACTCAAAAGGTTGGTCCTTAACAAGGAGTTGACATAGTGGTCTAGATACAGCACTGAAATCCTTAATAAACCTTCGGTAGAAACCGGCGTGACCTAGAAACGATCGTATTTCTTTAACTGTAGTGGGGACAGGAAGATTGGAAATTATTTCGATCTTTGCCTTGTCTACTTGTATTCCCTCAGCAGACACGATATGTCCCAAGACAATCCCTTTTGTCACCATAAAGTGACATTTCTCCCAGTTGAGGACCAAATTCTTTTCCTCACATCTCTTCAAGACTTTTTGGAGGTTTTCCAAGCAATCATCAAAGCTGCTTCCAAATACAGAGAAATCGTCCATAAAAACCTCCATAATTTTCTCTACCATATCGCTGAAAATGCTCAGCATGCACCGCTGAAAAGTAGCAGGTGCGTTGCACAATCCGAACGGCATCCGGCGATATGCAAATGTTCCAAACGGGCAGGTAAAAGTGGTTTTCTCTTGATCAGCAGGATCAATTTCTATTTGGTTATAACCACTATAACCATCCAGGAAACAATAGAATTGGTGACCCGCTACCCTTTCGAGCATTTGATCCATAAAGGGCAATGGAAAATGATCTTTCCGAGTTACCGCATTCAACCTTCGATAGTCAATACACATGCGCCAGCTCGTGGTTACACGTGTGGGTACCAATTCTCCTGCTTTATTTTCTACCACTGTAATGCCAGCTTTCTTCGGCACTACTTGAGTTGGACTTACCCAAGGACTATCCGAAATTGGATAAATAACCCCAACATCCAGCAACTTCAAAACTTCCTTCTTCACCACCTCTTGCATGTTTGGGTTAAGACGCCTTTGCATTTGACGACAAGGTTTGGCATCTTCCTCAAGGTAAATCCTGTGGGTGCATATGGATGAACTAATTCCTCTTAAGTCAGCAACGGTCCATCCTAACGCACTCCTGTGTTGCTTAAGCAACTGTATCAGTTTGCCTTCCTGTTCGTGATTTAAAACAGATGAAATTATTACAGGAAAGGTCTTCTCTTCTCCCAGGAATACATATTTCAATTCTTTTGGGAGTTCTTTCAGTTCCAACTCTGGAAATTGCAAGTTTGACGGCACAGCCAACTTGGTCTTTGGCGGTAGCTGCTCATATTGAGCCGTCCACATTGTTCTTGCAACTTCTTCTTCAGTCATCTCCAAGATAGAACAAATCTGACTCATTCTTTCATCTTGTGGAGTGTATCTTTCCAATTCATAACATGAGTTAGTCATAACGGACTCCACAGGATCAGAGTGAGCAGTTGAATCAAAGCAATCTTGAATTACTGCTTCTACCCAATTCACCTCCTCTTCCTCCTCATCAAAATCTTCAATCTTGGGATTTGAAAAGATCTTGATATTTAATGTCATATTCCCAAAAACAACGGTCATAACTCCACTCCTCACTTTAATCGTCGCATCAATTGTCGCGAGGAAAGGACGTCCAAAGATCACCGGAATCTGTGATTTAGCATTGTAAACTGGTTCAGTGTCCAGAACAACGAAGTCAACAGGAAAGACAAAAGTGTCAATCTGGACTAGGACATCCTCCAGCACTCCTCGCGGGTATTTGATTGATCGATCTGCCAGTTGGAGAGTAATGCGAGTGGGTTTAAGTTCTCCTAACCCTAATTGTTGATAAACAGTGTAAGGTAAGAGATTAACGCTCGATCCTAAATCGAGTAACGCATTGTTCACTTTCTTCTGACCGATTATACAAGAAACTGTTGGTGTGCCTGGATCCTTGTATTTAGGAGGCAAATCGTGTTTTAAAATTGCACTTGCCTGGCATGCCAAGTAAGCACTCTTCTTAACACTTTGCTTTCTTTTAACAGTGCACAAGTCTTTTAGGAACTTGGCATAGGAAGGCACTTGTTTAATTGCGTCCAGGAGTGGAAGATTGATTTTCACCTGTTTGAATAACTCCAGAAACTCCTGACTTTTAGTTTCTTGTATAGGTTTCTTCAACCTCTGAGGATATGGTGCCGGAAAAGGGCATTTGGATGCCTCCTCAAGGAGAGGTTCTTTTCCAGGTCTTCTCTTTATTTCATTATCCTCGGGAATTGTTATTTTGGGCTCAACTGTTTCGCCCTCTTTTCCTTCTTCCACCAATTCTTCTTCATTCTCTACCTCTTCTTCATCACTAACTGCAGGTTGTGAGGGCAAAGAGACTTTCTCAATTTCTTTCCCACTTCTCAACACAGTTACAGCCTTGGCCTCCTCATGTGGTCCAGATCCTGAGGGTCCTGTACCCGAGTGTTGGCCTTTAGGATTTTGCTCTGTCTGTGCAGGGAACATAGTTCGTTCTCGATCCCCTTGTTGGGCAGCTAACCTCTCTACACTTGTATTGAGTTTACTCATTAGCTGCATCATCTGCTGCATCATGAGTGTATTAGGATCTTCTTGTGCCTTCTTATGAGGTGGCACATAAGTGTTTGATGAGGTTTGGTTGTTGCTTCCCTGATTGTAGTTGGATTGAGGTAAATGATTTTGATATTGGTTCTGGTGATACCCTTGATTTTGATAAGTATGAGGAGGTTGGTAGCTCTGGTGGTACCCTTGGCTTTGAGGTCGGTACTGGTTTCCTTTATTTGGCTGCCACTGTTGAGATGGGTTAGCTGCAGCAGCACTGTTTCTTTGATCGAAACCAGGATGACTCCACCTATCATTGGGGTTGAAACGACCAGGGGCATTTACAGCATGTACCTCTACTGGACTCTGTTCTTGGTAAACAGGGTATATTTGGCAATGTTGAGAGGTATGCCCCATCTGTAGACAACTCGAACATGATTCTTCAGATGCAAATTGTACTACCGGGTCCTTCTTTGCTTCCAAAATTTCCAATTTACGAGCCAGTTGCTCGTATTTCTCCAGTAAGCCATCTTCTGCCTTCAGTTGATAAATGCTCTTTTTACTTGAACTCGAACTGGGCTGAGTTCTCGTCACTTGAGTTTCCCATTCCGGTGCATGTTCTGCTAACCATTCAAAATGAGCTTCTGCTTGGTCAGCATTTTTACTCATGAACTCACCGTCACTCGTAGTTTCTACGAGCTTCTTCGACTTTGGACTTAGGCCATCAAAGAAGAAGCTTATCGTTCGCCACTTCTCAAAACCATGATGCGGGCAGAGCAGTAACAAATCCTTGAAACGCTCCCATGCCTCAGCAAAAGTTTCTTCCTCTTTTTGATTATACATCTTGATTTGTCTCAAGATGTCAGTTGTTAACCGGTTAGGGAAGAACTTTTTGAGAAAAGCTTCATGAATTGCTGGCCAAGTCGAAATCGAATTTGGTTTAAGTGACAACAACCATGACTTCGCTTTGTCCTTCAAGGTGAAGGGAAAAAGCTTTAGTCGGATTATATCACTTGGGCAAGTCTGATCTGTGAAAGTGCCACAAACATCTTCGAAATCTCGAATGTGCAAGTACGCCTTCTCTTTATCCATCCCATGAAATGTGGGTAAAAGTTGAATCATCCCATTACGGAAATGGAATGTACCTGTGTGTGGGGGGATGCGGATACAAGAAGGTGTGGCTGTTCGATCAGGGGCCAAGAGTTCTCGTAAAGGTCGCTGACCGTCATCGATGAGGTCATGCCTATTCTCTCCTTGTTGGCTCTCCGTATCAGACATTGAGTTAGAAGTGGATGGGGTAAAAATGGGATTATCAGCACTATGGATTGGATCTTCAAAAAGATTTGTGATGAAGGCTTCAGTGGAATCAAAGGACATAGAAGGACACAAGCAATGCAACTTTGTGTTCTGAAGAACAAAAAGAAAGATAGAAATGGGATAAGAAAAGATTGGATCAAATCTAAATTCCTGGCCTTCGTTACCGTCCCCGGCAACGGCGCCAAAAACTTGACACGACTTGAAATGTGTTCTCTGAAGAGTACGTCCAAGTGTAGACGGTCGCGTCGCGTTAAAAACCGGTAAGACCGGGTCGAATCCCAAAGGACGGAATGTAAAGGCAGAAGAATCTAGATTGAATCCTAAAATAAAGTAAAAGATGATTTCTTGTAGAAAAGGGGTTTGTAACAGTCCTAAAAAGAAATAGAAGAAACAATTTAAAGTGAAGTAAAGACTTAATTAGATAAGATTAAAAGTTGTGATAAAAATCAAATATGAAAAAGAGTTGGGAATATGTGAATCCACAAAGTACCAGCCACTACCATGATTTTAACAAGAATGAACAGTTGGGGTTTTATCCTTAGAGTATTCCTTATTTCGAAATGATTAAGTTAAGCATTCTAGACGCTAGGTATGTAAATCTTGCATATCTAGTGGTTCGTTTACCTCACTTATTTATGAAGAACTGAAATAAGTAATTTAATTAAACCCATGAACAATGACTAACAAATTGAGTATAGAATATTCGAAGTGTTAGTTATGAGTGTTCATAGATTTAACTAATTGGAAAAGCCTTTATTCCAAAATCAGTTTACAATTTGAACTTGAAAGATCAATTTGGACCTAGTTTCTGAAACAAAAGTTACTGGAATACAGAAAGGAGTAAACCCAAGTCATAATCATATCAATCGATTGACTTAATGTCAATCGATTGACATGGAATGGCTTTCAATCGATTGACAATTATATCAATCGATTGACTTGGAGTTTATGTCAATCGATTGGATACTGTATCCAATCGATTGGCATTGACTCTTTCACAGAATCATGGCAGAGGGCTGGGAACAATGCTTCATCACATTATTCCCAACCAGAATTCTACTCACGCATAATTAAGACTGCATAAACATAAATAAACCGAAAGACAATATCAAACATAGCCATGGATTAAAATGTTAATTTAAAATTGCTTAAATCAAATCCTAACTATAATATGCATAACAATCACAATTCCTAAGCAACTAAAAACAAGAATTGAAACCTGAGATTCGAGAATGAAAAACAGAATATGAACTTATCCACTGGAATGCTTCAAAAACTAAAAATCAATGGTGAATACCTACAAAAACAATACAAAAAATGAGCCAACCCCCCTCCCTCTCTACTCTCCTCTATATATAATGTCAGAAAAATGAGCTAGAGGCGTCCAGGTTCATTCCATAACGGCTGGTCGTCGCCTGATTGCTGAGATCTTGCGCCATTAAAACAAGCTGTTTCCAGTTTAAGTCAATCGATTGACAAAGATGTCAATCGATTGAAAAACATGTCAATCGATTGATACTATGTCAATCGATTGGTATCAAGACTTCATCAATTTGCTTCTTGAGTTATTCCTTTCAACTTGTAATTCCCTTTAGCTTCAGAACCTGCACTTACAAAGCCAAACACAACAACATACCTCGAAAAACGTATCATTGTGTAAAGAAGCAAATTAAACACAATTGCAGGTAAAACTAGAGAAATGAGGTTATATCCAGTCAGTTTTTACTCCTTATCGAGCTAATATTAAACTAATATCAGCTCTCATCATGTATTTACTGATTATTGTGCGGTTGAGACTCTCACTCAGCCTTGTTCCAAGGCTGACGGCATGTTACGCCCTGGGCATTCGTATGCCTAGAGTGTTGCAAGTTTGGAGATAGATAGAAGAGTTCAGGACGCTGTACCGTGGAGCCAAGGAGATTAAAGCCTTGCCCAAGACCTGATAGACAGTTCCTCAAGTTTTAAGATTGTATAAATTGTTTAGTATGGCCTCTTGTATTAAGATTGAAGTTATTGTAACCCTTGTTTAATTTCCGTTGCTGTATTTATACTCTGATAAGTTTAGATCATGCTTACGCTCTAGTATTTTCCCTTATGATTGTATGGTGCGGAGTTAGAAGGACAGAACGGTTAACAAACTAGTCACGTGTCTACGGACCCATAAAGGGAAATTTTTATTTTCCCTATTTTTGGCTTACTCCGGGGCGTGACACTCTAAAACAAAAGTAGTCAACAGACTAAAAGGGTTTTTCTTCTTTAAAAAAATAAAATAAAATAAAGCTGCCAAACTGTACAGTAAATATAAGGATGGTTTACAAAGTTTTAAATCAATACCAACTATAGACATCAAAATTTTATTGTCTTACTAATGTCCCATTAATCAAGATAATCACAATTATTCTTGATTAGTCAAAATCAAAGTCAAAATTCACACTAAAAGATGGGACCCGTCAGTGGCTCCGTAATTTGACTTGTGAAGCATTGGATCACACCAAATACAAGTGGTTCAATCCAAATGTGATTTGGCTAAAAAGTTGACCTAACCCTTAAGTGTTTGGCCCACTTTGACCCATGTCCAAATAATAAAGTTGGGGCAATATATTCTTGAAAATATAATAATTTGACGTATAATTCAAAAAAAATAATTTCCCATTTAAAATAAGAGATAAATTATCTCTTAAATCAATCATATTAAATGGGTCAAAGATCCCATTCTTTGCAAATTGCAAACAAGTCCCTCATGGAGCCTATAAATTGAGGCTCATTGGATGAGAAAGGGGACACAAAATTACAAGGTAAAAAAACTCTGCCCAAAAGTTCTTTCAAGTTTTCTCTCTCAAGTTCCAAACTCAAGTCCTAATACTTCATTGAAGAACAGCAAGCACACCAAATTCGTGTTGTTCTTCACTCAAGTATTCACAAAATTCAAATGAATTATTCTTGCACGCTAAATCTGTGAAGGATTTTCCTATAAATTTTGGTTGTTCAACAAGTTCAAGAATTGCCACGTTCTATTCAAGATCAATGTAATACCCCGTAATTTTTATTAATCAAATAAATAGCAGTTTTGGATTTTCGCAGTATAATATTTACCTGTGTGTGTGCATCATAGCGTGAGCTCAACACACACTAGAATTATTGAGCTTGGAGCCCAAGCAATTTTGGTTATATATATTCCTACTAACCTCTCAATCAACCAAACTCTCCATCTCTTAGCACTTCTCTCTCTCGGGTACAACATCACACACACACACTCATATGTTATTACATACACACCACACATATTGATCTATACACACATAGTCATATATTTATTCAAGGAGTTTATTTCAAGCTTTGGACTTTGATTTTGGGTAAGCTTTTACTCAAATTTCTTATTGTAATTTCAGTTTGGTTAAACTGTTAGGTGTAGGTATATATATATACATACAAATAGTCAGATTCATGTATACAATTTCATGGAGATTGAAATTCTAGTTTTAAATTCAAGCTTTAGATTTTGTTAAGCTTTTGTCTTGATTCAGTTCACTATAAACTGTGTATATAGATACATGTATATAAATTTCATATGTATATTGTTAAGGGTCCAAAAATAGCGAACAGAAAAACTGTCACAGAAACGTGATTTCTTTATATCAAATGAAAGGTCTCGATCCCACGAAGCTCCATTTCAGATTTCAAAAGCTAATTCATAGCAGTTGCGACGAACGGTCGAATTAAAATTTTGTCACCATTCGGTTTTTCGATAAAATCAGGAGCTGTGTTTTGATTCTTGAAAAATTGATTTCATATTTGGAATCTACGCAGAAAAAGGAAGAGATTCATATATTGGAAGTTTATTTTTTATTAAGTTTTCAAAATGGGTAAAAACCAACATTTGTTTTCAAAACAGGGGAAAAAGAAAGAAGAAGACGAAACTGTGACAACTCGCGCGCGCGACCCGCGCGAGCGAGGGGTCGCGCGAGCGGCCCGCGCGCGCGACCATGCTATTTTGAAAACTATTTTTAAATAAGCACGTGACCCTTCTGAACACACTCCGCTCGAGCGAACCGCCCGAGAGAGGCCTCGCGCGAGCGGCCCGCGCGCGCGACCTCGGGCAGTTTAATAAAAACTTCTGTTTTGTTGCACTTAAGTCTGTTATGAGCTAAGGGGCCTTGTACCCTATGCTTTAAGAGTTGTACTTTACTTTTATAGTAGTTGTACTTATGCTTTGAGGTGTTGTACCTCACTAATATACGTGCATTATTGTATATTGAGATTTGTAACAGATTGAGCAGTTCCGGTTTCTATTCTGATTAATTATTCAGTCTATCCTCGGTGAACGGTAGTTCCGTATGACCCTCAATAAAGTTGTATAACATGTTAATAGTGTACTTACATGTTTACTTGAGCTGCTATGCCTTAAGTGGTTACTTGAGTTGCTATATCTTATGTGTTTACCTGGATAATTTCAGCATGTCTATTGTGTTGCTTTGAATTGATAGCATGCCTTAATAATCTGTCTTATGAAGTATTGAATATGTCTGGATGCTTAGAGCTCGTATATGTCATATCATTTCATAAAGGGAAGACCTTAGAGGCTTCCAGGTTTTAAAAAGGGAAGACCTTAGAGGCTTCCATGCATAAAACCCTCTAGGAGGGATTTTGTTTTGAAAAGTTAGAAATCCCGGATTTGTGGGTAGGCATGTGAGATGGGTACCACTAGGAACTTGAATTGCGAGATGTGCTGCAAGAAACCCTCGTAACGGTAAAGGCTAGGCCTCCGTGTAATTCGTAAGGCCCAAAGTCCCGCACGTTTGAGGCTAGGCCTACGTGGACGGGAAGCCCATGGTCCGGGTAATGATAATGACGAATGAGGGTGAGTGTTTGAAAGGGCTTGAAAATGGTTTTCATGCATTGACATTGGCATTCATTGCACTCATGCATGTTATATAACATATGTTATTGTGCGGTTATATGACTATACGAGCCTTTTTGGCTTATGAACTATTAAACCTCTCTTTCAGGTGATATAGATAAGGGCAAGGCCCCAAGGCTTGACAATGCTTTCGCTATAGTTTGAAGACCCCGTGTGTGGGGATTATCATTTATTAATGTAATGAAATTTGGTTTCAAAGAACATGTTATGCTTCAACTGGACAAATGTTAGTCCACCCGCTTTTAAATAAAGAGATAGCTTAACTCTGATTTTCCGCTGCTTATATTGAACGGTTTGTTTCAAGAAAGAATATTTCAAATGAAAACCAGATTTCTGATTTATAAATATTTTCCAATGATGAACGTTTAATATAAGTAACCCTCGGAGTCTTGGACTCGGGGAGTTACCGATTGGTATCAAAGCCTACTGTTATTACTATTTTTGTTGTACTTCCGCCGGTTGACACCCCGTCGCCCGGAACCGTGGCGGGGCGGGGCGTCACAGAATGGTATCAGAGCGTAACCGGGTCGAATACTTTGGACGCCGGGTTATGTGCTCGCATGTTTGGTTTGTTGACATGTTAGACATAATTAGTTGATACATGACATATGTTTTGATATGTGTTAACATGTTACTTGGTAACTTGAGATGTTATTTGCTTACTTGTTATGCTTGACATACACATGTGCTGTTGAATACACTTCGTGATTAGATCATGTTGTGTGATTCGTTTACTAGATTCGATCTTATTATAGTTATGCCGTCGTGTCGTGAGAATCCCAGTATTAAACTAGAGGCTGACGAGCAGATATCGGCTGCGTCGGTACCAGTTAGAGGTCGAGGTCGAGGTCGTGCGCGAGGACGTGGTCCAGGTAGAGGCCGTGGTCAAGGTCAAGGCCGTGGTCGAGGTCGAGGTTGTGGTCGTGGTCGTGGTCGAGGTCACGCGCATGATGTTGCATTTGAGTCTGAAGCCTCCACAGGACCAGTTGATATTCCTGATGGACCGCAAGGGTTACAGAATGTTGCCGATGTAATTGCAAGGGCAGTCAGAGATGCTATGCCGCCTCCTCCCCCTCGTGCTCCGAGAGGTGAGACAAATCCCGCTAGAGCTCGGGAGCGGCTGATTACCAAAGATTTCGATGCTAGGAAGCTGCCACAGTTCTCTGGTAGCTCTGACCCGATGGCTGCAGAGGATTGGCTTCAGCATATCACAAAGATATTCGAATTTATTGATCTTCATGAGGATGCTCTCCGCATCAAGTTGGCTACATACTTATTTTCTGGAGAAGCTACCCATTGGTGGGATTGCACTGTGAGTGTTCATCCACTTGCTGGCATGACTTGGAAGTCATTTAAGAATCTTTTCCTCGATAACTACTTCCCAGAAGTACAGAGGGACGCAAAGAGGGCTGAGTTCTTTACCCTTCAACAAGGGGACATGTCAGTGACAGAATATGCTACTATGTTTTTTACCTTGGCTCGTTTTGCACAAGAGTAGTTGGTCAGCGATCATTTCAAGGCTACACGTTTTGCCTCTGGTCTTCGACCCTACATTCGGAAAAGTCTGGCTAGCACGCCTATCACCACTTATGCTGATATTTTGACAAGGGCGTTGGGTGTTGAAAGTGTAGATTTGGATCTAAAAAGGGCAAGGGAGATCATTACTCCAGCCAAGAGCACTAGTCTGTCTAAGAAAGCTAAGACAGAGACTAGGTCTCAATATCAGTCCCAACCTCCTCAATAGCAACAACAACGATCATATTCACAACAAAGATCTTCTAATTGAAGTTCTCAACAATCGGGGTTACAGCGAGGTGTGAATGCCGCTGGGGAGAAAGTTTATCTCTGATGTGGTGATCCAAATCATTTCATCAAGTTTTGTCCTCAACCACCCCCCAAGAAATCTCAGTCGATTGGTTCAACACCGTATTATCCACCATCTCAGGCAGTATCCGCTCAGAGCGTGAAACCCTACCAGAACAGAGGTAATCAAGGTAATTATCAGAGGACAGAAAACCGTGGTAGTTTTCAGCCACAACAATACCAAGAACCCAAAGGAAGGAATTTTGCTTTACCTATGTCATCTGCTTATCATGTTTCTGGAAATGCCGGACCGTCTGTGATCCGAGGTATCGTCCCATTGTTTAACTCTTGGGCATCTATATTGTTTGACACTGGTGCATCACACTCATTCATCTCATCAGCATTCGCATCAGTATTAGGGTTAGAGATAGAATGCTTGGAGCATGTCTTATCTGTTGATACTCCAGTTGGAGGTGTTATTCATTTGAATCAGGTCTGTCGTGGTTGTATGCTTTTGATAGCAGACCGATAATTGAGTGTTGATTTGATTGTTATGCCGAATCTAGGATTCGATGTCATCCTTGGGATGGACTGGTTGGTCGAGTATCGAGCTTTCATAGATTGTTTTAAATGTCGGGTTACTCTTTTCACTCCTGAGGGAGACAGTTGTAGATTCGAGGGCGATCAGTTGGATTTGCCGCTACCCTCGTCGCTTTCACGGAGTAGTTTATACTCTTCTCTTGGAACTCTGGCTAGTTTATTGGCCATGGAGAGGGGCACTCCTCTTGTGGAATTGCCACCCGTTGTTTGTGAATTTTCTGACATCTTTCCAGAAGACTTATCAGAATTACCACCTGTTCGTGCTATCGATTTTGCAATCAATCTTGTGCCAGGCACTTCGCCTATTGCTATTCCGCCATATCGTATGGCACCAGCAGAATTGAAGGAGTTGAAAATTCAGTTGGAAGATCTCCAGAGTTTTATTCGCCCGAGTGTATCCCCGTGGGGAGCTCCTGTTCTCTTTGTTAAGAAGAAGGATGGAACGTTGAGATTGTGTATCGATTATCGAAAACTCAATCATGTGACGATCAAGAATAAGTATCCACTTCCTAGAATCGATGATTTATTTGATCAACTCAAAGGTTCCACTTGTTTCTCCAAGATTGATTTGAGATCGGGTTATCATCAACTCCGTATTCGAGAGTCAGACATCTCGAAGACAGCTTTTAGGTCCCGATATGGACATTTTGAGTTTATGGTTATGCCATTCGGATTGACCAATGCCCCAGCATCATTTATGGATCTTATGCAGCGAGTATTTCACGATTATTTGGACAAGTTTGTGATTGTATTTATTGATGATATTCTTATCTACTCTTCCTCTAAGGAACTTCACGAGGAACACTTGAGGATTGTCCTACAAGTATTGCGTACTCACCGATTGTTCGGTAAATTATCTAAATGTGATTTTTGGTTGACAGAAGTGAAATTTTTGGGACACGTGGTCTCAAGAGATGGAGTGTCAGTTGATTCATCAAAGATTGAATCTGTTATGGATTGGAAGCCACCTAAGAACGTATTTGAGGTACGTAGTTTCTTGGGTTTAGCAGGCTATTACCGTCGCTTTGTAAAGGACTTTTCTCGTATTGCTTCACCGTTGACTAAACTTACGCGTAAAGGGGTGAAATTCTTTTGGACTGAGGAGTGTGAGAAAGCTTTTCAGCTTTTAAAGACTCGATTGACTTCTGCACTGATTTTGATTATTCCGGAGCGTGGTGTTGGCTACGCAGTTTATTGTGATGCTTCACTTCTTGGTTTGGGGTGTGTGCTTATGCAAGAAGGCAAAGTTGTTGCCTATGGTTCTCGCCAGTTGAAGCCTCATGAGCAGAATTATCCAACTCATGATTTAGAGCTTGCTGCCGTTGTGTTTGCCTTAAAGTCATGGCATCATTACTTGTATGGGGAACGATTTGATGTCTTTTCAGACCACAAGAGCTTGAAGTATATCTTTACTCAACGCGATTTGAATCTTCGACAACGTCGATGGATGGAGTACTTAGAAGATTATGACTTCGAACTACAGTATCATCCAGGGAAGGCGAATGTTGTGGCCGATGCGCTGAGTCGCAAGTCACGAGGTTCATTGGCTTGTCTGGCCATTCAGGAATGGAACATGCTCGATCAGATTGGGGAGTTTGAGGTAGAGCTTGACGACTCTGATGATCGTACTTCATTATATTCTCTTATGGCTCAACCGTCGATTATTCAACAAGTGAAAGATGAGCAACAATCTGATCCGGTAGCATCTACTTTTCGTATGCAAATTCTTCGAGGTGATGTTATAGAAGGTTGGACTTTTGACTCCGAGCGTGGGTTGAAGTTCAAAGACCGTTTGTTTGTGCCATTGGCAGTTCGTGAACAAGTGATGAAGGAATTCCATCATTCACGATTAGCGGTGCATCCGGGAGGTAACAAGATGTACCATAATCTGCGACGTCAGTTTTGGTGGAAGGGCATGAAGCGTGATGTCGCTAAGTTTGTATCTCGTTGTTTGACTTGTCAACAAGTGAAAGCCGAACATCAGAGACCTGCAGGGTTATTACAACCATTACCAGTTTCAGAGTGGAAGTGGGAGCACGTGACAATGGATTTTGTGACAGCACTTCCTAGGTCACCACGCGGTCATGATGCCGTTTGGGTCATTGTGGATCGTTTGACAAAGTCTGCACATTTTTTGGGAATGCGTTTGACTGATTCGGTTGATGTCCTTAGTCGCTTGTATATTCGAGAGATTATTCGGTTACATGGAGTCCCTATTTCGATTGTGTTGGATCGAGATCCGCGGTTTACTTCCTTGTTTTGGGAAGGTCTCCAGAAAGCTTTGGGGACAGAATTGAGATTAAGTATGGCTTTTCATCCTCAGATGGATGGTCAGTCAGAACGTACTATACAAACCTTGGAAGATATGTTACGAGCTTGTGTTATGGACTTCAAAGGTAGTTGGGAAGACCACCTACCATTGATCGAGTTTGCGTATAACAATAGTTATCAAGCAAGCATTCAGATGGCACCGTTTGAGGCCCTATATGGACGACCGTGTCGTTCTCCCGTATGTTGGACAGAAGTTGGAGAAGTGTCTTTGTTGGGACCAGATCTAGTAAGGAAAACTACTGAAAGGATAAAACTGATTCGTACGAGGATACTTACGGCTCAGAGCCGACATAAAAGTTATGCTGATAATAAGAGGAGACCGTTGTCCTTTGAAGTTGGAGATCACGTGTTTCTCAAAGTTTCACCTCGTCGTGGAGTACTTCGTTTTGGACAGGACAAGAAGCTTTCACCTCGTTTCATTGGACCTTTCCAGATTTTAGAACGTGTGGGTGAAGTTGCCTATCGATTGGCTTTGCCTCCGCAGTTGGCAAAAGTTCATAATGTATTCCATATTTCGATGCTTCGGAAGTATGAACTTGATCCGTCTCATGTTTTAGATTGGACTAATTTACCGTTGGAGCAAGATGCATTCTATGAGGAGCAACCAGTACAGATTCTGGAAGCTAAAGAACATGTGCTTCGTGGTAGAACTATTCGTTTGATTCGAGTACTGTGGCGCCACCAAGGTACTGAGGAGACTACTTGGGAGAATGAGAAAGAGATGCGCGATCGATATCAATAATTATTTGCTTCTTGAGTTATTTGTTTTCTGTGCTAATGATTATCTATGTGCGAATTTCGCGGACGAAATTTCTTTTAAGGTGGGTAGGATGTAATACCCCGTAATTTTTATTAATCAAATAAATAGCAGTTTTGGATTTTCGCAGTATAATATTTACCTCAGTGTGTGCATCATAGCGTGAGTTCAACACACACTAGAATTATTGAGCTTGCAGCCCAACCAATTTTGGTTATATATATTCCTACTAACCTCTCAATCAACCAAACTCTCCATCTCTCAGCACTTCTCTCTCTCGGGTACAACATCACACACACACACACTCATATGTTATTACATACACACCACACATATTGATCTATACACACACAATCATATATTTATTCAAGGAGTTTATTTCAAGCTTTGGACTTTGATTTTGGGTAAGCTTTTACTCAAATTTCTTATTGTAATTTCAGTTTGGTTAAACTGTTAGGTGTAGGTATATATATATATACATACAAATAGTCAGATTCATGTAAACAATTTCATGGAGATTGAAATTCTAGTTTTAAATTCAAGCTTTAGATTTTGTTAAGCTTTTGTCTTGATTCAGTTCACTATAAACTGTGTATATAGATACATGTATATAAATTTCATATGTATATTGTTAAGGGTCCAAAAATAGCGAACAGAAAAACTGTCACAGAAACGTGATTTCTTTATATCAAATGAAAGGTCTCGATCCCACGAAGCTCCATTTCAGATTTCAAAAGCTAATTCATAGCAGTTGCGACGAACGGTCGAATTAAAATTTTGTCACCATTCGGTTTTTCGATAAAATCAGGAGCTGTGTTTTGATTCTTGAAAAATTGATTTCATATTTGGAATCTACGCAGAAAAAGGAAGAGATTCATATATTGGAAGTTTATTTTTGATTAAGTTTTCAAAATGGGTAAAAACCAACCTTTGTTTTCAAAACAGGGGAAAAAGAAAGAAGAAGACGAAACTGTGACAACTCGCGCGCGCGACCCGCGCGAGCGAGGGGTCGCGCGAGCGGCCCGCGCGCGCGACCAGGCTATTTTGAAAACTATTTTTAAATAAGCACGTGACCCTTCTGAACACACTCTGCTCGAGCGAACCGCACGAGCGAGGCCTCGCGCGAGCGGCCCGCGCGCGCGACCTCGGGTAGTTTAATAAAAACATCTGTTTTGTTGTACTTAAGTCTGTTATGAGCTAAGGAGCCTTGTACCCTATGCTTTAAGAGTTGTACTTTACTTTTATAGTAGTTGTACTTATGCTTTGAGGTGTTGTACCTCACTAATATACGCGCATTATTGTATATTGAGATTTGTAACAGATTGAGCAGTTCCGGTTTCTATTCTGATTAATTATTCAGTCTATCCTCGGTGAACGGTAGTTCCGTATGACCCTCAATAAAGTTGTATAACATGTTAATAGTGTACTTACATGTTTACTTGAGCTGCTATGCCTTAAGTGGTTACTTGAGTTACTATATCTTATGTGTTTACCTGGATAATTTCAGCATGTCTATTGTGTTGCTTTGAATTGATAGCATGCCTTAATAATCTGTCTTATGAAGTATTGAATATGTCTGGATGCTTAGAGCTCGCATATGTCATATCATTTCATAAACATGAGCATGAACACGAAAATCACGAAAATGATTTTGGGATGAAAGACCTTAGAGGCTTTCAAATTTTAAAAGGGAAGACCTTAGAGGCTTCCAGGTTTTAAAAAGGGAAGACCTTAGAGGCTTCCATGCATAAAACCCTCTAGGAGGGATTTTGTTTTGAAAAGTTAGAAATCCCGGATTTGTGGGTAGGCATGTGAGATGGGTACCACTAGGAACTCGAATTGCGAGATGTGCTGCAAGAAACCCTCGTAACGGTAAAGGCTAGGCCTCCGTGTAATTCGTAAGGCCCAAAGTCCCGCACGTTTGAGGCTAAGCCTACGTGGACGGGAAGCCCATGGTCCGGGTAATGATAATGACGATTGAGGGTGAGTGTTTGAAAGGGCATGAAAATGGTTTTCATGCATTGACATTGGCATTCATTGCACTCATGCATGTTATATAACAGATGTTATTGTGCGGTTAAATGACTATACGAGCCTTTTGGCTTATGAACTATTAAACCTCTCTTTCAGGTGATATAGATAAGGGTAAGGCCCCAAGGCTTGACAATGCTTCCGCTATAGTTTGAAGACCCCGTGTGTGGGGATTATCATTTATTAATGTAATGAAATTTGGTTTCAAAGAACATGTTATGCTTCAACTGGACAAATGTTAGTCCACCCGCTTTTAAATAAAGAGATAGCTTAACTCTGATTTTCCGCTGCTTATATTGAACGGTTTGTTTCAAGAAAGAATATTTCAAATGAAAACCAGATTTCTGATTTATAAATATTTTCCAATGATGAACGTTTAATATAAATAACCCTCGGAGTCTTGGACTCGGGAGTTACCGATTGGTATCAAAGCCTACTGTTATTACTATTTTTGTTGTACTTCCGCCGGTTGACACCCCGTCGCCCGGAACCGTGGCAGGGCGGGGCGTCACAATCAAGCTTTTCAACCCTTGAAGCAGAAGACTCGAAGGAGATCGAATTAGAGGATTATTTCTTTTATTGTAAAAGAGTATTATAGAGATTGTACTCATATTCACTGATTAATTAATAAAATTAAACATTTGTTCTTGCATATTTCTTATTTATTTTGTAAATTCAAAATTTGTTTGCGTACACCAACATATGTCCAAAATTTTCCTTAAACCTTTAAATATCTCGTTTTATAAAAATGGCCCCTCATAGCCGCAAAATAACATGGTTTTAAAATAGGACTTTAAGCTCATTACAAATACTTTAATATTAATGTTAGGCACACTCTGAAATCCACACAGGACAATCGTGGCCGTTGATTTCGGTGGGGCTCTTGTGGGTTCCACATGGGTCCTACGTGGATCCCACTGAAATCAATGACCACAATTGTCCTGTGAAAATGTCAGTGTAAATTTTGCAGTGTGTAGCACTACTCATACTTTAAAGAGCTAAAAAATACCCAAACAACTAATCCCTCTCATTACAATTACATAATTTCAACATTTCCCTCGATATTTGATATTTAGCTAAGATAATATAAATACTAACAAGAAAAAAAAAAAAAGCTGAAATTTAGGGGACGAAGCTGTTCATAAAAGAGGATTCAGTTTAAATCATGCTCTTATTTTCTATTCGGTTTTAATGTAAAGAGCGATGTTATGCTTCTCAAATTTTGTATCTTTAAATGGTTCCTAATACCACATTCAATAATGATAGAACCACTCGAACATCATTCAATGGAAATCAATTGATCCCAAGTAGCACATTTGATGAAAACCAAATTTGGAAAGCACATCATTCCTATAATGAAAACGCTAATTTGAGATATGAGCTATTTTTGGAGTGAGTCGAGTGACCTATTTCGGTTAGAGACTTATACACGATAAAAAGGGGCATTTGCAAAACAACTTATAAAATAAAGGGTTAATAATATTTTACCCTCTGTATTTCAAAAGTGGACACTTACCCCTCTATGGTTTCAGACTAAAGTAAAACTGTAAAGATTTCTCTTAAAATAGCCCCACACAGGGTTAATGTAAAAATTAGTCCCACAAAGGAGAGTTTAAGTGTCAAAATTAACTCCACGTAGGCAGTTAACCCCAAAATTAGTCCTATTATGGGCCTGAGTGCTAAAAATTAGCACCACATAGTTGGGTTAAATGATAGCTTTATCCCCACATAGGTTTTTTTTTTTTTTTTTTTTTTTTTAAATTAACCTCACAAAGGGGGTTAAGTGTCAATATTTTTGACCAATTTTAGAATTTTTATCAGTTTTAAGGAAATCTTTACAGTTTCACTTTAATCCAAAATCACGGGAGGTTAAATGTTCACTTTTAAAATATATGGGATAAATTAAAAATGAGCCTAACCACTAGAGGTAAAGTATAATTAACCCTAAAATAAAAAAAATGCCAAACAAATTTTGATCCTTCCCAAACAGTCCCAAAATCTTGAAATTAATCATCTAAATCCTTTTATGTAGTAATCATATGCTCATTTAATTTTAGTTTTTTGCACAAAGTAGATCATAGCATAAGAATTGAAACAAAATTGAACACAACTTTTAATTTTTTTTTATTCAAAAAATGTATGGATATATGATTTAACCCCTAATTTGGCAAATCAAGATAAGGTTGCTAATTTTGACAATGTAAATTGTACCCAAAAAAAAAAAAAAAACAATGTAAAGAAGAGCAGAGTGATGGGGTGGGGTGTGGGGGGTTACTACACGTACAGGTACAGTACATACAGAAGGAATTTGATTGACATTACAGTCAGTAGTACATTTCTTGATTCAATCCGGGCCCCCCACCAGGAACAGGAACAGGGGCAGGCCCCACTGTGGAGTAGTAGTACTCTTCAAATTCAATCCGGCCAGTAGCTGGGATTTTCTCCGCCGCTGACCCTTGGATCTGCTGCAGCTCCAAACCTGTCTGATGTCGTCGGAAAGGCACCCCCAGTCCATGAATCACGATCTTCAGGTTGTGCACCATATCAAGCCTCTTCATCTTCACGTAATTGATCCTCATTGGAGCCAACGGACCTCCGCCGCCCGCGGTGGTCACTACCAGCTTCTCTCCACCCCTCCCGCGTTCCATCGTCGGCAAAACGGTGGCCTCCGGTAGACTCTCCAAATCGGCGGCCATCAACATTCTGTTCGGAACGATGTGGAATTTCAGGTCGGAGACGTAGTTGTTGTTCATGTGTCCTCCGTGGGAGGAGGAGGAGGAGGAGAAGATGGCCGCATCGTCAAGAGCGAACACGGTGGCGTTGCGAAGGTTGACGATGTCGGCATAATTGAATCTGAGGGCGAGAGCGAGGACGCTGTAACCGCTGATGCGTAGGCGTAGCATGGCGTCTTTTAGCATGAGGCGCATCATAAGGAAGTCAGACATTGGGGGAGGAGGAGGGAAGGAGAGTGACGTCATCCTCTCCACTTGGCACGACATTAATGGAGAGAGGTGTGATATGAAGCCCTGGACGCCGTGAACGGCGAGTGTGGTGCCGTCGTTGTAGAGATCTGGATGAGTAATCTCTGCCCCGCCCACATACATCTTTGTTGAGTTGTCGGCTGAGGTGATTGTGATGCATCTTCTTGGGCCGGGGGCTAGGGTTACGATCTTGGTGCCGAATGCTAATTTGCGCAGGTATTGGAGGGAGTAGATGCCTGGGACGGTGTGTTCTTGAAGGAGTAGAGGAACAGAGCAGGAATAGCAGGTCAGGAGTGATGAGTCTGTGGGTGCGAAGATG
This sequence comes from Hydrangea macrophylla, assembly GCA_033977485.1. NCBI lineage: Eukaryota > Viridiplantae > Streptophyta > Magnoliopsida > Cornales > Hydrangeaceae > Hydrangea > Hydrangea macrophylla. The sequence continues at coordinate 19,335,366 of CM066999.1, read as the reverse complement.
GTGATTGCGGTGGTGGTGGTGGTGGTGAAAGAGGAATTGGCGGCGCTGGCGAGTTCATTGAATCCAAGATTGGTGAGGATCAGAGACGACGTCGATGGAATTAGTGGCGAATTGGAAGCGTTTGTGGTTGAGATAACCAATATTGTTGTGGTAGTAGTAAGTAGTAGCAGCAGTCGAAGTTGCAGAGGAGCAGCCATGGTTTAGAGAGAGAAAGAGATTGCAAGAAGTGGAAGAGATGGTGTGACTTCTCGGGAGGGAGGACCCGGTGCGGTTATATCACACATCCCCAAACTCATGAGTTCGTTACAGCGGAATGTGTTACCACTAGGCTTTTATTTTTGCATACTTATTTAGATCCAGATTGGATACGCGCACACAAATCACACACACTCCCAACCCAGTCCAATCGCAAACCCCAATGGCCCATAGTAAAGTTCAATAAGATTACTCATTCCGACTTAAGCACACAACAATAAATCACATATGGGGCAGTAGAGTCACATTTAACTGGGGTGTAAGCCAAAATTGAAAAACCAAACCCAGTCCAGTCCCAAACCCCTCAATGGCCCACAACAAAGTCTAACAAGGATTATTCATTCCGACTTAAGCACACAACAGTAGAGTCACATATGGGGCAGTATTGTCACATTTAACTAGGGGTGTAAGCCAAAATTGAGAAACCAAACCGACCGATCGAGCAGAACCGAACGGTCAATTTTCAAGAAAATATCCTAAGTTAAAAAACCGAACCGACCGAAAACCGATGGAAATATATGTTTATATTTCTTTTGTATATACATATGGATAAATTAAGTATTTCGAAGACCTAATAGCTCAGGGAACTAAACATTTTTTTTATTAGTAATGCTAGACTCACACCCAAATCTCACATCCATCCATCCACACCCCGACGTGGACCAATGAGGAGAGGAGAGATTGTAAAGTAGTGTGGATCTTAATAGACTCTGTAGTCTTTCTCCTCTCCCCATTGGTCCACCTCAGGATGTAGATGGATGTGTGTGAGATTTGGGTGTGGATTTAGCATTACCCTTTTTTTTAACTTAGGTCTTTGATTACCATTTTTTTTGTAGAGGAGGGGCTGACTGTGCGTTCAGAGTTCAAATACACTATTTTCTTTTCATTGTTTTTTTCTGCTACATTGATCTTGCAACGACCATATTTAGGATTTGTCATGATAGATCTTTCTAAAACAGACCTACTCAATACTTTTGAAGAGTCTTTCTAAGACTCACACTGATAGTTGTCATTTGAAATTTTTTGTGCTAATCCATATCTTGTATGTTCGTGGATTATCTTTGGGAAATGATTTGAAATTCTATAAGAATTTCTAAGATTTAAAATGACCGGGCAATAGTTGATAATTATTTCAACCATTCACGATTAACACTCTTGCTGGCGAGGAGTTTCTTTTTCTTTTTTCTTTTTTTTTTTGGTATAGAATACACATGAAGTATTTCAACACCACCTTAGTATGGGCTTTTATCAGTTTAAACACTTGAAATGTTATTGGTGGAACACAATTGATTTTTTTTTTTTTGCTAGTGGCTGGATGTACCGCTCCGCTCCACGCCAAATGGAACGGTAGAGACGGTGTAATAAGAGTAGCTAAGGAAAGGTTTGGTAGTTAAAAACCAAAAGCCTGGAATCAGGGTGGAAGTGGTTTGTTGCACAAGCACTCCATCAAAATAGGATTCGACTTTAGAATGCTTATTGGAAGATAGATGCATATGTAAAAAGCCATGTAGTGCCTGCTTTGATTCTCGCTCATATCAAAGTACATAAAACCACATTTTTCAATTGCTATTTAGCCAAACAAGAAAATAAAACAGTATTCCAAACAAAAAAAGAAAAAAGAAGCCAACTCAATAAATTAATGAATACCAATAAATTGCCACAAGGCCCAAAGTGTATTGGAGCCAATGGGATGAATTTTTTCTCAAGCTCCATAAGTGGGTGGTTTGCTTATTTGAGGTATCATTGCAAGTTTTTTGACAGCAGAATTATTAGCTGCATGTTTATGCTGAATCTTGTTGCTGAGAATTTAACATGTTGGATCTCTTCGGGTGTCTTTCTGGAGAAATTTTGCTGTGGTTTCCTCAAGTTGTGTAATGTCGATGCTTCTGGTTTACTGGATTGGGTTTGATTTCGATTCCATTAGCTCCATGTGGCTTCTCCGAGGAAATTTGTTTATACAGTTTATTGCAGCTGGTTTTGGGTGTGTGCGTGTTTTGGCCGAGTTTCTTTTTTCGCGTGAGTTTTGATGTGGGTGTGTTTTCTTTGTGTGGTGTTTTGGTGTATGCTCTTCCTTTATAGCTTGTGTTTGGGCCTCGGCTGTGTGCGTGTGTTGAGGATCGTATATTGTGTGTACCCTGAAGCGACTTCTCACTGGCGGGTATAATACAATATCCATTAATGGGTTGCTGGTGATTATTGTTCTTCTGTAAATGCGATGGTTTTGTGTTTCACTGGCCTCTGGATTGTTGGTTGGATTTATTTGGAGATTACTCGGTTTGTTTCTTCTATATTGGAAGGCTTGTCTGAAAGGGAACCTACTAATTTGGATAATCATTTGCTAGTATATGTTGTGTTGAGGATCTATTTTAGCCAGCTCTTTTCTTGCTGGTTTGCATTGAGGCTGTGCTTTTTCATGTAACTGTTGCTGCTGCCACTATTTTTCTTGGAGGAAGCGGTTTTATCTATCGATGGGGCTTGAGTGTTTCTTTTTCTGCTGCTGCTTGATTCTTCTGAGGTCTGTCAGTCTCCAAGTTATGCTGCTGGAAGTTGTCTGCTTCGGATTATTACGGGCATTATGATATTCTTGTGCATCTGCTTCATTTTCAATCTTCTAAGTCTTGATGGCCTGAGGTCAGGATCCATTTCAGAATTGTTACCGCTGCTTTGAGCTTGCAAGTTTATTTGTGGAGCTGAACTTAACACCTTAGATGGTCAATTAGAAGAATTTTGAAGGAGAAGGTGGGTAATATTACTGTTGGTCACCTTCAAAATCTCCTATCCTTGGTGAATCTAAGGTTGGCTGTAGAAGGAGTGCTCTGCAGCTACGTGGCCTTGCTCCTTTCCATTATGCAGATTGCTTCAAGATTGGCTATGTCCTTCAAGGTAGTTGCACAGTTGGTATGGTGTTTCCCCAAATCATTGGATCAAAAGGTGTTGACAATCAAAGAAGGAGACGCAATTCCAGTGCAGATTGGAGTTGTACGTCTCATGGTGGTTCAACGGTGGAGACACCGAGGTGGTTATAGTGTTTCTTGGGTGAAACAACAAAGGCTCACTTTTCAGGCCAATTCACCTATTTCTTGATGAGTGGTGTTTTTGGGATGTTGTGAGGTTTTTCAACTGTGTTCATTAGCAAAGCTAGTGAAAAGCCAAACAGGTGCTTTGATTGTCAAGCTGAAGATAAAATTGCTGTATCTCAAGACTGCGATGGCACTAAATTTTTTTTATTTTTTTATTTTGTAGCATTGGCTGATGGATTTATATATACTGTAGAAGCATTGGCTGATGAATTTAATATGGAGATGTGTTTTGGTGTGCCAATTGCAATTATACTTTTAATTTTTTCTCGTCAGCTTTTCTTCCACTTTGGGGCTCTTTGTTCTTGGGTTGCTGGATTGGTATCGATCAAGGGCGGTGCTGGGATTTTATTGTGCTGAGTTTCTTTACTGCTAGTTGTCCAAGTGCTCATGATATACTGCTGCTATTTGAGCTCTTATAGTTGGTGTGCCTCCTTTGGCTTATTGGGTTGTGTTGCAGATTGTGAATTCTCATTGGGGGTCTCCTTGTGTTTGTTTCCTTGTATTTTATCTTTGTTTGGTGTGGGGTTTTCTTACTCCTACCAAGATAGATGCGCTTGTGCCAGTGAGTTGAAATTTTTTTGTGCTAATCCATATCTTGTATATTCGTGGATTATCTTTGGAAAATAATTTGAATTTCTGTAAGAATTTCTAAGATTTAAAATGACCGGGCAATAGTCGATCATTATTTAAACCATTCTCAATAAACACTCTTGCTGGCGAGGAACTTTTTCCTTTTTTTTTTGGTATAAAATACACGTGAAGTATTTCAACAAAACTTTAAATAGTATGGACTTTTATCAGTGTAAACACTTGAAATGTTATTGGTGGAATACAATTGATTTTTTTTTTAGTGGCTGGATCTACTGCACTGCTCCACGCCTAATGGAACGGGTTTAGAGACGGTGTAATAAGAGTAGCTAAGGAAGGGTTTAAGTTAAAAACCAAAAGCCATGAATTGGGGTGGAAGTAGGTTTTTGCACAAGCACTCCGTGAAAATAGGATTCAACTTTAGAATGCTTATTGGAAGATAGATGCATATATAAAAAGCTTATAAGCCGCGTGGAGCCTGCTTTGATTCTCGTTCGTAACAAAGTACATAAAAGCACATTTTTCAATTGCTATTTAGCCAAACAATAAAATTAAACAGCATTCAATTGGTCACATTTTTGGATTCAAAGTTTATGGATTATGCTGCTTGTGGGTTTGGGTTAATTTGATTTTTCAAGGTCTTTTTTCGATATTAGCTGGGATATCTTCTATAAAGCTTCTTGGCTGATTGGGTTAAGTTTAGGTAAGTTCTGTTGGGGTCTTCCATGTTTGTTTTGATATGGGGTCATTTGTTGAGACTTTGGCTGATGTTTTTTTTCTGGTGGTTTTACACCTATTAATAAAACAATTCCTTCTGTTAAGCAAAAAATAAAAGAAGCAAGATATGCAATTTAACAAGTTGTAAATCATCAACTACCTGCAGAGAATGCTCATTTCCTATGTGCCCAACAATACATTTTACTAAACGAAGAGAAAAACAAAACCATTATAAAATAGTAAGGGGGAATAAACAATGATCATAACTATTGAATTTTTATACCCAATTCCTTATTGGGCACAAGGTCATCAGGTTAAACCCCCATACACACAATCACTAGCAAACCACACATCTGTGAAAGTCGAAGCAGATGGATTAATAGGGGTGAAACAAAAACCGACCAAATTGAACCACCGAACCGAACCGATCGGTTCGGTCGGTTTTCATAACGTACGTGCAGTGTAAAACCGAAAACCGAACAAAAAATTAAGCCTAAAACCAAAAAAAAAAAAAACCAAACTGAATCGAACCAATCGATTAGTGAAAAAAAAAACCCCAAAACCGACCGAACCTAACAGATTTCACCCTTAGACGGATATCATTTACACTTTACATGTATCATTACTGCTAAAACGGATATCTCTTACGCTTGGGACTCAGAATGGGGGCCGCTGTGTTCGGCACTCCACCTGCTGGTCGCTTTTAAATCTGTAAATTGGAACTGAAATCCCATGATTTAACATTATGTTCCTCAAAAAGTGCTCCCGTTGAGGCAGAGAAGCCAATAGTAACGATTTCCGGCAAGTACTTCCTCAGATCAACTACATAGCTAAGGTTATTATGTATGACTCTGGTATTATTTACATAACCAGTGAAATTAACATGCAGAATTTTCGAGCCAGAATTATAACTAATCCAAGCTTCATGTTCACCCCCATTTGGAATATTAGCGTACCATATTGAATAGTTAGCAGATGTCAATGAGTTGATATTAATACCTACATGAGTAACAGTCGATACGTTCGGGTCCCAACCATTCCAAAAAGTATCAAACTCCACGGCAACAAAAGGACTGGTGTTTACTATTGTCGTTGGGTTGATCGGGAGACCAAATGCACCGCCTGGTGTGATGTCGATATTGGAGATATTAGAGGGAAGAAGGAAGAATGCAAGTCCATCGCCATAGCTTGATCTGCCTTGGGAATCAATGACAAAGGAGAAATGGGTAGTGAAGTCAGCGAGGTTTCGAGAAGCTTTGTCCCAGAGGTGCAAAGGTTTGATATATGAGGCTCGACCACTACTCTGTTGTTGGTCTTGCCCGATCTCATTTGCGGTGACTTGGATGCCATTTGGAGTGATATAAGCATCTCGCTCAGTGCGTATTTGGACATTAGACTGTTTAGTTGTGATTTGGGGGATGCTGAAGTTCAGAGGAGTTACATATGGAGTCATGAGAAAGAAGCAATAAAAGATGATCATAAACAGACAACGATGAAGAAGCATAGTATTAGAATTGAGATATTGGGGGTTCCAATAATTGCAGGCAGCCATTGTTGAGAGATTTTTTTTTGGCTAGCAGCTTGCAGTTCTTAGACTAGTAAAAGAAGGAAAGGGTTTGAAGTGCAAGAAGGCCTAGCTGTAAGTATCTAACAATAATGTGAACTGATGTTGGACCACCCCCTCATCAATGAGATGACCACTAAAAACTAAAAGTTCTATTGACAAAGCTTGTAAATATGTACAAAAAGAATTGCGTGAATGAAGCTGATTTGGGCCACCCCTCTGGCACCTCTATTATTCGGGAGTAAAGATTATGATAGATTCAAAGACACAATTTTTGGGACACAATTCAAAATATGTATTTATATCTCTTCTGTGATGTCACTGGACCCTATAGTGACACAGGAAAGAGATAGACACATCTCTTAGGTTGTGTTCAAAAAGTTGTGTATAAATTTGGGTGTGTCCCAAGTATTACCCATTATTCAGTGGAATCTGCAGGGACAGCAACGGGGCAAGCATCCATTTGCCCGACCCAAACACTTTATCAAGTCAACCAATTGAAATTTGGGAAATTTTGAATCCGAGATGCTTGTGGCACTGGGATCTCTTTCAATAATGATGGAACAACTTTAACATTCTTCAATCAAAATTCAATATGCTCGGAGTGACCATTGTGTTCTAAAATTCATTTATGTCTACCGAAAGTGCTAGTGTGTTATGACTTAAAAATTATTTTTTTTTCCCTATTTTGAGCGTATTAAAATAAAGGCAAAATAAGAAAAGTGGTATTAAATTTGTAATTCTCGAAATCAAACAACCCAATTCTCTTTCACAATTCAGTTTATGTGCACAACCTTTTTTAGAAGAGTAATGATATGCTTAATTCCCAAATATTGCATCCCAAATACTTTATAAATACATGTGGTAGTTGACCCGCTACGACCACATTATTTATTTGGAAAGCATAGTATTACTCTTTTGACAACATAGCTAACCTACAACATTTTCAAAGTATGAAAAAAGGCCAATAACAGTTATACAACAGTATTCTTTAGTCTTTAGAGCATTTTTTGGTTAATTTTTAGTGAATAAAAATTTAAAATTAATTTTCGATATGGTGTTTTTTTTTTTTTTTTATACTCACCTGGATCCAGACTGGACACACATACATGCACATCCCAGTCCCAATCCAAACCCAAAGTCTCATACTGACCCACAATAAAAATCCAACAAAGATCACTCATTCTGACTAAAAAAAAAATTGGGGGCAAATAACTACGTAAATCGCAACTGGATTTTGGATTCTAAAAAAAAATCTGACTACACAATTGGATGAAAGATTTAAGTACAGAACACAATCTCACTTCTACAATCAGATGAATTGGGCAATTTAGGTTTCAGAAAACAATCAGAGAATCTATGTTTTCATCAGTTCACAATCCTTCCATTAACCAAAACCATCAAATCGCAATAATTTTAAACAAACCAATCCCCAAATTCACCATCAGTGGCAACACGTTCATGGGAAATCTCAATGCATATGTTAATATGAAACAACAGCACAAATACATACACGAAAGAAGCATAATAAAAAAAGAGCAATACTAGGGGCACTAACAAATCTCACTAACACTCACACCCAAGAGTGTGGGTGTGAGTGTTAGTGAGATTTGTTAGTGCCCCTAGTATTGTTGATAAAAAAAAATTTAGAGAGAGAGAGAGAGAGGAAGTTGAGCGAAAATACGGAGAAGGGAATGCTCCCAATGTATAAGATTTTAGTGAGAAAAACTGTTTACATCCAAAATATGTATTTTTACATATTATGATTGATTATTTAACCCAAGGGTTATATGGGTATTTGACCAAATGTGACTTACTCAGTCAAGTTAAGGTGACCGATTGTTTAAGGTAACTGGGTGACTATTATTTTGGACGGGTCATACTACTTGCACATGAGCCACTAATTATTGCGCGTGATGAGTAAATGGCATTGATGGTTAGTTATTTCTAGATATGAACAAGTGGTTACTTGTATTCACTGTTGTTTCAATGGAATTCAAGTTCAACCAGGGCGAGATGACCAAAATTGGCCGAGGCCTCAAGCGAATTTTCAAAGGGGCAGAAAAAATGAGGCCTCTATACTAAGTTTCATTGAAATTATAAAAATAATAGGCCTAAAAATGATAAGTTTCATAGAAATTAGAAAGAAAATAGGCCTAAAAATGATAAGTTTCAGAGAAATTTCATAAAAATTAGAAGAAAATAAGCCTAAAAATGATTAATTTCATAAAAATTAAGAAAAAATTAGGAAAAAATAGGCCTAAAAATGAGGCCTAAAGTCGAGGCCCCATGCGATTGCTTTAAAAATTTGGCCCAGGGCCGGCCCTGAGTTCAACTCAAATTGTGAGGTATCTTTCAACATGATTTAGTATTTTCGAACTTGTATGCTTCAATATGGTTTGAGGATCTTTAGTGAGTTTAATTCTTACTTGCTTTACACAATCGTTTGATTCATAGTAACTATTATTCACCAAGTATCACATACACAATCTTAAGAGTTATTTGTTTACAATCACACATTGAATCCTTTTGGATTCTGGCACATCCAAGCATAAAATTGAACAAGCTGTGAACCAATAATAGAGAGAGTCACTGCAGCAGAGGTGGTCTAGAGATTCTTCATATTAAACTTACCGTAACTGATATGTGAAACGGTTAGACTCAACTCTTACGATGATCTTGGTTCTTGTGGTGATCGGCGATGCTACGGGCTCGACTATCGATGACCTAATAGAGAGAGAGAGAGAGAGAGAGAGAGAGAGAGAGAGAGTACAGAGAAGCCTTGAATAGCACATTTGGAGAATTCCCGAGGAATTATAAATTAAGGGTACTCATGTAATTTCATATAATAGACTGAACGCAATCTTGCCCGAGCCGATTTGTACTTGAATTTTTATTCCGAGTACAAAGATGCCTCGAACAGCATATTTGGAGAATTCCTGAGAAATTATAAATCAAGGGTACTCACGTAATTTCATACAATAGACTGAACGCAATCCTAGAGTCGATGCGTACTTGAATTTTTATTCCCAAACACCCCCCTATAAACATGGAAAATTTGGTGATAGACCTCTCAATATTAGGTGGATTAGCCAAAAACTCCCACGATTTGACAGTTAAAAAAAAAACTCGTTGGACGTGTTAACTTTGAACCACCATAATTTACTCGCTTTTTAGTCTTTTTGGGTGATTTTTTTATTATTTTTTATTTCATATATTTGTTCGAGATCTATGAATTGGACTTGAAAATTGTACCCAAAAAGTAGTTTAGTTTTTGATACACCCAAAATTGTCTCTACTCTATGACCGAGCATTTCTACTCAGTGACTGGCCCCTATCCCGACCAAGGCATGTACAATTGCTTGGGTGAGCACCATCCGGATTTCCCGAGTAGTTGTGGGCCCCCACGGGCCTCCTGATCCTGTAGCGCGGGGCTCTGTCAGAGGAGAAGCCAGACCGTTGGGGTCAGTGATAACATCGTCCAGTCACAATATAGCTCAGGAACGCTACACGGGCTCGGTCCAGCAACCCGACCTACGGATCGGGAGCACCGCCTGGGCCCAGGTATCTCACAGGACAGTTCATGCCAGTCTGGAGGCGCAATCTAGAATGTTTCAGACAGTTTCCTATACAAGTTAGAAGACTAATGGAAAGTAAAAATGGTTTCCTAACCTAATTAGGAAACTCACACGATTTATGTTAATCAATCCTAATCGGACCGATTACCTTATCAGTTTACTTGCCTTGTACGAGGAGGTTTCTTATACTATAAAAGAAACCCCTCACCCCCATAGAAGAGAATCGCAACTTTACTCTATACATTCCATACGTTTCAACTTTACTCTGCCCCCACTCCTACCAATACTACCAACTGCAATGCAACCCCCAAAACCAAGCGATCGACTCAAACATTCCATACGCTTCACAAATATCTTGGATTCTATAAAGAAAACCAAGGCGGAATTTTCAGAGAGCACAAGCTTCCGCAGAGCTCGCACTGTACGGGGGTTCACACTCAAATTCATTGGCATAGGCGATGCTGCTCAGCAGCCACCGCCTCTGGTAATATAACAGAAACATCTCCCCCCTCCAAATTTCTCATACGTTTTGCACTCTCCGAGATAGAAGACTTTTCATCATTGAGACTCCTCTTTTTTTGTGTGGATTTATTAATTTGTAGCCTGGCCCTTAGCAGACGCAGCATCACCCTCTGTATCAACTTGCACCTTAGATTGCTTCGCCCTATGCCACCCTCGTGCTTTCGGTCCAACCATTTTACTGTGTTTTTCCACCTTCATAATGCCCTTACCTTTAGTTGAGAGTAAATGATTTCAATAGAAAAAAGAAAAAAAGGTCAAGGTTGTCAAATAAAAGATTCATTAAATGACAAAATAAGCTATAAGTTGGAACAGGGCCGGTCCTGACAAATTGGGGGCCCTAGGCGAACATTGAAAGCTTGGGCCCTTTAAACAACGAGGGTTCGGGAGTAGTGCCCCCGAAGCGAAAATTTTTGGGTCATTTTATACATGTTTGCGTGTATAATTTCTATATCAAACATGTTATAAACCTTATAGTGTTGGTTTGTGAGTTTTGTTTTTTGGTCATTTTTTAGAATTCAAGGGTTTAGTAATTGTAATCCTTATTGTATGTACTGATTATGATTTTCTTCTCCTTCCACTAGCCTCTTTGGCCTTTTGTAATTCCACAAGTGTTCATATTATTACTTTTTATTGATAATAATTGTTAAGAGCTTATCTCTGATAATAATTTATAAAGCTTGATCCAACCTAAAATAATTTAGGTTGAGCTAAACAAAAAAGTGAGAAGATAAGTACTATTAGTTTAAATATTTAGGGTGGGTTGGATTATAATGGGGCACATACAATTATTTATTTATTTTTTCAGTATTTGCTTCGACTCTTTTATAATTGGTTCAACATATTATAGATAAAACTTTTATTTTGGGTCCTACTGTGTATTTTTCGAGGACCTTTTAAAGAGCAAAATATGAACAAAATGTGGGGCCTTAGGCGACCGCCTACCCCGCCTATAGGCAGGGCCGGCCCTGAGTTGAAAGCACCTCCAACCCAGCTTCCAGTAAGTTGGCATTAGGGCCTTAAATAATTTGAAAAAAGCTAAAAGTTCATAAGCTACAAGCCACACCAAACACTTCATTTTAACTTTTTCTAAGCTATAAGCTATAATTTGCAGCTTATAAGCTATAAAATTGGGGCCATTAAGTGCTGAAAATTTAAGTGATGAACTATTAAGCTGGTTGGTGTTTAGATTAGCTTAAATGTTCATCACTTAAAAACAAGATTGTTTAGCAAACAAGCTGGAAAAAGTGATTATTTCTATAAAATAACAAAAAAGGACAACGTGTAAATATTATTCAACTCTTTTGTTTTCAGGCGTTTTATCTTTTAACAACTAAAAATTGAAATTAAGTGAGCTACTTTTTTCAGCTTAATTTTTCAGCTAGTTTGTTTAAGTGCTAAAATATGAAGCTAACCCAAACACTTCTATTTTACAAAATAATCACTTTATTTTCTCGAAATCCACAATTCATCACTTAATTTCTATTTTTCAGCTAACCCAAATGGGCTCTAATTAGTCCCTCATATGGAGGACTATTTAGTTAAAATGGACTATTAGTCCCACGTGGTTAAACGAACCCAACAGTGAACTATTAAATTAAAATCAACCACTAGTCCAATCCCATCTAATCCTACCATCAGTCGAAACAAACATGGCCTTATAGATGTAAGGTAATTGGAAAGCTCCAAATTGGTTTATTACATTCAAGTGTCTCCAGTAGCTAGCTAGTAGCTGCCCTTCTATTGCATGGAAGTCTGCACTTGATCCAAAGTCATTCTTACAACAGGTCTTTTGTCATATCAGTAGGATAATGAGAGTGATAATGAATTTGAATATCTGGTATGAGCAACGAAAAAGAAGGAATGGGTAGTGAAAATTTTCGTAATTTTCCTAAATCATTGTGCGAAATGTGTTAAAGAACTTGGTTAAATTAGGTGATTGGAGGAGAATTAGAGTTAGGAAGCCAGCAGGTTATTTTACAAAGAGTAATGCTGTGCTTCCCAAATTTTTATGCAAAAGTACTTCCCAAATGATGTGGCAATGGAGCCAGATCTAATATAGTGGGACCAGTTGAATTTTGATTGGAAGTTGTTTACCTGGTTCCACTGCCACATCATTTGAGAAACACATTTTGGAATAAAAATTTGGGAAGCATAGCATTACTCACTTTTACAATTTGTGGATTTTAAAATTTTCTTTCAAGGACCCATGATTTGTTTTCCATACCCAAGTGATTCGTGAAGTACATGTTGAGTTTACAAGTGGCTTTTGTATTTTGGGCAAGGATGAGACGTTTATGAGTCTGCATGTAAAACAAAAAACAAAAAATAAAAATAAAATTTGTGTGAGCACATTTTAGAATTGCCCCTTAATCATTTCAATATCCCATGGACTGCTTGAATTAATGGAAGGAGAAAAATTGTGTGAGCATATTTAGAAACTCTCAATGATTAATCCAGTGTTTGCAGAGATAACCAAGCCAAAAAGAGTGAAAAAAGGGGTCTATACCAAAAAGAGAGCTAAAAAGAGTGCAAAAAAGGGTCTATACCAAAAGGAGATGGGATGGGTACAGAGAAATTGGGTGGGTGTACTAGCAGTACGTAGAAAAAACAAAGGAGAATTGTTCCAACTTAAAGATGCTTACTAAAAGATACATATGAAAAAAGAAATGTTGGCGAGTTAATTTCACTTTGGTACAAGCATATACAAGAAATCACTTTTAAGTGCGAGCCAAATAAGAAAGAAACAACAAAAGAGTTTAAAACACAATTGAAAAAAGAGGCACATCATAGAGAGAACTGGCCTAGATATTATGACTCTCCTACATGAATACTAATATTAATGGTGCAAGTTCCAATTTGTTCATTACCAACTATCGCACCATGCTTATTCCTTATCTGCCCAACAACACAGAAGATTGGGTTTGGCTGCTTGCAGATTCATCATTGGCACCAAGTAGTGAAGAGTTAACCACTGGAGGATCATTATATGTTGAAGAAGGCATCTTCAAAGGAAGATTGGGCAATGGAGCATCAAAATTAAGCACTTGAATGGCTTGTTTAGTTGAAGGTCTAAGATTGTAATCTGGGTGAGCACACCAAAGGCCAACAATCAGCAAACAACCCATCTCTTGGTCATTAAAGTCTCCACATAGTTTGGAGTCTGCTGCTTCTAGAAGCTTTGCTGTTCCATAGAGCTCCCAAATCCACTCCACAGTTGAAGTTTTTTCGGCCACCTTGTCGTGCACACGTAAGCAAGAACAATAAAATCAGACTCAATTGGAAGACAAAAAATAAGAAAAAAAAAAGTAGGCAAGAAGAACAATTGCAAACAAAATAACACAAGGATTTAACATACATCACCAAAAAATAGGGCAGCATCCATGGGCGAAGAGGTAATTAATTAGATTCACCATTAAGATGAAGATTACGAGAGACATGGATTTTTCCTAAAACCCACCACAAAGGTATCCAACAAAGACCCAAGAGAGATTATGATATGAAAACCACAACCTATAAACACTCTCAATTGGATAATGCAAACAAAACCCCAAACGAGAGACTCGTAGAGTCACTTCCAACTCTAAATGACCCAAAAAAAAACCTCTACAGTCACGTAGAGAATCAAATCAGTTGACGTATTCCCTCAGTGTGAAAACAAACTCTAGAGTCATGTTGAGAATCAAATCAATTCACATATTCTATCAATCTAAAATGTGCTTCTCGGGACCATATCAGAAACAAGACACGTATTTTCCGCGTCCGATACGTGTCGGAGGTGTGTCGGGCGAGTGTCGGTGTCCGATACGTGTCGGATACGGGTACGAAGCCCTTTTCGAAGTGTCGGTGCTTCCTAGTTTGCCACCATGGGCGGAGGCAAATAGGACTAGGGGGGCCAGCCTCCCCTGAGATATTGAGAATTAAATTTTTACCCTATATTTTTTTAGTATTTTACATTTAAGCCCCCCTCAACTTATGTTTAGGCCCTCCAAAGGGGTCCAAGGGCCAATTTAGTATTATCAATTACATATATATTGATATACAGGTATATACAACTCAAAAGGGAAGGTGCCTGGAATTTTGAAAATTACACTTTTAGTGTGAGAATTTTATGCATTTTAGAAATAGGCCCCTCTAGAATTTTGAAAGACACTATACAATATTTATGTGTCACCAAATAGATTCATATTATAAGCATATCTCAAAAAAATCGCAATTGTATACAAGAAGATCCTAAAAAAATTGCCAATTATGTATAAATAGACCCCAAAAAATTCGCCTCGAGGGCGCTGCCCCCGAACCCCCGTATAGCCTAGGCCCCCCTGACTGAAATTTCTAGCTCCGCCCCTGTTTGCCACAATAATGAATTGTGAAATTTAAGATTCATTTCTTTTAGAAAATATATAAATGATATATGTGTATGTATTGGACATATATAGAAACACATTTACAATGCTGAAAATGAACAAAACAACAAATAAACACAAGTTTCACGTTGTACTAAGACTCAAAATGTGGAAAGTTTCCAACATAGAGGTTCAAAATCATTGAACAATGAATCATATTGGGCTGTATGAAACTCGAATTGACTGATTCTAACCACCATTCTTAGTAACCCACTCACAAGTAAATTCTAAAAAAAAAAAAGAAAAAAAAAAATATATATATATATATATATAATAGGTAGTTGAGACAAATCTTAACGCACCTGAGCAAAGGGTTTTCTTCCAGAGGCGATTTCTAAAGCAACAACTCCAAAACTATAAACATCTGATTCCTTGCTCGCCTTACCTTTGATGACACATTCAGGAGCCATGTACCCAATCGTCCCGGGCAAAATTGTTGTTCCCGATCCCTTTTCATGGTCAACAAATCGAGCTAACCCGAAATCCCCGAGTTTGACATTGAAATTAGAATCCAACATAATGTTGCTTGATTTTATATCCCGATGTAGCACACATTGTTCCCATTCTTCGTGCAGATAGAGCAATGCCGAGGCCAAGCCTTGGGCAATCTTGTACCTCATTGCCCATGTCAACAAGCTTTTACCTTTGAAGAGATGTAAATCTAAACTCCCATTTGGCATGAACTCATAAACAAGTATTAGCTCTCTTTTTTCATGGCACCAACCAATGAGCTGCACCAAATTTCTGTGCCTCAATCGGCTAACAATCTTTACTTCTGATGCATACTCCTTCAACCCTTGTTTAGAACTCCTTCACACCCTCTTAATTGCAACATAAGAGTTAAGTTCCCTCAAGAAACCTCTATATACCCCACCAAACCCTCCCTCTCCGAGCTTCTCTTCCTCTGAAAAGTTATTCGTCGCATGCGCCAACTCTCCATAAGAGAACTTCTTTGGTCCACTTCCCTTCTCAAATTCATCAGAGAGATCAAGAGCAAGTTCTTCTTCTTTTTCTGGTCCTGTACTTCGACTCTTCCACACCCCAATGCCCACCAAATCCAATCCACCAATCAAAACAAACAAGCCAACACTCAATCCTACTGCAAGTCCTGTATTTTTGTTCTTCGCATCTGCTGGCCGCTCATCAATCTGCAAATTGGAACTAAATTCCCACGATTTAACATTATGTTTCTCAAAAAGTGATCCCGTCGAGGATGAGAAGCCAATAGTAACCCATTCTGGTAAGTACTTTCTCGCATCAACTGCATAGCTAAGGTTTTTATGTGTGAATCTGGTATTATTCACAAAACCAGTGAAATGAACATCCAGAATTTGCGACCTAGCACTATAACTAATCCAAGCTTCATTTTCACTCCCATATGTAACATTACTGTTCCAAATTGAATAGTTTTTAGATACCATTGAGTTGATATTAATACCTACGTGACTGAGAGATGATCCCGGCGGTTGCGGTGGGTCAAAACCAACATTCCAACCAGTATCAAATTCCACAGCAACAAAAGGACTGGTGTTTTCCATTGTATCAATGTTGATCGGAAGGCCAATTGCAATTCCACCTGAGTTGTTGACGTTGGAGATATTAGAGGGAACAAGGAAGAATGCAAGTCCATCGGCGTAGATTGAACTTCCTTGGGAATCAATGACAAAGGAGAAATGGGTAGTGAAGTCTGCGAGGTTTTGAGAAGCCTTGTCCCAGAGGTGCAGAGGTTTGAAATATGAGGCTCGACCAGCAGACCATGTTTGGTTTTTGGTAATTTGGATGCCATCTAAAGTGAAAGAAGCATCTCCATCAATGCGTATTTCAACATTACTGGCAGCTGTGAATTGGGGGATGCTGAAGTTCAGAGGAGTGACATATAGAGTCATGAGAAAGAAGCAATAAAAGATGATCATAAAGAGACTACCATGAAGAAGAAGCGTAGTAGAATTGATATGGGGGTTCCAATAACTGCAGGCAGCCATTTTTGGGAGGATTTCTTGAGATTAGCAGCCTGCAGTATTGTATTCAACTACATGACTTGCTGTTGCAGTCCTTTCCACTTTTAAAAGAAAGCTTGCTGAAAATTTTCACCCGAAAGGATTCTATAGTGTCAACTTTTCATTTGCTGAGCAAGTCAGACCTTTAGTTTTCAACAAAGACTTTATTATATATCTATATCTATATCTATATCTATAATCTATATTCTATAATATATATAAGTGCACCGATGCCCATAAGTGTTTTACACTTTTATCAATCGGTGCACTTTTGCTTAAGTTTTTCTCTTAGAGTTTTATAAACTTTAGTATGCCACTTTTTTTTTTTTTTTTGTGTCCATAAGAGTCCTCTTTTTTTATTTTTGGATATAATCTTTATTAATATGGTTTTATGAATCGTCACATATTTTAAGCTAACCCACATCTTCTTTAATAAAGTATATATATATATATATATATGTATGTATATAACAATTAAATAGAAACAAAAAATGGCATATAATTTTGATGACATGAATCGTGAGACATTTTGAGCAAATCCACAGATTCCTGCCATATTTGTTATCTTTGGAAAATCATTTAGGAATCCTATTTAAGGTCAAAAACCTTTGACAGAAAAAATAGTAGAGATACATGGATTAAGAATCCTAATAAAGTTCAACAACCTTTTGCAATAGGAAACTAATTAAAGTAGCTTAATTTATTAAAATTCACATCACTGGTTTTCCTTCCTCCTTTCACATCACATAGCCATTTGTACATCTTTTTCCTTGTGTAGTGTATAGATTTTGATATAAAAAAAAAAAATTAGTCAAGAACTACCCTTGCTTCAATTTTTTAAGTGTTGTGTATTTCATCAAGTTTTTACTTGATTAGTGCATGTTAACTCAAAACTCTTCAAAGCAATTACGAAATGCTTTAGACAAAGAATAAGAAAAAAGGAAATAAATTTAATTTCAGAGCATAGAAAACGTTAACACTTTATATCCAAAACCTTTGTTGGAAAAAGGTAAAATAATATGAAGCATAAGACTAAAATTTCATTATATCCACGGGTTTTGTGCTTCTGGCTTTGTCAATTCATTTTTTTTTGTTGTGTTTTGTGGGGATCAATGAATGATATATATCTATTGATGTAATAACATTGTGAAAGTTTAGAAAGGCCTATCTATGGATTGGCCTTGAATGCAATCTTTATTGGGAATCTCTAGAAATTTGACTGGAAAAAGATAAGACAACAATTGGTGTGCTTTTCTTCCTTTCATGGATTAGTAACCATTCTTGAGATACACGTTGACATCCCATAAAGACATGATTATGGTAACAGTGATCTCATTAGTAAAATAAAATTTTGTATATATGTTGGTGTTCAAAATATGTATGCATGATATCGGACGGTTAAAGATAGGAATTTGATTATTTTTGTAGCCTTTGGGGCCATAAAGTTAATTGATCGATTATCGTAAGATTTAATGTAAAGGCGTTTCTTTTATTCTTTGCTAAAATTTTCTTGACCTGAGCTACTAGCATTCAATATTTCACCACAAATTTATTCAAATAAATATGTGAGGATGTGTTTGTTAGTTTGTAATTTAGAAGAGAAAAAAACAAGTTACTAACAAAACCCTTCGTCATCTTACTGCAACTAAAATTATGCTCATAAAAAGTATTAATCACATAATTATTCATCTCTAGAGCCTATGAAGGGGTTCACCTCAACATAATCTATAAAAGAAATATATATGAACACATGGCGCTAATTTTCGGATGGATCAGATCAGAATTGATGTATTAAAAAAATATCATATAATTTTTGAAATATATAGAGATGCTCATTCTGATTCCGAAACTTCAAAATTTCAAAATTCCAATCAGATTCCAAAATTTTGGAATTTTAATTTATTGCACGGATTTTGAAATCAGTTTTTTTATTGGAATTTTAAAATAATACTTTTCATGTTAGAAGTATTGAAAATAAAATATATATAGGCATATATTGAATCTATTCTAGAATTCTCTGGCTAGAAGTTGTCCATAATATTTTGGAAATTAAAATTTTAAAATTTCCATCTCCATTTCGATTAGAATATATTTTTTTTTTTTTGGTGCAATTTTTCAAATTTTCGATGATTGCAATTCAAAACTAATTTTACGATTTCATGATCGTAGTCTTCCAAATTGGTTTCGGAATTTCTGCTCTAACTTGCATCCTTATGATCACATAATTAGAAATAACGGAATATAGTTAAAATTGTCAGAATATTTTCAAAGACTTATGACATAAATTAAAGTGAATAATTAGGAAGTGTTTCAGTATGTCACTTCACCACTTATAAATATACTATATAATCCAAATACTTTAATATTAGGCATCTGATGTGAATTCTCCTAGCTTTTAATACTTTTCATAAGTATTTTAAAAAATTATTTGTACGAGTCAAGTGGTTAGATAGTTGAATCATTCAATTTATTATTATCCACCCTCTTGCGCACCACCACGTGCAAAGCACGTGCTTTAAGACTAGTATATATATATATGCTGCAGTGTTTTTGATTTGTTCAAACGGAGCATTTTAAAATTGCTGTCTTCTCTTCTATGATTGAGAGGCTTGCCAAATTCTCTCTGGCACCGGGGCGGTCACCCATTTTCCCACACCCGACCCACCCGTCTATCATCAACCGCCCGGCCCAACCAATTCAGTCCTGGTTAGCACTGGACTATGAATATGCAGCTTCAGTATGTGTATTACAAGAGAAATGCTAGGAAGACATGTGATTTCACATGGAATCTCACATTAGGTCCTTTTATGCAATTTTGAAAATTTTGTATGGCCCACACACTAAACACACACGTGAAATCTGATAGCAGCTTTGGGGGTAAAATCAAAATCATCTCCCATTTTGGAGGCAAAATCCCTAGACCCAGCAAATTCATGCCCGCGGCACCAGTGAACCTCCCCGCCTCCCCTCCACCCACGGCCACCCTTGAACTCACGGCGACGACTTCTCAGCTCACTCTCTCGCCGGCACAACATTGCAGGTAATGTCAACTCCTCCTCTCTCCTCTCTCTCTCTCTCTTGGTGAAAATTATCAAAAATCTCTTTCCATCATTGATTCAAACTCAAACCAAATCGAGTTTGATTTAAACCCAAAATTTCAAAATATTGGTTACAAACTTATATTTGATATGATTTTTGAGTAAAGCATTTTTTTGTTTGGTTTATTTAATTTGGTATGAGGCATTAATGTAGAATTAGGGATATATACTTAATGGAAAATGGTGGATGTTATATATAATCCAACATCTATCAAATCTTGTGCTGGATATGGAACATGTTTTGACATTGTTTAAATTATAGCATGTGAAATAGCACACAGTATTAGAACAGATTAATGTTTAATTGGGTTTGGATTATGAATAAAAGGGAATCTGCTTTATTTTTGTTTGGCTTAGTGAGTTGTTACTTGCCTAAGGCCATTCATATTTTCCTTTTCTCCCTCTAAGTTATGCTCTGAAAGGTTCACCCTTTATTGTGTCACGACCCATCCCACTACGCGTGGAAATAGGACACGTGGCACGCCACCAAGGCTCATCCAACAACAATATAATTATACGCAGCGGTAAGAACTTCTATAAAACAACCCTGGTAGTTTAAAACTTAGGAAACATTCCCTCTCTGAGTTTGTAAAATACATTGAAATTAGAGTTATAAAAAGTTTTGGTCATTGAAAACACATTCAAAGAAGATAGTTTTGAAAAACAGAGGTTCAGTCGACTGCCCAGTCGACTGCACTAGGGTCCAGTCGACTGCTCCGTCGACTGAGTTAAGCAGAACCAAGAATACCACATACTGCAAAGAGGTCCAGTCGACTGCTCAGGGAACCCCAGTCGACTGTGTTATGCAGAACTAAAATTAACATTGCTCATCAGGGGTTCAGTCGACTGATCAGGGAACCCAGTCGACTGCATTGGTTACTATTTGGATCAGTAGCTAAAATCTACAGTGTCTCAGTCGACTGATCAAGGATCCCGTCGACTGCTTCTCTTACTATAGACTTTCAGTGTCTCAATCCCACGAGATCCAGTCGACTGATCCTGGGTCCAGTCGACTGCTCCCCTGCTGGGCAGCCTGTAATGAAATATTAACAACTCATGCTTCTCCACACCAACCACAAACACAACCATAACTGATTCCAACAAATTAAAAACCCAATTACAGGCGTTCAATTACAAGATTACAGTACTGCAGGACTAATCTATGGTTCTATTACAACATATTACAATACTCAAATCCTTACACAAATTTAGGATTTAAACACAAAAACATATACAAGGAGATTCCCCCGGCGTTCATCGGCCTCACTCAACACACTTCTTCTTGTCTTTCTTCTTACCTGCAATGGAGTACATCTCCACTGCTCAGCTATATGCTGAGCGTACAAGTCTAACATGCACAATATATGATGAAACATGCTTTAATCTCATAAATCATACAATAGTATCTAGGAAGAAAAATACGCATTCATCCGGTAGCGGCAAGTCCAAGCCTTAAACCGCGATACCAATGGCAAGTCCAAGTCTATCAACCATTGTATCCACAAGTGCCCTGGCAAGTCCAAGTCTATCAACCATGCACAGTAGCCGTCGCTACTAAATTCTCAAACATCGAGAAGCTTACTCCGGCATGAATTTGTATAAGACTCCCCTTTGACCCACATAGACAACTTAACGTGCTCGCGGAAATTTAGACATGCTTTTCACAATTTAGCGCGTGCATAATTAACGGGCCTACAATTAATACATGGATTTCGCCCGGATCACAATTTCGTCGTCGAAATATAAAACATGTATTTCCCTATATTTCACAAGTTAGAACTTCATACCTCGTGCGAATCTCTTCAAACTTTGAAGGATCGTCTAGGGGACTAAATAATCGCCGGATTTCAAATTATACGCGATTCCTACGAGTTTTACCTGATTTTTCCCAAAAGTCTAGAATTAACATTTTTACAAAAATTGGCCAAACACGGCCTAAGTAGTATCAAAACGTAGGTCTTACCTCCACGAGTTCAAATCTGAAATCTGGAGAAAAACTGACGGACGAACGGTCGTCGATCGGCGTCGCAAAGCCCGGAGCAAC
This sequence comes from Hydrangea macrophylla, assembly GCA_033977485.1. Taxonomy (NCBI): domain Eukaryota; kingdom Viridiplantae; phylum Streptophyta; class Magnoliopsida; order Cornales; family Hydrangeaceae; genus Hydrangea; species Hydrangea macrophylla. The sequence continues at coordinate 19,313,520 of CM066999.1, read as the reverse complement.
CAAGTCTCCTTTCTCTCTCCTCTCTCTAGATATTTTTGGCAAGTTTGGATGAGAATGAATCTCATCCTCACTATTTATAGGCAATCTTTCGGGAATTTACGTTTACCTCCCCGTAAGTTTCTCAAAACTTCTAATTAGATCTCGAAACTTCGCACCCGTCCATTTTATGCCTTTACGAGTGAAAACTATAAATTTCAAAAGTTTCCGACTAAGTTTCGTTTGGGTCCAAAATAACGTCCGAAAACTATATTCTGTGGAATCTCTACACAACCTACCTTTTTAATAAACGTGACTCTCACGTTCTCACCACAGCTCTCAAAATGATACTATCATATCCAAATTACCAGAATTATACTACACAGGTATAATTACTATTCAACAAATACCAGATAAAGTCAAATAACATTCAAATCACATAAATGTCATTTACTCATGATTATGCAATATGAACTTCCATGTTCTCGTGTCTTTACTGACACCTTACCGTTGACCACAGTCAACCACTTATCCTCAATTATCATATATCAATGATAATTCATAAAATTTCATATCATGCATGATTAAACTATGAAATTCTGGAACGGGCATGACATATTGTCTCTAAGAATTTACCTTCTTTTTTTTTTCTACATCAGAGTAGACTTGATCCTAGGGTATTTGAAAGTAGAAATAACAAGCTGTTGGGAGTGAAAAGAATATCAGATTTAGGGGTCAAGTCTCAGTTTTAGTTGATTATTATGAAAATTAGTGTAATATTAGTTGGTTAAAAAATCATATTTTTTGACATTTTTTAGGCCAGACAGAAGACTCATGTATGCCTAAAACCACATTAGGGAAATTTTGGTATTTGGGAAATTTTTTTGTGGGGCTTTGTGAATAAGAAGCAACCACATTAGGGATATCCGACGGACCAACATCTCTCTCTCACTCTCTCTCTCTCTCTCTTCTCTATCTCGTTGTCGCTATGTATTTTCTCTCTACTTCTTTGTAAGAAAGCTAACCCTTCTTGTGACTTGAATAAAAGATAGTCATTATTTGCTTGATCCGTTGTAATTTACTTCTTTTTTAAATCTTATTATTTAGATAAATGGAAGAAGAAGTTTCAAGTGGTTATATAGGCGTGAATGACGATACTATTGAGATCTTGAATGACGATAGGATTGAGATTGAAAATGAGAAGGATAAATTGTTGGATCTAGAAAACAAAATAGATGAGCCAAAAGTTGGAATGGAGTTTGATTCTTTGGACGAGCTAATGGCATTTTACACAAGATATGCCAAAGAAAAAGGTTTCGTCGTGGCTAAACGATCGTCTCAAAAAGTTGAAGGGATCTTAACGCATGTGACGATTCAGTGTACTCGTGCTGGCACGACAAAGATTAGATCAAGCAACTTGGGAAACATGCGGCCAAACTCAAAAATCGAATGCAAAGCTAAGCTTAGGGCATTTTTTTCGCGCAATGAAAAGTGGTCTGTGAAAGCAATTGAACTTGCCCACAACCATGAAATGAGTCCTGGAAAATCCCGTTATTTCAAATGCAATAGGTTCCTAGAACCACATGTCAAAAAAAAACTTATGTTGAATGACAAGGCTGGAATCAGAGTGAATAAGAATTTTAATTCATTAGTGGTTGAGGCAGGGGGGCATGAGAATCTACCATTTATAGAAAAAGATGTCAGAAACTATATCAATAGAGTAAGGAGTTTACAACTTGGGGAAGGGGATGCCAATGCAATGTACAAGTACTTTTCAAAAATGCAATCTGACAATTCTAATTTCTTCTACTTGATGGATTTGGATGAAGAGGGGCGCCTTAAGAATGTGTTTTGGGCAGATGCAAGGAGTAGAGCATCATTTAAAGAATTTGGTGATGTGGTTACATTTGACACAACATACTTGGTTAACAAGTACGACATGCCTGAGTTTAGAGGAATTATGTGTAGGCATCAGCTTATGGTACTTGCAGAGAGACAAATTTATGATCAAGTACCCACCAAATACATATTGAGAAGATGGAGTAAGAATGTCAAACGGGGACACACTAAAATCCGGATTAGTTATGACAATTGGTCAGACAGACCTGAAGCACGTCGTTTTGATAAATTGGCCAATGTCTTCTATGAGGTTTGTGATTTAGTAACAGATTCTGAATCTTGGTCTAATGAGGTGATGGCACAGCTACTTCAAATGAAAGGAAGGTACAAGGAAAATGTTGAAATTAGTGGAATCAAATTGCCTATTTCTACTGATACGCCTAAGGATTCAAACTCACCGGGAGATGGGATATCCAAGGGGAGTACAAATATACTTGATCCGTTGGTTACTCGTAGTAAGGGAAGACCGCCAAGTAAAAGAAAAGTTGGCAATGTTGAGAAAGCGGTTAAGAAAAAATCAAAAACAAAAAAGAATACAAGCAAGATTATTCTTTGTTAATATGATTCATTGTCCAAATATGTACTTTTTTACTCTTTGTTAACATATATGACTCTTTGGCAATGTTTAATTTTTACAATGTATTTTGTAGGGATGTGACGAGCAAGGTACACAAGGAGATATGGGAGTTGGGGGAAACATTCTCCAACTACCAAGTATGGGCGTTGGAGGAAACTATGCATTTCCTCCAAATATGGGAGTTGGAGGAAACTTTGCATTCCCACCAAATATGGGAGTTGCATTTCCACCAAATATGGGAGTTGGGGGAAACTTAGCATTTCCACCAAATATGGGAGTTGGGGGAAACTTTGCATTTCAGGTATAAATTTGGATTTTTTTCCTATTATTATCCTATTATCCTTATTTATTTATTTAATTATTTATTTTGTTTAATTTGTTATTTGTATAGGGTTATCCACATCCTTTTTGGAGGTTGGGCTATGATTTAACAAATATGCATCCATCACCTTTAGGCAGAGGATTAGGCCCTGAAGAGAATGATAGCAAAGAAGTTGGAGATGAGGAATGAGTTTAAATGTAGTTGACTATAGGTGGTATTGTTTATGGTGGGAATGAAAATTGAATATGAATTTCTTTGATGTTGTTGACTATAGGTGGTATTGTTTATGGTGGGAATGAAAATTGAATATGAATTTCTTTGATGTTGTTCACTATATGTGGTGGTGTTTATGGTACAAGTGTTGTTTAAGAGTTCATTTCATTGATGTTGTTGACTATAGGTGGTATTGTTTATGGTGGGAATGAAAATTGAATATGAATTTCTTTGATGTTGTTCACTATATGTGGTGGTGTTTATGGTACAAGAAATACGACAAGAAGTAATATAGAATTTGTACAGAAACAAATATAGAATTTGTGATCTACACATTCAAAAAGAAATACGACAAGATGAAGTTAATTTAAATTGCCATTAAACATTACTTAAATACATGTTCTTTGCATTGTTTACAACCATATGCTCATTTAGCCACATAGCAAAGCATACAACAATAACAATAATAAAGAACAATTTCCATCTCTTCTCTCTTGCCAAACGACTCTTTAGCTCTTCAATTTTTACCATTAGATCATCCGCAATTCTTTGATTTCTTTCTAACTCGTCATTCCTTGCTTGCAATTCCATCAATATTCTTAACATAAGGATGTTAACTTCATTTCCCCTTGGACCCGTAGGTGGATCCACCCATTGGAAGAAGTTACAATGCATGTTACCCCTATAATTTCAACAACCTAAAAATCGTCGGCCCGGATTATCTTCTGTTTGTGCAGTCCTTAGTGGAGCTATATCGCCGCAAAAGCATAAGACTTGTCGACTTGCATTGGATGAGTAGTGACTTGACCTTGCACTTTCCATATTATTTCCTGAAAATTAAATACAGAGTATTTAATTGATTCTCATCAAACATAGAAAAGGGGTGTAACTAGGCAGCACATAAAAACTAAAAGTTCAAAACAACACGAATTTGTACCAATCATTAAGATCCAATTCTAGATAAAGCATGTTGAATTGTTCATCAATATTATCCTTTCTTTACCCACTATGATTACTATAAAAATAAGAAGAGACGAAGTTTTTATGAGAATCTTTGGATCAGATATGGACTCCTCGGCAATAAAAGGACATCTACCATACACTAATATATCCAGTTCACTTATGAATCCTAGAACAGGTTTTTGGACTTCCCAAAGAGCACCAAAAAATCATCCTTTGAAAATAAATTCCTCCAAGCCAAACATTAGACTTCTTTTTGTTATCATAATCCACAAGGAAAACAATTTTCGTTATCATAATCCTTTCAATTTCTTGTTTTCCTTCTCCAAATCCACAAACCAAACAGACACGTGGTAAGGAATTCTTTTTCTTACCTGATCTATGAACCAAATGAATGGAAACTTGGTTACAAAACCTCAGATAGATGTGGCAAAGACTCCCAGATAAGCAGTCTAATAGAGAACATTGCCCAGTCCATACAAAGGATGACATATCTTCATTCCAGCTCAACTCACAAAAAACTCGTGGAAATTTAAAAGAAACTAAAGCGTCTAAATAAGGAACTTACCACACATCAATAAATTATCAGGATTGCTCATCTCAGATAGTTCAGGACAATAATTTATTGAATCGGAATAAATTCTCCATGCCAATAAATTCTACCAAATATTGCAGGATCAAAAGTTCACTTTTTTTATTTTATTTTATTTTTTTTAATCCGAAACTGTGCAGGTGTGCTTCTGCGGTTCAATCTGGCGGCATATTGATGTTTATTACTTCCATTGTGTGGTTAAAATTGGTGTCTTATGCACATACAAATTATGATATGAGAGCGCTTACAAAGTCAGTTGACAAGGTAACAAGAAGAAGTCGTTACCTTTATGTTGTAGGTACTTGGTTTAGAACACTATCCTTAAATTTCTAATAAATCAGTGAAGAAGGAATGATGAACTTGGCATTCAAAATTGCGGATTATGTAACGGGAATACGTCTTATTGTTGTCAGTGGTTAGATAATTAGAAACAAAACTAAAAACTGCATAGCTTAGTGTAATTAGCTCAATGTTGTATTCAATTTGCTTAGATCTCTATTTCTCTCAAGTAGATGATCCTCATAGTTCCATTTATACATGACCAAATCTTCATTAAAAAAAAGTGTGAAGCTTATTTTCATTTATACATTCAGAGATAGAGATTCATAGGAGAGAAAAAAAATTCCTTCCCATCTAGACAATCATACATTCCCAGAGATAGAGATGCATACATTCAGAGATTTATACATTCAGAGATAGAGATTCATACATTCAGAGATAGAGATGCATAGCTTAGTGTAATTAGCTTAATGTCCTTAATTACCAAATTAGCTTCTTGGAGAATCCAAGCCAAAGAGAAGGATTTTCATCATGCAGATATATAAACTGTGATATATATATAGTGAGAGAGAGGGTCGCGAGAGAAGGCGAGAGAGAGAGAGAGAGAGAGAGATCGTACCTGAGTTAAACGCCGGCGAGAGAGAAAGAAGGCCGCCGGTGGTGGAGGCTAGCGCCGCCGGGCCGCTGTGGGTGGAGGAGCTGAGGAGCGGAGGGGTTTGGTTAGGGCTTGCAGGTTTTGCAATTTGGGGATTTTTTAACAATGTGGTTCCAAATTCATTTTTGAGGGAGTTGTTTGTGATTGTGGGTCCCACAACTTTTCAACAATTGCTAAAGAGGGCCTAATGTGAGATTCCGTGTGATTTCCCGAGTCTTCCTAGCATTTCTCGTATTACAATGGGTTCAAAGCAGAAATGCTACCCACGCTTTTAATTTCACACTGATTTTGACACCAGGGACCAATTAACAAATACTTAAACTTTCTGGTCCCCACTTCTACACAATACACTACACATTTACTCCCTCAAATCTGTGAAATCCATGGCGCGGCGCCAAAATGTGGAAAATCCCCAAATCAAGAACCCAGCCCTAAACCGAGCAGACCACCGCGCTCTTCCCTCTCCACCCATGGCCTCCCTCCGGCGTGGACCTTCACTCTCAATCTCTCACCAGCGACATTCTGCAGGTACACACTCTCTCTCTCTCTCTCTCTCTCTCTCTCTCTCTCTCTCTGTTCCTTTGGACTGTGCGGAGATCTCTGGGTTTGGCTTCAAGGAATTGCTTGTCTCTCTCTCTAAAAATTTCTCCTTTTGTCTTTCAGATCTAAACTGATGTTACACTGTAGTGGTTTTGTGGTGTGCTTCGTTTTCTGCAACTAGCCAACTACCCATTTAGGGTTTGATTTATGTTCAGTATTTGGTGGATCAGATTTTCAGTGGATTGAGAAATTTAGGTACTTATTTGGTGCTTTCAATGTATTCACCTCATTGAATCTGATTCAATTTCCAAAAAGCAAATTCATGTTTTATCAATTTTTATTTGGGCTTTCTGTTTTACTTTTCTTAATTTGTATACAAAGTTTTGAGCTTGTATTACTTTCATACAACTTACAGTTCTTAATGGTTCTTCTCAGTCATTAGCACTTACAGTTCTTAATACTACGCACACTTCGAATTTTACACTGATTTTGACACTAGGGACCAGTTAGCAAATACTTAAATTTTCTGGGCTCCACTTCTATACTTTACAGTATTACACTACACAATATACTCTCTCAAATCTGTGAAAAATAGGCGTCAAACTAAGAAGCAACTAGGGTAATACTTGGGACACAACTTTCATACAACTTTCATACAACCTCCCCAAAAGATGTGTCTATCTCTTTCCTGTGTCACTGTGGGGTCCAGTGGCATCACAGGAGAGAGATAGACACATCTTTTGGGGAGGTTAATTGTATGAAAGTTGTATGAAGGTTGTGTCTCAAATATTACTCAACTAAGAAATCCCCAAATAAAGGTACAATAAGACTTATGATTAAAATATTGGGTAACTTAATATATAGTCCTAATATATGCATCTAACTAAAAATAGGCTCCTTTTTCAAATGAATCTAGAAATAGGTCCCTATAATATTTTAAGGACAAAACTGCACCCGTATATATATATATATATGAAATCAGGGTTTCAAATTCAAATCAGGAAATTTCTCACTTTTAACACGCTTTCCACTTTTTTGTGAGAAATTCTCACATTTTACACAGTCCGTTTTTTAAAGTCCACTTAAAAGTCGGACCGTCTATATATTTAGATAGAGAGAGAGAGAAAGAGAGAGAAAATCTGCTAGAGAGAGAAAGATGAAGACAGAGAGGGAGAAAGAAGAGAGAGAGAGGGTCGCAACCCCTCCACCGCCACCGACGACCACCCACCACCTTCCTCCTCCTCCCCTCTCTACCTCCCTTCACCTATATCAACCATGCACCACCATCTCCGGCCACCACTCTCCACCGGTGACCACTATGTGGACAAATTACTCACTAATTCGTGAGAAAAAAAAATCAAAATATCTCACTGAAATCGAATCGTTTTAGGCGCGAAAATTCGATTTCACCTTTGTTCTCGAAAATGCGAGTGAAAAGCAAGGTTTCAAATTTGCAACCTATCATCAACAAAATCAACCGATTGCGAGACGAGACAGAAGACGATCACTCCGAATTGGTTCATGGATTTGATGCATTCATCGACGGTTGTGCCATAGATTTACTCACTTCCATGAATTTGTATACACAGTCCGAACTGTGTAAAAAGTGAAAAATTCTCACAAAAACGTGCAAATTTCTCATATTTTGAAATTTCTTTAGGTCCGATTTTTAAGGTTCGCTTAAGATCCGAACCGTTTGTATACATACATATAGTATTGATGAGGATCTCCTTATTGTATAGGCTGTAAGAAATTCCTCACTTGTTATATAGATGAAGTTAGTGAGAAATTTCTCACTTTTATAGGCTGCAATAAATTGCTCATTTGTTATGCAGTGAAATTAGTGAGAAATTTCTCACTTGTATAGGCTGTAAGAAATTACTTCCTCATTGTATGTAGATTAAATTAGTGAGAATTTTTTCACTTGTATAGACTATAATCAATAGATAATGTGTTATGTAAATGAAATTAGTGAGAAATTTCTCACAAAAAAAAATAAGAAATTCCCACATCACTTTGTCAAACCGAAAATCCCTTGATTATAGGGATATTAATTCCCTTATTCATGATCTCCTAAAAATACGTTTCCCAAAACTGCATATAACACAATTTTGGAAGTTTTTTCAACTTACAAAACAGCATATACAAAAAAAAAAAGTGAGAAATTATCACATTACTCTGTTAAACCGAAATCCCTTGATTTTAGGGATATTAATCCACTTATCCATGATCTCCTAAAAATTCGTTCCCCATAACTATATATACACGATTTTGAAAGTGTTTTGAATATACACAGCTCACTCTCTCTCTATATATATATATATATGAATTTCGTACTATATTAAGAGAATTTCTCACCTTTTTCTCAGCAACATTCAATAAGGAAACTTCTTGATTTTAACACTTAGTATTTAGTCCTAATATAGACACTTAACTAGCAAACAAATTTGAAAGTTGAGTAAAATAAGGAAACTTCTTGGAAAACAAAATGAAAAACCATGTATACGATATGTGAAATTAAATACATTCATGTGAATTTCTCATACTGTTTACAGAAATTCTCACATTTTTCTTATCAACCTTTAAACTTTCACGCAAGATTATTTGTTATTTTTTTGATACGAAACAAATAACCATGTTTACATGCAGATTTAAAATGGATCTTTTTTGAAACGGATATCAGCATAATATTTGGGATACAGCACATTATCTATGATCTCCTATAAATCATCTCCATTTATTAACTACCTTATTTAGACTTTTTTGAATTTCACATATTTGCTTATATGTGAATACATATAATCAGTTATGTATAGATATCTATATATATCACAAGGGTATAATGGTCCAGAATTGAACTAACTATTTAAGAATAGGGACTAACTATTGATTCCTATTGCAAATTAAGGATTAATTTCTGAAAACCAAATCAAGTAAGGATCAATTTCTATTAATGGTCATAATTAGAGACTAAATCGTATATTTCTATAAAATATTCAAGTAATGAGGCATGTAAGTATTTCTGGAGTTCAAAGTGTACCCACTGAAATTTTGGGAAATTTTCTTATAGGCAAGTGTTTTATGATTAAAATATTATTTTTAGCTACTTTAACCCCCACCAAAAAAACAAAGGTAAAATAAGACTCAGATTTTTAAATTTATAATCCTCAAAAGTATCTGACAGTCCCAATATTCTCTTTCACAATTCCGTTCCGTTTATGTGTTCGACTAATATTGTTCTACTTTTTTTTTGTATAAGATGAATTTGACCGCATGATCAATGAAGCTAACATACCAACATTTCCAAAAGGGTAAATTGCAAATTATACTCCGTTAGTTTCAGACAGTTTGGTCCCTATAGTTTTAATTTTGATAATTTACACTCAATAGTTTGAAAATTGTGCAAAATTCATCAAATTATAAAAAAATTGTATAGGGGCGCCGCTCCCAAGCCACCGAATTCGGCCCAAATCCCAGGTTCAACTTTCAAGTTTTGTCACTATCAAACTCCCAACTTCAAATTTCTGCATCCGTCCCGATTGAAAGATAGATACATACCGGCCTTGGATTTTCACCAATGTTAAAATACATAAAATAAAAAGAAAGAAAGAAAGAAAGAAAAAACCCATATTTTTCAAGTGCAATTTAGCCAAATAATAAAATAAAACGGAAGTTCAAACACAAGATAAAAAAGAGGCCAGCTCAACAATTACAACACTCCTGCAGGAATATTGATTATTGAATACCAATAAATTGCCATAATCAGGGTCCCAAGTTTTATTGCAAACTCTATTGACATGTCAGAATTGATAATCACGGAAGGTTCTACATCATCAATTACCACACCATGCTTATTACCTATCTGCCCAACACCATATTTTTTTTTATAATAAATGAAGAGAAAAACAAAATCATGATAAAAGAATCAAGGGGAATAAACAATGACCATAACTATTAAATTTGTATACCCAATTCCTGATTGGGCACAACGTCGTCAGGCGAACGCCCCATACACAATCACTCATAAAACCACGCATATCCGTGAAAGTTGAAGCACACGTTTGAATTTACAATTTATGGAACTTACATGCCTCATTACTTGTATGAATTTTGTCAGCAAATGAATGAAATCATTGATGCTTTCCAACCCTTTATAGTTTGCTTGAAAAAATTAAACGAATATTGATAACTTAGACCATCTCCAACAATGGCATCAAACTAAAAAATGAAGCAACTTTGCTGCTCCACATCAGCAAAATGGGCTCCAAAGGGAGCATCAAACAGCAGCAGCAACTTTGCTGCCCTTGTCATATGCAGCAACTTTGCTACATTTACTTGTTGCATCAAATGAATTTTTTGAGAATAAAAAATGTGGAGGAGAGAGAAGGAATGTGGTGGGATGATAAAAAGTGATAAAAAAAAGTTTGAATATAAAAAGATGGAAAACTAAAGATACATTAAAATAATCAACATTTGGTGTATCCTTTGGAGTGCATGAGTTTGATTCAAGTAGCAAATGTAAATTCTTGCATCAAATGAGTCATTTGATGTGTAAAATTTGCCTTCTCCTTTGGAGATGATCTTAGTGATACAGAAAAGGCCCAATACATGAAAAATCTAAATCTATACAATCTTCAAGTCAACTCACCGTGTGTTGTACAACAGAGTTGCAGATGGTGAAGAAGGTGCAGAAGATGTGTTGTACTTTGAGGAATCAGTGTTGTAACTATAGTTTGACAATTGGATTTGGCTATTTTCAGATTCCTTGGGACCATAATAAGGTAATGGAAGTGAAGAGTTAGCCAGTGGAGGATCTAAATATGTTGCAGAAGGCATCTTCAAAGGAAGATTGGGCAATGGAGCTTCAAGATTAAGCACTTGAATAGCATGTCTAATTGAAGGTCTGAGATTGCAATCTGGGTGAGCACACCAAAGGCCAACAATCATCAAACAACACATCTCTTGCTCATCAAAATCTCTGCATAATTTGGAGTCTACTGCTTCTAGAAGCCTTCCCGTTCCATAGAGCTCCCAAATCCACTCCACAGTTCGAGTTTCTTCAGCCACCTTGTCGAGCACACGTAAGCAAGAATAATAAAATCACTCAATTGGAATTTGGAAGATGAAAAATGATAGGAAGAGTAGGCAATAAGAAGAATCACAAATAACATGAGAATGTAACGTGGTTCACCCAAATATAGACTGCATCCATGCGCGAAGAGGATTATTAGATTCACGAAAAAAAAAATTGAAGATTACAGGACATGCAATTTTCAAAAAAAAAAAAAAACCACCAAAAAGTGGTCCAACGAAGACCCAGGAGAGATTTCAACGAAGACCCAAACATATAACTTCTCTTAATTAGATATGGTACCCTAAACCCCAAACAAGAGACTCATACGCTTCCTACTCTAAATTCATCAACACAAGCACTGGAGTCACGTAGAAAATCAAATCACCTCACATATTCTCGCCCCTCTCTTAAACACATGCATGGTTGTCAATCGTGATTCGAATCGCGACCACTTTTGCAAAAATTATGAATTGACTGTAAGATTCACTTTTTAATATAAAATATGTAATACATGTATAAAAACTATTGGAAGTATTAAAAGTATGTACAATACTTAAAATGAACAAAATAACAAATAAACACTAGTTTCGTGAGGTATCAAGGCTCAAGTTGAATGTTTTTCCGCATAAAAGTTCAAAACGATCGAACAATGAATCGTATCAGGTTGTAATGAACCTTGAATCGACTCGTGAATCCACCAATTCTATCGACCATGCTCAAGATGCACCAAATCCCTCAACTAAACCCTTTTTAATAGACCTTTCAACCTAATTCCATGTAGCAAGAGGATTAGGTAACCCAAGCACAAGTAAACTCCAAAAATCAAAAATATAACAAATATAAAAAAAAAAAAAAAAAAAAAAAAAAAAAAAAAATAGGAATTTTAGATAAGCCTCAACACACCTGAGCAAAGGGTTTTCTTCCAGATGCTATTTCCAAAGCAACAACGCCAAAGCTGTAAACATCTGATTCCTTGCTTGCCTTACCTGTGATTACACACTCAGGAGCCATGTACCCCATCGTTCCAGCCAAAACTGTTGTTTGTGATCCCTTTTCATGGTCAACAAGCCTAGCTAATCCGAAGTCCCCAAGTTTGGCATTGAAATTAGAATCCAACATAATGTTGCTTGATTTTATATCCCTATGTACCACACATTGTTCCCATTCTTCGTGCAGATAGAGCAATGCTGAGGCCAAGCCTTGAACAATCTTGTACCTCATTGCCCATGTCAACAAGCTCTTACCTTTGAAGAGATGCAAATCTAAACTCCCATTAGGCATTAACTCATAAACAAGTATCAACTCTCTTTTTTCATGGCACCAACCAATGAGTTGCACCAAATTTCTATGCCTCAATCGGCTAATGATCTTCACTTCTGAAGCGTATTCCTTTAACCCTTGTTTAGAACCTCTTGACACCCTCTTAACTGCAACATGAGAGTTCAGCTCTCTCAAGAAACCTTTATATACCCCACCAAACCCTCCCTCTCCAAGTTTCTCGCCCTCCGAAAAATTATTCGTTGCGTGCTCCAACTCACGATATGAGAACTTCTTAGGTCCAGTTCCCTTCTCAAATTCATCAGAGAGATCAGTAACAACGTCAACAAATTCTTCTTGTCCTCTACTCCTCCTCTTCCACACCCCAATTCCAACCAAACCCAATCCACCAACCAAAACACACAAGCCAACACTCAATCCTACTATAAGTCCAGTCCTTTTTCTCTTCCCTCGAGGACCGATAGGTATATTGGGGCCCGTTGTGTTCGGCACTCCATCTGTTTGCCGCTTTTCAATCTGTAAATTGGAATTAAAATCCCACGATTTAACAGTATGTTTCTCAAAAGATGCTCCCGTTGAAGCGGAGAAGCCAATAGTAATGTTTTCCGGCAAGTACTTTCTCAGATCAACTACATAGCTAAGGTTATTATGTATGAATCTGGTATTATTTACATAGCCAGTGAAACTAACATCCAGAATTTTCGAGCCAGAATTATAACTAATCCAAGCTTCATGTACACTCCCATTTGCAATATTAGCGGACCATATTGAATAGTTAACAGATGTCAATGAGTTGATATTAATACCTACATGAGTAACAGTCGATACGTTTGGGTCCCAACCATTCCAAAAAGTATCAAACTCCACAGCAACAAAAGAACTGGTGTTTACTATTGTCGTTGGGTTGATCGGGAGACCAAAAGCACCGCCTGCTGTGATGTCGATATTGGAGATATCAGAGGGAAGAAGGAAGAATGCAAGTCCATCGCCATAGTTTGATCTTCCTTGGGAATCAATGACAAATGAGAAATGGGTATTGAAGTCCGTGAGGTTTTGAGAAGCGTTGTCCCAGAGGTGCAGATGTTCAACATATGACGCTCGACCAGTACTCTGTTGCTGGTCTTGCCCGATCTCATTTCGGGTGACTTGGATGCCATCTGGGTAGATATAAGCATCTCGTTCAGTGCGTATTTGGACATTAGACTGCACAGTTGTGATATTGGGGATGTTGAAGTTCAGAGGAGTTACATATGGAGTCATGAGAAAGTAACAATAAAATATGATCATAAAGAGACAACGATGAAGAAGCATAGTATTAGAATTGAGATGGATGTTCCTATATTTGCAGGCAGCCATTGTTGAGAGGATTTTTTTGAGATTAGCAGATTGCAGTTTTTTATTCTGACTACATGACTTACTGTTGCTGTGTGGCCTCTTCATAATTAAATAAATCTTTGTTTATACTTTTTAGACAGCATTTTCAAGCTGCAATTTCCTCTCTTCTTCCTTCTAGAGGAAATACAATACAAAAAGTATTACGTGGATGATGATGATGTTGGGTCGCCCGGTCCTCACATCAATGAGACTACCAATAAAACTCACAAGGGTGGAAGCCTGGAAGGGCTGTTGGTTAGTCAAGTTGAGACTTGTTTAGTGCATGTAGGGACGGCAGTCGGCACCCGTGTTATACAACCCGACCCGGCCGGCCCGGCCCATCCAATTCAGTACTGCTTAGCACTGGACTTTGCGGCAGAAAATATGCAGCTTCAGTATGTGTATCACGTTAGCAAAAAAAAAAAGAGTATGTGTATCACAATGAATCAGTTCCAAGTGAAACCCACTGAACTTTTCTAATATATATATATATATATGCAGTGTTTTATGATTTAAAATTAGGCAATTTAGGTTTCAGAAAGGTTGGCGATAAAGGCATTTTCATTTTTTAATTAGGGCACCTGAATTTAAGTTAAAAAATCAGTTTTTTACCTCTTACTTTAATCAGTAAGGGCACCTCACTTATTTTACTATATATTATAGGCTTAACTATATTTTACACCCTCTTAGTTTACGCCTCGAGGCTGTTGCCCCCAACCCCGCATAGCCTAAATCCTTGATTGGTACCCACTGAATGAAATTTCTGGATACGCCCCTGATCAGGGGCATGCATGTACGGGGCCGGTTACCCATTTTCCCACACCCGACCTGTATATCATCAACCGCCCGGCCCAACCAATTCAGTCCTGCTTGCTTCAGTATGTGTATTACTCCTACAATGGTTTCAAGTGTACGCACTGAAATTTGTGAAATTTTCTTATAGGTATAAGTGTTTCATGATTAAAATATACTGTAATTTTTATCTATTTTGAACCCACCAAAATAAAGGTAAAATAAGACAAGGTGGGTCAAATTTATAATCCTCAAAAGTATCTGACAACCCCATTCTCTTTCACAATTCCGTTTAGGTCTTCGACCTATATTAAAGAATTTGATGGCAATAATCAATGAAGCTAACATACAAAATTTTCAAAAAATGAAAATGACAAAAAAAAAACAATTATACAAAAGTATTCTTTAATCTTTGGAGCACTTTTCAGTGAATACTACTTAGTATGTAAAATTAACTTTTGATATGATGTTGAAGTTATTAAATGACACCACTAAAAAACAAATTAACTCAATATTACTTTATTGAATCAAATCGATTAGGCAATTTAGTTCAGAAAACAATCAATCAAAGAATCTCTATGCATAAACACCTACACGAAAGAAATATAACAAGAAATCTAGAGAGAGAGATGGACACTCGTATTTTTGAAATGGCCTATTCTTTTTACCGAGTGTTGTAGGTCATTCTCCAACCATTACTGAAATTTGAGTAAATGAGCCAACCATACATCAAACTCATATCAAATCAATTTTGAGTCAATATTTTAGAATATTTTAAAAAAAAACTCCAACCTCTACTCAAACCAATATAAGGGGAAAATCCACATGTTATAAAAGTTATGTAAAATTTGACATAGCTTTGTAAAAAATTGAACTAGATACGTGAAATTTCGCATAACTTATAAAGCATAGAGATTTTATCCGATTAAGTTTCACGAGTCATAGAGTTTTGACCAAAATAAAAAACGGATTATCTATAACACCCGCATTTGTGTTATTGCATTTCATTGCACTTGTCATGCATGATAATGTGATGTGGCGTGTCTTATGACACATGGTTGAGTGAGTTTTGACTCACGAGTTGATTTGGGTGTCTGTATTAGAGAACCCTCTGAGACTGTGGTGATTTAGAATTTTGTTGTTGTGACGTCTCTCCGAGTATGAGACGGTCACTGTGGAACATTTTAAATGTTTATCTGAAAATAAATGTTTACCTGTGTATTTCAATATCTGTATTATTTTCTGTTTTAGAATTTATTTCTGTTGTTAGATTTAGTATCCTGGTGAGGACGAATGAACACGCTATTAATTTGGTAGGCTAATTAGCAACTTCGAAAACGTCATGTAGAAATTCGCGTTTTAGCGACCAAACGAAACTTAGTCGAAAACTTTTAATAATTTTGAAGTTTCACTTATAAAGCTAAGAATAAGCTGCATAGAAAGTTTCAGAGACTGATTAGGAGTTTTGAAAACTCGTGGGGAGGTAAACGTAATTCCCCGAGAATGTTGCCTATATATAGGAAGTGATGACTTTAGGTTTTTCATAACTTCTAACCTAATTCTAAAAGGAGGCCAAAAGGGGGCTAGAGAGAGATTTTGAAGCTTAGAGCTTTGCGACGCCAAACGACGACCTTCCGTCAGTCTGGTTTCTCCCATATTTCATATTCGAGCTCCTCGAGGTAAGAGCTTCGTTTTGATATATGTTAGGGCTTGTTTGGCCAAATTTTCCGAAAAGTTATTTCCTAGAATTTTTCATAAAAGTTGATAAATGGAATTTTGATCCATAGGATTTGTACTAGACGGACTTCTGCACGTTCTTTGTGCACGGGTTTTCTTTGGATCGTATTATAGGAGCGTAAATCGGAGGTGAGTGATTCAACTATGTTTTTGGAATGATTTCTTGACATGTATTCATGTTTTGTATGAATAGCATGTATTAATTCTTAGAGATATATTGTGTAGTTCATATTGAGCATTTATATTGATAAGTAGGCTCAATAGCACGGTGATATGTTTTGATTTTCGCGAGCATGGTGATATGTATTTGAGCATGTTAAGTTGCTTATTTGGGTCAGAAGGAGCACGTGGTCACCGTACCATTTTGTGGAGCCGATAGAGTGGCATTAAGGTCGCACGATTGTTTGTAGAATCGTGGGTCTTACCCTTTCGCGTGGACTTATTGGCGAGGAGTCGCGGATTGGGAATATGGACGGGCACGTGAGTCTCCGGCGACTAGTATGAAATGTAGAGATGTGAATGCGGACATGTTTATCATTCATGTACATATGTTGATTTATTCACTAAGCTTTAGCTTAAACAAATCGAAATATGTGTGGTTATTCAAATAACCATTTCAGGTGTTAATGCTGGCGAGGAATCGCAGAAGTGAGAACGTGGGTTGGGAGTTCGCTTGAGAGGCAACTTGAATGTTAATCTTGTAGTTTTGGGATAATAGGGATGTTGTAATAAGAATTCTTATGGTTTTGGTTATGTTTAATTTGGTATGATAAAATGGATCTAGAACGTTGTAATAGTTAGTAACATGTTGTAATTATGTTTGGTAATGTTTTAATACAGCTAGAATTACTTTGGATTGAGTTTGGATTGGGTGGTTGATCATTGGTGAAAGTTAGAAAGTTTCAAAACCTTGAAATTCTGCAGATTGGGCTGCTGCCAGGGGAGCAGTCGACTGAGCAGTCGACTGAACCCCTGTGTCGGTTGCAACTGCTTCTTATTTTAACTAGAGCAGTCGACTGGACCCCTCAGCAGTCGACTGGATCCCAGTTTCAGTCGACTGAAATTTGACACAAAAATCCCTGCCCGCCTCCGTCGACTGAGCAGTCGACTGAGCAGTCGACTGAACCTCTGGTTTTAAAAATGTGTTTTGTTTTCCGCTGCGTGTGTTCTTCAAACCTATTTTTTGGGAACGTTAATGAAATGGTTTAGCCTCGGTGGCGTGCCACGGGCTCCGGTTCCGCTATTGTGGGACCGGGCTGTGACATTATCCTTTAAACTTAATATGTCTAAAATAAGGGATCTGACTTTTTACTACATTTCTATATAAAAATTAAATTATATGAATGTTGATATTTTACCTTTGCTCCCAATTAATAGTAACTTTTATGATGTACCATTTGGTAATAACATTGTGCCATAGGTAAAAATTTTTAGGTCCTATTTGTTAGTAAAAAGTTTATATTTATTGGGTTGGGTTGTAACAACGCCAAAAGTTTTACAATTTGAAATGTACCCTAAGAAAAAAAAAAGTTTTTACACTCAAACCCCGGGCACTGCCCAGAAAAAAAAAAAACAGAAAATTCCACAATACAACCAAGTTCTTTTAGTTGTATGATACATCTAATTTCTTGATCTAAATTTGTAATAACAATGTGTCATTTTATTATACATTACTGTCAATTAATAGTAACTTTTACGATGTACTATTTGGTAATAACAATGTGCCATAGGAAGTTTTTAAGTGCTATTTGTTAGTAAAAAATTTATGTTTATTGGGTAATAACCAGGTCAAAAGTCTTACAAACTTTGATGTATATAACATATAATCAAATTCCATAAAAATTAAAATATAAAACAAAATACTAATTAAAAAAAAACTATAATCAAATTAGTTGGTTATATGGGAGACAATTTCCTGAGTTTTTTTGTTTTATCTTTTAAGAGCATTAGCTTATACTAACGAAAATATGTATAAATTGATCCCAAAAAAATTACATCAGGGGTTCTGCCTCCGAGCCCCCATAAACTCGGCCCAAATCCCTAGGTTCAACTTCCAAGTTTTGCCACTGCCAAGCCCCCAACTTCAAATTTCTTAGTCCGGCCCGATTGGAAGATATAACATATGAAAAATGAAGGGTGGAGCTTTGATTTTCACCCATGTTAAAATACATAAAAATAAAATAAAATAAAAAAGAAAGAAAAAACCCACATTTTTCAAGTGCAATTTAGCCAAACAATAAAACAAAGAGCACTAATACACCCACACACTTTTCTACACACTTTTTGACACTCAGCTTTAACTGCACGTACCATATGTTATGTAAGTGGTGTACAAAAAAATATGAAAAATTCAAACAACACAATGTACATGCATTTAAAGCATAATGTGTCAAAAAGTGTGTAAAAAAGTGTTTATAACTAATATTATTGTAAAACAAAACAGAAGTTCAAACACAAGAAAAAAAGAGGTCAGCTCAACAATTATGACACTCCTGCAGGAATATTGAATACCAATAAATTGCCATAATCAGGGCCCCAAGTTTATTGCAAACTCTATTGACTTGTCAGAATTGATAATCACATAAGGTTCTACATCATCAATTACCACACCATGCTTATTCCCTATCTGCCCAATACCACATTTGTTTTAGGCTAAGTCTATCGTGAGTGAGAAGCTTCTCATATGAGAAGACGGGTTTTAACCGTGTTGGATGATCATTTGGCCATAAAATTTCCACGAATCTGGAGATGCATTTATTGCCAGATGCTCATCCATTTGTTAAAACCCGTCTTCTGATATGAAAAACTGCTCACTGTAAACTTGCACCTTTTTTTTTTTAATAGTAAACGAAGAGAAAAACAAAATCATGATAAAAGAATATGAAGGGGAATAAACAATAACTACTAATTTTGTATACCCAATTCCTCATTGGGCACAACTGCACAAGGTCGGCAGACGAACTCCCCATACACAATCACTCAAAAATCACGCATATCCGTGAAAGTTGAAGGACACGTTTGAAAAAATTAAACAAATATTGATAACTTAGTGATACAGAAAAGGCCCAATACATAAAAAATCTAAAACTATACAATCTTCAAGCAACTCACCGTGTGTTGTACAACAGAGATGCAGATGGCGAAGAAGGTGCAGAAAATGTGTTGTACTTTGAGGAATCAGTGTTGTAACTATAGCTTGACAACTGGATTTGGTTGCTTTCAGATTTATTGGGACCATAATAAGGTAATGAAACTGAAGAGTTAGCCAGTGGGGGATCTAAATATGTTGCAGAAGGCATCTTCAAGGGAAGATTGGGCAATGGAGCTTCAAAATTAAGCACTTGAATAGCATGTTTAATTGAAGGTCTGAGATTGCTATCTGGGTGAGCACACCAAAGGCCAACAATCATCAAACAACACATCTCTTGCTCATCAAAATCTCCGCATAATTTGGAGTCTGCTGCTTCTAAAAGCTTTGCCGTTCCATAGAGCTTCCAAATCCACTCCACAGTTCGAGTTTCTTCGACCACCTTGTCGAGCACACGTAAGCAAGAATAAAAAAATCTCAGTTGGCAGATGAAAAATGATAGGAAAAGTAGGCAAGAAGAAGAATCACAAACAACCCTAAGGATTTAACATGGTTCACCCAAACTTAGGCCGCATCCATGTGCGAAGAGGATAATTAGATTCACGAATAAGATGAAGATTACAAGACATTCATTTTTCCAAAAAAAAAAAAAAAACCCACCAAAAAGGTGTCCCCAAAAATATAACTTTTCTTAATCGGATATGGTACCCAAAACCCCAAACAAGAGACTCATATCTCTTCCTACTCTAAATTCATCAACACAAGCATTGGAGTCACGGAGAAAATCAAATCACCCAACATATTCTCGCCGTCTCTAAAACACATGGTTGTCAATCGTGAATCGAATCGCAAACTAATTTGCAAAAATTATGAATTGCGAACTGTAAGATTCACTTTTTTAATAGAAAATATGTAATTCATGTATAAAAAGTATGTCCAATGCTTAAAATGAACAAAATAACAAATAAACAATAGTTTCACGAAGTATCAAGGCTCAAGTTGAAACTTTTTCTGCATAAAAGTTCAAAATTATCGAATAATGAATTGTTTTAGGTTGTAATGAAACTTGAATCGACTCGTGAATCCACCAATTCTATCGACCATGATCAAGATGCACCAAATTCCTCAAATAAACCCTTTTTAATAGACCTTTCAACCTAATTCCATGTAGGAAGAGGATTAGGTAACCCAATCACAAGTAAACTCCAAAAACCCAAAAAAAAAATAATAATAATAATAAAATAATAAAAAAAACCCTCAAATAAAATAGGAATTTTAGATGAGCCTTAACACACCTGAGCAAAGGGTTTTCTTCCAGAGGCTATTTCCAAAGCAACAACGCCAAAGCTGTAAACATCTGATTCCTTGCTTGCCTTACCTGTGATTACACACTCAGGAGCCATGTACCCCATCGTCCCAGCCAAAACTGTTGTTTGTGATCCCTTTTCATGGTCAACAAGCCTAGCTAATCCAAAATCCCCAAGTTTGGCATTGAAATTAGAATCCAACATAATGTTGCTTGATTTTATATCCCGATGCACCACACATTGTTCCCATTCTTCGTGCAGATAGAGCAATGCCGAGGCCAAGCCATGAACAATCTTGTACCTCATTGCCCATGTCAACAAGCTTTTACCTTTGAAGAGATGCAAATCTAAACTCGCATTAGGCATTAACTCATAAACAAGTATCAACTCGCTTTTTTCATGGCACCAACCAATGAGTTGCACCAAATTTCTATGTCTTAATCGGCTAATGATCTTCACTTCCGAAGCGTACTCCTTTAACCCTTGTTTAGAACCTCTTGACACCCTCTTAACTGCAACATGAGAGTTCAGTTCTCTCAAGAAACCTCTATATACCCCACCAAACCCTCCCTCTCCGAGCTTCTCTCCCTCCGAAAAATTATTTGTTGCGTGCTCCAATTCACGATATGAGAACTTCTTAGGTCCAGTTCCCTTCTCAAATTCATCAGAGAGATCAGTAACAATGTCAACAAATTCTTCTTGTCCTCTACTCGTTCTCCTCTTCCACACCCCAATTCCAACCAAACCTAATCCACCAACCAAAACACACAAGCCAACACTCAATCCTACTATAAGTCCCGTCCTTCTTCTCTTTCCTCGAGGACCGATGGGTGTATTGGGGTCCGTTGTGTTCGTCACTCCATCCGTTTGCCGCTTTTCAATCTGTAAATTGGAACTAAAATCCCATGATTTAACAGTATGTTTCTCAAAAAGTGCTCCCGTTGAAGCAGAGAAGCCAATAGTAACGTTTTCCGGCAAGTACTTTCTCAGATCAACTACATAGCTAAGGTTATTATGTATGAATTTGGTATTATTTACATAACCAGTGAAACTAACATCCAGAATTTTCGAGCCAGAATTATAACTAATCCACGCTTCATGTAAACTCCCATTTGCAATATTAGCAGACCATAGTGAATAGTTAACAGATGTCAATGAGTTGATATTAATACCTACATGAGTAACAGTCGATCCGTTCGGGTCCCAACCATTCCTAAAAGTATCAAACTCCACAGCAACAAAAGGACTGGTGTTTACTATTGTTGTCGGGTTGATCGGGAGACCAAATGCACCGCCTGGTGTGATGTCGATATTGGAGATATTAGAGGGAAGAAGGAAGAATGCAAGTCCATCGCCATAGTTTGATCTTCCTTGAGAATCAATGGCAAAGGAGAAATGGGTATTGAAGTCCGTGAGGTTTTGAGAATCATTGTCCCAGAGGTGCAGATTTTCGACATATGAGGCTCGACCAATACTCTGTTGCTGGTCTTGCCCGATCTCATTTCGGGTGACTTGGATGCCATCTGGATAGATATAAGCATGTCGCTCAGTGCGTATTTGGACATTAGACTGGTCAGTTGTGATTTGGGGGATGCTGAAGTTCAGAGGAATTACATATGGAGTCATGAGAAAGAAGCAACAGATGATCATAAAGAGATATCGATGAAGAAGCATAGTATTAGAATTGAGATGTTGGGGGTTCCAAATATTGTTGGGAGGATTTTTTGAGATTAGCAGAGTGCAGTTTTGTATTCAACTACTCCATGACATACCGTTGCAGTCCTCTGCATAATTAAACAATGCATTTTGAAACCGCAATTTCTTCTCTTCTAGAGGAAATACAAAAGTAGCATTACGTGGATGATGCTGATGTTGGGTCACCCGGCCCCACATCAATGAGACTACCAATAAAACTCAGCGGAAATGCTAAGTGTACAAAAAAAGTGCACAACAAAATGCACAAACAGCTTAAAATTGTTGGACTTTGTGCTGAAAAGTCTGTACACACAAAAAGACAAAAAATAGAGTGTACAGTTTTTTCAGCACGAGGTCCAACACATTAAAGCATGTTGTGCATTTCGTTGTGCACTTTTTTTGTGCATCTATCATTACTCAGAAGGGTGGAAGGTTCGTTGGTTAGTCAAAGTCGAGAGTTATTCAGTGGCATGTAGGGACGGCAACACGGGGCAGGGAGTCAGCGCCAATTTTATCCGACGCGGCCCAAATCTCAATCTCAAATGATAGTATGATGTGATATCGATCAAAATTTAGTGGACCTATTGACCAGTGTGGATCACTTTAATATCTTCCAATTAAAGTCCAATGTACCCACTGTCATATTATTTGAGCTGGAAATTTGAGATTGGAATTTGATAAGCATAGCATTACTCGTCACTTGACTCACTTTATTGAATCAAGTAAAATTAGGCAATTTAAGTTTCAGACAGAGTAGTGCTACACACGCATTTTTTGACACACTTTTAGACACAAAGTGTCGTACGGCGATCACAATTGATTGGCACGGACTCTATCGCAGAACACATGTCGGTCATTGATTTTCGATGACGGAGATATGTTCGGTGGTGGGACTCACACCAATCAATGACTGGAAAGTATGTCAAAAAATGTATGCAGACATTTCCCTTACAGAAAACAATCAATCTGAGTATCTACCATTTTCATCAGCTAACAAGCGTCCCATTTAACTAAAACCATTCAAATCGAACAAATTCTCAACAAACAACCAATCCCCAAATTCACCATCGGTGGCAAAACATTCATGCGAATACTACATGCATATGTTAACATGAAACAACCGCACAAATACATACACGAGAAAAACATCTAGAGAGAGAGAGAGAGAGAGAGAGAGAGAGAGAGAGAAATAACAGAGAGAATGAATAAAATTTTAGTGAGAGAAAGTAGATAGAGAGAAACAGAGAGAGTCATGAAGCAGAGGTGATCTGGAGATTGTTCGTATCAAACTTACCACAATTGAAATGTGAAACAGTCAGACCTCAACTACTACTACGATGATCTTGATTGATTCTTCCGGTGATCGGCGACGGTGGGGCTTGACTAATATTTTCTCCTTAGAGAGAGAGAGGGAGAGAGAGAGAGCGCACAGAGAAGCCTCGAACAGCACATAGCGAATAAAAATCAAGCATGCACTCCCACTCAATAAAAAAGAGTGTAGTTTTGCTCATTAGCAATGTTAGGCACACTTTGTAATCCACCTTGAATTTGACATTGTTTTAAATATATGTACATTGTGTTGAATAAATTTTTTATATTTTTCTGTGCACCACTTATACAGCACAGGGTACATGCATTTAAAGCTGAGTGTCAAATTCAGTGTGGATTTCAAAATTGTTCACTCATCCTCTTTTTTCATTGACTAATGCAGTAGGTCCAGTATTTTACACTATTAATTAATTCTTATTTAATTCTGGATCCCACTGTTTTAGTTAATGGAAGAGAAAGATGAGCAAAGGTGAGTAATTTTAAGGTGAGCAAAAATGTATTCTAAAAAGGCGGCCTCAACCAAACACTTTTTTTTTTTTTTGCTTAAAGCCTCTACCAAACACTTAGAAATATAAACCTGTTTATTTCTGCACCACATAACCAGTTTTGAAACTTCCAAAACAATGCATTAGCTTGCTCAAATGCCGCATTCAACATGAATATATATAGCAACTTAAATATATTTGGGTAAAAACTAGAAAAATGTAAGGGCTAAATGGAGATTTCTAAGTTTAGAAGGGATAAATTGATAGTTTTTGGCGAGCATAAACGCATGCAATATAGAATGTGTAAGGTTAAAAAATAAATTTCAAATATGTAATATCTAAAAATGTGTAAGATAAAATTTTAATT
The DNA here is from genome assembly GCA_033977485.1 of Hydrangea macrophylla. Taxonomy (NCBI): domain Eukaryota; kingdom Viridiplantae; phylum Streptophyta; class Magnoliopsida; order Cornales; family Hydrangeaceae; genus Hydrangea; species Hydrangea macrophylla. The sequence continues at coordinate 19,288,981 of CM066999.1, read as the reverse complement.
TTCAAAAGTTCAGGGATAGGGCTGAACCAACCCTGGACTCATGTTGCCTCCGCTCCTTCCGAGAACGAGAATCAAAAACACCTTTTCTTGTTCTTTTTTTTTTTTTTTTTTTTTTTTTTATATAAGCACAAAGGTGGGGAGGGGCGACCAGTCGTGGCAACCCCCTTGGGCATGACCATAGGGGGAAGCCGAGGAATGTTTGGGTTAAGCCATAGCTATTGTCTGGAAAGGCGAGCCCGTCACTTCAGCCCCATCGAAGTCCCAAGTAACCCAAAGGGCTGAAATCAAGGCCAGTGAGTGCCGATGCCAAGACTCGAACTCGGGACCCCCAAGTTAAGGTGCTCCAATATTACTTACCACTTGGACTACCACCTCGGTGGTAAAAACACATTTTCTTTGAAAAGCATGAAGACTAGGACTTATTTGGTTTATAAATTTAGAGAAGGAAAGGAAAAAAAAAAGGGAAAGGAAAACAAAGAAAACTAGTTTTGTTGTGTTTTCTTTCATGCTTGAACAATATTAAAAATTAGAAATTTCTAAAACATAATTGTAAAGTAAAGAGAAAATGGAGGCAAATGACTCACAAAATTCGAAATGTTTAATTCATTTTTCAACTTAGTTTATTTTCCTTTACATTTTCTCATTGTTTTCCTTATTAACTAAATAAAGGCAAATATTTTCCTCTATGTTTTTTCTTCCCTTTTCGCTCACTAAATTCATGAACCAAATAAAGCCTAGGTGAATTAATTACTTAATGACCAATACTATAGTGACGCCAAAAAATGGGGGGTAAAATGTTTAGTGACATGAACAAGAATACGAAGCTAACCATTCTAGAGTAACCCCCAAAGGTATACATAGTATCATCACCCAATGAAGTTATAACAGAGATACAAGGGCTTAGAAATTTCACCATTCATGGAATCCACCATAAAAATATAGAAATATTAACAGAAAAATCTGTATAACAACAAGTATTCACTTCTTTCTTTTTCTCATTGCTTGTAACAGGTACATATAAATAGTTGTTTGGGACTACCTTCTAGGCATTGGAAATAGAATATTTTAGTTTCAAAACAAAATATTACGAGTACTATTACTTGAGTGAGTCATCATTTTCCACACAAAAACAACTAACTCTTAGGTAGATTATTTTAGCAACATAAATAACGCTTTTTCCTAATAGGATTGGAAATGAGGCACTCCTATATTAAGCCCTGCGTCAAATGCTTCCGCTGCATAAACCTCGTCCTCGGTTTTTTTTTTTTTTTTTTTTTTTTTTTTATGTTTTCCACAGTCGATTGGATTCCTACACAATATTTTTGCTAGTGCCACCTGCTGCTTCTTTTCACTATTTCGTTTTGGAAAGAGCTTGACATTTTTCCCATTCACCTTGAAAGTCGAGCAAGTAAGATATGGTATGCTTCCATCGGAATGACATTGCACCAAGCTTCATCAACATAATTCTTTCCAGTAGAGAATTCAAGTAAACATATGCGGGTAACAAGAAGTTCATTACCTTTATTTTGCCATCCAATCTTGTAAGGCGTGGTCTGTTCTTTACTTCTAAAGTTAAGAAAAATCCATCAATTGTTTGGTTATTAAATTTTCTTGACTTCCAAAATCTATAAGAAATTAACATTCAACACCTTTTATTATTGTCACACCCCATCCCGCCATGCGCGGATTAGGACCGTGTAACAAAGGATTATCAACTCTAATCACCAATTATTAACGTGATTTTAGGAAATACCAATCAGATACATGATTAAACACTCTCTTTTGAAATTGGTAGATCTAGTCGACTGGCAGGGATCCGATCGATTGTATTTGCATTTACAGAGAGCTCAAATCATGATAACACCTGGTCTAGTCGACTAGCCTGGTCCGGTCGAAGTTTGGCAGAAGGGGTCATCAAATCTAGTCGACTGGCTCCAATCATGTAGACTGGTTTTGCATTGACAGAGAGTTCTTATTTTGAAAAGTTGACCCAATCGACTACATTGGACAATGCAGTCCACTGGTTTTGAATCAGGTAAAAACTGTTATGAATTATAAGTGAATCTAGTCGTCTGTACACCTGATCAGTCGACTGGTTTGTTCCAGTAGAGCATTCTACAGCAACATAAGAATCTAAGCCTTAAGCATAACTTCAAGGCATAAAATACAATTAAACACATCTCCACAACTCACTAAACACATTTATAAACATACACCACGTTCACAAAGTTATCACTTATGACTAGTGTTGCAAAACTACATAACTTACATGATCCACAAGAAACAAGTTTTACAAATTTAGTGCATTGCAAGAGTTCCAACTAATGCAACCCAACAAAGCTAATTACAGAGAAGCATAATAGCAACTCCCAGCCCTTTCCTGTGCTTCCCATCATCTCCTCTCCGAAATCTATTCCGAACCTGCAGTGGTTGTTATTTACCACAACAGAAAAAAAAAAACCGTTTTCTTAAGCTTTACGCTTAATGAATAAACTAACGTGCATGAAATACCATGAACGTGTATAATGCAGCAATTAAGCAGATATTACATATGTAATCGTTGAATTCCTGGGTTAATGGTACACTTGGACCCGAAGACCTTTCCCATGGCCCCGCGGTCCTTTCTATTCCTTGGACATCCGTTCTTATAACGGATTTCTTCCTCCTCTCCTCCCTTATTTCACCACAATGAACCATTACCCCCAATCATTCATTGACCACTTAACACATAGACAAATAATCACATAACATGATAATTTCTAAACAATTCATATGCAAATCTCATCCTAGCCCTTGCATGGCTACTATAACTTGAATTTAAGAATTCTAATTATCAATTGCAACATCTAACATGTAATTCACATACAAGCCTTGGTTAGAAAACTCACCTTAATCAATTCCTACCCAAATGATCTTAGAAATGCAAAATTTCACCAAATTCCAACTCAATTCTCACTCTAGAGTAATTCCTAAATATTTTTGGCAAATCGCGTGTCACTGGTTAAAACGGTTATCAAAATTCGACGATTAAAATAGAAATGAAAGGTATAGAAATGATCGCCTCACCTCTACGAGTCCAAATATGGCTTTGGTTTGCGAATCGGATGAACGACAGCGACAAAACGACGTAAAAATGTTGTTGGGCTTCCGTTCTCTCTCTCTCTCTCTCTCTCTCTCTCTCTCTCTCTCTCTCTCTCTCTCTCTCTCTCTCTTCTTTAACTGTTTTTCTTTTATTTTATTAATTTAAGAGACACTTGCCTCTTCCTTGCCAACTCAAGCTATGACTCATAGCTTTTAATTACATTTAGCACCACCAAAGTTCCAACCCCTAATATGAAACCCCCAAACATTCTATTAACTATCCAATTATGTAAATGGGTATTTGTCTAAGTTCTGTATGGGTCCCAAAGGTGGTCCCAAATATTTTATGAAGCTGTTATCGTACCTACTAAGTATAATATTTTTCATTTATTTCCTTAAATGGGTACCCAAACTGGCACCAAAAGCTAACACATATAGCAATATAATATAAAAGCAACTTTAAACATGTACCCATTTAATCATATAAAATGTATCTAATATGTAAATACAAATTTTATTATCCTGGCCCTCCACTGGGTCCTACTTCATAACTTCTCCTACCTTGCTGGGGACTTTCCAACCGTGTTCTTTACTGAACACTTTTCATAGGTGAGTCCAAGCCTCACTTTAATCCATTTTATACACTAATTATGACAATTAATGCATATAAAAATGAACGTTTAATTTTTCCAGGTACGGGTGCTACATTTCTCCCTCCCTAAAAGGAAGTTTGGTCCCCCAACTTACTCTTACGTCAAGTTTCAAATAAGTGCAGGTACTTAGCTCGGATTTCATCCTCCCATTTCCAACTAGCTTTCTCGACTGAATGACTACACCACTGAACCATCACTAGAGGAATCACTTTGGTTCTCAATACCTGATCCTTTCCTGACAAGGATTTGCACCGGATGCTCTGCATAGGTCATATCTTCTCGAATCTCTAACGGTTCTGGAATGATGACATGTTTCAAATCTGACACATAACGTCAAAGCATCGACACGTGGAACACATTGTGAACATTCGCTAACTCTTGTGGCAATTCCAAACGATAAGCTAGTGATCCCACTCGATTCATAATCAAATAAGGTTCAACGTATCTCAGACTGAGCTTACCTCGCTTACCAAAACGTGCTATGCCCTTCAAAGGTAATACTTTCAGAAAGACATATTCACCTATTTCAAACTCCAACGGTCTTCTACCCATATCCGCATAACTTTTATAACGACTCTGAGCCGTTTACAATCGCTATTTGATCACTTTAATCTTATCGGTAGTGATTTAAACTATCTTCGGTCCCAAAAGCTATTTTTTTCCAACTTCTGTCCAACATACTGGCGATCTGCACTTTCTTCCGTATAATGCTTCGTAAGGCACCATTCCAATACTAGTTTGAAAACTATTGTTATAGTAAAACTCAATTAACGGCAAATGAGTCTCCCAATCGGCTTTAAAATCCATAGCATATACTTTCTACATATCTTCCAAAATCTAAATAACCCTCTCGAATTGACCATCGGTTTGGGGATGAAAAGCGGTACTAAAATGTAAAGATATCCCCATAGCTGTCTATAAGATTTCCCAAAATCTCGACACGAATCAGGTGTCACGATTTGACACTATCGACACTGGTGCCCCGTGAAGTCTTACAACTTCTCTAATATAAATCTCTGTAAGCTTTGACGGATTCCTGGTCCTGGTCAACAATGGCCCATATACTATCATTTGACTTTGGGGATCTTGGCAATCCCGATATAAAATCCATGGTGATGTGTTCCCACTTTCACTCTGGTATTTCTAGAGGTTGTAGTTTTCCTCCGGGTCGTTGATTTTCCATCTTTACTCGCTGATGAGTCATACATTTATCTACAAATTTTGCGACTTCTCACTTCATACCACTCCACCAATAAATCTATCGTAGGTCTCTGTACATTTTGGTACCACCCGGATGTACTGAGTATCTAGTATTATGAGCTTCTTCCATAACTTTGTCTTTCAGATCTCCAATTCTAGGAACACATAATCGATTGATATACCTCAGAACACCATCTTGAAAGTTGAATTCCGGCCTTCTACCCTCAGGTAATTCTTCTACTATCCTCTTGAAGTCTGAATCTAAAAGCTGGTTTGACTTGATTTCACCAACCAAACTAGTCCGTGCCACAATTGTAGCCATTAAACCACCTTCAACTCTGGGAATCACTTCTAGTTCCAATTGTTCAAATTCTTTTACTAGCTTCTCCTATCCCGTCAAGGTATATGCTAAGTTTTCTGATGACTTTCGGCTCAAAGCATCGACAACTACATTTACGTTTCCCAGGTGATACTGAATATTCAAGTCATAGTCTTTCATTAATTATAATCATCTTCTTTGTTGCATATTCAATTCGTTCTGGGTAAATAAATACTTTAAGCTCATGTGATCAATGAAGATTTTACAAGTTTCTCCGTATAGATAGTGCCTCCAAATCTTCAAGGCGAAGATTACCACCGCCAATTCCAAGTCGTGTGTCAGGTAATTCTTTTCATATGGTTTCAAATGTCTCGAAGTATAACTAATTACTTTGTCATCTTGTGTCAAAACGCATCCCAAGCCCTGATGAGAAGCATCACTATAGATTCTGAAATTTTTGGTACTTGACGAAATTGTAAGTATCGGTGTTGTAGTTAACTTCTCTTTTAATGCCATGAAACAATCTTTAAGAATACCTGAGCCCCTTGAAGCTGATCGAATAGATCGTTGATACGCGGCAACGGATATTTGTTCTTAATTTTTATCTTGTTGATTTTTTTGGAAATCAATGCACATACGCATTGTTTCATCTTTCTTCTTCACAAATAATACAGGTGCTCCCCACGACGACATACTAGGCCGAATAAAACCCTTGCCTAACAATTCTTGTAATTGGGTCTTCAGCTCTTTTAACTCAAGTGGTGCCATTCAGTACAGTGCCCGTGAAATCAATTGAGTCCCTGGTATTACATCGATACCAAACTCTACTTCTCGTTCAATCTGTACACTAGGTAGCTCTTCAGGAAACACGTATGGATATTCTCTAACTACTGAAATATCTTCAAGCTCCTAGTATCAGGTATACTACATAAGAACCCATGACGACCCTTTTTCAGTAAATGACAAGCCCCAATGTCTGACACAATATACGGCAGTGGTACTACACCCTTGCCTTGAAAATAGAACACATCTTGATTCAGAAACTATAACAATCGATAATCTCGTGATTAGCCATTAACCAATCCATACCCACTATAACATCAAAATGCTTAATCACTAATGGTACCAAATCAACGGTTAACCCCTTACTATTTATACTAATCTCACATCTCCTAAACACGCCTGAACTAAACAACGGAGCTCCTAACGGTATTGCAATAGATAAATCGTAATCTAGAAACTCTAGTGGTTTATCTAGATACTTAGCAAAAATGGTGTGATACAAATGAATGCTTGGATCGCAAATCTATGAGCACATTGGCCATGTGCCAACAAATAGGAACCATACTTGATACGACAGTATCAACAGAAGTAGTCTCTCCCGGCCTAAGCTAAAATGATCTTGCCTCCCATTGATCCCTCCTCGGGGGTTACTGAGTAATCCTTAATGTAAGAGCACTAGCTGCGGATGAACCAGAACCTGAAGCTCCTTGACGCTTAGTAGGACAATCCTTAGCTTGATGTCCCAGCTCCCTACAACTGAAACATCGACCCCTCATATCTATGTTTTGATTCAGACAATTCTTGATGTATGTCCTGGTTGTCGGCAATGTTGTAGGTGTTCAGCCCAATGAAATCTCTGATAAATTTGACACCTCAAATTGTTTCCACCGGAACCACTGCCACTGTTGGCCGATGAACCTCCCGGACTCTACCTATTTGCACTCCCTTGGCCACTGAATTGGCTCGATCCAGCTCTCTTGCTTTGTTGGCTTGGTGGTGGTTACATACTCGGTGTATACCCGATATCCCTCTCAGCAATAGAAGTAATGTCTAGTGCTTTGGAAAATGTCAGAGGCCGAAATACTTCTAAATCCTGCCACAAACTTCCTTGCTTTTACCTTCTCAGTTGATACAATATCCCCAGCAAACCTTACCAAACTTGTATACTGTACTGAATACTCTTGTACCGACTTTTCCCCTTGTACTAACTCCATAAACTCTTAAGCTTTCTGATCTTTGAAGGACTCCGGAAAGTATTGCTCATTGAATATCTCCAGGAATTGATCACAAGTAGTTGGTTGCCCTGTGCCTCATCCTTCAATGTATCAGCTGCGAATAAAACTTTCTGCTCTTCCGCACATGGGTAATACTCTGAAAAAATTTTCCATATCAGAAATCCAGAAATTGGTCCTCATCGGATCGGCCTCCCCTCGGGATAGCGTTGGTTTTTGCTTGTAAAATTGAGAAATGGTGACAACTTCCTCCCTTGGATTTGGATTTGGTTGTGCTGGTCTCTCCTTGATTACATGAGTATCAGCTATTTAAACCAACCCTTTTACTGCCTTTTCAACTCTTTCCATTCGATTTGGGTTCTCACCTCCAAATATTTTGCCTGGCACCCAAATTAGAATGCACACACAGAGGTTACTTTAAATAATCTCATGGCATGCTAATCAACATTAGAAGCATGCTAAGTAAACGTGTATGCATGTTATGCAACTACATGTTGTTGTGTGCACACTACACATCGTATACGTCACTCATCCCAAAGGCACTACCCTATTGCTCTGATGCCAAAAATAGTCATACCCCATCCTGCCATGCTCGGATTAAGACTGTGTAACAAAGGATTATCCACTCTAATCACCAATTATTAACGTGGTTTTAGGAAATATCAATCAGATACATGATTAAACACTCTAAACTGGAAGATCCAGTCGACTGTATTTGCATTTACAGAGAGCTCAAATCCTGAGAACACCTGGTGGTCGACTGGCCTGGTCCAGTTGACTAAGTTTGACATAAGGGGTCATAAAATCTAGTCGACCGGCTCCAATCCTATCGACTGGTTTTGAGTTTACAAAGAGCTCTTATTTAGAAAAGTTGACCTAGTTGACTGGTTTTGAATCAGGTAAAAACTGTTATGAATTTTAAGCAAATCCAGTTGACTGTACACCCGATCAGTCGACTAGTTTGCTCCAGTAGAGCATTCTGCTGCAACATAAGAATCTAAGCCTTAAGCATAACTTCAAGGCATAAAATACAATTAAACACATCTCCACAACTCACTAAACACATTTATAAACATACACCGCATTCCCAAAGTTACCACTTGTGACTAAAGTTACAAAACTACATAACTTACATGATCCATAAGAAAAAACTTTTACAAATTTAGTATATTACAAGAGTTCCAACTAATGCAACCCAACAAAGCTAATTACAGAGAAGCATAACAGCAACTCCCAGTCCTTTCCCGTGCTTCCCATCATCTCATCTCTGGAATTTGTTCCGAACCTGCGGTGGTTGTAATTTACCACAACAGAAAAAGAAAACAGTTTTCTTAAGCTTTACACTTAATGATAAACTAACGAGCTTGAAATACCGCAAACATGTATAATGCAGCAATTAAGAACATATTACATACGTCATCGTTGAACACTTAGACCCGAAGACCTTTCCCATGGCCCCGCAGTCCCTTCTATTCCTTGGTCATCCGTTCTTATAACAGACTTCTTCCTCTTCTCCTCCCTTATTTCACCACAATGAACCATTATCCCCAATCATTCATTGACCATTTAACACATAGACAAATAATCACATAACATGATAATTTATACACAATTCATATCCAAATCTCATTCCTAGCCCTTGCATGGCTACTAGAACTTGAATATAAGAATTCTAATTATCAATTGCAACATCTAACATGTAATTCACATACAAGCCTTGGTTAGAAAACTCACCTTAATCAATTCCTACCTAAATGATCTTAGAAATGCATAATTCCACCAAATTCCAGCTCAATTCTCACTCTAGAGTAATTCTTATATATTTTTGGTAAATCGCGTGTCACCGATTAAAACGGTTATCAAAATCTGACGATTAAAACATAAATGAAAGGTATAGAAATGATCGTCTTAGCACCATGAGTCCAAATATGGCTTTGGTTCTCGAATCGGATGAACGACGGCGACGAAACAACTTAAAAACGTTGTCGGAGCTTCTTCTTCTTTTTCTTCTTCTTCTTCTTCTTCTTCTTATTCTCTCTCTCTCTCTCTCTCTCTCTCTCTCTCTCTCTCTCTCTCTCTCTCTCTCTCTCTTCTCTAACTATTTTTCTCTTATTTTATTAATTTAAGAGGCACTTGTCTCTTCCCTACCAACTCAAGCTATGACTCATAGCTTTTAATTACATTCAGCACCCCGAAAGTTCTAACCTCTAATATGAAACCCCCAAACATTCTATTAACTACCCAATTATGTAAATGGGTATTTGTCTAAGTTCTGTATGGGTCCCAAATGTGGTCCCAAATATTTTATGAAGTTGCTATCGTACTTACTAATTATGAATCTTTTTTTATTTATGCCTTGTATAAGTACCCAAACTGGCACCAAAAGCTAAAACATATAGCAATATAATATGAAAACAACTTTAAACATGTACCCATTTAATCATATAAAATGCATTTAACATGTAAATACAAATTTTATTATCCGAGCCCTCTACTGGGTCCCACTTCATAGCTTGTCCCACTTCATAACTTGTTCCACCTCCCTAGGGACTTTTCAACTGTGTTCTTTTACTGAACACTTTTCACTGGTGAGTCCAAGCCTTACCTTAATCCATTTTATACATTAATTATGATAATTAATGCATATAAAATAAACGTTTATCTTTTTTCAAGTACAGGTGTTACAACTATACTCCTGACTTCAAAAAGTTTTTTGCCTTGTTCAAGAACAAATTCTTCAATCTATACCCAATCTAAATTGTTTTGCTTATTAAACATGAGGGTGTTTTTGAGAAATGAGCTCTTTTTTTGAATTTTCTAAATCTCCATTAGAGGGAGCTTGTTTACAGAAATGACTATCATAGAATGAGTTGTTGACTTTTTCCCCATTAGATTTGATAATTATTCCATCTTCAGAATACTCACCATAGACTAGAGGAAAATTCCAGCAAAGCAAAGCTATCTCTTCCCATGAGATCTGATACCATTTAATGACGAAAAGGGGGTTGTTTAAAACGTTTAGAGATACGGAGAAAGATAGTAAGCTCACCACTCTAGAGTAACCACCAAAGGCATATAGGGCATCACCATCCAAAGGAGTTACAACAGAGATACAAGGTTTAGATATTTCACCACTCACTGGAATCCACCATAGATATACATAAGTATTAACAGAAAAATCAGTATAACAAATATTCACTTTCTTCTTTTTCTTGATTGTTTGCAATAGGTACATGTAAAATAGTTGTTTAGGTATAACCTTCTAGGCATTGTAAATAGAATATTCTAGTTTCAAAATAAGAAATAACTATTACTTAAGTGAGTTGTTATTTTCCACACAAAACTACTAACTCTTAGGTAGTGTTTGCTGTAATTTGTGCGGGCGTGCCATAACCAAAAGTGGTTCGAGTTGTGCAAACTAATTTCCTATATCGCTTGAGTGAGTGATACTCAAGGCTTTATGATCTGACTTCTAACAGGTGATTGTGTGTGGCAAGTAGGAAAGTACCCTCACCTAAAATCTTATGGTAGTATTGAAGCATACAAGCCATATAAGTGATGAACAAAAGAAATTAAATAAAATGGATTTTTATTTAATTAAAAAGAAGAGAAATTACAAGAATGTAATTAAAAGCTAAGAAAGCCTAAGAAAAATAAAAATGATGCTTTTTATTTTGCCTAAAACTAAGAACGCATTGTAGAATGCTTTTTGGATGCGGTTGAATGCTGTTTGTCGAGATGACGCGGAGTGAATTGATAGCTTGGCCTGCCTGCTGATTTATAGCGGCCATGGAGGTCTACTAGTTAAGGTAGGAAATAACTGATGAATCATAATCTGGTATAATTTACCATATTTGTCGCCCAAATCTGCTCTTGACTTCCATAATTATCTGGTATAAAATACCAGATTTTACTCCCAATCTGATAAGAGCCTTCCATATCTCGAATAATATATATGTATATATGCCTATATATATCTTGAATGTGGTCTATATATGGTCTTCATTTGGCTGCCTTTTTTAGCAAGCAAAAGATATGCTTCTACAATATTCTGTATTATCTTCCCTAACAGATAATACTTCCATATCTAAAAATATTATCTTCATGATATATGGAAATATTATCTCCCCTAAAAATATATGTCACATATTTAATTATACAGAAATTATAGGGATGACACCATATTAGTCACAAATTCTCATTTGTGGACCCTGTGTAAATAGCTTTTCAAAAAAAAGTCGAATCATTTGGAGTGTCAAACAATTGCTTAGCCAGTTAGCCCGATCAAATAAACCATAACCAAACAAGCCTCGGACTAACGCTAAGGCTGCCTTATCATGACCGAACAAGGAGATGTATTGATGTTCCTCATCCACGTGGCTACATGATTTGATTTGGTCATATATCAAATCATGGTAACAGCCCGATTACACTGCAGCCCGATTGCATTGATCAAGACTGTCCGAATAAATACTGGGCAATGGTGGAGTGTGCCAGTATTGGGTTACTATAACCTTTGGTCCCACCATAATGCATCATCATCCATCACACAATTGTCCGCGTGTTCGAATGGTGGCCAAATAAATGATGCCCAAATTTGTTAACATTGAATAGTCATGGATCACTTTCCCAATATTGAAATATTTAAATGGTACATCAAAGTGCATAAGCCCGATGGAGTACTACAGCGGGGTGAGTTCGGGCAGCATGAATATTGGTCAGCCCAATCTTATGTGACCAGTCCGATTAAAAATGAGTTCAATCCGATCAAAGCCAATCCGATTTTGAAACTCATTCGGCCATATCAACTTTGAACCAATCACTTTGGCCATAAAAATTCCAATCGGCCTCTACCAATTTTGATTTAAAAAGTGTATTTTTTAGATGTAAACAGGTAGGCTATTTTTAGCAAAATAAATAACCCTATAAAAGATCTTTCATATTCCTAATAGGATTGGAAAGGAGGCACCCTGTCTTGAGCCTCACTTCAGATAGTATGGGGGGTGTTAAGTGATGGTTATGGGTTTTTTTTTATGAAAAGAAAGGGATAACATTGATCAAGTAGGAGGAACCTCCTTTGACGTTACATCAATAAGAAACTGTGGAAAAGAATGATACCAAATAAACTTATCGAGACCCACACCCGCAAATCTTGCCTGGCAATGGGTAGCCAAATTCCCCTCCCTTCGTACAAAAACACACTGTACCGAAGACAAAGATCGCAACTCTTGCTTAACCACATCAAGAACATGACCAAACGGACCAAGATGCGGCCCATCCGAATTCAACTCATTTACAACCGCAAGGGCATCCATTTCCACCACAAGTCGCACATCCCTATCAAAATTCCGCAGCAACAAAATGGCTTCCAGTAAAGCGAGAGCTTCAACAATAGCCAGTTCCCAAAAGCCAGAGCAGAATTCCGAGAAAGCCAAAAGAACAGCACCTGTATGGTCACGAAGGACTGCTCCAAAACCCACCCCACCTTTCTCCTTGAAGGTTGCCCCATCAACATTTAACTTCAGAAAATCCCGAGGGGGTTTCTTCCACTTTACCACCGCTTGCACCCCAGCCCGGCCCCCCAGACGGCTATCCGAAACCGATCAAAATTCGGCAACGCAATCCTCAACCATTTTAGCAATATCCGAGCCACTCCTTGAGAAACCCTCATGGATGAAAGAGTTTCTATTATTCCAAATAGCCCATGCACCAAAGCAAAAGAAGTCAGCCGCAACGGGAAAGTTCCCAAGTAAAAAACATTCAAGCCAGTCCATGAACGTCATTGCACGACTAAGCCGACAGAAAATAGTGGGGATTAAAGCCTTCCAAACATCCGCAGCCTAAGGGCACCAAACAAGTACGTGCAAAATAGTTTCAGGCTCCTTGGAACAGAGAGGACAAAGCATACAGGTAGGGACACCCCGCTGAGCAAGAGAAGCAAAACAAGGAAGGAATTCTTTGCAAGGGTTCCATGTAAAAACACGTATTTTATTGGGATATTAAGATTCCACATCTTCTTCCAAGGGAAACCGCCAGCTCCCGAAGACGTCGAGGCCTCGTTCTCGCTTTCAAGCTTTAATTTGAGCCCTACCCGATATGCCGACCGCACCGAAAAAACTCCCTTATTCTCCCAATGCCAAACAAGAGTGTCCCACCCACTATTACCTACAATAGGAATCGTTTGAATAATCTCAACCTCACGAGGTAAGAACACACTGTTAAGCAAAACAACATTCCACGACTTACCATCCGGATTAAAAAATTGACAAACCAACATACCTTTCACTTGATTCTCCATAGGGGACACTGACCGAAAAGTGGATGGCGTGGGAAGCCATGGGTCAAAACCCACCCGAACCTGACGACCATCTCCAACCCGCCACCTAACCCCACGCCGAAAGAGGCCTAAAGCCCCCCAAAGGCTTCTCCAAGCAAAGGAAGGTCTAGAGCCCAGATTGGCTTCAAGTAGCTTTCCGTTCGGAAAATACCGAGCCTTAAAGACTTTGTGAAACAAGGAACTCGTATTATGGAGGAGACGCCAAAGTTGTTTACCAAGCAGAGCATTGTTGAAAACTTCCATATCACGAAAACCCATCCCCCCATCAAACTTGGAACGGCTCATGCGGGTCCACGAAGCCCAGTGAATCTTCCGTTGGTCACTGTTATTACCCCACCAAAAGCGAACCAACAACCTCTGAACATCCATGTGGAAAGTCCTAGGGAGCTTAAAGCAGGACATGGCATAGGTTGGAATGGCTTAAGCAATTGCTTTTAATAGAATCTCTCTCCCTCCCCTTGAAAGGCATCTATCTTTCTACCCCTTTATTTTAGAGGCAATGCGATCAAGAATCGATTGAAAAATATGACGCTTAGATCGACCAAGTAAAGATGGCAAGCCAAGGTATTTATCGTGTTGAGAACTCGTTTCCACACCCAGCAGTTCAGTAATCTTTTCCTTAGTATCAGTTGTCGTATTGGGACTAAAGAAAACATTCGACTTGGCCACATTAATTTTTTGCCCCGAAGCATGCTCGTATTTATTTAAAACCTCCAATAGATGTACACAGTCGGTCTCCCGTGCTTTGCAAAACAGCAAACTATCATCAGCAAAGAAAAGATGAGTAAGGGATGGGCTTCCCCTACCCAAAGCCACCCCGTCAATGTTGCCCCGTTGCTTAGCCGCCAGGAGGGAAGCTGAGAGAGCTTCAGTACACAAAATAAATAAATAGGGAGAGAGTGGGTCCCCTTGTCTAATGCCACGCGAAGGAGAAAAGGAGTCCGAATGAACCCCATTAATCACCACCGAATAGGAGACAGAGCGAACACACGCCATCACGAGCTGTATCCATTTCTCACAAAAGCCCAATTTATCCATCACCTTCTCCAAAAAAACACCATTCCACTCTATCATATGCCTTGCTCATATCAAGTTTAAAAGCCATAAGTCCCCCCGGTCCAGATGTCCTAGATTTTAAAAACTGCATAGCTTCAAAAGCCACCAGAACATTATCAGTAATCATTCTCCCTGGGACAAAGGCACTTTGATTTTCAACAACGATCCCGGGAAGATTACGCTTGAGCCGATTAGCCAGAACTTTAGCAATAATCTTATAAATCACGTTGCATAAGCTAATGGGCCGAAATTCACTGACTTTTCGCGGGGAAGTAACTTTTGGAATCAACACAATGTTCGTCATATTTAAACCATCAGGAAACACGCCATCTCTGAAAAGTCCATAACAAGCTGAACCACATCTCCTCCCACCACGTCCCAGAAATGTTGAAAAAACAAAGCACACATACCATCAGGGCCAGGGGCCTTAGTTGGATGCATTTGGAAAAGCGCATGCCGAACTTCATCAGGGAGGATCTCATGAGTGAGTCAAGCGTTATTATCCTCATTCACCCTGCGGTCCAGATAAACCAAAGCCTCCTCCAAATTATCAAGGAAGGAGGTGGAAAAAATATCATGAAAATAGGCCATAATCACCTCCGACATACGGACAGAATCTTCCACCCACACACATGCGGCATCCTCGATACCCTCAACCCAATTTCGTTTCTTCCGTTGCGAAGCTTTCCGGTGAAAATATGCTGTGTTTCGGTCCCCTTCACTAAACCAGGCCACCCGAGATCTTTGCTTCCACATAATTTCCTCATTCTCCAGCAATCTATTAATTTCAATAGCAACATGCCTTTCCCGACTAATATCTTTATGATGGATATCCAATTGCTTCAGACATTCCAGTTCATCTTTAAAGGCCTTGAGTTGTCGATTCACATTGCCAAACGTAGATCTGTTCCATTGCCGAAGATGGGCTCCACAGTGAGATATTTTATCCCGAATAGAAAGAAAATGTGCAATACCATCCCAACCAGACGCAACTACCTCATTTATGTCCCCATGTCGTAACCATATCGCTTCAAACCTGAACGGCCGACCTCTACGGTTGTGGCGGCCAACCTGGCAATCCAGCCGCAGCAAAAGTGGAGCATGGTCTGATCTGGAAGCAGCCAGAACCTGAACAAGGGCCTTCGGGAATAACCCAATCCATGAGTCGGTACCAACAACCCTGTCCAAACGTTCCTGAATAAAATCATCCTCTTCGCGATTATTCTGCCAAGTAAACGAATTGCCCCTATATGCCACACCTTGCAGACCGCACCAATCAAGTGTCTCCCAGAAAGCAGTAGCTTGCCCCCGGGACATAATATTACCACCTTCTTTCTCATGCGCAAACAAGATTTCATTAAAATCTCCACCCACGGCCCATGGAAGAGGACTAGCATCCCGTAACCCACGTAGAAGGTTCCATGTGTATCTTCTCTTAGTTGCATCCGGGTGGCCATAGAAACCAGTAAATCTCCACCATGTTTCACTTGGGCCCTCCTCAATTTGGATGTGAATATGGTGCTGAGAGAAACTAAGAAGAGTAACTGGGAACTCTGGTTTCCAAAGGAAGGCCAAACCACCACTTAACCCAATTCGACCAACTGCAAAACAACCGGGAAAACCCAAACTACGACTAATAAATTCCATCTTACGAACAGTAACTTTGGTTTCAGATAAAAACACAAAGTTGGGATCTTGAAGCCTCACCAAGTCGCGAAGCATCCGAACTGACCGCGGGTTCCCAAGCCCACGGCAGTTCCAAACAAGTCCACTCATTGGGATAGGCAGGGCTGCACAGCAGCCACCGCCTCTACAACAGAAATATCTATCAATCCTGATTTTTGTCTTTTCCCAACATCCACCCGTGGGACCCCCAAATCCCCCTCAGTAGTACGTTTTTGGGAATGAGAAACCAAAGTTACATGGCTGGACGGTTGGTCCATCCTATCCCCTCGTGCCATCTGCTTCCATGCACGCCCACTACCCTTGCTACGCACTGATGTAGCAGCAACACCGGTCTCCATTGGCTGTACTGCAGTATCAGATACACTTTCCTCCTCCCTAACAACAATGGCAGAAAGAGGAGAAAAGGCACCCTGAGCCACCGGAACATCAATCAGTAGCGGCACCTCCAAGTCCTTTCCCCCAGTTTGTACAATGTCATCACCTTGATCCCCTTGACGTGGTTGAGACTCGTACTGAGACTCATGCTGTTGTGACTGGGTGGGACTAGATTCCGGATCATCAATGCCCATACCCGGTTCCTCCCGATGATCCCCATGTTTGACAGACTACTCCCCCACCATGGTCCTCACATCTGCTTTGGCTCGCAACCACGGTCCGTATTGAGGCTCACCCTTGGAGAGAAGACAAGATGGGGATCATCGGGAGGGTTATGGGTTTGAATTGTCTGCTTTTGCAATGACAATAGCAAAATGACATTAGCAAAAGTAATGATGGGTAGAAGCTGTCTTTGAAACAAGTAGTAAATAATTGTAAGTTCTACTTTGGTTGAATTTTTCGTGTCAAGGATGTTTCACGACTGATTTCGTAGTTATCAAATTTAGATCTCATGTTTAGTTTCCAAATTTTCAATATATGTGGCAATCGCATGAACTAAAACAATTTATAATAAAAATTGGCAGGTCTTTATTTTTTTGAATGTGATCTCATTATCACATATATTGCAATCAATTTTGGGTTTGGAAACTTGGAAATCACAACCACCCCCATTTGTATTACAAATTTATTCTCAACATATATGGCACTGATCGGGAGAGAACAAATCCTATTTATACGCCTTAACGAGCATTTGTCAGTACCTTTTTATCCTGTTTTTGTATATTTTTACTCCGTTTCCTATTTTCTGACAGGTTTTGGAAGAAACCAAGTACATCAAGCTAAACAGGGTGAAAAAGCAGAAGAAAAGAAGCTGAAACAGCCAGTTCGCTCGCGCGATCCGCTTGCGCGAAAATCCCAGAATCGCTTGCGCGATCCGCGCGCGCGAAGTGCCAAATGTCGCGCTCGCGCGACCCGCTCGCGCGATATATGTAAAAACCAAAGTTGCGTATTTCAGTATACTGAAGACTCCTGTGCGAACGAGATGTCCTAACTGCGTCCAGATTGTAAAATATATCAGTTTCAGTTCGTCTCGAGTTGGGAAAGCTTCCAAAAACTTGTTGTAAATCTATATATACCCTAATTTACTTCAATTAAAGGGTTGCCAATTATTATACACACAATATACAACCACGCTTTCAGCCATTGAAGGGAGGGAAGCAAGGAGAAGAAGAAGAAGACCAAGGATTCCCATGGCCTCCTCCATCAACCTCTTGCTATTCATCAATTCTATGGCCGCTTAAACCTAGATCTAGGGTTTCAATGAAACCCTAGCCAAGTAATAGGGTTTTATTTATGTATTTCTTTTAGTTTTATTATGTATGGATGATGATTACATGTTTAGAGGATTTTTTATAATAAAATCGTACTTCTATTGATTAAATCGTTACTTTCAAAGTTTATTCTTGTCTTAGATCTATCTTGACTGTGATGTGCTCAATGATCTATATTTGCTGTGCTTGTATAGATTGTTTACATGTAATGGTGCTTTATTGAATTGTGCTATCAAGTATCTGAATAGTCCATGCCTAGATTAGACGGATTATGTCACAACCCTAGTTTAGTGTGGGATAATTCGTGCTAACCGAAGATGGATTATGTTGGTGCTTGAACCATAGTTATTTTCTTGACGGAGGAATTGGGCTTGTAGCTACAATTCCCCATTATCATCCAACTTAATAATCTAATTGAATGCATAAATATTCCTATTATGACGCTAGTGGTGGATTTGCAATCCTAGTTTCCTTTAAACATATTTATAAAGACACTTTTAAATCGCTTTCATAATTTAGATTTATTTTATTGTTCTTAGTTTAATTAAATTCAAAATCAAAACCTCGTTTTCATAATTAATTAGATTTAGGTTTTAAAATTAAGAGTCGTAGTAATTCAATCTCTGTGGGTTCGACCTTTACTTTCACTACTACAAATCCTTAGCAAAGTAAAGTACACTTTTTATATCTTGATATTGACAACATCAGGCGCTATGGCAGTGAGATCGCATTTAATAATAGTGGGACACTTAAGTTTTACTTGGAATTATTTTTTTATTCTACACATGTTGAGAATTAAATTTGGGATACAAACTTGAGAACCATAGCATAAATCTTATTCAATTCTCATTAGCAAAGAGAACAAAAAATAATAAATGAGGGGTAAATTACACTACCCCTCATGAGGTAAGGTTAAAATATAGGGATCTTCTTTTTAATATGCAAAATTACACAAACATTCCCTATTAGAGATGGGAACCTAACAAAATTTAGTGATGCAAGCAAAATACCTATACACTCCTAAAAAAAAAAAACTCAATAATTTCAAATTCAACTGATCAAAAACGAACAAATTTACAATTAAAAATTAAATGTACTTTCATATGCATACTATAGTAATAAAATAAAATAAAATACTAACATAGAATATTTATGGGTAAATATCACTGACCTCCCCTGAGGTATTACCTAATATCAATGACCTCCCCTGAGGTTTGAATAATATCACTCGCCTCCCTTATTTTTAAAAACTGAAATCACCTCCCTCCCCTCCGTTAACGTCCGTGAAGTGGTTTGTAAAGGAGTGGTCCAGTCAGCATATATTATGGAGGAAGTTCCTGAAATACCCTTAAGATCACCATTTAAGTGACTGAAATCCCCTTTTATACACAGACCACCACATTCGGTCCAAGCCCAGCAAGCTTAAGGTAAGCTCCTAAATTCATCTTCTTCAAAACTCATCTCTCAACACACACACACACACAAACACATACATGAACAAAAATCATTTTGGATAGCATTAATTCTGTCCAAAAGCCAAAAGGTAACACCTGAATTCCTTTCATCCATCGATTACATGTCCCAAAAATACATAATCATATAAGTATGGCTGTATTCCAATGGCAGTAACCCAAAAACCCACATACAAAAACTTCATATCCCCAAAAAAGCTTAGAATCTGCCCAAAAATACAAGTATACCCCAACCACTATAACTATATATATGCACCTTACTTGCTATATACCACCTTACTTGCTAGGATGACTGGAGTCAGTGGAAACCCCTCTTGGTGTTTGAGTGTTATTGAAACCCCTTCCTTGGCTAGCTTGAGAGTTGCTTGCTTGGGAGTTGTTGAAACCCCTTCCTTGTCTAGCTTGAAAGCTGTTAAGACCCCTTCCCCCCCTTGCTTGAGAGTTGTTGAAACCCCTTCCTTGGCTAGCACCCCTTCCTTGGCTAGCTTGAGAGCTGTTGAGACCCCTTCCCCCCCTTGCTTGAGAGTTGTTGAAACCCTTTTCTTGGCTAGATTGAGACTTATTGAAACCCCTTCCTTGGCTAGCTTGAGACATGTTGAGACCCCTTCCTCCACTAGATTGAGAGTTGTTGAGACCACTTACTCTAGCCCCCTGAGTATGCAAACATATCCACAAAGAATGCTCAGTTGTTAGAAATGTAATAAAGCAAATGCAGTAAAAGTGGAAAGTGTATACCACATTAAAAGGAGTCTTTCGTTTTGCTTGAATAGGAGCTCGTTGACAAGTTCTCTGATTATGACCCAAAGCACCACAAACACTGCATTTTACTGTCACATTTCTTTTTGATTGACTTGTCCCAGGTGCAGCCTCCCCAGCCTCTCTTCTCCTATTCTTTGTGGGTCTGCCAGGCAATCGTTTAAGTGGTGGAGGCTTAATAAGATTACATCCATCAGGTGGCCAACGTTTCTGATCCACAATGGGGTGGATCATTTTTCCATGAGCTTTGAGATACACATCTTTTGTAAAGTATCCTTCACAATAGCTTTCTATATTGTGGCGTTTATATGCAATAGTTGTAGCTGCATGTTTACATGGGACTCCTGAAATCTGCCATGACCTACAATCGCACGTCCTTGAACTCAGATCTAACGTATGTCTTATACCCTCATCAACCACCTCGTATTCTGACCCCCCTGCAAACACCACTTTGCACAACCTTGATTGTTGAGTTGCCTTAATCAATTTCTTCCTTATGTTAGGTGTAACCGTGCCCTCCATAATACACCCCTTCTGATATCTCATCTGAATCCTATCCATTAGTTTACTCCTAATCATATCAAGCAGGGTTACAATTGGTTTACTCCTAAACTGTCCCACCCAACTATTAAAAGATTCACTCAAATTATTGGTGACATGATCAGTTTTTACCCTTTCATCAAACATATGTCTTGCCCAAGACTGCAAAGGCACACCATTCATCAAGTAATTATAACCTGGCTCAGACACTTCCCTTAAGGCATTCATGGCTTCCTCAAATTCTAACCTATTGTATGACCTACATGCTTTCCAAAAATATTTCCTCAATAAGAGTCCTGGAAACTTACTCCGAAAGTTGTTAAAGAGGTGTCGACAACATCGACGATGACTCGCTGAAGGAAAAATCTGAGAAATGGCTTTGTCCAATCCCTACACATGCATAAAATAAGTTAGTGGGGAAAAAAAGGGGAAGAAACAATTATCAAACAGTTTAACTTACTACCTTTTGCTGGTCACACATAAAGCAAAATGGCTTCATATTAGTAGACATTTCACCAATGGCTGTATGCAAGTTTTCTAGGAAGAATGACCAACTGTCTCGGCCTTCACTCTCAACCACACCAATGGCTAGAGGAAACAAACCATTGTTTCCATCCAATGCAATTGCAGACAGTAAAACCCCACCATATCTCCCTTTCAAATGGCAACCATCAACACCAATAAAAGGTCTGCAACCTTCTACAAACCCTGTCGTCAATGCCTCAAATGCAATGAAGATCCTTTTAAAAGTTGGATTATCCTCAGGATCAATATCACACTGTATCTTCACTATGCTTCCAGGGTTGTTCTTCATGATTTCATTGCCAAACCTTCTCAAAAAACTGTATGACTCTGCATGATCACCTTCCAAAGCATTAAGTGCCTTCCTCTTAGCTCTATGAAGTTTCAGATTTTTAGCCTCAAGCCCATATGTACTGTGAAGAGCTGCATGTAGTGCATCCACTTTCATCTCTGGGTTCTCTCGAAGTCTATCCCCTAGCTTCTTGGCAATCCATGTTGATGTTGCCTCCTTGTTTGTGCTTAGCCTCACACATGTATGCTCTTGGGTGTATGTTTTAATCTTATAAGTAATCCCGTCTTGGAGAGGAGAGGCATGCACCCTCCAAGGACACCCAATGGCTGCACAATGACACGTTACCCGACTCTTTTCATTCTTGTCCCTAATCAATACAAACCCCTCTTGAATAGTGTAATCTCTTAACACTTCTCTAAACTTGTCCACATTTGCAAATAACAATCCTTTCTCTAAAACAATTTTTCCCCCAGGAGCTATATGGAACTCTTTTCCATATGAGATATTTGAATATGCCTTTGCCTTAAGTCTATCTTTCTTTTTCCTCACCTCACTACTTGAATCTGAGCCACATTCATCGTTAGAAGAGTAATCAGACCACCCATCCTCACCATCTGTATTCCTACCCTCATCGTGTATTGAGCCACCGTGACTTTCTTCACTTTGATCATACTCACAATCAGACTCAGAATCGTTACTCACATGAGAACCCTCAAGATGAATGCCCCATTCCTCATCTTCTTCATCAAACCCGAACACATCATCCAATTCCTCTTCAGCATTATCCCTATCAACCCCTTGTATGAATTCTCTATCCCATTCAGCCTCACCATAATCATTCTCCCCCATATATGGAGGATGTGCAATAGGACTAACTCCAGAACATTGGGTACTCATTTGTTGTACTTCCACATATAAATTTATATTCCGCTTGTGTTGGTTCATTTGGAACATTTTCAGCATATCAGTGTCACCACCCACAAACATTTTCGTAGAAGAATTTGGATTATCACAGTAAATGAAAATCGATAAACCCGCTTGTGTGCGAAGACCACCAAATGCCTTTTTGCATACATCGTCCATCATATCAATATAGCAATACCTATCAGGATCCACATTCCCTATGCAATGAATAGTTGAGCTCAAATGAACATACATGTCATAATTTCCTGATGCCATTGCTGAAACAAAAAACACAAATTAGGGATAGAAGCCCTAATTTGAACCAAAAAATAGAAGCCCAAATTAGAACCCGAATCCATAGAGACCCATTAGAAGCCCTAATTGTTCCAAACCCATTTTAAACCCTAATTGCAGATTTGATAACTTGAAGCATTAACAAAAGAAATTAAGGGAGGTTAGATTAAAAGAAGACCCACAAAAGCAATGTGATAGACAACCAATACAGAGGCAGTTTATTGAAATTCCCGAAAATGGGATTTGTGATTAAAAAAAAAAACCCAAAAGCAATCAGTTTCTGTAAGCATAAGCTCCAAAGAGGATTGAGTATTTGAGATTGGCTTTTTCACCCACCAACGGTTTCTATTAACATGCATGTGAGAAATAAAGGGTATAATAAAAACTGATTAGCTTAACAAACTAAAACAATACAAGATGTGCTGAGAAACAGACTAGACTCCTCGTCTCAGTACGTTTGTGTGTGTATGTGTGTATATGTGTGCCGAACTTCATAGACCCATTTGATGATGACAACTACAATACACTAAAAACCCTAATCCCAAAACAAAGAAAAGCAATGATGACGTTACCATTCTTACCTCCAATCGATGCGTCGTTATCTTTCCTTCACAAAATGCTTCGACAATGGAGTGTATGAGAGAAACGTCTCTCAATTACAGAGAGAGAATGGAGCGTATGAGAGGGAGTCTCTCAGTTAGAGAGAGAATGGAACGTCTGATCTCTCATCTCTCACTATTTTTTTTTTTTTTTGTAAACAAATGAAGGGTAATATTGTAACTTTACATATTTCGTTAACAGTGTTTATCAATTATAACGGAGAGGGGAGGCGAGTGATATTATTCAAATCTCAGGGGAGGTCATTGATATTAGGTAATACCTCAGGGGAGGTGAGTGATATTTACCCAATATTTATTGACTTCAATAACTTTAAATGGGTCATTATAAAAAGTTTAACAAAAAATAATTAATGATCAAGTGACAATAGACTAAAAGAAAGAGCATTTTTGCTCACCTATTTTTTGCCCATCAGTGCATTCAGGTGACACGTGTCCCGATCAGTAATTATGTTACAGGGGCAAAATAAGAATGAAATGGGACACGTGTCACCCAATGAAGCCTGGGTGAGAAATGGTAAACTAAGACTTAGTTTGGCCCCATTTTGGTGCTTCACCTTTTTTAAAGCACAATTTTATGTTAATTCATTTGGTAACTAATTTATAAGCTTTGCAAAAATTGAACTTAGGGCTTTTTTGGGAGGAGCTTTTAAAAGCTCAAGATTGCTTTTTGATTTCATGATGTTTTTTTGAAGAGTATTATGTCACTTGTACAAAATTATCAACCAACTTAATAATAAAGTTTGTAAGCTCTTTTCAAAAAGCCACGTGGGGGCCAAACTAAGCCTAAAAATGGGTGAGCAAAAATGCTCTCAAGCCTAAAAGAAAGGAGGAAAAAAGAGGTTTCGGTATTTTGAGCTTACCTCAAGGGAGCTTAAAATAAGGGTAAAATACACTTACATCCCCTGTGGTTTGGCAGATTTGCACTTCCCCCCTTGTGGTTTAAATTTTGGCACTAATACCCCCTATGGTTCGGACTAAAGTGCAATGTTAAAATTTGCTAAGGGATTGAAGGGGAAAAGTGCAAATCGGCCAAACCACAAGGGGTATTAGTGCTAAAATTATCCACAACATATTTAACGGTTGCACTTTAGTCCGAACCATAGGGGTCTTAGTGCCAAAATTTAAACCACAAGGGGTAAGTGCAAATCGGCTAAACCACAGGGGGTGTAAGTGTATTTAACCCTTTTATGAAATTTTACAAAAAGAATTCGAATGCCTCCAACAAACTAGCTTGTGGACGAAAATACAGTTTTCTCGTTAATGCTATTCCATTCATACCTTCGAACCCAATCTATCTATATATCTATATATATATATATATATATCAATCTTCATCTTCTCCACACTTTCACTGACTCCTCCACTCCACCTTCCATTGCCATGAATTTTGAGTAAAACCCAAATTTCTATTCCCCTTCACAACCTCCTCTGTTTAGCTTCTCTCTCAGGTCACCCTCCCTCTCTCTGTATCTATCAATATATGTATATACGTGTTATATATACGTGGATATGTATGCATTTGCTTGTTTTGTTTGAATTAACATTCGGTCATCAACAATTTAGGTTTGAGCCTTCATTGACAAATAACATGCCTGGAGGTATGTTTTGCTCTAATTCTTCAGAGTTTGATTTGCTTTGAACATGTTCGTTAATAAGCTTGAGTGAAGATTGTGTTCATTTGTATTTTGTTTTCGGATTGGTTTTTTTTTTTGGATTGTATTAGGGAAATTAATGTATTTTGTGTTGAGGTTGGTGGTTGATGTAGATGAAGGTGACGATGGAACGCTTAAATCTCGGTATGATGAGGCAATGGTGGCCCTGTCCTCTTTGATTACTAAACGTAGTAGGGCTGACCGGAGCAACAAGGGTGACCGATATGAATTGTTGTTTGATTATCTCAAGGTAATTCTAATTTTTTAACTGGGAGTTTGCAAATTTGGGTGTGCATTGTTTCAAAGTTTATTGAGTTTCTGAGCTTGTTTTATGTTATTTATGAGTTGTAGATACTGGGTTTGGATGAGGCAATTTCACGGATGAAGATTATCCATGTAGCTGGCACCAAAGGCAAGGTAATCATTTGTCACTTACCTTGTGTTGATAGGCTTTGTTTGGTTCATGGATTTGGTGAGCAAAAAGAAAGGAAAACATTTTCCTTTGTTTGGTTACCAAAAATAACAATGAGTGAAATAGGAATGAAAAGAAAGCATAGTCGGAAACAAATTAAAAATTTTGAATTTTGCGAGTCACTTCCTCCCTTTTTTTTTTCCTAACTTACAATAATATTTTGGATTTTTTTTAAAAAAATTTAATTTTATCTAAGGGAACTAGTTTTCCTTCTTGTTTTCCTTTACCTTTTCTTCAATGAATCTGCAAACCAAACAAAGGCGTAATCATATTTTAAATGGATTCTCATAGTTGATTGGCATTACCATGTATAGAGGATTTTCTGAGATATATATGTTGTTTTTTAAGTGAGGCCTTACGTGGCAAATTCTTAGGAAAAAAAAAGGAAAATTGGTTTTTACCTGTACATTTCCAAATTATTTTAGTTTCTTTTTTCTTGCTTCTAATTGGTAGTCTCCAAGAATACACCCTTACTATATTGCTACTGGCTCTCATTTTATTATGGTCAGTATATATCTCGCATTTCATGCTATAAGTGATTTAAAACCACTTCAGGTTAATTTTTTTCATTTGACAATTTAGTGCACAAACTAAACACTGTTTGAGTTGGAGAGATTTAGTTTGTCCAAGCAATGTTGAAGGTGAGATTTAGAGGCTCTCATTTTATTACGGTCAATGTATATGCTTTTACCAGTTATTTCAATTTTTTTCCCAGGCCATGGTAAATGATAGAACGTGACACAACTATAGTTTATTGGTTTTCTATGCAACAGATAATGTTATCTGTTGTGCCTGCTATTCAATGTTCTAAAGTTTCATTTTAAGTTTCATACCTTAATTTTGGTTACCACCTCTTTTATTGAAAAGAATCCTTCCACGATCGTACATTAGCATTTATTATACTGTCTCATAAATTAAAATGATGTCATTAAAACAATTGACCTACCAATTACCCCTATTTGTGTAGAGATTGTACACTGATTTATCTTTGATTTTGGGATTTATGAAGGGATCGACTTGCACCTTTACGGAATCTATATTACGAAATTGTGGCTTCCACACTGGGCTTTTCACATCTCCTCACCTCATTGATGTGAGAGAAAGATTTCGATTGGATGGGTGAGCTCAAGTTACGCTAACTTGTTACTGATGTGTAATCAACTGGCACAAGTATATATATATATATATATTGTTTATTCATGTTCAAGATTATGATTGCCATTGAGCACTAGCTTTACTATTTACTGGTTGATTGTGGGCTGAAAGAGTTTAACAGTCTGACAATCCGGTTAAGGAATCGGATGAGTTAATCTCTCTTCTTGTTCCGGCTATGGTGCACACTGCATACTAATTGGTTACACCATATCTTGAAACATGGTATTCTTGTAATTCCTAAGCATTGAATAATACTTTGTAACTCTTTGGTGAAGGTGAAAATTTCGGCAATGAAAACTTTTTAGTGCTGATTTAGTGGCATTGCAGAATTTAATTTACTACAGAAATGTTAGCATAACTTGTACTTAGCAGGACCATGGTCCTATCTGAGTTGGCTTTGTGGTCCACTTACCTCACAGAGGGAAAAAATAAAAATAAAATAAAAATAAAAATAAAATAAAAATAAAATAAATAAGAAAAGAAAAAAGAAGGTTCCCTCTGAGCTTATTAAGTGATAACTGGGAATGATGTCTCTTAGCTGAAGGTTCTGATCCCCCTTTTTATGTGGCTGCTAGTTATTATGAAAGTCAACTAATGAAGAATACATCTAAAACTTTTATTGGAATAGCGTTGTTAAACCAACCATAAGTCTTTTCCTTTTTGTGTGAGAAGCAAATACAGTTTATGTAGCATGTTTGAAACCCCTATAACTAAATAAGGTATCCTTATTGGCAGTTCTAATTACAATGTATCTTGATCAGTGTTTTAAAAGGGTTTCTGAGGCACGCCTCAAGACTTGAGCCGAGGCCAAAAAGCCTCAAGGTTCTAGAATTTAGGCGGGAGTCTTCAAAGGCGTTCTCTTTGTTCGTAAGGCATCAAAAAAAGCAGAAAAGGCGCGCTTTTTAAGCTTTATGCATTGAGGCATGCGCCTCTTGGGAGTTTTCCCCATACTACGTACCTACCTTTTTAAGAATGATTGCGGCTTTGCGTTATATGTTTGTTTGGTTCCTTTGTTATTTGATATTTTGGTTGGTTAATTTGAGAGATTTTTTTCCTTTTTGTTTATGATGATAAATATGTTTTCCTTATGTATTTAAGTTGTTTATTCTATAACAGTCATTATGTATTTTGATTTATTTATTTATTTATCATAACATTCAAAAAATCGAAAGACCTATGCCTCATGCCTCAGGGCTTTCACCTCGCTTTAAGGGTGGTGTAATGGCTTCCCAGACGCTTTCACCTTTTTTAAAACTTTGATCTTGATTCATCACTTCCAAAATGTGTTTGTTAACTGCTCCATTCTGATTGGTTGTTTCAGCATGGACATATGCGAAGAGAAGTTTTTAGTGTACTTCTGGTGGTGTTGGGACAGATTGAAGGCATGACTTTTACATCCATTTTTTTTTTGTCAAACTTCTTTAGATCATATAAGCATTTACTGTATTAATCCCCAGTTAAAGGAATGAGACACTTCTATTTTTAAGCTGTCTTTTTTGGAGCATGTGTGTGCTTGACGGATTCATTCCTGCTGGTTTTTGTGGTTGTTCATATGCAGGAACAAACCACTGATAATGTGCCAATGCCTACTTACTTTCGATTCCTTGCCTTGCTTGCCTTCAAAATATTTGCAGCAGAGCAGGTGTGGGATGTGATACTCTTCACATTCTGTTTTTCCTAACTACATGGGGATTTGCAAGGAGGTCTATTAGTCCTTAGATTTGATCAGATATATAGCAGGTAACATTTCTGATACTGGAAATGGATTTCATATTTTGTGCAGGTAGACGTTGCTATCTTGGAGGTTGGGTTAGGTGGAAAATTTGATGCAACAAATGTGGTATGCCTAATTCTAAAGATTCATTCAATTTGAAAACTAATTTTTCTTTTATTTAGCGACCTAAGAATTGTCTTACACTTAGAGGATATTGTCGTTTTCTTGATAGAATACAGTGGTGGTTATCAGGGGTGGACGCAGGAAGGCCTTAGCTGCCCCCACTGAAGTTTTTTAAAAAGTTGTAATATGTTTTGAGAATGTAGTTTTTTTTCAGTGAGACAGTAATATTGTTGGAGAATGTAGATTTTGTGGTTTCTCTCTCCCCCCCCCCCCCCCCCCCAAAAAAAAAAAAAAAAAAAAAAAAAAACTTCTTTGTGTGAGACAGTAATAGTGTTGGAGAATGGAGATCTTGTTTTGGACAGTTGAGGTTCTGGCTCTTTGTGATAGGATATTATGAACAATAAAATTATTTTCAAATTCTCTCTCTCTCTCTCTCTCTCTCTCTCTCTCTCTCTCTCTCTCTATTTGGGCAAGCCGTAAAAGTCACCCCCACTGGAGCAAATTCCTATTTGCAATGGAATATTGCTAACCTGATTACAGATCCATCACTTTTCAGGTTCAGACGCCAATTGTGTGTGGTATATCTTCCCTTGGATTTGACCACATGGAAATCCTTGGTTAGTGTTCTATCTCCATGATGTCTTGGTAACTGCCAGTATGGATTCTCATATACAGCAATACAATTGAGAGTCCAGAATTTTATAATTCATACGTTTTATGGATGCTCAACAAATACCATAGTGTATTTTATAGTGAGAACTGAGAAGCAAAAATGCAATCTTTGCTGCACTAAAAATTTTTGTTTAGAAACTCGAATTTATAGAGCGTTCAATTTCTCTTCATGGAATTTCCTCTCTTGGTGCCTACAGATCTGCCTTTAGAAAACTTGAATAATACGGGTTACTATATTTTAAAGATATTGAATAAATACGTCAACCAAAATTCTTATCTCCTTCTTTATGGTTGATTTTTATTGGCACTCTACCTACTTTGTGTACAGACTGGAAAACTGAATAGGGCTTCTGCTCTTGATGTGAGAGTATGACCGCTTCTTCGAAAAATCTAAGTTACGTATGCATACAAGTGTGTGCTGACTGCTGACTACTAAGTTTCTTGGGAAGTATTTACCTCTTTCTGAAAAAAAAAAAGAAAAAAAAAGGTTTCTTGGGAAGTAGAATACACATCGTACTGAAATATAGTTCGAAACTGAGGAACATGTTAGGCTGCAGAAGTCCATTGTAAACACATGTTTGTAAAACATACATGATCCTTGGGCCGAGAGTGTCTTTTCCAGTGTCTATGCGTTGCTAAATTTTAAATAACTATTGCATGCTGTGATTGAAAAACTATGGAACACACAAAGCTGTAAACCTTAGGTGGCAGCTGAACTTGAACAGTGACGTCGGTGCTGCAGAAGGATTTAGGCCCCGTTTGACATCGCTTGCGGTTGGCAGAAGTGGCCCTTGGGGTGCTTCCGTCCAACAGTTTCTTTTGGTGATTGCCACCACAATTGCAAGTTTGCCAAATGGTTTACGATTCACATTTCTGATTGTTGGAACAAGTTTTGTGGATGTGTACCAAGTATAAGATCTAGTTTGGATGTTCATGTTGCTTCGAGAGGGTTTTTGAAACATGCAATTATGTCGCTCTTTGTAATATCCTAATGATCAGGAAATACTCTTGGAGAAATTGCTGGGCAGAAGGCTGGTATCTTCAAGGTGAAATGCCTTCCCTTCGTTATATAACGGCACTGGTTCATATCTCCATAATATTCAGTTTCATTTTTAATTTTCTCTTTATTTGTCCATTCTTTGTCTTTTATTTTTTCCTCCCTTCGAATCATCATCATTTTTTTTTTTTTTTTTTCCTTTTTTGATGTACAGCATAAAGTTCCAGCATATACAGTTCCACAGCCTGATGAGGCAATGTGTGTGCTTGAAGAGAAGGCTTCGCAATTGGATGTAAGTTGCTAATTTCTTCAACTAATTTATAATGCCACAAACGGTAACCTGTACGAGTCAAAACTAATTCAACTATCAAGATTGACTACTGAAAGCCAACTTGATTAGTCTACCCACCTGTAACCTACTTTCTGTGAGAAATTACTTCAGTTCGCCTCAGATTATATAATTCAAAACCTATTCTAGATTATCAATTTTAATTGGCTATTGAAACTCAACTTGATGAGTTACCTCTTCTTTAACCTACTTACTCTGAGAAATTACTCTATCAGAACCGGTAAATGGATTTGGTTCTTTCTGGCCCTCAGGTGAGTTACTTATGGATTGCCATATTCGAAGTGTTGAAACCAGTATATGAAAAATTGGTCAACTTTTAATAGATATTCATTGGACAATTGTCATTGGTATAGGAGCTTTCCATGTTTCAAACTGCAGAATTGGTAGTCAAATAGCTAAATGGTCCAACAATGAGTTCTGTTTCTCATGTTAAATTTAGCCTCTGATTGGTTTGCGGATTTAGAGAAGGAAAAGAAAAACTGTAAGGAGAGCAAAAGGAAAACTAGTTCCTTGTGCTTTCCTTTGTGCTTAAATTACATCAAATTTAAAAAAAAAAAATCAAAATCAAAAAATTCAAAATAATGGACGTTGGGGAAAGAAATTGGAGGGAAGTAACTCACAAAATTTAAAATTTTTAATTTTTTTTTCATTGTATTATCTTTTCCTTTCTATTTTCCTCACTATTCTCCTTTTTTTTTTTTTTTTGCTGTAGCTCACTATTCTCCTTATTAATCAGATAAAGAAAAGTGTTTTCCTTAGTTATTTACTTTCCTTTTCGTGAATAGATCCACAAACCAACATAGCCTAAATATTCAAGAGCCTCTCATTCCTTTTATTCGCACTACGTGATTGCAGGTACATCTTCGAGTAGCAACCCCTTTGGATGCCACACTACTTAATGGTTTACCTCTCGGGCTTGAGGGTGAGCATCAATATCAAAATGCAGGTCTTGCCATTGCATTATGCTCTGCCTGGCTTCAAAAAACTGGCCATCTTGAAGTTAATAACGTGGATGGGACTGTAGGTTCTGTCAAATGGGTTTTTTTTTTTTATTTTTTTTTATTTTTCCTTCCTCAAGATGGCTTGTTTTTCTGATTAATGTTCTTTTGCTTTTGCTTGTAATTAGACCCCTCTGCCCGAGCAGTTTATTAAAGGGCTAACAACAGCTAAATTGCACGGAAGGGCTCAGATAGTCCCTGACCAGTTCGTTGATATTGAAAGTCCAGGAGATCTGGTTTTTTATTTGGATGGAGCTCATAGTCCTGAAAGCATGGAAGTATGTGCAAATTGGTTTTCTCGAGTGGTCAAAGAATATAACCAACAGCAGAACTCCTTGAATAATCAGCCACATGATGATACGGAAGCTTTGGATGGATCAGTACAAAGTTACCACGGTAAAAGTTGCAGGAAGAACTCCACACAGGTGACAAGACTAGAAATTTTTGCTGAATTATTTTGGTTCCATTGTTGTCAAATCATGAATCGTTTCGTCAATCGGTTTGCGGAAATTATGGATTGTAAAACATAAGGTGCAATATTTTTAGAAAATATTAATGTATGTGTTTAGTACGCATATAAAACACAAGTTTTATGCGTTATCAAGGCTAAAAGTTTTCCACTTAAAACTTGTAAGTTCCAATTTACGGACTGTGAATCACATTGAATCATAAATCGTTTCAGCTAGTATGAAACTCAAATTGACTCGCAAATCGATCCTTTCTAACAACTATGGTTGGATCCATGTTCTTTGGGAACTCATTAGGTAGATTTTTGGAATCTAAACCTTTAAAGTCAATTATGTAGAGGTTAACCATGATTCAGGTGGATGTTGGGGATAAGGACGTACAGGAAAGCATAATTATATAAAATTAAGCAGACTTGCCAAAATGATGACAGTAAGAACTTTTTATTTTCTGGATTCGAGGCTTATATGATCTTCAATACTTGCAGATAAATAAGAAATAATAAAGTAAATTAGAAATTAATATTAAAATGCATAATGCGATATTAAAGAAATGGGACTCGTAAAAAATCCTATACTTATGCAGGCGAACTAAATGTTAAAATAAGGAGAGACTGATTAAAGAGAAAAGGAAAAGATGATTCCTAAAGGGCTTGCATACAGATGAGATGCTTCAAAGGCGTGACAGTCTGTTTTCCGCATAGGGAGGTACGGTTGCATAGATCTAACCTTCCGTATACCCCGTAGTGGCAGGAGCTTATTCCATTGTGTTCATTAATTAGTGGTATTTTAGAGCTCTTCACCAGCCAGATATCAGATATTGTAAGGAACTCTGCCTTCTTTAACATCTTTTTTAGAACTGAAGATCTGTATTGGACTTTTTTACCTTATGAAACATGATACTACAGCGAGAAACCCCATCAAACATAAATTGTAACCTGTAAAATATAGAATAAATTATCTGCTGTCTTGTAATCGTATTAGAACTTTCATGACTTATTTTTCACCTCCATCTCTACTGTGCCACCATTGTTTGTGTGGTGGTTTAATTACCCTCAGTTTACGCAAAAGACCCTCTTCTTCTTTTTTTCCAATTACCAACATCCAACATTGCCACAGCCGTCCCATGTGTGTGAATTTCTGAATTTAAGAAAGGGAACTACATAGCTTAGGATGCATTGATCAAAATTTGTTTTGAGTTGTTAATTCTAGCTTTCGCATACCCAGATGATACTGTGTCTTGTGTTCCATCTTACTCCAGAAACAAGGATTATTTGGAGTTGTGTGTGTATCTGCAAATTAAACTTGTGAAGCGCCACTTATTTTGAAATTCATCTTCAGTTATTACCCACAGATTGAATGTGTGAATATATATATATATATATATATATATATCTTCTCCTGCGATTTCTACTTGGTTGCGCTGAACTAAGCTGTTGTTAAATGCAGATTTTATTGTTCAATTGTATGACAGTGAGGGACCCTGAGGTGCTTCTTCCACGGTTGATGAATACATGTGCTGGTCATGGTAAATATTTGAGTGAGAAGATCTCTATTACTAATCAATCCTATAAATGCTTGATTTGTATAAATTGGTAAAACATAAGTTATTTGCGTGAAATTCTGACCTCTGCATGAGTCTCTCTTAAGTAAGATTCTAAAGTCTCCATCAAAAAGAAAAACAGAAATGGAGATTGAAATTGCATAGTTGATGATCCGAATAGTACCTCTAACCCTCCCCAGAGGCGAGAGCTTCATGCTCTGGGTTTTCCCTTTTAGTTAACAATCATAATTGTCCAACCTGTGTAAATGCAAGGTAACTTCCAAATAAAAGAATGTTCTGTCTGTGAAAATTGTAAATTTTATCAGATCAGTTTGATGGTTTCAGGAGTCCACTTCAAGAAGGCATTATTTGTACCAAATACATCAGTGTATTACAAGGTCGGTTCCAATGCATTACCACCAAGTGATTCTCATGTTGACCTGTCATGGCAGCTGACTCTGCAAAGAGTATGGGAGAACCTCGTCTGTACAGAAAAAGGTGTCACACTTACATGAAATAAATTTTATTTTTTTTTTCAGTTTCGGAGATGGGTTTCTAATATTGTATTGTGACGGTCCATATTTTAAAAGCAATTCGGATTAACATTTATCTTGTCTTTCGGTGAACTCACTTCTCTCATCGGTAGTATTTTTTTCATTAAGTCAATTGAGCATATAAGATGACTGTAATCTCTTTTCGACTTTATAGGAGGGGATGCAAAGTGTGCAAATCCCGTTTGTGAAGACGGTAAAGACTATACAAGAAAAGGGTCTAAGAGTTGTGAGAGCAGCACGATTTTCCCTTCACTTCCATTGGCTATTAAATGGCTTAGGGACAGTGTCAGACAGAATCAGTCTCTTCGCTTTCAGGTAATTCTTATTTTTGCCAAAATTTGAGTATTATGCTGACTTGATGAGAACGAATATTTATCTATTTCTTACTCTGTAGAAATAGGAATATAGGGTCATTGTGGCTAGATCTAGATGAGTATTGTTGTAAAAGTTGTCCCCGATGAGGTTTCCAAAAGCACTCGTTCGGAAACATAGATCTTTGTTAAATTAGAGAAGGTTATTTGTATCACACTATCGATGAACTTTTCTTCCATTGTGGAGTAGTTTGTTATGGAGCCGTTTGATATGTGTATAGCCTATCTGCGCTGTGCCTATTGCATTGGTGAAAAACTGTCTAAATCAGGTATGTTAGCTAGTAAGCTAAATTGTAGATTATTTGCTGCCTGCTATTTGGAGCAGTCCTGAAGTATCTTTTTAATTGGGTGCACAGTTTCTCAGTTAATATATTTACGGCACGTCGGCAGCCAGTTAATAATCTAAAGCAATGGAGAATAATTTGAGGACTAGTTTGGTGGACCTGTCCCATGAGTGCAAGATTAAGTTTCAATGCATAACAGTATATTTAGGCTCCGTTTGGTTGACGGGAAAACTATTTCCCAAGTGTTTTCATCCATGCTTGACTTACATTAGAATTAATTTTTTGAAGATATAATAGGAACTCAAGAAGAGAGGAATGAAAGTGACTCATCATACAATTTCAAAATTTTAATTCATTTTCTTTCAATGATCTTTGCCTTCCTATTTTCCTTGATAACCAAACCAGGAAAAGTGTCTGCCTTTATGTTCTATTTTCCTTTGTTTCACCAAATCCATGAAGCAAACAGACCTTAATGCTCATCCAGTTTTGACCAGGACATTTCACCTTTACGCATAGCCCTTTACCCATAGCTGCTAGGGCTTGGTCTCTTGAATTATGTGGCTTCCAGTCATCAAAATGTCATGTTTTAAGATATTTCGAGATATTTTAGTACAAGAGTAAGGTCCCGTTTAGTAAAACTGGAAATTAGTACTGAATTTTTAGAGCTAAAAATTTTTAAGCTACTGAATTTACCGTATTGAAAATGTTGTTTTACTTAAAGTCACCGATATAATTTTTCTACTTCCAAGTTTTCAGTAGGTTTTCAGCTACTTTTTCTGTTAAGTAGTGGGCCCTTATATGTTATGCACATTGAAAAGGGCCAGTGCTGTAAATGAAAACTTATCAGACACACACTTGGTCTTCGTTTACTAAAAGCAATGGTTTGAGATTTTATCTCTGTCTTTCCTCTCTGTCTATTTTACCAGGTCCTCGTTACTGGTTCTTTACACCTCGTGGGGGACGTATTGAGATTGATCAAGAAGTGAGGCTCAAGATCGAGTGGAAGAGCCCTTTCTGCCAAGTTTTTGACATTCGTGAGATCAAAGACTTACAAGTTTTGTGAAATGCTTCCACTAAACAGATTCCCAAGGAAGTGATTCAAGAATCGAATCTATTAAGCACCGAAGTCTTCCGCTCCAATCTGTAGGTTTTCCATTTTTTCAGTTAATTTTTTGTTGTTGATAAGTTCATTTTTTTTTTCAGCTAATTAAGTTGAATAATGGCTAAAGCTTTTGACTACATAAGCTTATGAAAATAATACATTGTTAATTTTGTCAAATCATGACAGTACAGTTATTTTTATTGTTATTTTTTTAGAAATGTCAATTTTTTGCTGCAGTATAGTCTTGAGGATTGTTTGATTTATTAGGATGAACAATGTGCCAGGAAATGGGTCACTGCAAGTCAAACTTATATTTTTATGTGACAATGAAATCTGTTGAAAATTAAATATGTAACATGCTCCAATTTATAATAGTTGTATTCAAATCCTACCTTACCCTTGGTAAACAGTAAATATCACTGACGTCCCATAAGATTTACTTTTATATAAGTTAGCTCCAAACACTTAACATAATGTCACTGATCACCCGTGTTTTTCGCGTGTACCCACACGCTAAACTTGAAAGAACAAAATACTATAGTATCTCCAATATAATTACAAATTCATAACTTGGCAAAAGACAAATAATGCCCTCATCTGAAAAACATTACTTTAAACCGCATAATCGTTTTACCGTCAATAATTTTAAAAAAAAAATTATTTACAAACTTTGTAAAATACATTGTGGATAATAAAGTGTTAGTGCCTTTGTTATATGTCTTGACACTTTGCATATAGCTCAACACTTTGTAAGTGGTTTTTTTTTTTTTTTTTTTGTTGAGGGAACTGGTTTCATGAATTTATTATGTCTAAGATTGTAGTCAAAGGCATTTCAACCCAAAAAATTCCCCACTGATGATGTAGAACTTCTTACTGTCTGGTAATAAAATACCAAAAAGATTCACTGTTGAAGTGCTTTTTGGAATCTTGGAATGAAAACTTTCCACCAAAGCCATCCATTTCCTATATACCTGTCTATGTAGGTTTTACATTAGAATTAGAGTTAAATATATGGCAACCTAGACCCGTTTTCACTTTAACTCTTATAATTTAAAAGTCGACACTTAATTCTTCTTTAGTTGTGACTGAAATGAAACTGTTTAAGTCCGTCAAAACCAGTGAATTACATACACTTTATCCCCCAATGGTTAAACTCATTCTCACTTTACCCCAATGATTGACAAGTTGTCACTTAATATTGGTTGGAATCCAATATTATTAGGAGAGTATTTTTGCTCACCTAAAAAATAGTTCATGTATGATCACCCAAATATCCCATTGGCCAATGCAGCGAGACCCAAAATTAAACAATGATGTTTAATCATGGGTCCCACTGCATTGGCCAATAGGATACTTGGATGAACATACACCAGAGTGAGCAAATGTGTTCTCTATTATTAGGATCCCCATGCCTCGTTAGCCCATACTGCTCGTAAAAGAATACCTATGATAACAAGATAAACCCGCGACAAATAACACTGTAACTCCAATTAACTAACTGTTGAATAAATTGGGACTTGAAATAATTCCTAGCACAAAAGAAATGAAGTTTTTTTGGTAAAACCTTGCTTCTTCCATTATCATTCAGTAAATGACTGTCTTCATTAATAAAAAAATTTGAATACAGTGAAAACGGACCTTACCAAAAAAGTAAAATGTAATTAACCCTTAAAAGTTAAAACTATACATCTCAAGAAATTACCTCAAGTAATTGGTGTCCCTCCCTCCCACCCTCTCTCTCTCTCTCTCTCTCTCTCTCTCACAAAAACGTATAACAATCAACCCACTCACTCATCCAGTGGCAGACCTGGCACTGGGCTAAACTGGGCTATAGCCCAGTGGAAGTACTCTCGGACAAAAATGTTGGTAGTTTTCTATAGCCTAGCCCAGCCCAATCCAAACCAGCCCCACCTTGAGCATAATAATGCAATAATAGAATTGCATGCCAAAAGAATGGAACACTGTATCTCGAGGAAAGTTTTATGAAATAAAACCACCAAAACCATGAAATCCCTTTTATACACTACCTTCCAAACATTATGTAGTTGTTATGTTTTTTATCAATAAATTATACTATAGCTAAATGATATATTTAAATATGTATATTATTTGTGTAATTCATAAAATAAATGACTTTAGTTAGTTCGGTGTAGGTACAGATGCTTTGAATTATACAAAAGTTCATGCTTGACTTAAAATATTTTATGTAATATATTGGCCCATTTGTGATATAGTTCATTTTAAATATTTAACCCAATTTTTTTTTTCACTCCATACTTGTTTACTTTTATAGGTTATAGAAACCCCCCCACCCACACCAAAAGAAAAATATATATATATATATATATATATAGAGAGAGAGAGAGAGAGAGAGAGAGAGAGAGTGTGTATCTACACCAACTAGACCAAAAAAAAAATTCGAATACAACCACAATAAATACATCTGATCAACCTCAACCCACCCTAGATGAGTCCTGCGTCCGCCCGCGCACTCATCCAATCACCCAGAAATGCTTGACCTCCCCAAGTAGGCTTTTTACTTTTCATTAAGGCTGTGTTTGGATTATGGATTTCGTGAGAGAAAAGAAAAGATTCGATGATAGATTCAACATCCATTGTTTGGTTACTGTGGATTCGTCGGGGGAAAAGAAAAGATTCTCTTTTGCTTTCTCACACAACCAAACAAGAGCAAGGATTTTGTATCCCTCAATTTTCTTCCGCTTTTCTTTCATTTTCCCTCCACTTTTCTTTTCCCTCTCGAAATCCATGATCCAAACACAGCCTAAGTATTTGATACTAATCACAACCGGTGTAATACTTTATGGATTCCTTTCAAAGGAATTTACAGATAGCAAATATTATATACTGTGTTATTACTGAAGACTAACATAAACAAACGCATAAAGATAAAATAAATTCCATTGAGATGAAGATGTAGTTTAAATACATTTAAGATACTGATATTGAATTAACCATAGACCCCTACAATGATTCTGCACTTTCCCTATAACTTTTGAACATATCAAGTAGAGCAAATCCATAGCCCAAAAATCTTGCTTGTTTATTTATTCCAATATCTACTTTTCTGAACAGATAATTTTTTTTAATGTCATTATGTAATCTTACTATTTTGTGCAAAAAAAAAATGTAATCTTACTATTTTCTGATATTTCTCTCTCAAACCTAGGGGCATTGCAGTAGTGGATGGACCTAGTGGTAGCTTTACCAAACAGAAAATATGTAGGAAAAGTAACAGTCAAAACCCAAGCAGTTTTTCAGCTTATGACACAATGAAGGTGCTCTATGGTACCATGTTTTAGTTTTGATGTAGTAATATATGGAATGAAACTAAGGTCATTTCTTATTCTTACTCGAATTCTGTACAAATTTGAGTAAAAGCTGCATTTAAAATCTTCTTATAATACTATTATCTTATCGCAAAAAGGTATAAAATGTGAGTAAGAGCATGTCCTACCCCATTAAACTCATACCAAATCAAATTTTATAAAAGACAACACTCCAAGTACATTTTCTTTTAAACGATTTGTATGAATGCAAATACTTATTAGTCCTGTTAGAATAATTAGTCTAAGTTCATATTGTCTAGATTCTATAGACCCCTAATTGTTATCTTTCTTAATTAGTATTATCTCTTCTTATTATAATCATCTATTGGCCTATATAAAGACATCCTATTGTAATCTTTGATACAATACAAGAATACGATTTTTTTCAATACTCTCAATTGTTCTAATATGCTATCATGGTATCAGAGCTACAAGCTCCTGGACTTTGGCTACAACTCAATCGTATTCTACCCGCCGGAGCTCGGTCAAGATAAAATCATACCTTCTGCTCTCTCTCCACTGCAATCAAACCAACCAAACAACCCTTTTATTGCTCCAACCAAACTAGCCCTTCACTGTTCCATTATCATTCCGAGCCAAACACACCCCATCACCAACTTCAACCATCATCACCCAATCAAACCAAGACACCATCACCACTGGACAATCCATCATCCAATTACACCATCTTCATTACCAATATCAATTCCCATTATCATCACCAATCTGCCACCTCAACATCATCACCAATCCACACCATTACCATCACCACCATCATCGTCAATCTACACTGCACTGCTCGGACCTCCACCACCTGGCCTCCTCTATCGGATTTGTGATCAGCCTGACCACCTTCTACCACCCGGCCTCCTTCGTTAGAGCACCGACCGGCCAGACCTACCTCCATCACCCGGCTTCCTCTATCGAACCTTCGGTCGGCCGGACCTCTACCTCCACCACCCGGCCTCCTCTATCGGACCTCCGATAGGCTGGACCATCTTTCACCACCCGGCATCCTCCGGACATCCAGCCGAACGGACGGGCTGCCTCCTCTATACCTCGTGGCATCACTTTTGCTCAATCCAACATGACGCTATCATGCCAGTGGTTTCTGTCTAGTCCAGTCCAGTCAGCATTACCATTGTTGGTTTTTTCAGCCCAACTCGACGCTATCATGCCGGTGTTTCCCGGTCTGGTTCTGGTCAGCGCCTTCATTGTTGGATCGCTCAGGCTCATCTTCCACTACCCTCCACTATTCTTCACAAAGGCTTATCTGTTGGAATATATTTTAATAGAATTTATGTCATAAGTTCGTATTTTAATATAGTGGGGGTTATTGTATTTTAATGTTACTTAAAGCTAATGTTATTAACATTTACTACCATGTTAATATGTGGTAACCGTTGCAATATATTTGATGAGATGGAGGTTTCAAAACCCATGAACTTTTTTTGCTGAAGGAACTATTTTATGTGCACTCAAAAAAACAGGTTGTCCCTTATATATTTTTCATGAGTCTTTCCTTTCATGGAGTTTCACTGGTGAAGAGGAGAGGTTGGAAAATGGATTGCTTTTATAATAGTTGTATTGAAGCTTTTCCCACGTCATTCCCCTAGTCATGGAAAT
This sequence comes from Hydrangea macrophylla, assembly GCA_033977485.1. Classification (NCBI taxonomy): domain Eukaryota; kingdom Viridiplantae; phylum Streptophyta; class Magnoliopsida; order Cornales; family Hydrangeaceae; genus Hydrangea; species Hydrangea macrophylla. The sequence continues at coordinate 19,248,106 of CM066999.1, read as the reverse complement.
ATCTTTCTATAATCACTTAATCAGTGAGTCTTCTATTTTCGAATCAAAAGCAGTTTTCCATTTTGTGGTTATCGAGCAGCAAGTCCGAAGTTGTTTACTGTACCAGCTTTTCTTGGTGCAAATTTTTCACACCCCAACCCGCCTCGTGCGGATTAGGACACGTGTAACAATGCTATAAGCTCCCAATTACATTAATTAGCAAAGAATCATTCAAGTTACTAAGAATCACATGTATTTAACAACATTAAACAACTCTATTGTTACAAAATAGGCCCCAAGGGTAAAATGGTAATTAATAAGATATAGCAAATTTTATACCAAAAGATAGGTCTTTGAGTCCCGGTTCCAACGCAAAAAACGGCGCGCGAATCCGAGTTTTCTAGAGAGAGTTATGCACGTTTCCGTAAAAGGCGACGTGCTGCCAAATTTGTACGCGGATCGATCCGCCCTTTAAATACGGATCGATCCGACTTGTCAAAAACTGACAGAGACTTTCAAAAAAGGCCCGGATCGATCCAAGGCAAAAAGGGGGATCGATCCGGCTTACCAGAAGTCATTTTTGCTGATTAAAACATGTTTTTTTCAAGTCCAAACATATCCAAACCATCTCCAAACTTCATGAAACGTTGGGAAACAACTCCAAACACATTTCCAAACACTTTTAAACATAAACCAAGCATGTACCACATATCTACAACTAGAATTGGATCAAATCCACTCATGAACTCAACTCTTTTTGAATCAAACAAACTTTTCAACTTAAAAACTCAATTCTTATCCAAAATACATGAAACTTGCTGAGACTAAACTCAATGACACAACTAGCATTATGAACACTAAAGAAACATGTCCAAGACACTAGCGACACATCCGGATTTGCCGAGATGGTCAACCCTTTACTTGCACCATTCTTGAGCAAAACATAAGAGATTATACATTGGTCCTCAAATTCACTTCCAACTCTACAAAATACAACTTTAGGATTCAAACTCTTTTCCTACAACCCAAATATGAACATTAACATAAAAGAAACCATAATTTACATCATTTTACAAGTTCAAAAGAAATTCTCAAGCATAAGGCTTAAATCTCTCCCATCTCTCCCATCTCCCCCATCTCTCCCATCCATAAGTCAAGACTTTAATTCACAAGTTAAGGAACCCAAGCCACTAGTTACATATAACACAAGTTTAAAAACATATTTACAAGCTCTAATTCTCTCCCCCATTCCCGAGCGCGTCACTTTCTCTCCGGATATTGCTCCGTACCTGCGGTGGTTGTTATGTACCACAACAGAAATAGGAAAACGGTTTTCTTAAGCAATTTGCTTAGTGAGCATTCTAAACATGACTGAATGTTTAACATGTACAATGCAACAATCAACATATAAATCATATTTGTAGTCGCCGAGTCACCGGTTTAATGATTCATTCAGACCCGAAGACCTCCCTTGGTCCCGTGGCCACTTCTATTCCTTGGACTTCCGTATTTATCGGATTCTTCCTCTACACCACCCTTATTACTCCCAACAATGAACCATTTCCCCGGTGCTCATTGACTACTACATAGACATATAAGCACATATACATGTATCAACACATAAGTCTCATACAACTGATATGAAATTCACAACCCAACAATATAATTGCTTCTAAACATGAATTATCATCTCTAAAATCACTTCAACAACACAATATATATACAAACATTGAACACCTTAAACCCCAATCATTTTTAGGCTAGAAAACTCACCTTATTCACAGATTTTACCCAAATTCAAGCTAGAGGTGTGCTGAATTTCACTAATTTCAGCTCAATTCCTACACCACAATGAATCCTACAAGAATTCGGTAGACGACGTCTCACCGTCAAATATGATCTACTAAAATCTAGCAATTTAAATAGAAATTAAGGGTATAGAAATGATCGTCTCACCTCCACGAGTCCGAAAGTGGTCTCGGATCGTAAATCCGACGAACGGCGGCGACGGAACGGCAAGATTTCGACGTCGGCGACGATTTCTCCGTCTTCTCTCTCGGCTGTCTTTTGTTTTCTTTTTAATTCTGCTGTAATTGAGAGACTCTCTCAATCTTGACACCTCCATATGCATGTATGTGAGGTGTCTCAACCTCAATTTTTCCCTTTTTCATTTATACCCCCAAAATTTCTTAAGTTCTTATTATGAAATCCCCCAAACATTTCATTAACTACCCAATTATCTAATGAGTGTTTGTCTAAGTTCCGTATGGGTCCCAACGTGGGTCCCACATATTTTGTGAAATTGCTATCGCACCTACTAATTTTACATCTTTTTCATTTATACCCTTATTTGGGTGTCCAACTAATGTTAACACATATCAACATGTAATATGAAAGCAACTTAGCAAATATCCATGTAATCACGTAAAAATGCATTTAATCACTTAAAATGCAAATTACCAATTTACCCTTCACTGGGTTCCATTTCAATACCTGTCCCACTTCACTGGGGACTTTTCCAACTAGTGTCCCTCTCTGAACACTTTTTACATGGGCGAGTCCAAGCCTCCCCTTAATCCATTTTATACACTAATTTTATTAATTAATGCATATTAACACAAATAATTAACCCGTTCTCCGGGTACGGGTGTTACAAAATTAAAGAAAAATCTAAGATGGAGGATATTCTGGGCTGTTTTATCCTGGGGGCCACGTGGCATGTACGAACTGCTTGCACACTTCGGGCAGAGCCGCGAAACGTCTTAAAGAGAGCGAAATCCGCGACTCGGCCCATGTTTTGTTAAAGAGGCTATTGATCTGGTAATTTCATTCCAATTTTATTTTTATGTTCCAACATTATCTTCCAAGACGACTTCAGGATTTGGTTTCTATTCTACCACCTTGAGTTTGAGGGGGGTTGTTAGAATAGTTAGTCTAAGTTCATATTGTCTAGGTTCAACGTCTAGATTCTATGTATCCCTAATTGTTCTCTTTCTTAATTAGTATTATCTCTCCTTATTAGGATTTGTTTGCACCTAAAAACCGCCGAAGGTTTTTGAGCCCGAGTGGCATGAAATTGGATAGGGATGAGGCTGGCCCAAGGGTTACAATAGCTTATCGGGCTTGACAAGATGTTGTCACATGGTCTCTAAAGATCCATAGTTGTTGGTTAAATGTGGTGAAGTCCAGATGAATGATGAGTAGTCTAATCGGGCTATAGCTATGATAAGAGCCCGATTGGAAGGGTGGGCATGAATGAGGACCATCGGGCATAGTAGTAACATAACCTAACGTAGTGTAAGCCAGATGGTAGATCAAAGCAGCATGAAAGGCAGTATTGAAATTGGTTAAGCCCGATTCAGCTGAAAGAAAGTAGTTGACAAGGCCGATGGATTAAAAGGGGAAGGCGGTGTTATTCACAGTTGTCAAGGCGAAGTCATCCCAGATTTTTAGGAAGCAAGAGTCCGGTTTGGAAGGTATTTAATCACGTCCAGTTGGATTGGAAGACTAATCCCTAGAATATAGGGATTGGTTCAATCAAGAGTCGGGTTAAGGCAAGAGTTGAAGACTGGGAAGGATTCTTCCACTATCAATCAATCAGCCACGCAGCTTAGGGCGCAAGTTAAGGAGTTCTTTCCTTATCAGAATTCCTAGAGGCCGCTATAAATATGGAAGCAGGCCAACCAAGCAAAGGGACTCTGCGTCTCTCTCGAAAAACAGCATACACACTGCATTCAAAGCATTCAAAGCGTTCAAACCTTTATGTTTTTCAGCATTCATAGCAAATAGGTCTGCTCCTTTTTGTTAATTTCTTTTGTTCTTTTGGGCAATCAGTCTATTCTGGTTTGTTCTTTGAATTTGTTTAATTTTCCAAACACTTAATGAAAATCTACTTTTTATTAAATCGTTTGTGATTTGTTTACCTGGTAAACTGCACTGTTTAACTTATGCGCTTCAGTACTGCTAAGGAATTTATGGTGAGGGCACTTTCCTACTCACTGCACACAATCACTTTGTTTAGAAGTCAGATTCATAAAGCCTTGTGTATCACTCACACAAGCGTTTAGAAAATTAGTTTGCACATATACACATTGAGCCCGGTTGGCTCTGGCACGCCCGCGCAAATTACAAGCAAACAGGATCATCTCTTGCCCTATATGTATATATATATATATGCATCCTAATGTAATCTTTGATACAATACAAGAATATAATCTTCTTTCTATACTCTCAAATTTTAGAATATCTCATTAAGTCCACGTGTGTGCCACATATATTATGTTATATATATATATATATATATATATATATAGAGAGAGAGAGAGAGAGAGAGAGAAAGACAAAGAGAGTTAGGCTCCAGTATGCACTGGGTAGGCACACTAGGTAAAACGTAAAAAAAATATTGCGGGCTGTCCCGTTAACCAATTACATATCAAAGCGGTAACATGCTTTTACCCAAATCTTGTACTTAAATTTACACATCTTAATGAAACTAAAGCAACAGTTTATCCTCAGTGATATACTTTTTAAACTTAAATCTTAAATTTGTTTTTCAAATTCTCTGTCAATTCTACTACAACTGCTAGTGGTACCATTGATCCACATCATGTGGTACAACGATTAAGATATTTTGGAACTAAATTTTTGGATTTAAATTTGGAAAACATATAAAGCAATATTCTTTTCAATAGCATTTTCACTTTTTGTAAAGTCATATGAAATTTTAGAAAACTTGTTCCACATTGAAAAAATAGAGAGAAATTAGTAGGTTAATAGCAAGAGCTCATTTCAAGCTATGACGATGAAACTCCCATTTTCAGGTGTAGCCGATCAGGAGCTCTATTGGATCTGTATTTGGGAAAGTCACTACAAAGACATTTCTTTTACATTAGTCGATTGTAGTAATTAGATATATTATTCTGTATGTTTTTATACTTACTGTACTATTGGACACTGATGGGGTTGCTTATCAGTCAGACTTCAAGTCTTGGAATAAAATGTAAAACTGTGATTTAGCTTTCAGTAGAATATAGGGTCCGCATCCTCGAGAGCGAGGCTCCCGGCATCACTTGATAGCACCTATGAGGCACTCGGCAGCACCACAAATTTTTTTTTCTTTTAAAAAAAATCAAAAAATTTATGTGATCCTGACAGGACCACATAGATGCTGTCGAGGATTCTTGGTCTAGAATATATGACATGCATGTATTGACTTATGGTTTAAGGTAATAAGCCGCATTATGTTTGCCACTGGTTCTAACACAATAGATAAATTATGCAACAACCTGTCACGGCCTACGAATTCAAAAAAAAATTTGTATATTGTTGCCATTTCGTACGTGACAAACAGTTAACATGGTGCCAAGGGTATGGGAATCAAATACACTAAAAATACAGAACAATTAATACGTTCTAATGCTTACTCGAATCCTACAACAAATTTTAAATTTGGTTAGAAGTACGCAAAAACCTTCTCCAATCATAGACTCATTATCCATACCGAATTAAGTTGTATTCATACCCAAATTGAGCTGATATTATTCATATACTCAAGCCTTGACATTAGTTGAGCAGCCTCGCCCATACCAGGGTTGAAATCTCCCGGGCCCTGGTAAATATGTTCCCGCATTTTTTTTTTAATTTAAATATTTGAATATTTTGTCTGTCCTATGTGGATCTTACAATAATGAAGAGATCACATTAACTATCACACAGTGTGACGATCACATGAAAGATGTTAAACGGTAAATTTTTTCTAGTGAAAAATTACAATTAAATATGCAAATTCAAACTATTATAGTTTGCAAAATAAGTAGAAAAGAATATCTGAGGGTCAACTTTTTCAAATTTTGACTAATCTGACTTCTTTTGTGTGTAAAAAAAAATTTAATAAATAAATTAATAGAAGAAATCTCTTTGTAATACAAGTGAGCCATAAAGGAAGTTTGCTTTATAACGTCTCCATGGCCTAAGCTTCGAAAAAAATATATTCAATAGCATGGATTTTATGCCACGTGGTAGTCTCAACTATACAGGACTGTCATATTATAAAAAGAGAATATTAGGGGTATAATAATTTTTTAAAACTCATTTACAGTTATCTCTATCTCTCTCCTAAGTAACACTGTTATAAAAAGGTCTAACTTTTTGAGACAATAAGTTTTCACTTTGTCACGTGACAGTTCCCCTACTAACTGGGACCTATATTGTAGTGGTCCCAAACTATACAATACTTTCTCCTAAGCTACATGGAAAGCAAAATCTAGAAGTCAAATTTGGTGGGTTGGCATTTACTGGTGACACAGAGATATTTGCATTTATTTTAAGAGTAAAATTTCAGGCACAATTATTTTCACAACTTCACCCCACATAATCTGATGTGGCAACCATGGGAGGGCATGGGATCCACCATTTAATTCAACCAACTAACTCAATACACCATCCCATGGTTGCCACATCAGATTGTGAGAGGTGAGGTTGTGAAAATGGGTATGCCTGAAATTTTACTCTTATTTTAACTATTACTTTGGCTTATAAAAAAAAAGTGAGTCTCTCCGTTTGATCACAGTGTTTATTTTCCTACAAAGACCTAACGAATGCTCTTAGTATTCACAATTTGAAAACTACAAAATTATGATGTTCTATACATCAAAAGAAAATAAAAGTCTCTGTGGTCCTGTGATGCTCTGGGTATCATCAATTTTATGGGGACAAATCATTGCACAAAAAGATGATGTTTGTATATCATATGCAAAAGAATTTTAATGGATGCCTTGTGCATCTTTTAACACAAATTGATGGACAAACCATGATATATAATGTGATGCTTAGTGCATCTTTTCAAGAAATTGAGGAACACACCATATATCAATCATGGCATAAAACATTGGATGCTCTCTTGAAAATGAAAAACAAAAAGTAAAAGTCTATCTGTGAAACTTTTTAGTGATCAATAGGTTGGTTTCTTAATTGGATTGCTATTCACTAGTACTATTACACAGCGGGCATCATTGATTAAAGTGAAATTCAATTTTTATCCAATCAAAGGCTTGTATTTCAAGCCTTAGTGAAGTGTCATACATTTCAAGCACTTGTAACTCCATGGACATGAACAAAAGGATCCACAAAGAGTCTATCTCTCTTTTAAATAGTACTGTGAGATTCGGTAATTTCAGTGGACTTCATAGTACCACTAAAAGATAGATAGACTCTTTGTGGATCTCTTTGAGTCCAAAGAGTTATTCTCCAAGCACACAAGGGAACCGAAAGGATCCCATGGCAACCTTGAAGATGTTCACTTAGAACATGCCAATTCTTCCTCCAAAAGCTATAAATAAAATCTCATGCATGTGTATTTCAAGTCCATTATATGGATTGTATATATACTTGTAGTAAATCAATGTGTCATCCACCCATTTCAAATTTCCATAAATCACATGGGTCAACAAAAAGAGAAATGCAAAGTCTCAAATTCCTTAATATGGTTCATCAACACCATATTAAATCCAAATTAATTCAATGTCTCATTACATAGGTCATTTACCTATGTCAAATTCAAATCAAATATTAGTCTCATACAGAAATAAAGAAAATTTTGAATTCACGACATGGATCACATAATCATTAATTGCCAAATTAAACGAGTCATATACTCATTAAATTCAAGTTCTTTTGAACTACGTTTGACTTGATTCCATTTTATTTGAGTGCGTGGGCAATCTAGATTTTCAAATTAGCTGCAATCACAAAATCCTCAAATATACAAATTTTCAAATTCAAGACATGCCCACTTTCAGATAAATTCTAGTTCTTTTTTAACTACGTTTAACTTAATTCCTTTTTCTTTGGATGCAACCTATATTTTTAAAACTACGTGCAGTTACAAACTCCCAAATCCACAAATTTATATGAGCAATTATCCATATTAAATTCAATGGGCCTTTACCCATTGAAATAAATAATTCAATTAAGGGTCATACACCCTATTTAAATTCAAGGGTCTTTCATCCTAAATCCCACTATTTCCAAATAGAACTACGAATTGCTTGACCCCATTTATAGGTGCGTAGGTAGCCTGAGTCATTCACCTAGCTAGATCCAGCCATAAACTATTTTTTTTTTTAGAAATGTACCCAAAAATCCCCCCCTACCAATGTTTTTTACTTGAGGCCCATCTTATATAAGTATCTACTAATAGACCCTAATGGTTATGAACTAGTATATTAATAGCCCAAAACCCCCAATTATTAATTTTTAGGTGACGAATTTACCCCTTCATAAATGAAATGTTAGTTTGCAGTTCAAATTTGAAATCAATTTAGAATTGATTTTGATGACTTTCCAGATATTATGCATGTCGTGGATATTATCCCATAATTATAGGCATTCATACAGGAGTTACAAATCTCACCAAGATCATGTTAATCTATCTTAATTACATGAGGATAATATTTTAGGCATTCATAGAATATTGACCATTGATATTGATATCACACACAAACTCACGAAATGTTCATTTTTTCATGATTTTTACAGTGTTGTTGGTGACGATTGATGGCAGATCAATAAACTTCATTTTAATTATAAACCAGTTTTTGCAAGATTTGTTCTTTATTACTCAGTTTTTTTGTGCGGAATTTATTACTCAAAACAATGTTCTATTGATCAGAATTTATCACTTAATAGTTTTTCTTAGTGCAAAATTTATCAATCCAAACAGTTATATTGATCAATGTATGTCTCAAAACAGTTTTATTTAGTGCAGAATTTATCACTACAAACTATACTACATTGTACATATATGCATGTATTTGTCACAAGCAGATATTTTTTTAGTGCAAAATATATCACAAAAAAATGGTATTGGTGACAATGGCAGATCAATAAATTTCATTTAAATTGTAAATCAGTTTTTGCAAGATTTGTTCTTCATTGCTCAGTTTTTTTGTGCAGAATGTATCACTCAAAACAGTGTTCCATTGATCAGAATATATCACTTAACAGTGTTCCATTGATCAGAATATATCACTTTAACGGTTTTTCTTAGTGCAAAATCTATCACTCAAAACAGTTATATTGACCACGGGTTGCAGAATCATGCACCACTGTTGTGGCACTATTGTCATTGAAATTAAGATTCGTATGTTATGCTTGATCTTCCTCGGCAGTCCCACCCCAATCTTGTGTACATTGTGTAGAATAGTACACAGTTCCACAGACTACCAATGTCCATGTCGAACAGTGCATTCTTAGCACTAATGACAACCCCGTGATCCGTCTTTTTTCCACATCCAGCAGCATGTTCATCCTGATTGGGTGTTGCCAAAGTGCTGGGATCTTTTGTGATTTGCTCTCCCGGAAAACAGTCTTTGCCCACCACTCCCTTGCTATTTTGTTTGTTAACATTACCAACATCAGCCTCATCCTCACCATCACCTACTGGAACATAATCAACTCCAACATTCACTTCAGTCTTGTCATCAATGCTGGGGAACCTTCACATAAGGAACAGTGAGTTCTCTCGTGTGGTAGACTCTTCTGATGTGTAGCAGCTCATATAGACACCTCATCGTATTTTTTATGAACATGACTCATTTTTCAATTAAGGCTTCGAACAACTGCCAGATTGGTGTTTTCTGTAACATTGTATGTGCTTGTCTCGTAGATTGATTTTCACTGAATAGTGAATGGAATGTGACGAACGTACTCCTGAGTCTCTTTCCAGTTTGAGGTTGTTGTCTTCGCCGTTTTCGCTGTGATGAGGACTTTGATGCATGGACTGCATTGATAGATACACCAGTTAGTATACTTGGTGGAATGAAAGACTTATAATATCCGAGTAATAAATTTTTCACTAAAACCATTCACCAGTGTCCATTTACCAAGCTAGATATTGCAAGACTTGTAGTATATGTGGTGACAAATTTATTACTAATATATGCTGCCTAAATTATTCACGAATGTGCAACTTTCTCATATTAGTGAGAAATTTCTAAATTTACTAATCAAATGGGGTTTCACCCAATTATAGTGCATTTGCCAAGCTAGAGATTGCAAGACCTTGTAATATCTGTGGGATGTTGACAAATTTATTACTTAAACATGAGTGATAAATTTGAGTAATAAATTTGTCACCTACAAATTTTATCACACAAGCACGATATTGCAAGACTTGTAATATCAATGTGGATAGTAACAACTTTATTACTAAAATATGAGTACAAAATTATTCACTATTGTGCAACTTTCTCATATTAGTGAGAAATTTCTCACATATTTACCAAACAATTTGGGTTTCACCAATTATAGTGCATTTGCCAAGCAAGAGATTGCAAGACATGTAATATTTGTGGGTTGGATGCAAATTTATGACTAAAACATGAGTGATGTTGTGCAGGTAAATATAATATCTGCTATATTCTTTCTCACAAATTACCAATCACTTTGGGTGTCACCAAATATAGCAAATTTACAAAGCAAGAATAGTCATATTGTGCAAGCCAGTACAGGTAAATCGTATTGATGTTGTGCAAACCCAGAAATTGCACCAACATGAAGATCAAATGTCGTCGAACAAAGTGGCAGAGAAGAATATATGAAGCAAAACCGCTATTTTTTGCCTAATTTTTCAGTACAAAGTGGTCGCATAAAACTATCATACAGGGCAAATACCCAAAAATCTAGTGAGAAATTTGACCTTAAAATCATAAGAACTAAATTTGTAGTGATTATGTACTAGAATTGCAGCAACACGAATCACAAGTGTGGTCGAACGAAGTCGCGCAGAAAAATTTCTGAAGCAAAAAATCCCTTTTTTTCCAAAATTTTTCCAGTAAAAAGCAGATTGCATAAACAAATAGTGTGAAATTTGGTATGTTTGGCAAGAAATGTAGAATGATTGTTACCTTTTCTCCCATACTTCATTTTTCTGGATATCACCGTCAACGCTGGAGGGACGATTGCAAATTTTCTCCCCCGAGAGCTTGAATCGATTTTTGTGGACTGGAAAATCTATTTTCTCATGAATGAATGGCGAAAATCAAACGCATCTTGTGTTTGAATTCAAAAATCCGAGAATATCGTAGTGATCGTGGGTGACTGGGTGGTTTGTGCGAATTTGTCGCTTGGTTGAGATGCTGGTGAGGATAAACTGGGATCTTGGGGCGTGGGATGCTGTTAGGGGCAATATGGTCTTAGATATTTTTGTGGACCTATCACCAAATACTTATTTGGGTTGGGCCTAATACAAACAAGATACACCTAATAGGGCTTACTACTACTTTACCCTTTTTTTTTCACATTAATCTTTTAAATTAGAATCAAAAGTTATTTCCTGCAAACAATTAAGCACATGTAATTATGATTGCGTGTGTGAAATTATGTTATGTCAAATGCTAATACTTTGCACAACAAAACAATTTCTCCAAACCAGCATCATATATACAAACTCTCTATGTATATCATTCACCTACAAATAATTAGTAATGTCTGATTTTACCATTTATCTTGTCTTATCTTTTCATTTCTTTTTGGCTAAACAAAAAAAAAAGTAGGAGGGTTATGCGGAAGTAATGATTTTTTATCGGAACTTAATCAGAGTAGTCCTAATATTGCTGGCCAGAAATCAATTAAAGAAGGGGCCTAGACAGGTTGCAAAGTATAGAACTATATGAGCTCCCTCAAATCAGTTAAGTCATAGTCTGACCCAGCTCAACCAAAAATGCTATTACACACTCAACCAATGGCGTAACAACAATCATTGCTGATATATCACTCACCTAATTATTGTAGAAAATGACCAAAAGAAGGTCCCATACTATTAATATCTCTTGATTTATATAGTAGGGGTTGGAACATTACAGAGCCTACCACTCGTCAGTTGTTTTACTGTGGATGCTAATACCATATAGGCTAACAAAAATATCTTACCTATGAGGGTATTTGGCAATCGCTTTTGGCATTTGTATGTAATTATCCAATTGTAAAAGCAAAAATAAGATTATTTGTCAAACTAGATTCTGCGAATTAAACACACACATCAGTAAGTAGGTCACAAATACTTAATATGCGTCACAAAAAGTGCGGGTCACAAGAAAACAGATTTGTTTGTAGTGAACTGTAACAATAGGTTTTTTTTTGGGAAAATTGGTGAAAAGGTCATTAAAATGAGCTTTATTGAAATTAAAGGCAATTTAAAATACACATTGGAAACAAGTCCTGTCAGAAAAAGACAAAAGAAATAAATTTGAAAAAACCGCATCTACCCTTGGTGCCACATGCGCACATGCGCACGATCCGCCCTCCCCAAGCGCCCCTCACGCACCACACGCGCCTCACGCTCAGGACTTTTCTCCAAAAACTGCTTGTACCATGCGAGCATTGTACCATATACTTTTCAATTTCGAAAAAATGTTTTTAAACTTTAAACCTCCATAACTTTTGTTCTACAACTCCATTTTTTGCAAATTTTATACCGTTGGAATCGTGTCGACGAGATCTACAAAACTAGTATCATTGTTGATATGTTTTGAGCAAAAAAAAAAATTAAAGTTTTTACATATATAAATAATAAGTGAAATTTCACTTATTAAGTTAGCAATTTTCAATCCTAACCATTAAGTTAGCTTTTCTTTTATATATTTAGCACTCGATCGGCTTTAGTCGAGAGGAGAACACTATGAGGCCTTGCATGTTCGTTTTTGTGTTGATACAGACTAAATACTATAATTTTTTATCTTCTTTAATCGGGGAAACAAATGACATTTCTTTGCATTAATCGGGCACACAGAAACTAGATAGTTTTGATTGAAACAAACAGGCAACAAATAGATTAAACAGAAGGTAAAGGAAATGAAAGTGAAACTTGGGAATTATGATTTATCAGTTGAGAAGTTGTTGTTGGCTGTTTATAGTTGTCAAACTATTCCCTAGTCCATTTTAGCAATAAGGGTGTGGTGCGTTTAGGATTGTGTCAATGGTTCTTTGTAGAGTGTGTGGTCACTGTGGTGACTATTTTATGCTATTAAGTCTGTACTTTAGTGAGCATATGTCATGATTTTTTTTATTTATTTATTTTTTATGTGAAGGTCATGTTGCTTGTTATGTTTAGGGAAAGCCACCAAAGAGAACACTGAGATGGGCTGCCATTCACATTCTAGATTTCACACTATCCTCCAAAACACAATTCTTTCTTGATGAACTAACTACCAACTTAATCTTATTCAAGTCGATCTTATATTTCTTCTTTCTTGTGATCATAGCATCTGATGGTCCAGTTCAAGTTTACTACATAAATATTAATTGAAATTTCACTTAATAATTCAACCTCCATAAATATTAAGTGATCATAGCATCTGATGGTCGAGTTCAAGTTTACTACATAAATATTAAGTGCATGACCAGTTCAACCTCCATAAATATTAAGTGAAATTTTACTTAATATTTCATATACTCAGTGAAATTTCACTTATTATTCCTATATGTAAAACTTGAATTTTTTTTTTACATATATGAATAATTTCGATTAATAAGTGAAATTTCACTTATTATTCATATATGTAAAATTTGAAATTTCACTTATTAATCATGTATGTAAAAATTTCACCTAATAAGTGAAATTTTACTTATTATTCATATATGTAAAAATTGAACTTAGGGCTTTTTGGGAGGAGCTTTTAAAACTCTAGAATGGAGCTTTTAAAAGCTCAAGGTTGCTTTTTGGCTTCATGATGTTTTTTTGAAGAGTAATGTCCTACTTGTACAAAATTATCAAATAACTTAATAATAAATTTCATTAGCGACTTTTAAAAACCGCGTGGGGGCCAAACTAAGCCCTAATCTATACTTAAAAGCGTTTGCGACCCTGCTCAATTTGCCCCTTTTTAAACTAAGAAATCTTACGATAGAGAAAATTTCAACCTCCATAAATATTAAGTGAAATTTCACTTAATATTTCATATACTTAGGGTGCGTTTGATAAAACTGAAAATTAAGTGCTGAAAATTAAGTGCTGAATTTTAAGTGCTGAAAATTTTAAGTGATTGAATTTGTAATACTGAAAACAGTGCTTCAACTATTGAAATAGAATGCATTCAGTGATTATTTTCAGTAGAAAATTTTCACTTAAAGTTTTCAGTGGTTTTTTGGCTGCTTTTTCAATTAAGTGGTATGTTATCAATTGCACTGAAAAAGAATAAGTGCTGAATCTTTTCATTTTCATCACTTAATTGGGTTATCAAACATACCCTTAGTGAAATTTCACTTAATAAGTGAAATTTCACTTATTATTCATATAGGTAAAATTTTGAAATTTTTTTTTTTGCTCAAAACATATCAACAATGGTACTAGTTTTGTAGATCTCGTCGACACGATTCCAATGGTATAAAATTTGCGAAAAATGGAGTTGTAGATCAAAAGTTATGAAGGCTTAAAGTTTAAAAATGTTTTTCGAAATTAGAAATTATAAGGTACTATACTCACACCATGTGAGTGGGTTGGGAGACAATTCCCCCAGGTTAGCGCGCGTGTGGCGAGTTGGGGAAAAATTCTGGCGCGTTGTGCGAGCTTAGGGCATGTTTGACTTGATTATTTTACAATTCCTTTAAGGGTAGTTTGGTCTGATGAAAAAAGTAAAATGGATTTGAAAAGTGATGTTTTAATATTGTGGATGTAGGATAAAAATGGACCTGGGCTTTTGTCCTTAGTAAGTTTATTATTAATGGGCTGTCTTTTAATCCAATTATGCCCAACTTTAAGGACCTTAAGCCAAGTCACCCTTTTTTTTTTTTTGGGGATCTCGCAACAATAGTTAATAGATTGATTGATTAAGGTGATCCACGTGAATATTAGAACCAAAATAACCCCGAGGGGTTAGCATGAGTAGTACGAAGAGCCCACAATAAGTGTTTTTTTAAGTATGATCAAGTGAAGAGGTTTCCAGTTTGCACAAACTCCGGAGTTTGACTTCTTGGGGGTGGATACATGCATACAAGGGTCCTCCTAACTCCTAAGTAGGTTCTCCAAATTAAATAGTAAGTAAAAAATAAAAAATAAAAATCTAAAACAATAAAACCAAATACCTTTTGTTGTATATTAAATTTCAAATTGGGTTAATTAAATTTTACTATCTGTGGGTAGGCTCATTTTCACTTTACCCCTATATGCCAAACTGTTTAAATTTCTTTCAAAACTCATGAAAATTCTAAAACTGGCCAAAAAAATTAACACTTAACCCTGTTTGTGAGGTTAATTTTGGGGTTAGCCCCCTATATGGGGATAATGCTATCGTTTAAACCACCTATGTGGGGCTATTTTTTTAACACTTACCACTTGTGGGACTGATTTTTGGATTAACTAAATATGTGGGGTTAATTTTGACACTTAAACTCTCCTATATGGGGCTAATATTAGTACTTAATCCTCACGTGAGGCTATTTTGAGAGAAATCTTAGTAATTTCACTTTAGTCCAAAATCACAAGGGGTTATATGGCTGCGCCTGCGTACGAGCCGAGTCGCTCAACAAGCCCTCGTGAACATGTTCGATAAAAGCTAGGCTCGGCTTGACTCAACAGAGCTCATGAAGTCGTTGATTAAGGCTCGTAAAAAAGCTTGTTAATAGGCTTGATAAAGAATGTGCATACTGACCTTTATATATATGTGTATAATAAAACTGTATAATTTTAGAGAGATGATGAAAACATCATAAATTAAATAGGCATGATAAAAGACTTGTATACTAACATATGTATATATATATATATATATCTTTTGTTAAACTATATAGCTTTAAAGAGCTTGTGAAAAAGCTCGCGATCACTTGAAACTAAGACTCGCTTAAGCTCGTAAAAAAGCTCGCGATCAAATGAGCTCGGCTCGACTTGTATACACCCCTAGAGTTTTGTGTCCACTTTGAATCACGGGAGGGTAAAGTAAAAATGGGCCTAACTAAGGGGATAAAATGTAATTGGACACAACTTCAATGCAGTGCAATTCCTTGGTGGGGTTACTACTGTTCCCCTCACAATGAATATTAAAAATAGTGTAAAATTGTAATTTTGTCCAAACTATTTTTACTGTTCATGTAAAAGGAACCGCACCAAGCACACTAAAAGAACTTTACTAAAGTTTTTCCAACGTAATTATCCCTTTCAAATTTATGTTCAATCAAGAAAAAGTAGAAACTTTAATAAACAAAATACAAAATACAAAATAGAGAGAGAGACTATTCTAGTACCACAAACAATAAAGAATCCTCTAACTACATATATAAAATGCTGTACAATGCAAACCAACCTCTCACCACAAAGCCCTCAAAATTAACCTCCTTTGTGATTCTTTTCTCTTCTTTTTTTCGTTTATTTAAAACAACATTATTTCAGGTAAAGATGGGGGAAGACATGGAGAGAGAAATGAGAATTGAACATGGAGAAGATGATACAGAGAAGTGGGTGCATGACTCATCTATGGATTATCAAGGAAGGGTTCCTCTCCGTGCATCAACTGGGATGTGGAAAGCATCTCTCTTCATCATTAGTAAGGCTATTATATTATATATATATATATATATATATATTATGCGGCCCCCTCAAGAACGGATGTCCGTACGGATGTGTCTTTATTTTGTCGCTAAAGATAAAAATCTTTAGCTACGGCGTCTTTCACCTTTAACGACAAAAATTTCATCGCTAAAAGCCTCCTAAACCTGGCCGTATATTATATATATATGTTTATATGTATGCATATATTTTTAAGTAGTTTTTGAAACATGTGCACTATATAAAGATCAATTGGAGTTTTTGTAAGTCTTCTCTTTTTGCTTAAGGCGAGTGTTTTGAAACCCTTATTTTTTTTTACCTTCAATTTTAGTTTTTCTAGACTGATTTTATACACAAAACCTTCTTTTACAATTTTTTTTTTAAATTATTATTTTAATTTGGGAGACACAATACTATTTGTAGATCTACATGAAGAAACTCTTGTGGTGTTTAAAATAAATTGAACTTACCTTGAGATTTCTAGTTTGAGAACAAATATTCCTTTCGTCCTTCGATCAAAGGGAGAACGTTCTTTTTTTTCTTTTTCTTTTTTTCTTTTTTTTTTTTTCTTTTTTATAGCGGAGAACATTCATTTTTATAAATAATTACACTGAACTTCCTTGAGAAACATTTTTCTTGTAGCACTTAGAATTATACTGACCTCCCCTAATATGTGTCGAGAAATGAATGTGACTGTCAAAATAGAAAGACCACTTATTTTTTTTTTTTTTGGGAATACGAGTACAAATTCCCATGTTTGTCCTCCGCGACTTTGGGATCGATACCTATTGTTGTTTTTATCGGAGTAGAACAAGGGACAAACCCTGGGCACGTGCACCGACCCCACAACACACACACCAGGTAAATCAGAGAGGCAAGCTAGCAGTAGGATCTGAACCCACACCAAGCTGGACATTTTTAAAGTCCATCTTGAGATCCATCTCTCCAACTAGCTTACAAGACCCCTAGGGCCCTAACCTCCCTTTGGGAGGCCAAAGGCCCTGGCCAAATCCTTAATATTTACCCATGAAGAGTTTCGAACACAAGACCAAGAGGGTAAAACACCCCCCTGTCTTGGTCCGCCTCCCCACTTGGACTACCAAGGATTTGGTTATAGAAAGACCACTTTACCCTTGCTAAAATCATGTTTTCTGGTTGGAAGTCAAAGATTTTGTTGCCACTGTGAAAGATTGTCCTCTATTGTACTTTAAAAGTTACTAATCTTTTGGGCCTTTTGTGTATCCTTGAATGGCTTAGTTTAGGAAAATTATGCTAATTCGGTGAATGTTGCTTAAAATTACGAAATCTAATAGGCAGGAAAAAGTAGAAATGGACATGTAAGAAGAAATATAACTGGATTCGTAATAGTTTATTGATTTTAAAATGTTATACAAATTATGAATGATACCAGCAACAAATTGGAAAGATTTGCTTTGCTGCTCTCTATATTACATTTGGAGAGAAAGAAATAATCGAATCTTCAAGCGGGAAGTGTTGGAATTTTTTCTTTGCAAAGACTTATTTACTCCCATATTGGATAAAAAAATTCTGGGTTTAAAAGTGGTGGATAAGTGGGCTTGTATTAAAAAAAAAAAAAAAAAAAGGCTTGTTTTAGATGGAATTTGCCTAACGACTGATGGGGCAGCTAGCTAGTTCTGGTTTGGTTTTGTTTTGGCGTTTGTTGGGATTAGCTTGGTGATTTTGTGGGCTTGTTTTTCTTTTGAGCTTTGCTCTATTTTGTTATAGGGTTGTAATGGTGTTGTTGAGCTTTGCTCCATGTTGAATAAATGTTCATTTTCCGAAAAAATTCAAGTGACCAACAAACACGCAATTAGTTATTACAAGTGAAAATACAAGGCTTCTGACTGAAATTTTGGGAAATATATAACGTAAGGAGGTGTATTTTACTTTTCTAAAAAAAACTTTTTTTGTCCAAGGTTTTTTTAGCTCTTCGCACCTCTAAGTAGGGGTGTTCGTGGTCAGTTTTTTTAGGTCGATTTTAGGCGGTGTTGGTCGATTTTTGGTTGGTTTAAGCTTGTGCACTTTTTTAGAAAACCAATCAATCGGTTTAGTCAATTTGGTTTTAGTCGGTTTTCAATTTTTTGTGTAGTGACCCCTACCTCTAAGTACTTTTTTTTTTTTTTTTTTTTTGTGGATAAAATCTAGGAACTTTTTAAAAGAAATCTTTGTCTTCTTTTTTCATCTTAACCATAACTTTTATCATGGTTTTCTTCCAACAATTCATATTAAAATATTAAAAGTTCAAATTCGCCTCATAACTTTTATCTATTTAAAAGAATATTTTAGACTATTTATTACAAACCACTTAAAGAGCATCTGTAGTGGTCCAACCCACTAAAATCACATTTTGGTTCATTGCCACATGTACATGCTAATAGCAAGCATTTTAGAGTAATGCTAGGCGTACTTTAAAATTTACATTGAATTTGACATCTTATACTTTAAATATATATTTTTTTTTCATATTTTTTTTGTAGACCACTTACATAACACATGGTACATACATTTAAAACTGAATGTCAAATTTAGTATAATTTAAAAGTGTGACTCGCATTTTACATGCTTTTAAGGAAGAAATTTTGACCACGTACTGGATGGGCTCAACATCCATTCATCAAGTTTCTTCGCTATTTAATATTCAAAAATACTACGCATACATTGAATTTAACGTGGAATTTGACACTAAAAATTAAGTAACAATACTTAAAATTTGTGGCCCACTCCTACACACAAAACACATTACACAATACACATTAAGGAAATAAATCCCCCAAATTTGAGCAGACCCACAGCCCTTCCCTCCCCTCCCTTCTCCCCCTCTCTCTCTCTCTCTCTCTCTCTCTCTCTCTCGCTCGCTCTCTCTCTCTCTCGCATCTTTCTATCTCTACAGCTGTTTCTGTTCCTTTTTACTCAAGAAGACGCACAATCACAGGCATCTTCTTGTATTGTTGAATGGTGCAAGACAAAGGATTTCAGCTCTCATACCACTTGTATCATCACAACACTCTGTAATTAACAAAACCCATTTCCCAAAACGAGCAAAAACCCATTTTTAGGCATTTTTTGTGACCCTCAATTATCAATTCCCAAAACAATTGTCAATTGAGGATATTTATTTAAGACCCTCAATTATCACATCCAATAAAGATTGCTCTTAACCAGAATTGATTTAAAACTGGATGTCTTTGGCAACTCAATTTATATTAGAAGGTCTATATTTTGAAATTTTGAAAAAACTAAAGGGCATCGAAATGTATTTGACCCAACCAATAAGAGCATCAACAATGGGAAGGTTTATAAGATAATTTAGGATAACTTACTTTACAGTCATTAACAACACTGGCGTTTCAGCTAATGTATAGGATAGTAAAACTTACGAAAACTAAACTTTGTGGTATCACTAAGTTTCAGCTCATGTAGGTAGAAACGGCACATGTTGTGCCGCCCAAGTTCAAACATCACATTATGTGCTGCCCCAAAGGCAAACGGTACATGATGTGCCGCCCCAACTGCTCACGGCACATGATGTGACACCCACTCCACATGAAGAACACGACACATGATGTGCCGCCCCTATTGCTCACTGCACATGATGTAACTCTCCATTCCTACACAGCTCACTTTCTGCTATGTGGGTATTCCCCCACTACTAACAACTTCTCCACTCTACAATAACTTAGCCTAAGTTTACCTTAAGTTCCACCTTCCCATTATGCATGCTCTAAAGATGTATGCATTATATAACAAACGCAGTCGAAATGAAAACAAGTTCTCTAATTAACCCTTTTTGGCAAGGGTTAATAACAAATACACTCCTTATCAAGGATGGATCATGGATCGGGGGTGGGGTGGGGTGGGGTGGGGTAGGGTGCAACCGCAACCGCTCCCCCTAGATTTGGAAAAAAAAATAGTTTAAGTATTATTTGAAAGTACACGTTAAGTATATACACTCGGCCCTCCTGAATTTTTTTCTAAATTATAAAGCTCGCCCCCGCTTAGATTTTTTTTTAATTGGTGTGTGTTTATAAATATAAATTCTGAATTTAGTTTACAAATTATTCCATACCTTGTTAATTCAAATAATTTGTATTTATTTCTCCTTACATATTTATCTCATTATCAAAAATGTATAAATAAACACCATTTATTTTCCTTCGGGGATGCTACCCCCGAACTCCCGTATATCTTCGCCCCCCTAGACTAGATTCCTGGATTCGTCCCTGCTCCTTATCGTTGTAGTCCTTTTCAATTTGTCCCCTATTGTTTGAAATGTGTCACCAACACCTATGGCCTCGTTTGGCTGGTTGGATAAAACTGTCGGATAGGAAATGATAAGGCAAGATCGGATATGATAGTAATCTTGTCAGATAAGTTGTTATTTTGTCCTGTGTTTGGAACGTGCTGGATAAAAATGCCGGATAAGCTGTTATATCCTAATCATGTGTTTGGGCATGCCTGAACATAAGTTCCAGATAATAACTAAATTGTTGCTTTTTAACAATTAAAAAAAGGGTAAATTACACGGACCTCCCCTGAGGTTAGGTCAAATTACAGGGACCTCCCTCGTGGTATGCAAAATTACACTGACCTCCCTTGAGGTTTATAGTTGGGTAACACTGACCCCCCTTCCGTTACACTGACCTCCCTTGTGGTATGCAAAATTACACTGACCTCCCCTGAGGTTTGACAAAATTACATGGACCTCCCCTCTAGTTTGAATAATTAAACTCCGAATTGGGTTTCCATTGTCTGTTGTAATTAGTGGGATATTTAATTCTTGCAGTTTGGAGGTTTTAGAGAATAAACATTTGGAGTGCGGTTTTGCTCACTCCAAAATTGCTTATCCAACTCTCCCATTGGTTAATAAAAAGTCATAGGTCCCACTACATTAACCAAAGGAAGAATTGGATGAGCAATAGGTGAACAATTTTGGGGTGAGCAAAAATGTTTTGATCAACCAAATTCATTAATTAACAAAAATAATTTTGTAGTTGGGTGGATTTTGCACAATTTTGAAAGTTGTGCCCTTGGTTTTTTTGTAGTTGGGTGGATTTTGCACATTTTTCAAACTATAGAGTGTAAGTTGCCAAAATTGAGACCACAAGGAACAAATTGTCACAACCCTCAAACTATATGGGTGTAATTTGCAATTTATCCTTTTTTAAAGATATTTTCTCGATGTCCATATTGGTTTATTTCTTGAAGATTTGCTTTTTTCTTAATAGTTGTTTTTGTTAATTAATGAATTTGGTTAATCAAAACATTTTTGCTCACCCCAAAATTGTTTGCCTATTGCTCATCCAATTCTTCATTTGGTTAATGTAGTGGAACCTATGACTTTTTATTAACCAATGGGAGAGTTGGATAAGCAATTTTGGGGTGAGCAAAACTACACTCCAAATGTTTATTCTATAAAATCTCCAAACTGCAAGAATTAAATAGCCCACTAATTCAACAGACAATGAAAACCCAATTCGAAGTTCAATTATTCAAACTAGAGGGGAGGTCTGTGTAATTTTGTCAAACCTCAGGGGAGGTCAGTGTAATTTTGCATACCACAAGGGAGGTCAGTGTAACGAAAGGGGGGTCAGTGTTACCCAAATATAAACCTCAAGGGAGGTCAGTGTAATTTTTCATACCACGAGGGAGGTCCCTGTAATTTGACCTAACCTCAAGGGAGGTCCGTGTAATTTACCCTTAAAAAAAAAAGATCTCAAAAAAAAAGTTAGATCTAAATTTTTTTAAAAGCATATCAAAAAGGGAAAAAGCTGATCTAAAGAAAAAAGAGAGAGAGAGAGAGAGAGAGAGAGAGAGAGAGGAGCAATTGGGGTGGGGGATGAAGATCTGAGATTTTCTTTAAAAAAAAAAATAAGAAAAAAGAAAAAAGAAAAAAAAAACAGAGATTTGAAAGGGAAAAAAAAGATCTGAAACTTTTTTAAAAAATAGATCTGAAAATATATATATATATATATATATTAAAAAAAAGAAAACTTGAAAAAGAAATCTAAAAAAAAAAAAAATTCCCAAAAATTATCCCAAACACTCATATGCCACCTAATACCACTCTCCCCATGGTATTGAGTTATCTCATACTCAATGGGATAAAAGGCTTCATGGGATAAAATACTCCTATGGATTGCAGCACCAAACACAAGATAGGATAGCTCATATCCCGCCTGCAAAACATGGCCATGTGGTTTGGAATAATGTCCAACTATTAGTAAATATGTTAAATTTAACGGGCTAGAAGCATGCATAGTGGGTATATTTGACTGAGTTATGCTAGGTACACATAAATGGGGAGACCTAAAGAATCCACCTGATGATGTGGATTTTCATTATTCATTAGTTACCAAAATGTTTGAATTAATTTCAAAACTGCCACGACACATCAGTAGGTGGATAGTTTAGATGCACAAAATCGGTGTACTATATATTTTGAGAAGTGATAGGCACACATCCTAAACCACACCCCAAACCACACTACATGCTTTAAATACATGTACTCTGTGCTGTTTGAATTTTTCACACTTTTCTGTGCACCACTTACACAACACAGGGTACATGTATTTAAAGCAAGGGTGTGGTTTGAGGTGTGGTTTGGAGTGTGTGCCTAGCATTATTGATATATTTTTCTATCTGAAAAATGCGTTAATCACAAGGGGTATATCTATAATTAACCCAATAATACAACAACTATGTAAATTTCTATCCCGTTAAATTTAACATATTTATTCACGGTGGCATGTCAGTCCAAACCACATGTGAAATTAGTAAATCGTTTCAAACTATGCAAAAGATTAATTACAAAATATGCTAATCACAGGGATATATCTTTAATTAACTTTTTTTTTTTTTTTGTAACTAGTCTTGTCACAAACTTTTTATAATCTACTGTGGAATCTAATGTCTTTTTTTTTTAATACATATATTTATTTGGTGTACAGCAATTGAGTTTAGTGAGAGGCTGAGCTACTTTGGAATGTCAACAAATCTCATCACATACCTCACAAGAGTGATTCATATGGACCTCAAAACAGCTGCAAAGAATGTGAACTACTGGTCTGGAGTGACCACAACCATTCCTTTACTAGGAGGATTTCTGGCCGATTCCTACACTGGCCGATTTCTCATGATCTTGCTTTCCTCCATCATCTACCTTTTGGTACACTCTTAACTTATGATTTGACTAGAAAATTATCATTGAGTTATAAATTATTTAGGACTTTAATGTTTTGTAAAATTGTCAACCGGTATTTACACTCTTATTTGGGTCTGTTTGGCATAGCTTCTGCTTTTGCAATTCAAGTTTAAAATTTTTTTTTACTTTTAACCAAAAGCTACCCAAAGTAACTTTGGCCAATCTCAAATGTCTGAGATTGACTAGCATATTTTTTTGCGATGATGTTGCCAAACACATGCGTAGTCCTTACCCTCTTGTAGTATTTGCCTTAACTGTAAAAATTACAATAATTCACTGAAAGGCTATCTGGTTCACGAATTATTTTAGTGAAATTCTACTCAGCAGAAATCATAATAGTAGTAAGGGAAATTTTATCTACACCCACCTTCTTTACTTTTACACCACCTTTCAATGAAATTTTCACAATACAATTATATTCATGTGCAAAATGACATATAAAGACAAACAATTAAAATTCTTCAAAAAAAAAAAAAAAAGTAGGGTAAATTACGCTAACACCCCTTCAACTATCATCTTTTTTCAAATACCACCCTCAACTATAAAACTCGACAAATTGACCCCTCAACTATTACAATTTTTCACTAACACCCCCTTCGGTTAGGTTTTTATCCCAAAATACAAATACTTTTGTGTCATATTACCAACACATGATATGAAAGTGGTAGGAACATGACATTTTTGCTTCTCTTTTGAGTTGTTAAATACTTTACAACAAAATTATACAACAAAGGGACAAAGGATAATTTACCCTAAAATTTTCAGTGGTTCAGAGGAGAGAGAAATAATATCATGTTGTTAATATTTGTGTGACATGTGTTTCTCACATGATACCAAAAATGTTACTTTTTTCGACGGAATTTTATTATAAGGGGTGTTAGTGAAAAAATTCAATAGTAGAGGGGGTCAATTTGTCGAGTTTTATAGTTTAGGGAGGTATTTGAAAAGAGACATAATTGAGGGGGTGCTATTGTAACTTACCCCAAAAAAAGTACTATCGACACCTACATCTAGTTCACCAAGATGGACAATAGTCACAATACCATTTACCACCAAGACGGGCCCACAGCATGAGCAATTATTCAATGAGTATGTCACACGGCGTAATCATATTAATGTGATGTGACATCCTAATAACACGAGGCCATGTGGTCACTAAGCTGAAGTGGCATAATAATAAGTTATGGCCTCCTATTTTTAAGGGCAAATCTTTCCCCACTTGTCATAACTTCCAAACTTTAGTGGCATTGGTAGTCATTGCAGCTAGGGGTGTTCATCGGTCAGTTTTGGTCAGGGTGGAGACAGATTTTTCCTCAGACCGAAGTGGTCGGGGTGCCAGGGATGGGGACCAGAATTGACCAACAGTCAGTCGATGCATTCGGTTTCAGTCCTCTCGATTTCGATCGGGCTGGGTTAATGATACATAGGCTGCAGTCTAAGATTAACAAAAACAAAAACAAGAACAAGAACACAAAAATCAAAGATCAAACCAAAACCCAATTACTTTATCAATGATTCAACACCATATGCAACAGATCTGAGAGAGAGAGAGAGAGAGAGAGAGAGAGAGGAGAGGGGGGGACTTAACTTTTTAACCCGCAAGGTCACCAACAGTGGTTGATGTTGCTGACGAAGAGCCGACGGTGGTAGATGGTGGTGCTAGAGATCATCGTGGCAGTGGTTCATCGTGGTGGCGACGGTGGTCGATCGTGGCGGAGTATGGAGGCAGAGGGTTGGGCGGTGGCAAGGATAGGGTTTCAAAACCCTAGATCTCATATCATAGAGAGATAAGGGATAGGAGAGAGGCGACGATGGTTGATGGTGGAGGCGGTGGGGGCTGATGGTGGAGGCAGCAATGGCTGATGATGGGGCCTGATTTGTTCGCATAGGCCATAGAGAGAGAGAGAAGGGAGAGGAGAGAGAAGCTGAGAGGGTAAATACGTGAGAAATGAGAGGAGGTCAGGAGGTAGGGGTATTTTATTAGGTGGGGTGTTCGGTCGGGTTCGGTGTAAGTAATTACAACCCGCCGTCAAAACCGACTTCAAGTGTCTCTATATGTCATAACCGACCATCGAACACTTCCTTGGTACACCGTATTTTTCGGCCAGTTTCTGGTCGGGGGTCGGGTGCAGGTGCTGGTTTTTTTTTTACAACCGTAATTACAACCATTTCTTATTTCTCATTGAAATTTTTGAAAAAAAAAACACCCAAATTCTAATTGTGATCATCTTTACTCGTATCACAATTCCTACATATCGTCCTCTATAATCAAGCACCCCATTTGTTAATGTCGTCAATATAATGTTTTTATTTTATTTTTCTTTCTTGAAAGAGAAAAGAAAATGCTTTAACACACCAGTGAGAAGGGATTGAGAGTAATAAAATGATGGTGAGTGTAAAGAGTAATCATAAATGGTGGGAGTTTTTAAGAAATTAGGGTTAGTTTGGAGATGAGGGTGGGTGTATAGAGTAAATTGTTTTAATTTGAATTATAGTAGTGTGTGTAAAGAGTAAGTGGGTGTAGTAAGTAAAGTATGCGTGTGCAGTTAGAATTTCCCTTGCGATATAATTACTTACCAGGAATTTGAATCCATACAGAGTGTTTGGTTCACAAAGTAGAATCGTAGCTGAATTTAGAATCCAATGTTTGGTTGGGATAAGAAAATGAAATATAAATATTGCTAGATACCTAGACTCTACTTTGAGGCTAAACCACATTACGAGCTGAAATTCTAATTTTCAAAGCTCTAAACTACGAGGTGATTAAAAGCTTAAAATGTTGATATCGTATTTAGGCGATGGCATCCAAATTTTCACATTAGAATTGTTTCATAATCAAACATATACCCTTCACAAATATTAGGGCCAGTTTAGGTATTATAAAAACATTCAATCAAAACCCCAGAGTAATATTTTACAATATCACCTCTGGCTTAGGATTTAGAATTAGGATGATCGGTCCTGAGGTTTTGGAGGCCTTAGGACAACTTCTAAAATGGCACCCCTGTACAATAGTATGAACCAGTTATCAAGTCCAAAAATGTACTTTCTAAAAGCCATTTGGGTCTATTTTGTGGGTTTTTTTTTTTTTTTTTTTTTGTCTATTCGGTCATTTGCTTGGGTCAATTTGGGAAAACCAAAATTATTATTTTTCTTTAGGAAAAGGAAACCTAAATTATCTAAACAACAAAGGTACAAATGATGATGAAATTTTGGATTATGATTAACAATGAAGGATAGTATATTATACTACAATAAGATAAACACAAAAATTAAGCCCAAAAAAAGTCAGTAAACATGCAACAAATAAGTCATGAATACTTACAGAGTAATAACACAAAACACAATGTCTGACAATGAGGTGAGAATCGAAAGCCAGAGCCTAGAAAAAGAGGGAATCGTGATTTGGAGGTGGGCTTATACTAGAATAGTCAATGGAGGGCTAAGTTGGTTTATTTCTCAAATTAAAAGGTTAGTGCATGTATTGGAGAGAGAGAGAGAGAGAGAGAGAGTCGTGATTGGGGGCTTTAAGCTTAAAGAATAAGCATACTATTAATAGGGTGCAACATTATTGGGGGCCCGTAAATTGTTTAAAAGCTTTGGGCCTTAGGCCTTCACCTACAATCACAATACATAGGGTCGGCTCTGATTAATATCCACTCTATTGGTTGGATTTTCAATTTAGTGGGACTCACAATTTAATGATAATTCATGAACTAAATGTAGAAAAATATTAGAATTACTGATAACGTTAATTAAAATCCACCCTAGAATCAATGACTAAGTGGGCTCTAACGTTTATTTGTTACTATGAATTCAGGGTTTGGGCCTCTTGACAATGTCTGAATTCATCCCAAGCCTAAAGCCATGTGGCAATGACAATTTGTGCCACCACTCAAGTAAGGTACACAAAGTTGCTTTCTTCCTAGCAATGTACTTTGTCTCTCTAGGAACAGGAGGTCACAAGCCATGCTTGGAAAGCTTTGGAGCTGATCAATTTGATGATGGTCACTTGGAAGAAAGGAAGAAAAAGATGTCCTTTTTCAACTTGTGGAACATTGCACTTTGTTGGGGACTCCTACTTGGTGTGACTTTGATAGCCTATGTGCAAGACAATGTTAGCTGGGGTGTTTCAAATATTATTCTCAGTGTTGTTATGGCCATTACATTCATAGTCTTCTGTTTCGGGAGGCCGTTTTATCGCTATCGGGTGCCGCAGGGCAGCCCTTTGACACCCATGTTGCAGGTTTTGGTTGCAGCCATGAAAAAGAGAAATCTAGCTTACCCTTTGAGTGATGATCTATTGTATGAAGTTCCCAAGTCAGACAAGTTCCATGGAAGGCTCCTTTGTCACACAGATAATCTAAGGTAATGTATAGCATATATGATATTTCAATAATAATGTCAAAATGTTATGTTTTTTTTCAAGTTTACCTTTCCCAACACCTAGATGACTCCTAGAGCCCATCTGAGTTAGCTTCTTATATTGTGATAACCCGTCCCTTGGGGAGGGGGGATTGTATCCCACATCGCCTGGGTGTGGTGGGATTGCATGTGTGCTATATATGTAGAGCTTGTGCTTTAATTGGTATGAGGCCTTTTGGGTGGGTTTGTTAGGCCTATGCCAAAGCAAAGCCATGAGTGGGCTGAGCTGTGTGTGATCGGCCCAATGCTGCAAAATAGACAATATCATGCCAGTTTGGCCAGGCTGTGATATATATAATAATCATTTCTTGGATTAAGATATTTTTTCTGAAATGCTAACTGTTTTTTAGCTTTTAAAAATGGAACAAATTTTTTTTTTAAAAGCTGTGAAGAAAAGAACTAATTCAAACGGTTAGAGCATCGACAAAGCTATCCCAAACGAGCTCTTAAAAGATTTAATGATGCAGTACAAAAACGAAGGAGATATGCAAAGCATGGACATCTTGATAGAATTCTAGGAATTCACCAAGAGCTGAGAAAAACGAACGATGAAAACTGAATTGGTATGCTAATTACTACTATTTTTAATAAAAGCTTTACCCGAACGTCATCAGAATAGACAAATTTGAAAACTAAATATTTCCCCAATAATTTCGAAACAAATATCAATCGGAAAAAATGAATTCCTACTAAAATTTAATACCGAAATAAGAGTAATACTTGGGGCACAACCAAAGCCACAACCTTTTGTCCACAACCTTCATTTTGTGTCTATCTCTCTCCTAGTGGGCACTGTGGGGTCACTGGCGCTGTAGGACCCATCAAGAGAGAGATAGACACAAAATAAAGGTTGTGGCTTTGGTTGTGCCCCAAGTATTACTCCGAAAATAATGCTTTCCTAAAATGGCAAAAAAAAACGTTTTTGAGGCTAAACATGGAATTTGGCTGAAAAACAGCATATGTCATGTTAGTATGTTTTACTCCCCATATCGCTGTCCATTAACCGTGGGTCATGTTAGTATGTCATGTTAAAATGTGCACATAAAGTGTGCACATAAAGATCTAGGCCATTTATTTTGGTGGGTCCTATGTGTGCAGGGATGGACCCTACCAAAATGAATAGCTAAGATCTTTATGTGCACACTTTATGTGCACGTAGCATTACCCTTTCCTCTTCCCCCGACCCCCAAAAAAAAAAATTTGAGAATATTTTTTACTACCCTAACATTTTAGTTTAGTTGTAGTTTAGCCCCCCTAATATTGGGCATAATGCATTACTCTTCCTATTTTTCATTTTAATCCAACCTAAATTATTGTTCAATCAAAACAAAATACATTATATAAGCTCAATCATAATTTAGCTCACCCCCAAATATTTGGTCCAACTCTTTTTCTTAGTTCAACCCCTCTTTTTTTTTTGGAAACAATATGTATAGTATTTTGCCAATTGTAAAGCAACCTCATCACTTCTTACTTAGTCTAACCCAAATTGTTTTACCATCACTCAATCTTCACAAACTATGAGAAGCAATCAACTCTCACCATAGGGGAAAAAAAAAATGAGGAGAAGAAATGATAAATAGACCCCAAAAAATGAATAAATAGACCCAAAAAAATTTGCCCCAGTAGCGCTGCCGCCGAAACTCATATAAATTCGTCACCCTATGCACTCTATCCAATCTTAGCCCCCCAAATAAAAATCATGGCTCTGCCCTTGGTGGTTGCGCCTCAAATACTCTTCATTTAAGATTTTGATTTGATCAACTTTCAGTTTCTAATTGCAGATTTCTTGACAAAGCTGCAATAGTTGAAGGCAACGACAATTCATCACCATCCCATTATAAGAACCAAAGTCCATGGAGACTAGCCACAGTGACCCAAATTGAGGAGTTGAAACTTGTCATCAACATGATTCCCATTTGGCTAACTTCCCTACCATTCGGAGTTTGTGTCGCTCAAGCATCCACATTCTTTATCAAACAGAGCACCAAAATGAACCGAAAAATAGCCAAAGGTTTTGAAATCCCACCCGCGAGTGTTTACTCTCTCGTAGCCGCTGGCATGATGTTCTCTGTCACCGTATACGAGAAATTTCTCGTGCCAATGCTAAGAAGAGCCACCGGGGACGAAAGGGGCATTAAAATCCTCCAAAGAATTGGAATTGGAATGGTGTTTTCAGTTCTGGGAATGAGTATTGCGGCAATAGTTGAAAGGAAGAGGCTAAGGACTGTAGAGACAGAGTCTGTATCAATGAGTGTGTTTTGGCTAAGTCCTCAGTTCTTGATTCTTGGAATTGGAGATGGGTTTACACTTGTGGGATTGCAAGAGTATTTCTATGACCAAGTTCCTGATTCAATGAGAAGTTTGGGCATGGCTTTTTATCTTAGTGTGATTGGAGTTGGAAGCTTCATTAGTAGTTTTTTGATCACTATTGTGGATCATATCACAAAGAGTAGTGGGACTAGTTGGTTTGGAAAGGACTTGAATAAGAGCCGTTTGGATAATTTTTATTGGCTATTGGCAGCCATTAATGGGTTGAATTTGTGTGTATATGTGTTCTTGGCAAGGAGGTATATTTACAAGAAAGTGCAATAGTGTTATGTAGGGTAGTGATACATGAAATGTTGTGTAGAGGAAGTGATGTTGCTTTGCTTTCTCATTGTTTAGTGAATTTAGAAAGTTGATTAAAGCTTTGTAGAGTATCAATGCCCACAAAAGCCTATATGGGAAGCGTGATGGGATCACAATTTTCAAGAAGCTGAGATCGGTTGCTTTGTAAATTAGTTCTAGAATTCCGTTTAATAAACCACTAAAAGACAAAAGCAGGCGTTTTGTCTTGTACTGCTTTTTTAGGGACAAAATTGTCCCAGTTAAAACTTTAAGGTCTAAATTGTCAAAACATCCAGATTTCATTGTAGAAGCAATCAAGAAAACACGTGAAATGTGTATATTTTCTTTCAAGAGTATGTATGTATTCTTCATTTCAAAAATTATTTCAACTATCAAGTTTGGCTTCTCAAAAAAAGTGAGTCTCTCTGTTGGACACAGTGTTATAATGTTTTTCGGAAAATATTGTTACCTTATCTGGATAAGGTGAATGTGTTTTTGAAAAATATTTTACTCAAAACAAACGCGTTAATGAATGCCCAGTGCATTTTTTTAACACAAATTGATAGACAAACCATCATATAAAATGTGAAGCTTAGTGCATCTTTTCAAGAAATTGGTGGACATGCCATCAATAATCGTGTCATCAACCATTGGATGGTCTCTTGAAAATAATAACAAACAGTAAACATCTATCTTTGAAACTTTTAAGTCAATAGGATGTTGGTTGCTTAATTGAATTGCTATTAAATTGAAAATCAATTTTTATGCAAAGGATTGTATTTGAAGCCTCAGTCAAGTGTCATACATTTCAAGCACACAAGGGAACCTAATCATCTGTCAATAAGGATTCCATGGCATCCTTGAAGATGTTCACTCAGAACATATCAATTCCTCCTCCAAAAGTCATAAATGAAATCTGATTTGAATTTGAAGTTCATTATATGGGTTGTATACTTATAGTAAATATCCTGCCATTTTCAATTTTGCATAAATCACATGGGTCAACTACACATGTCAAATTTTACAAAAAAAAAAAAAAAAACTACGCATGTCAAATTACCCTTACAAATTCAATTCGATCAAATGTAAGTCTCACAAATACAAAAATATTATCTATGCTCAGCAAAAAAAAAAAAAGTCTCAAATTCCTTTCATATACTCGGAAATTAATTCAAAGTCTCATTACATAGGTTATTTACCTATGTCAAATTCAATTCTCAAATTCAAATCAAACATTATTCTCATACAAAAATAAAATTTAAAAAAATATATATATTTCCCAAATTCAAGGAATGGATCATATACACACTGTCAAATTAAATGAGTCGTGTGCTCACAAAATTCAAGTTCTTTTTTGGATACGTAGACAATCTAGATTTTCAAACTAGCTGTTGAGAGAAGTTGTTCTTATTCTCTGTTTTGGGTTTTCGGGGGGGGGGGGGTGGTGTGCTGTTTTGGGTTTTCCAGGGGGGGTGGGGTTCTTGCTTTGGATGTCCGGGATATGACCCTTTTATGTACGATTGTCTCTATTTATAAAATTATGCTATTAAAAAAAAGGTGTAGCCACAAAAGCCTCAAAAATACAATTTTTCAAATTCAAGATACCCCTATACCCATAGTCAATTCAAATGAGTTTTTTTTTTTTTTTTGTTGTCTATGAGTTGTGACCTCTTAGTAGGGAACCAAGAGGTCTTACTGTAACGCTCCAAGTTGTCCATTGGCTCAACAGCCTAACGGGCCGATCACATTTACCCCTAAAATGTTTAAGTCCAAGTTGTCAGTAGTAGTCCACTTGGTACTACATATATCAAACTAACATTTTGTATTTATCCGATGTGGGACCGGATCTCACAATCTCTCCCACTCAAAGGCGCGGTGTCCTCGTCACGTTGGCCCAGTTCTCCCCTGGCTGGTAGATATAGAAGCAGATCATTAGTGACCATAGAGCAACCCATTAGCATATAGAAGGTATACTACCTTGAGGCCTCTACCCCTCTCTGGAGCCTCTACTCCTCTGCCACACAAACCACGATGCTCTTACGGGACCAGGGTTGTCTCTGATACCATTAAATGTACCCCCAAGTGGCCCAACAACTTAATGGGCCTATCACATTAGCCCTTAAAAATGCTTAAGCCCAAGTTGTTAGTAGTAGTCCACGTGATTTTACATATATCATACTAATTTCTTGTTAGGATTGTGCCTGAAATTTCATTAGTAGAATTATTTCCTAATTATGATTTGATTCCTTATTTGATGGTTTCCTTATCAAATAAGAATTCCTTTTATGGTGGAAGTACCTAGTTTATATAGGAATGTCTATGAGAGTATTCCTTGTTGTACAAGATTTACCATAGGTGTAAATCCTACTACAACTAGGATTAAAACTCTACAATCTATATAAATATAGGGTTTACTCAAGGGATTTTATACACCAACAATCTTCATTCACAAGAGAAGGCTGCAAACTAGTGAGAGAGAGATTAGTTTCTAGCAATTGTGTGTGTCATATAACTTGGTTGGAGAGTTATACACGTGAGGTCTTCAGTGCTATTAATCTTCATATTAATCGAGTTGATTGCCATTGCACATGGACGTAGGCATTGTTGGGCCGAACCATATTTAAATCTCGTTATGTTGGTTTGCTTGATTTTTCTTTCATGGCTGTGTCATTCTTGTTCTATTTATCTCCATCTTTGTAGGTGTGGTTTTCTTGTTATGATTGTGGCCCCATTCCCAACAAGTGGTGTCAGAGTTCAGTTAAGAATCCATGGTAGCTGGAGATAGTTCGCTTGGGGATATGTAAATGGCAATAGAAAAGTTCGATGGCAAGAAGAATTTTAGCATATGACAAGTGCGTATGAAGGATGCCTTGGTGCAACAAGGTATAGAGGATGCATTGTGCGGTAAAGATAACAAGCCGGAAGGGATGACCGACAAGATGTGGAAGAGAATTAACTCTAAAACCGTTAGCACCATGCGGCTTAGTTTGGTGGACGATCTAGTGTATGATGTCATGGGGGATACCTCCGCAATAGCTTTGTGGGAAAAGCTTGAGGATCTCTATTTGGAGAAGAAATTCACCAACCATCTTATGTTGAAGCAAAAGTTGTACTCCTTTAGGTGGAAAGAAGGAGTTGATCTTCAAGGCCATATAGGTGAGTTTAACAAGTTATTGTGCAAGTTATCCAACGTTGGCTTCAAACTAGACGACGAGGACAAAGCTATCATTCTCCTTACGTCGGTAAAATCACCTATAATCAATTATTCAATACATTATTGTATTGGAGAGATACCATAACAGTAGAACAGGTGAAGAAAGCTCTATTCTTTAGCAAGAAGATGGATAACAAAGAGGGAAAGTCGAAAGATACACAAGCACTTGTTACACAAGAGAGGCCAAGGCATGGGAAGAAGAACTCTAGTGGAGGCGGTTGTGAAGGAGCACGACATAGAACTCCTATGAAGGACGAGGAGTGTTACTATTTTGGAGAGAAGGGTCGCTTTATGCGAGATTGCCCAGCGAAGAAGGATAATAGAGGTGCCAATGTAAAGGTGTTGGAACATTCGGATGAAGATGTCGTAGAAGTAATGACAATTACAGAGGAAAAGCAGAAGAAAACCGCGAATTGGGTTCTTGATTCAGCTTGTTTTTCTTACTTATGTTTGTATGTAGATTGGTTCTCGTCCTAAAAATCGATGGAGGGAAAAAGTATATGTAATACCTGTAAATTTTTATTATATTTTATTAATATAGTTTCCAGCCCCGGACTGTATTTGTAAGAT
Organism: Hydrangea macrophylla; assembly: GCA_033977485.1. Taxonomy (NCBI): domain Eukaryota; kingdom Viridiplantae; phylum Streptophyta; class Magnoliopsida; order Cornales; family Hydrangeaceae; genus Hydrangea; species Hydrangea macrophylla. Next base: position 19,213,552 of record CM066999.1, on the reverse strand, counting down.
TTTCACTATAAGTAATATTATTTCTGAACCCATAACTATACCTGTGTTGCCCAACCATGCGTGTACCCTAAACTAACCCTCAAACAACCCCTACCATAGTTGTGTGTGTGTGCCGACATATGAAGAGAGGGTGAGTTTGTGTGTGTGCCATGTGTTTGTGGGAGGTGTGTGTAGAGTGTTGAGGTGTGTGGTAGGGTGGTAGGGTGATGAGTGTATGTGTGTAGTGTGTCCATGTGTTTGTGTGTGAGGAGTGCATGTGTGCATGGGTGTGTCATGTATAGTGTATGTGTGTATGTGTCTGTGTGTGTGGCATGGGGTGGCAGTGGAGTGAGTGTTGTGTGTGGTGTTTTGTGTGTGTGTGTGTTATAGATATAATATTTAATACAAAAGATCCAACCACCCCACCCCTATAAAACCCCTCCCATCTCATTAGTTTTAGAAACCCAAGCAAGAGAGAGAGAAAAAATAGAGAGAGAGAGAGAGAGAGAGAGAGAGAGAGAGGAAAGAAAAGAAAAGAAAAGAAAGGAAAGGAAAGTTTACCATCCCAAACTACACCGCGGCCCCGAACCTACTGTGAGTTCCTAACTCACTTGGTATACAGATTAATGTCCATATTATCTTCCGTTTATTATTATTTATGGAAAGTCTTATGCTTAACATGTGGTGTCCCTAACCTAGGTCCGTATCATGATTTCTATTGTTATTATTATTATTATTAATAGTTTTTTTTATTATTATTACTATTGATTAACCTTAGGCTTAAACAGGTTGTACCATGTATTTAATATCCATTTTTAATATTCCGTTAATAATAATGACATTTTTATTATTATTAGTATTGATTGAACTTCAAAGCTCTAATATGTTGTACTCCGAACATATTATCCCGCTACTATTATTAATATAATTATTAATATTAATAATATATTGTTATCACTTTCCGGTTAACCTCATGTTAATATGTTGCACCCCAAACATATTATCTCCGTTATTATTATTCCTATTCGTTATTATTATCAGTCCAGTTAAGCTCATGATTTAACGTATGGTATTACAAGCTTAGGGCCTATACTATATATATTTCAAGAATAAAGTAGTAACTGTTTAATTAACTTGTACCTCGTGCATAACATATGATACACCTCATGTAGCAGTCAATGTCGTAACGTCAAGTTGACGTGTACGGGTATAGATTCGAACGGTCGCGGAGACCAAGTCCGTATGCATTTGGAAATACGTGTAGTCGACCATGGAGGCCCGAAAGTTGATATGTAGTGAGTTAGTACTGTCAAATGGAATTACAAGATCGCATGCCGGCGATGATTGCTACTATGGCCACGGAGAGGCAAACACGATAGCAAAGTAACGATGTTGATAAGAATACATCGAGAAATGAATAAACACGGTTAGCCTGTAAGGCGAGATTTTACTGCGGTCGCGACGACCAACGATAGTAAAGTAACCATTTCGCAAATAGGCAACGATATTCATAAGGCAAGGTCCCAAGGACCTAGAGTACATGGTTATCTTGTAAAGTGAGATTACTACTATGGCTACGGAGGGGCAAACAATGATAGTAAAGTAACCATAGCTCGACCCACTGGGCGAGTCACTCTAAGCCAACGGCGTTACAATGGTAATGTAACAAAGTTAAGTAAGTCGGATGTTAAGTCGAGTGAAGTCGAATATATCGATGATGCATAGTTTCACGCACGGTCTAATTACAATTCATTCAACCGTCGTAACTACTCGATGTGTACTTTCAGACACATATTTTATATTAGGAGTGTTCGGTTAGGATGCTCACTTAGCTTTTATTAAAGCTAACGGCATACTACGCCCTGGACATTCCTATGTCTAGACTATACAGGATATGATTGTCCGGAGGAGGACTATCAGGAAGAGGAAGCCTTCGAAGGGAAAGCCTACTATGTTGAAGGTCACGGCTACGCCAGTTAGAGGCGCGGCTTCAAGAAAGAAGACTTAGTTGCTCTTTAAAGATTTTTGTCTATTCGTACTAAGTTGTAAACTGGCGTCACACGCCTTACTTCAACAATCTTACACGTCCTTTTGTCTTTACATATGAAGGTGTGAACGGCGTCCAATGCCTTAATCTCTTTTGTTCTTTTATCTTTTGATAACTACGAACTCTGATGTAATAGCTAGTAATCTTTTGATGTATATTCAGTTTACGCTTCCGCTTAAGTTACTCTCTTATTTATCTAGCGTGTTTGTGGACAATCAGTTAATGTAACTAGTCATGGCTTACGGATCCAGAAAGGAAAATTTTATTTCCTGCTAATTTCTGCTGCTCCGAGGCGTGATAGTCTATAAGAAAAACAACACAGTTGGAGAAATCAAGGGTATTGGAACCGTTCGATTCAAGACTTCAAATGGGTTGACAAGGCTTTTAACGGATGTGCTTCGTGTTCCGGGTTTGAAGAGAAACATAATTTCCTTGGGAGTGTTGGATTCCAAAGGATGCTCGTTTGTCACGAAGAGAGGCTTCATGAAGGTGAAGCGAGATTCTCGTATAATGTTCTTGGGAAAGAAGGTTGAAAATTTGTACGTTTTGTTGGAAAGTACAGATTTTGGAGATGTCACAAAGAATAAGAGAGTGTGGAAGCTGGTGGAGAAATCGATTGAGGGAATAGATGACGAGGCTCCAACAACTTCAGTGATGACAACTTCTACTCAAGGTGAAGACGACCACAATAGCAAAGTAGAGCTCGTGCATTTTGTGTTTGATGACGTTGGTGATCTCAAATTTATGGGGGATGTGAACTTGAGTACAGGTGTAGCTGAATAGCTTGGGGGAAGGCAAAGGCAATGCACTATCGATGTGAAGTTGAAGATTACAAGAGGAAGACTCTTAGGACTAATGGAAGGAATTTGAGGCAAGATGAAGATTGTTAGGATTGTGCCTAAAATTCCATTAGTGGAATGGTTTCCTAATTATGATTTAATTCTTTATTTGGTGGTTTCCTTATCAAATAAAGATTCCTTTGATGGTTGAAGTTACCTATTTTATATAGGAATGTTTGTGAGAGTATTCATTATTGTACAAGACTTACAATACGGGTAAATCCTACTACAACTATGATTGGAACTCTACAATCCATGTAAATATAGGGCTTACTCAAGGGATTTGATACACCCACAATCTACATATACAAAAGAATGCTGCAAATTAGTAAGGGGGAGATTAGTTTCTAGCAATTGTGTGTATCATATAAATTGGTTAAAGAGTTATACACATGAGGTCTTGAGTGCTTGTAAATTGTAATCTTCGTATTAATCGAGTTGATCGCCTATGCACGTGAACGTAGGCATTGTTGGGCTAAACCACATTTAAACATTGTTGTGTTGATTGCTTGATTTTTCTTCCATGGTTGTGTCATTCTTGTTCTATTTATCTCTGTCTTTGTGAGTGTGGTTTTCTTGTTGTGATTGTGAGCCCATTCCCAATATTTCTGTATTTATTCGATATGGGACGGGATCTCACACTTACCATGAACACCTTGTGGTTGTGGTGGTGTATACTCATTATTATTAAAAAAAAAAAAAAATTGCTTGGAAGGTGGTGTATGCTGATTAAATTCAAGGTTTGAACTACATTTGACTTGATCTCATTTTCTTTGGATGCGTAGGAAACCTAGATTTTTAAAACTATGTTCAGTTACAAATTTTCAAATCCACAAATTTACATGGGTCATATATCCATGTTAAATTCAATGGGCATTTACCCATTTAATAAATAAGTCAATCATTTATAATATACCTGAACGGGAGAGAACAAATCCTAATTATACGCCTTAATTCACATTTGTTAGTCGTTTTTATCTTGTTTTTGTGTAGTTTTACTTTATTTTCTATTTTCTGTCAGGTTTTAGAAGAAAACAAGTATATCAGGTTAAACAAGGTGAAAAAGCAGGAAGAAAGAAGCAGAAAAAGACACATCGCGCGCGCGGTCCGCGGGCGCGAAAACCCAGATATCGCTCGCGCGATCCCCGCGCGCGACCTTCCAAATGTCGCGCTCGCGCGATCCGTACAAAAAGCAGAGTTACGTATTTCAATATTCTGAAGAGCCCTGCGCAAACGAAACTGCTTGAGGACGTCCAGATTGGAAATAACTCCTGTTTCAGTACAATACGAGTGGAAAAAGGCTTCTAAAAACCCTTGTAAACTATGTATATCTAGTTTTTATGATTTTTAGGGGTTACACACTTTAAGAGCAATTCACCAATACATTCATTCAGCACTTTTGAAGGCAAGAGGAAGGAGGAGAGCAAGCTTGAAGGTCTCTAATGGCTTCCATCAATTCCATCTTCATGCTTTCATCCATCATGAGCAACTAAAACTCCTAATCTAGGGTTTCAATGAAACCCTAGCTATGTAAAGGGGGATTCTATGCTTTTCTATTTTAAGATTTTATGTTTTGGGATAGTGATTGTATGTTGGTGGATTTTATATAATCAGTTTTTAATGTTAATAATCAAGAGTACTTTGGATCTATTCTTGTCTTAGATTTTTCCTTATGCTTATTGAACTCAATAGTCCTTGATTTCTGCGATTGATAGGAATATTTACATACAATGGTGCTTATGTGATTGTGATGTTTACATCTCTTATAATCCATGCTTAGGAAAGATGAGTTATGCTACACCCTAGTTATAGGTAGATAATTCATGTAAACCATAGATGGATTATGCTTAGATTAAACTAACAATATCTTCTTGACAATATTATTGGGCTTGTAGCTACAATAGATCATAACTATCCAAACATAGAACTTAGAATAAGAAGTATAGCCCCCCAATGCATAGTTAGCGGTGGAATTGTAATCCTAGATCCCATCTTCACATATTTAAATCAACTTTGAATTTCGCATATAAGTTTATTTAGATCTGCTTTTAGATTTTGTTTTTAAAGTTGCATAGTTTAATTCATAGTTTAAATTAGTAGTGATAATCAAAACCTCAATCAATTCAACTTCTGATTTTCTTATAACTAGATAGATTAGATTTTAGTAATTAAAGGATTAAAAGTTAACAATCTCTGTGGGTTCGACCTTTACTTTCCACACTACAAATCTTTTGAAAGTAAAGCATAAATAAGCATACTTTTACATCTTGATTCTGACTCGATCAATTTTTGGCGCCGTTGCCGGGGATTGAAATAATTTTTACCGTTAATTATTAGAATCATAATTTACTTACTTAGTAAATATTAGTTTCCATTTTATTTTCTTTGTTTTTCGTTTTACTTTTGAGTCGCTAAATTTATCCTTGTCCTGCAGCTCACAAGTCATCAAGATCTAGTACGTTCGAGTGGAGCAGCTGTGCACGCCAACGGAGCTTATGCGAACCTGAAAAGAAAATTGCAATAAAAAAATCAAAAACAAGTAAATTCGCTAAGTTTTTAAATTTCGCATCAACCACTGTAAGTCAGGGCGTTGTGACGCATTACTTGCATTAGGGTAGGTGTGGAGTGAGCATTGCATTAGCTAGGAAACCCGGGGCGCTGGGCTTGATGCGGTCATTGCATTACAGGATAAATTCATGCATCATATTAGTCTTGTGTGCTTGCATGCTTGGTTATTAGCGTAGCTATTTTTGTTTTTTTTTATTGAGTCAACCCTTAGTGTATGTTTGGTACTCGTTCAACTAATCCTAAATTAAATCCGCTTAATCTCGAACTTGAACGTACACTTAGAGGCCTTAAGTCATCAACCCAAGCTGCGAGAGCTCGGTTGATGTTAGACGACGAGTCCACGCCGGAACCGTCATCTTCGTTTGAATCAGAAATCCGTAGTACCCTTCACCGTTTACGAAAAACTAAAACGCTAAAAATCGAACCTATTCCGATGGCCGATTTTGGACATAACCGGAATAATGGAAACAATCAGAATGAGGGGGATAATCTTAACATACCCCCACCACCACCATTAAAGGACTATTTCACTCCTACTGCTTACACACCACCGTCATGTATTGCATTGCCGGAAGTGACGGCAGCTCATTTTGAAATCAAACCCTCAACTATTGCGCTCCTGCCGTCATTTCACGGGCGTGTTAAGGAAGACCCTTATAATCATCTAGGCGAATTTCAGGGTATCTGTGCCACTTTAAAGATTCAGAACTTAACAGATGATGAATTGAAAATGCGCCTGTTTCCGTTTTCACTTAAAGATAAAGCGAAGTATTGGCTCCAATCGTTGGAGCCAAATTCAATAAGAACATGGGATGAGTTGCAAACTATGTTCCTACAAAAATTCTTCCCCATAACTAGAACGAATCAGATTAGAAAGTCAATAACTAATTTTACAATGCAAGATGGGGAGACACTTTACGATACTTGGGAACAGTTTAAAGAACTCTTACGTTCTTGCCCTCATCACCAGATACCTAAATGGCAGCTGGTGCAAGCCTTTTATGAAGGATTAATTCCTACCGATCGAAATACCTTCGATGCTATTTGTGCGGGGACGTTCCTCCACAAGAGTGCCGATGAAGCATGGAAGATATTTGAAACATTAAGTGAAAACTCCATGCATCAAGCGGTATCCGTACGACCTGAAGGACACCTTCTACCTAATCCAAAGAGAGAGGCAAAAGTTGAGTCTAATAATTCGTATGAAATTCAAGAACTAAATAGAAAAATGGACCAACTTATGATGATGGGCCGCATGCAAGGCCCACCTCCTTCTGCTGAATTATGCCAGTTATGCTCAGATTCGTCACATTCAACATTAGCATGTCCGTCCGCATCCCAGTTCCCGGAATTCGTAGAACAACATGTAAATGCAGTTCAACAGTTCCAACGACCCAATTATAACCCCACGGGGTATAAACCAAACACGACATGGGGACCTCATCCGAACCTTTCATGGAACTCCAATAGTGAGAAACCGTACTCGAAACCCGATACGACAAATTTTCCTAATGCGTATAAACCACAATCTAATCAGTATCAGCAGCCTCCGAATCAACAAAGTCAATACCAACAGCCTCCCTTCCGTGCTAATCCTCCTAGGGAAAAAACTTTCGAAGAGAGCGTGTTGGCATCATTAAAAACCTTAGAGGCCCAATCACAATCGCAGTCTCAACTTGTAAATTCCCATACGCAATCTATAGCGAAATTAGAGTCCCAAATGGGACAATTAGCTAATACATTGAATCGACGTAATGAGGGAAAACTACCAAGTCAACCTGTTCAAAATCCTAAAGGTCAGTATGAGGTGAGTTCGGCGAGTGATCAAGTTAACGCGGTTTCGACAAGGACAACTGAACGTCCTGAGGAGGTAGTGCCTCCTCCCGAGGCGAGAAAAGATAAAGGTAAAGAAAAGGAAAAGGGTGAAAAGGAAGAGAATTCTACTCCAGTTTCAAAAGACGCTAATCCTTTGATATCAAATAAAACATCTAAAGCAGTAAACCCTTCCGATTATGTGCCTAGGATGCCATTTCCACCGAGCGGGGAAGCCCCGGCTCACTTCACTAAAAAGAGCACGAAACCGGAAGATATACTTGAAATATTTAAAGAAGTAAAAATCAATATTCCCCTACTAGATGCGATTAAACAGATACCCCCGTATGCTAAGTTCTTAAAGGATCTATGCACTCAGAAAAGGAAGTCTAGAAACCATCTATCTAAGAAAGTGTTCCAAACAGAAAAGGTTAGTTCCCTGTTTACCACTAACACTCTCAAATATAAAAACCCGGGTACTCCAACCATCGCTTGTCACATAGGTGATAAATACATCCACCGGGCTCTTCTTGATTTAGGTGCAAGTGTGAATTTGATACCCTATTCAGTTTACGAACATTTGGGTTTAGGAGAACTGAAACCGACTGCGGCCACCTTACACTTAGCCGATAGGTCAATTAAAGTTCCACGGGGGGTAGTAGAGGATGTATTGGTCAAAGTGGATAAATGCTATTATCCGGTCGATTTTATCGTACTAGACACCGAACCCGTCCTAGATGCTAGTAAACAAGTTCCAGTCATTCTAGGATGCCCTTTCCTAGCTACGGCTAATTCAATTATTAACTGTAGGACTGGTGTGATGGATATAACTTTTGGTAACATGACTGTGCGTCTTAACGTCTTCAACGCATCTAATCAACCATATAGAGATGATGCAGAGGCAGATTGCTATGCCATAGACTTAATAGACGAATTAGTCGAAGAGGCAGCGCCTTTTATGTTGACTAAGGAAGCGTTGGAAGCATGCTTATCACATTTCAATTTTAATGATTTCAACATTGACGTAAATATTGAAGATGTAAATACTCTATTGGAATCAGTAAACACAACCAGTGCACTTCCTTGGAAACCTAAAATAGAAGCTTTACCGCCTCTTGCACATGAACCGGCCTTACCGTCCATTCAGTGTTTTCCAACACTCGAACTTAAGTTGTTGCCGGATTCTTTAAAATCTGCATTCTTAGGGAATAACGCAACCCTTCCTGTTATAATCGCGTCAAATTTAACTGAAATTCAGGAAGTACAACTAATACAGGTTCTAGGTAATCATAAAAAGGCAATTGGATGGACGGTCGCTGATCTAAAAGGAATTGACCCGTCAGTTTGCATGCATAGAATAAATTTAGAAGAAAATGCTAAACCATCTAGGGAAATGCAACGACGTCTCAATCCTAACATGAAAGAAGTGGTTATGAAGGAAGTTATAAAACTCTTAGATGCCGGTATTATATACCCGATCTCCGATAGTAATTGGGTCAGCCCAACTCAGGTTGTCCCAAAGAAATCAGGTATCACGGTTGTACCTAACGAAAAAGGAGTCCTTATACCCACCCGTCAAACTACCGGTTGGCGGGTTTGCATTGACTACAGAAAACTTAATTCGATGACGCGTAAGGACCACTTCCCTCTTCTATTTATTGATCAAATCCTCGAACGTCTGTCCGGTCAGAGTTATTATTGTTTCTTAGACGGATATTCTGGTTACAACCAGGTGCCCGTTTATCCTGATGATCAAGAAAAGACGACATTCACATGCCCTTTTGGAACCTTTCCCTACCGACGTATGCCGTTTGGCTTGTGCAATGCACCGGCAACCTTTCAACGGTGTATGATGGCAATTTTCTCGGACATGGTTGAGAAATTTCTCGAGGTATTTATGGACGATTTCTCCGTTTTCGGACCTACATTCGATGAATGCCTCCAAAATCTGACAAAAGTCCTCGCCCGGTGCGAGGAAGCAAATTTGGTATTAAGTTGGGAGAAGAGCCATTTCATGGTTCAAGAGGGAATAGTCTTGGGTCACGTTGTTTCCAAGAGAGGTATAGAGGTTGATAAAGCGAAAGTAGAGTTAATAGACAAACTTCCACCGCCTTCATCCATTCGTCAGATCCGCTCCTTTCTAGGTCATGCCGGTTTTTATAGGCGATTTATCAAAGACTTTAGTAAAATTTCACGCCCCCTGTGCAACCTGCTTGCCAAGGATGTTCCTTTTGTCTTTGACAACGACTGCCTGAAGGCTTTTGAAACGTTGCGCACCTTACTATCCACGGCTCCGGTAATCCAATCCCCTGATTGGTCATTACCGTTCGAATTGATGTGTGATGCTTCTGACTATGCCGTTGGAGCTGTTTTGGGTCAAAAAGTGAATCAAATTCCTCACGTAATTTATTATGCGAGTAAATCACTAAATGATGCGCAATTGAACTACACAACAACTGAAAAAGAATTACTTGCGGTTGTGTTTGCCCTTGACAAATTCCGTTCTTATTTATTGGGTTCAAAAGTCATCGTTTATACTGATCATGCGGCATTGCGTCATTTGCTGAATGAGAAAGAAACGAAACCTAGGTTAATCCGATGGATTTTACTCCTTCAAGAGTTTAACTATGAAATACGGGATAAAAAGGGTTCTGAAAACGTTGTAGCTGACCACTTGTCACGAATTCTTATAGAATCAAACGATATTACCGCTCTAAAGGATTCATTTCCAGACGAGCAATTATTCGCGTTATCTACCGTAAATCATCCGTGGTTCAGTGACATCGTTAATTTCTTAGCAACGGGACATATCCCGAACACGTGGTCTCGCTTAGACAAAGATAGGTTCTTTTCTCAAATTAAACATTACTACTGGGACGACCCACTGTTATTTAAACACTGTTCTGATCAAATTATACGACGTTGTGTTCCAGAAAGTGAATTCAAATCCATATTAATTTTTTGTCATTCTCTAGAATGCGGAGGACACTTTGGTGGCCGTCGTACGGCTGCTAAAGTTCTCCAAAGTGGGTTATATTGGCCAACATTGTTTAAAGACGCACATGAATTTTGTCAGAACTGCGTACGTTGTCAACAAACAGGGAACATGTCACGTCGTGATGCGATGCCCATGACCCCAATTCTTATTATTGAAATTTTTGACGTGTGGGGCGTCGACTTTATGGGTCTGTTCCCATCGTCTTGTGGTTTCGAATATATTTTAGTCGCGGTCGACTATGTTTCTAAGTGGGTGGAGGCAGTGGCGACGAGAACCAACGACCATAAAGTTGTGGTTTCTTTTATTAAAGATAACATATTTTGTCGATTCGGTACGCCACGGGCAATTATAAGCGACGGGGGTAAACACTTCTGTAATCGTTACTTCGAAGCCCTAGTCCGAAAATATTCTGTCACCCATAAAGTAGGAACCGCATACCATCCGCAAATCCAAGGCCAAGTTGAAGTGTCTAATAGAAAGGTCAAAAGCATATTAGAAAAAACGGTACGTCCAGACCGTAAAGATTGGTCACAACGACTGACCGATGCGCTTTGGGCATATCGTACAGCGTTTAAAACCCCTATTGGGATGTATCCTTACCGACTAGTATTTGGAAAAGTGTGCCACCTATCGGTGGAACTCGAACATCGATCCTATTGGGCCGTAAAAACGTTTAACCAAGATATAAAAGCGGCAGGATGTCATTGTAAACTTGAATTGCAAGAACTTGAAGAATTGAGAAAGGAAGCGTACGAGAATTCAAGAATCTATAAAGAACGATCTAAAGCTTTCCACGATAAAATGATTATAAGAAAGAATTTTGAGGTCGGACAACGCGTCTAGTTGTTTAATTCGAAATTAAGATTATTCCCGGGAAAGCTACGGTCCCGATGGGACGGTCCGTTCATTATAACGCAAGTGTTCCCGCATGGAGCGATCGAAATCCAAGATATGAACGGTGGAACACCGTTTAAAGTAAATGGTCAACGGCTTAAGCCGTATCGAACCGAGGAAACAGAAGAAAGAGAAATCGAATCTATAGACCTGGTAGATCCGGTCTATCTCGACTGAGCACGTGCATCGGTCGAGCTAGCGACGTAAAACTTAGCGCTTCTTGGGAGGCAACCCAAGCGTCAGTTAGAATTTTCTTTAATTTTGTACACTATTTAGTAGTTTTTGGCCATTGTCTGAACATTTGAAACCCAAAAGATGAAAAGTTTGAATTATAGAACATGGATGCAAGAAAACAGAAAAGAAAAATGAGAAATTAGCATCTCGCGCGCGCGGCCCGCTCGAGCGAGAGGTCGCTCGCGCGAGATATCCCCTTAGCCAAAAAATTTTGAAAGTCTTTAAAAAGGACCCTCAGTTTCCTCTCGCGCCTCATATCGCGCAAGCGACTCCATCGCCGGAGCGGCCCGCTCGAGCGAATTTGTGCCTTAAGAAATTTTTAAAAAAAAAAACCTACAAAAAGAAGAGCCTCAGCTTCTGGTCGCGCCAGAAATCGCGCCCGCGATGTCCTCGCTGGAGCGGCCCGCTCGCGCGAGGTTAGCCCTTGGACAATTTCCTTTAAAAACGTCAAAACCAAACCTCAGTTTTTCCTCGCGGAGGGATCCGCTCGAGCGAGGTTCGCTCGCGCGATCCGCTCGCGCGAGGATCCTGTCCCTTTATATATAGGGCTGTGCCCTAATTTCTCCGAAATTTCTTCTCTCTCTCTTTCTCTGCATCTCTCTCTCTCCCGGCGATTCTCTCCCTCTCCTCTCTCCACCACAAACCACCACGAACCACCACCACTCACACCCATCGGCCATCATCCTCACCGTCTACTACCACCACGCCGCCGGAACACCATACACACCGCCGGGACACCACCTCCCGTTGCCATCGCGGACACGAACATACACACACTCCTCTCTTCTCTGATCCTTCTCACTAACAGGTAAATTTCCACACCTATAGACATAATAATAGGTATATACATATATCTTTATGCGTGTACCCACAAATTCCTCTCTACACAGAGCTACACATACCGTATGAATTTAGGGTTTGACATCTTGGGTTCTGGAGAATCTAAACCCTAATTTCAGTAGTTATACATATATTCATACGTATTCATGACTATACATATATATGCTCACTCACACACGGATTTTGGGATGGTTTCCCTTAATCCACACACATATGTATAGATTTTGACACCCATGGACCCGCTGATTCGAATCAGGGAGTGTAATTTTGGGGTTTTTCGAAACCCTAAGCCTCACTCACTACATCGCTGAACATATATTCATATGTACACACACACCCCCAAACCTAACTTCATACATTAACAAACCCTAACTTCAGGATTAGAAGAACACACACACTCGAATTTTTCTCTATATACAGAACACATTTTGTTTTTTTTATGCACTCTGTTCTGTTTGAATGAATCAACTCAGGGTTTGTGAATTAAGGTCAATCTGAACCCAAGAATTGTTTAGGGTTGATCAACCAAAATTAATTTACATGCCTGGATCTATATCTAGAGTTGTCTGTCTTTGAAATCATTTATACACTCCATCTTGTCAAAATTCAAGCCCTAGCCTTTATTTTCATAATATTGATGTTGTTTAAGGCCTGGGGATTGAATTTTAGGATGGTACAGCCATGGACATATTTACAGATTTAGAGCTCTCTCGATCACATGCTCAATGACACGTGTGTGATCGCTTTATAGATTAATTGGGAGGGGCTAATAATTTTGTTTTTGTGGTTTGGGATTGATAATATTGATAGCTATGCAGTCTTAGTTGTCTAAGCACTCCTCGAGGGATCTCCATAGAATCATAATATAACCACATTATTTTTGAGCCACTGATGGAGGAGGGACGAGAGTGCTTGGAACTCATACACTAATTCACATGCTCGCACGCCCGTTACTATATTTCACCTCGAACCCTAATACATTACCGTTTATATAAAGTTTAAGTACACAGGATAATATCTGCTTCATTATTTTGTTGTCCTTCACACGGCATTGGCGTACATTAAATAAATTCCCAACGTGGTCCTAAACTATTGGTCCCTTTCTAAAGTGAACTAATAGTTTTCGTCATTACGACAATGTTCAAATAAAGAATAATTCACGTACGTTAAAACTCATCTATAACTAACCAGTGACCTAATTAGTGCAGTCTTGTAAGTTTTGGAACTCATCTTGGATATATAGTCTACTCTAAGAGGTTGTTATGCGACCTCAGGTCCATATGTACTAATTCTATGATTAAATATATTTCTATGATCAAAACAATTCGGTTTTTGAAATCCTTTCACGACTTTGATTAAATGGTTATAACCTTGGAGCGTCGACCCCCGGGTGACTTCAAGTTTAATCTTAACTAGTCTTATGCCAACATAGAGTTGAATTTCGAGCAGCTTATCTATAACTTGGACTTTATAAATTCCACAAATAAGACAATGTAACGGAAACTTGAAAACATAACGTAAATGTAGACATATCACATTTATGTTTCTGTAAATGAATTCATTTATCTTCATTGCTAATAAACACGCGGTGAGTACCCCGTGACTCGGCCGCAAAGTGTGTGCCCTTATCGGGACAGTGGGTGGGAAGGGATCGGCTCTTCTCACAGTTGCTGGGTGTTCCCCCGTGAACCCCAATCTCTTTTACAACTGTTACAGTTCTTTATATTGATTGTGTCCCTTGCCGAGACGTGTTTTTCTTGCAGGTGTCCCATTCCCCCTTTCCCTTTCATTTTTCTTTTTCTGGGCATATCCCTATTTTAAAGCCCACATTTTCAAATTTTTCTAAAAATTCGTACCTTCCTTCTAAGAAAATGACCAAACGAACCGTCAGATCCGCCTCTTCTTCCCAACCGCCTCAGAAAAAATCCAAAGGAAAAGAAAAACAGACTGACCCACCTCCACCACCTCCCCCAGACGACCCTAACCCTAATGAATTAGGTCCCAAGTACGCTACCCGCGGCCTCAATTACGAGGCCGCCATAGATGCTGAGTACTTCGCGTCTGATAAAGACACGAAGTGGGGCCATAGTAACCTAGCCGCCCGAAAGCTGGCCCCACAGCTCTATTTTAGAAACCCAGATCTAATCAGTTACCCCCGCTTCGTCCGCCTCTTTTACCAAAACCTCCGCTACCATAAACAATCTCTAAGCCAACACGCCTTCCTATCCACCACCATAGATGGCCACGACATTACCCTCAACCCAGATAACATCGCTGAAATCCTCCAACTCCCCTCCCATTCTTACCAAGTTCCAAAATTAAACGTCCTCAACAAAGCCCACTCCTTCATACATATCATTCAGGACATGTGTGGCGGCCGCTCTGGTTCAGGGCAATCTATTCGACGATCGCACATGCCCCGCCAGATGTGGTTCGTCGACCATGTCTTTAAACGGAACCTGTACCCCCTTGGTCATTGATTCGAGGTGAAAAGTGCATGTTCATAGCGTATTATATGGTCTTTTATGCATATTTTTATCCCCAAAGTCCCTATATTTAGATGCATATCAATGATTAAGTATTTTCTATGATGTTGAGACTCAACCATGTGTTTTTACACTATTTTACAGGTCATGGAAAGCAAACATTGCATAAAAAGTGATTCTGGTGAAGAGAACAACAGAAGCAGCTGAGAAAACACCAATTTTGACAATGATGACTTCAGATTTGGAAGATTTTCCCAGAGATATAAAATGTAGATCTTTGAGTTACGGTCACGTGGCCACAAACGGGAGGTCAATCCGAGGTCCGAGTCAAAAGTTATGGCCATTCTCCCATCGGGGTGCAGTGCTGTCAAAATCAGAGAGTTCAAGCGATTGAAGAAGAGTTCAATCGATCGAACCTTCGATCGATCGAACTGAGTTCGATCGATCGAACTGAGTTCGATCGATCGAACCTTATTTTCACCCAAAAGTTGCGTGAACTCTGTGGGAACCATATATATACGTCGTTTTGACGCCAGACGAGAGGAGGACGCTCCAGAACACGAAAAACAGCAGTTTTAGGTAGTTTTAGGGTTAGATTAGGTGTAGATTAGGTTAGATTCATATTATTCTTCATCCTTTTCATTGTTTTACTCAAGATTATTGAAGATTGAAGTTTCTTTCATGTTTATTTCAAGTTTATTTCAGATTATATCCAGGTTTTTCTTCCCAATCCTTGTTATTTGATTGCTATTAGTTTATATGCTATGATTACTCTAGTTTGTTATTCCGGTAATAGTTTAATCATGTTTCCGTAGTTTAGACGTTGGGAATATGTGATGAAACATTGATTCCCAACCTCTGCCATGCAATCTTTAGAAACCTTGGGCTCGATCGATCGAAGGTAGTTCGATCGATCGAACCAGAGCTAGTCAAGCGATCGAAGGCATTTCGATCGATTGAAGGATGATGATGTCCGATCGATCGAGAGCTCTTCGATCGATCGAACATGTTAATTCTTGAGATGATTCTTTTAAGTATTCCATGACTTTCTGTTTTAGAAATCTGTCATCAAATTGTCCCAATAAGCTCAGTTTGTCACAACAGTTTTTAGAACTTAAAGCCTTAAGGCCTTTTCTTCAATGACTTTTGAAAACCACTTTGAATGCTAACACCATTTAGAGTGCAAGTAATTACCATTGTTTTAAACCGTCTTTCATGTATTTTAACTCACTTGTGATGATATAGTCCCGGGCATGAAAGGGCTATTGATTCTATATCTTTAGAAAAATACGGAATACTGAAGAGGAATGAACTCCATCGAACGTTAATGAGTATGCATGGTAGATGGTTAGGATTAATGTGGATTCACGTGTTTCCAACACCTTTAATTTAGTTGTTTAATTCTTATGTTTCTATAGTTTTAGTTTATTATTTAGTTTAATTTAATTAATTAGGATTTGTTAGTACACCTCCAATCATCCATTCTTATTTTCTTTTTCTTTAGGTTATAACTTAGTAGATATTCTTCCTATTCCTTCCCTGTGGGATCGACCTGGACTTCCAGTACTATATTACTTGCACGATCACCTACACTTGGGTGTTGCACAAGAGCGCACAACTTTTTAGTTGTGTCAGTCATGAGCAAGAACGGACCAAGGAAATCCACCATGCCCTCCACGCTGTTTACCGCAGCGATTGGTTTCACCCTGGCTTGATTATTATGGAGGGTATGCGTCTTGCGGCTCATGCCATCGACCACTCCCTTGATTCTACGCTTCTTCTGCCCTACCCTCGCACTATCACCGCTATTCTCCGGGCTAAGGCCTTTCCTATTCCTGCCGATGAGCCTATTGATGCACATATTCCAAAGTTCGCTTCCACTGATTGGAAGTTGAGTTTGGATCGACTAGACCTGGAGGTTAGGAGGGCCCGATAGCAGCCCAGGCCCGTCGTGAGCAGCCAGCCCAGCGTCCACCCCCTCTTGAGGATTCCCCGTACGCCTGGACGTATGGGGACGTGTGTGCTTTTCGAGGAGAGACGTTGCGCTTGCAGTCACACATGAGGTCCTTTTTCCAGCTTCATCATCCTGATCAGTTGGAGGACATTCTTGCTCAGGGAAAGGCAGCTTACCAGTCGGCGTTTCCGCGGCAGGCACAGCAGGTGGCTGAGGAGGGAGTGGAGGAGCAGGGGGAGGTACAGGGTGAGGAGAAGGAGGCTGGGGATGCTGGTGATGATGACGATGGGAGTGACGGTGATGGGAATGGTGATGGTACTATTGGTCAGGGGAGTACGGGGCTGGAGCTGGTTTTGATTGAGGGTGGTGAGGACTGAGTAGGTTTTGGTTGGGGGATTAGACATTTATTTTTCCTTTTTCTTGTATTTGATGGGTGGTTTAGACATTTTCAGACATTCGGGCCTGTATATTATTTTATTTTGTTGCTTTTCCTGTTTATTTAGTCTTTTTGGTTATTATTAGGATTCTGATGTACCCGGCTTCGACCGGTTAGTTTATTTTCTGTTTTCGTTTTATCATTTCTTTTTTATATTTGGGTCTGTACTTATTTCGTTATGTGGTTATTGTTTTTCTTTTATGGTTGTTTTGTTTCTGTTGCTTCTGGTAAGTTGCATTAGTTAAGTCACCGTTAATTAGTTTTGTTTTTTTTTACTTTCGTGCTTGCTTATAATAATGTCGTCTTTATTCATAAAGAGTACTTGTCATTGAATTGATATTGCCCAGTTATTCCTACTCCCATTGCACTATAACAGGAATCTCTTAGGTTCTGGTTTGGGGGAAACAATGTCGGAATTTATATTTAATTTGAAATTTAATGGACAACGTCATGTAAGATATAGATATTCATTAATGCAACACGAACACACCACTATTCATATTTCTTCTAATGTCTCCAACTAATCCAGTGAATTTGTGATTTAATTTTTGGTTTCAGGTTTTGTGTTTTCTGATATCCATATAGTTACCTCGCCCCTCTTATCTCAGTTGTATCCTATCTTCATATTATGGACCACCCGATTTCTCCTCCCACTTCCCCTGATAGGTCTTCGAGTCAGTCGTGTTATTATTCTGACTCCAGCTCGTCATCTGATACTCTTTGACTTAGTCCTAGGCTAGCCAAACCTGACGGCCCGGTCGGTCGTCCCGGCTGGTGTCGTCGTCGTCCTCATAGGCCCATTCTTAGCTGTTCTGATTCTTCTGATGAGGATGACCTGTTTGGCGATGACCCTACTTTTCTTGATGGCCCTTATGGCGCTCCCCCTACATCTTCCGAGTCGTCTTCGTCTGAATCGGCCGAGTCTTTGACCGATGATGACGATGAGGGTGTTTTCTCAGATTTCGCTGCTATTTCTTTATCGGATCCTGTTGAGTCTATTGTGCATACGCCAGAGGTTACCTATCCATATAGGAACCTACCTGATTATGTGCCGGACGTTGTTCGACAGCGTCCGGGTCACCCTGACTGGTCTCCTGAGGACGTTGCCTCGATATTTGCGCCATTTTCCGGTCCTGAGGATGATAGGGTAGATTTGGGTCCGAGTGTCATTGAGGGGATTGAGGAGGGTGAGCGTCCGAATTTACATGATGATTTTGATGAGGTGGGCCCACCGTTCGACCCTGCGGAGCACCCAGAGTGGGAGCTTGTGGATTGGTACTTTAGATCTGCCGTACTGCCTCCGTCAGATATTTTTCGTGGAGTGGACGTCCTGGTGATCTTCTATGCGGACTACATCCATGTCATTGTCATGTTCCCCTCTGCATAGGGACATGCAATGATTTGGTTTGGGGGGAGTATATGGATATTTCATTTTAGTGTTTTTGTTTCGTTTTATTCGTATAGTTTCTTATTTTCGTACTTCATAATAGTTTTGTTAGTTTTCTTTTATTCGTTATTTCATTCATTTGTAGTTCTTTTAATTCATTGTAAAACAGAAAAAAAAAATAGAAGTACAATAATAATAGAGAAACAAACATTTTAGTAGTTCAATAAATAAATGAAATAAGTTTCTTAATACTGTTCAATATTGCGTTCCTTTTGATTTTAATTAGATTTCGTTGAAATTTTGAGAATTAAGAGAGTGTATAATCAAATGTCTACCGAATCTATGAAAGTATGCCTTGAGATTGTATATCCTTAGAATCATTGTTTTATATCTTATACTTGCATACCTTGTTGCCCTGCACATAGTCATATGGATACATATTAACATTGAACTATAATATAACTTGGATTTCTAAATAGTAAAATTTGTGGAGACAAAACTCGGTGAGCTATTGAGCCTATCATTCCTTTTGAGGCTTTTAAATTTATCGAATCTCTTTGACATATCGCACTATCTCGTTGATTGGTCTCATTATTTCTTCATTTTGATTGAAAGTCGAGTGAGTATTAGAATTACCATGTTTAAAAACATTAAAAGTAGAGAAATTCTATTTCCTTTTATATCATAACATTGAAAAATCATGTGACTCTAGAAAATGACACTAGGCTGTTTGTTCTAATACACCTTTTTGACCTTTGGCCTACCCATTATAAATATTTTTATATCCCTTGTTAACCCATTTGAGCCGTTTTTGAATAAGCTATTTCTTTGTTCACCTATTATCCTACCCACTCCGATATGGAGTTTGCCACTATTAAATATTACCTACCCTATGTCCAAAAGTAGTTAGAGAATAGTTTGCATAAAGAAATTGGGCTATTAAACGACTAGAAAAAAAATATGATGTATGGAGTAGTAAAAGAAAAGGAGTAATGCTAAAAAAAAAAAACAAATATAGTTATTGAAAGAAAAGAAGGATATGATTCTCTTGAAAAAGATAAAGAAAAGAAAAAAAAAAGTGATATAACTAGTCGTTGTAGTAAAGCCCTTGCGTTACACATTAAGGTTATTCCTAGGTACTTACGGACTTTTTAATCTCTTTTACCTTTCTTTTCTAAGCCTTAACCCTTGACCAACGCTACAACCCGTATAAAGTCCTAGTTGATTCTACGAAAACATGACTTGAATATGTTACCGATAAGGAAAAGGAAGTAAAAGCATGGTAGTAATAATATTTACTTGACGATCGATATCTATTCATGAGACTATTGTATTTCTGTCGTGTCGTACGTTGTTGAGAGTTATATGCGAGTTTATTTGTTTTGCACAATAATTTCTTCTCGCATATATAAATGAGTGCTTACACCTGTTTCAAAGTGATGTTATTTTGGAGTGTAATTAACAACGTGAGATTTGTAGTCAAAGCATCACTAAATAGTCATCTGATTTATATTTCATGTTCATAGTTGCCGTGTATCTACTTGACTACGATTTCACACACATGCGAGTCTTCGATATATTCTATTGATTCTGGAGATATATGTTTTCGAATTATTTTTCATAATGTAGGAGGGCGTATGATTGTTTTACTCTTGATAATTCGAAAGTTTCATTTGAGGTTGATTTTATCGAAAAAGGATGTGACATTGAAATATTTAAAATTTTGAATAAAATTTTTACAAGTTAATAAATATGGTTATGGGTGACTTGTTGACGAGAACCCTCACGAGACTTCACTCGTCCGACTAGGGACACCTAGAGGTTTAAAAGGCTTGTTGCACAGGCTAAGTGCAATCGTTATCCATACGAAAATGGATTAGGAATTTTATTATTAGCAATTTTATGATATTCGTTTTGCTCGAGGACTAGCAAAATGTAGGTTTGGGGGTGTGATCGAGAGAGAACAAATCCTAATTATACGCCTTAATTTACATTTGTTAGTCGTTTTTATCTTGTTTTTGTGTAGTTTTACTTTATTTTCTATTTTCTGTCAGGTTTTAGAAGAAAACAAGTATATCAGGTTAAACAAGGTGAAAAAGCACGAAGAAAGAAGCAGAAAGAGACACATCGCGCGCGCGGTCCGCGGGCGCGAAAACCCAGATATCGCTCGCGCGATCCCCGCGCGCGACCTTCCAAATGTCGCGCTCGCGCGATCCGTACAAAAAGCAGAGTTACGTATTTCAATATTCTGAAGAGCCCTGCGCAAATGAAACTGCTTGAGGACGTCCAGATTGGAAATAACTCCTGTTTCAGTACAATACGAGTGGAAAAAGGCTTCTAAAAACCCTTGTAAACTATATATATCTAGTTTTTATTATTTTTAGGGGTTACACACTTTAAGAGCAATTCACCAATACATTCATTCAGCACTTTTGAAGGCAAGAGGAAGGAGGAGAGCAAGCTTGAAGGTCTCTAATGGCTTCCATCAATTCCATCTTCATGCTTTCATCCATCATGAGCAACTAAAACTCCTAATCTAGGGTTTTAATGAAACCCTAGCTATGTAAAGGGGGATTCTATGCTTTTCTATTTTAAGATTTTATGTTTTGGGATAGTGATTGTATGTTGGTGGATTTTATATAATCAGTTTTTAATGTTAATAATCAAGAGTACTTTGGATCTATTCTTGTCTTAGATTTTTCCTTATGCTTATTGAACTCAATAGTCCTTGATTTCTGTGATTGATAGGAATATTTACATACAATGGTGCTTATGTGATTGTGATGTTTACATCTCTTATAATCCATGCTTAGGAAAGATGAGTTATGCTACACCCTAGTTATAGGTAGATAATTCATGTGAACCATAGATGGATTATGCTTAGATTAAACTAACAATATCTTCTTGACGATATTATTGGGCTTGTAGCTACAATAGATCATAACTATCCAAACATAGAACTTAGAATAAGAAGTATAGCCCCCCAATGCATAGTTAGCGGTGGAATTGTAATCCTAGATCCCATCTTCACATATTTAAATCAACTTTGAATTTCGCATATAAGTTTATTTAGATCTGCTTTTAGATTTTGTTTTTAAAGTTGCATAGTTTAATTCATAGTTTAAATTAGTAGTGATAATCAAAACCTCAATCAATTCAACTTCTGATTTTCTTATAACTAGATAGATTAGATTTTAGTAATTAAAGGATTAAAAGTTAACAATCTCTGTGGGTTCGACCTTTACTTTCCACACTACAAATCTTTTGAAAGTAAAGCATAAATAAGCATACTTTTACATCTTGATTCTGACTCGATCAATACCCTATTTAAATTCAAGGGTCTTTCACCCTAAATCCCACTTAAATTGAAACTGGTTCCAAATGGAACTACAAATTGACTTGATCCCACTTCTGAGTACTTCGGCAGCCTAGATCACTCACCTAGATCCAGCCAAAAAAATTACTAAACTATACTTTTTAAAATCAATCTTTCAGATTGGAATCAATATGTATTTCCTTCCAACAAGAATTTTAATTAAGGGATGCATCACATCCTGAATGGATCTGACCTACTTTAATAAAAGCACATATAATTATAATTATATGTGTGGAGATATGTTATATAAAATGTTCAATTTTCACAACTGAACAATTTTTCCAAACCAACATTATATGTACAAACTCTGTATATATATCATTCTCCTACAAATAATTGGTTATATCTGGGTTTTATCAGTTATCTTGTCCTTCTTTTGTTAATTTGGCTAAATGGAAAGAAGGTAGGAGGGGCTGGGCGGAATTGATGATTCCTATCTAGGCTTGACCAGAGCAGTCCTTATTTGCTAGGAAGCAATAACAGGAGGGGCCTAGACAAGTTACAAAGTAGTGGACTACATATGTTATTGCTCCCTCAAATTAGTTGTGCTATATTCTTACTAAACTCTACCAAAAGTGATAGTGAACACCAAATGGTGGCCTAGGTGTAGACACCCTAATTTTGACCAAACGTCGAATTAAGGGGAGTACTACCTCTAGATCCGATGATGACAACGTCTGACAAATCTAGGACTTCTGAAGGTTGTTCAAGCTCTTCAAGAGAGAACAAAAGAGAGAACAAAAAGAGAGAAAAGAAAGAAAGAAAGAAGGAAAAGACAGAGAAGAAGAGAGAATACAAGAAAATGGCACATGGCATAGCTTACGGCATCCACGGGTTTCCGGAGCGGCACTCTCTGATTACCGTACGGCAGTCAGTAAGTGTCTCTTCGGCACTCAGTGATCGCCGCAAAAATATACCAAATGCCGCGAAAATCAGAATTCCAGAAAAGGCGGTAGTCCGCGGAGTTGTCTGCGGCATTCATTGAGTGCCGTACAGGCATTCATTAAATGCCACGACGGCTGGCAATGAGTGTTGTGACGGCATTCATTAAATGTTGTGACGGCTGCCAGTGAGTGCCGCTCCAGCATTTATTGAGTGTCGCTTCCATCTCCATTGAGTGCCGCATTTTTGTGGCTGCCAGCTTTGAAATAGTACGTTTGTACCTTCAAAAGGACATTCGGGATTAGGGTTTTTACTGTGAATTTACAAAAATAACCCTCTAGAATTTTCCTATATATAGGGGATGAATATCCCATTACAAAGGATCTTCTTAATTTGGAATTTTTGAATCCTAGAATCTTATCTTAATTCTCTTTGTTCTAAACTTCTTGAAAATTTTCTAAACACAATTAGGAGTAAGTCTTAGAGGAGTTTGAAGAAGGAAGAGCTAGAAGAAGGGCTTGATTAACCTTGGGAAAACCCTAAAACAACCAAATAGTTGAGGATAATTGGAGGTAAACTCTAGAAGTAATTAGTATTATTTAGTTTGAGTTCAATCACAATATTCAGAGTCTCTTAGGATCTTTACATATTTTCAAAAATTCTCTTCCCACCTCATTTCTTCACACACCATCTATATTGTGATTGAACTTATATTTCATTGGTTTGGTTCAAAGTAACTTAAGATTTTAAAGTTAAATGGATCATGAAGCTAATGTAGGTATTACTTGAATTTTTATTCCCTTTCTTTTTTATTATGAACATCTCCTAGGACTCATGAGACTTTTAATATCTTACTTGAATCCTTAGACTTGGAATCCCTTAATCTCCTGTAAGCTCATTGTCGCGCCCACCCCGAAGATGGGGGGCGGTCCCCTCGTGGGTCGCGACCGTTTACGTCGAGATGCGTGAAAGTAGGTGAGGTGTATGAAAAGTGGGAGTAGGGCCAAGTAAGAGTTCAGAGTCGCCACCTAACATTTATTCGGGAGTTAGGATCCCTGCAAAGACAATCGACATGATCATCTTTGACTTTTGAAAAATGTTTTGGAACAGTAAGGCCCTTTAAAAGTGTGACTCGAATAGTCATGCGAAACCAGAGTTCTTGAAGTGGGTTCGGGGACTCGATTATACTGAGAGAAGGTGTTAGGCACCCTCGAGCATCCGTGACACACGGTTGCCAATTTTAGTGATTTTCATAGTAACGGGGCGTAAGTACGAAGTAATAGAGTATAGATACAAGAATTAGATTAGAGTATCTGTGACACGCGATTGCCGATTTACATATCTCAACACGAAATAGTTTTGAAAGTATGTATACGTATCTCGCCACGAGATAGTTTAAAATTATGTATACATATCTCACCACGAGATAGTTTGAAAGTATATATACGTCTCGACTCGAGAGAGTTTGAAAGTATGTACGTATCTCGACACGAGATAGTTTGAAAGAAAATAGTTATGGCCGCACCCGAGTAAGGGTTGCATACGTATCTCGACTCGAGAATCAGGCCGTACGTAGTTCTGTGCAGTGTATATGTATGGATGTTTGGTCGATCTAGACCGTGAGTGTATAAAATAATGTTTGAGTAAAGTCGGTGTAGCTAGGAAATTTAACCTATACGGTGTAGTCCTAGACTTTAACCTTGAGAAAGTAATGAGTTATGAGAGAGTGTTTTGAGTAAAAGACAGAGTAGATCAACCGTGCGATGCGTATTTTGTATTTTTTTTGTTTATATGATTTTTTGTCTGTTTGTTTTATGTTTTGGAAGTAAGGGTCGGTGCCCATGTGAGTGAGAAAGTGTTTTGAAAGTAAGGGTCGGTGCCCATGTGAGTGAGAAAGTGTTTTGAAAGTAAGGGTCAGTGCCCAGTGCTTTGAAAAGGTGCCAAAAGTACGGGTCGGTGCCCAGTGAAAAAAGAGTGTACCGGAAGTATGGGTCGGTGCCCAATGATGTAAAAAAGGTGATGTGAAAGTTTTACCGGAAGTACGGGTCGGTGCCCTATACAAATGGAGAGAAGTATCATTTTTTGTGTTTCCTGATTTTATCAACGAAAATCTATAACAAGAGATAAAGTGCAGCCGGATGGGTCATTAGATCTCCTTCCGGCTGGCGCAGGATATAAAGTCCAATCGAGTGGAGTACGAAGGTCTCATTCCGATTGGCGCAGGATATAGCAGTTTGATAAAGTTCAGCCGGGTGGGTCATTTGATCTCCTTTCGCCTGACGCAGGATATAAAGTCCAATCGGGTGGAGTTCGACGCCTCCTTCCGACTGGCGCAAGATATAACAGTTTGATAAAGTTCAGCCGGGTGGGTTATTAGATCTCCTTCCGGCTGACGCAGGATATAAAGTCCAATCGGGTGGAGTTCGAGGCCTCTTTCCGACTGGCGCAAGATATAACAGTTTGATAAAGTTCAGCCAGGTGGGTCATTAGATCTCCTTTCGGCTGACACAAGATATAAAGTCCAATCGGGTGGAGTTCGAGGCCTCCTTCCGACTGGCGCAAGATATAACAGTTTGATAAAGTTCAGCCGGGTGGGTCATTAGATCTCTTTCCAGTTGACGCAGGATATAAAGTCCAATCGGGTGGAGTTCGAGGCCTCTTTCCGACTGGCGCAAGATATAACAATTTGATAAAGTTCAGACGGGTGCGTCATTAGATCTCCTTCCGGCTGACGCATGATATAAAGTCCAATTGGGTGGATTTCGAGGCCTCCTTCCGACTGGCGCAAAAAATAAAAATAAAAAAAGGCAGAATATCCGACCAGTGGATTCGTAGGGAGCCCAGACCACTAAGAGTATGAGTTGAGGATGTTACCTGTGCAAAGGCGATTATTGAAATTCAGTCGTTGTTTGTTGAGAAAAAATGAAAGAAATCCAAGAAACGTTGCGGAAATAATTCGAGAAAGCCCAAGTCGTATTTTGACACAAAATCGACTTAAATGGACATCGTGGTTGGGTCCGGAAGGGCCGGAATAGTCAAGATGTAAATCATACGTTTGAATAGTACCCGTACGTATACTGTATGTATGAATAGTGCCCATATGTATGAATAGTACTGTATGTATGAATAGTACTATACATATGAATAGTGCACGTATGTATACTGTATGTATGACATTAGAGGTGCGTATGATTGAGTTTGGATTTTATTTGGTCAATGAAGCCAAACAGGGCTTGGGAGAGGAGAAAGTTTAGGGATTTCCAAACAAAGCCTAAGGGAGAGAGTGAATTGGCCAATTTTTTGGAAGGGGGGACCTCCTATTTATAGGAAAAAATTTTGATTAAAAAAATAATAATAATAATAAAGCAATAAAATATCTAGCTATTGTGTGTGTGCGCCGCGTTCTCTGGGATTTTCGGAAAGCTACGCGGTTGAAAACTGGACCGGTGGATTCTCTCGACTAACACATAATTTTGAAGTCGGAATTGGATTTTTAAGACTTTGTTTGACCCACATTCGACACCAGTTCTGACAAAACACGCCAATCGAGGTGCACTTTCCGAAATTCGGTGTCGGAATGAGACGAAATTACATGGTTCCCTTTATTTTAATGTGAGGAGTATTTTTCTGCAATCAGAAAGTGACTCCTATGGCGCGATTGGCCCAGATTTGGATTACTTAGTCGCTAAGCAAAGAAAATATCTAAATATCTGTACAAGCGCCGCGCTTCCGAATTTTCTGGAAGGCAGTGCGAGGAAAACTTGGACTTCCGTGGTCCTCTCGATAAACGCGAAATATTAGTGCAAAAATGAAATTCTTGAAACACTATATGACTCGTATTAAGCATCTGTCTTGACAAATCCATTAATTAAAATGTACTTTTTTGGAATCTGGTATCGGATTGAGATGAAATTTTAGGGATTTCTCCGTGTGGATGTGAAGAGTATTTCCTCAAATCAGAATGTGACTCCTATGGCGCGATTGGCCTAAATCTGGATTACTTAGTTGCTAAGCAAAGAAAATATCTAGATATTTGTACACGCGTCGTGCTTCCAAATTTTCTGGAAGGCAGTGCGACGAAAACTTGGTCTTCCGTGGTCCTCTCGACAAACGCGAAATATCAGTGCAAAAATGAAATTCTTGAAACACTATATGACTCGTATTAAGCATTTGTCTTGACAAATCCGTTAATTTAAAATGTACTTTTTCGAAATCTGGTATCGAATTGAGATGAAATTTTAGGGATTTCTCCGTCTCGATGTGAAGAGCATTTTGCTCAAATCAGAAAGTGACTCCTATGGCGTGATTGGCCCAAATCTGGATTACTTATTCGCTAAGCAAAGAAAATATCTAGATATTTGTACACGCGCCGCGCTTTCAAATTTTCTGGAAGGCAGTACGACGAAAACTTGGACATTCGCGGTCCTCTTGACAAACGCAGAATTTTAGTGCAAAAATGGAATTCTTGAAATGCCATCTGACTCGTATTAAGCATCTGTCTTGACAAATCCGTTAATTTAAATGTACTTTTTCGGAATCTGGTATCGGATTGAGATGAAGTTTACAGGGATTTCTCCGTCTCGATGTAAAAGGTGTTTTAATCCAGACCAGAAATACCACGGCCGATTTGATCTTGAAGACCAAGGCTTTCTGATGATTTATCAGTATAAATTGACGCGCCTGGGAGCGATCTTATCGCAGTTTTGCAACTTTCTTCGTTTGATGGCAACGAAATTTCTGAAGGCTCTTCATCTTGACAAATATGGATTTTTGGCATCAATTTTAAACCTTATGAAGTTCTCTAGCGATGACATAGAATTTTCCCGTTTGATTTCTACGCCTAATAAAGTAATTTTTCCAGATCCGGTGTTCAATTGAGTTAAAATTTTAGACAGTCCTCGGTAATGTCACGCACTTCCATTCTGTCATAAAAAATGCTTGTTCTGACACTCAAAAAGCTAAAAAAGTAATCCCGGTCCCTCTTTGGCAAAATAGCATATTCGACCGAACTTTAAACAATGATTATTTCTTCGCCCGTGGTCCGATTTTGACGATTCGAAGTCTAGGGACCTTGTATTTATGAGCTCTTCACACCCGTTGGACTCGATGTTCATTATCTGTCCGCCTCTTTGTAGGTGGGCAAAAATTGGGTGTCTATAACTGATCTGGCATGCTTTTGAAACCATGCTGGTGGGTATTCAAATTGACAACAACTTGATTTGATATTTGATTTGACCTCTAGATGTTCTTATTAGGACTCCAGCTTCTTTTTTCTCAATTAGCGTGCCCGATGGGCCCCCTCTATGATAGTTATTTCTTTTTTTTGGTAAGTCAAAATGGGGTGTCTACAACTGCCCGTCTTTGTCATGTTTTGCGAAGCAAATCATGACAAAGAAATTAGACGACCCATTTTGTCCCTTTTTCTTTTAAGTGATGAGAATAAGTAAAAAGACGTGCCAAAGTAGAAGTGAGTATGAGATGCCATTGTAGGCAAGTGATTGGTGTGCCAAAGTAGGTAGCCGGGGATTGGGAGTATTGTTAGAGTGGGCAAATAGCTCCGCTGGGGATTGAGAGCGTTACCAGAATGGGTGAACGACTCTGTTGAGGATTCATGTGAGAATCTAGTAGAAGAGGGATGGTGTAGTCAAGAAGTGCGTAATCTCAAACTTTAATCAAAAATGTAATAAAGTGAGGGTGTAGTTGAGCTCTTAGAGCTGCCTACGTATCTCCCGTCGGGAGAATCAAACTGTACGTAGTTCGTACGAACCTGGGTAGCTGAGAGATAGTGGGAGACAGTGTAGTCGAGAAGTGCGTAGCCGCGTAATCTCAAAGTTTAACCAAGAATGCAGTAAAGTGAGGATATGGTCAAGCCTTTATAGGTGCCTACGTATCTCCTGTCAGAGAATCAGACCGTGCTTAGTTCGTAACAGGGTGAAAAGGATGCCATGTTGGGATAGTGAAGAGCAAAATGCCATGTCGGGGCGTGATTGTAGTGGATATGAATGAGCGAAATGCCTCGTAGGGTGTAATTGCTGTGAGATAGGAGAGCAAAATGCCACGTGGGGGCGTGATTGCTATGGATATGAGAGTGCAAAATGCCACGTAGGGCGTGATCGTTGTGGGATAGGAGAGCAAAATGCCACGTGGGGGCATGATTGCTATGGATATGCGAGTGCGAAATGCCACGTAGGGCGTGATCGCTGTGAGATAGAAGAGTAAAATGCCACGTAAGGCGTGATTGCTGTGGAGATAAGATCAACAGAATGCGATACACGTGACTGTTGAAGATATTAAAGAGCATAATGCCAAGTAGGGTGTGATTGCTATAAAGAGTTTGAGATAAGAGAAGCAAAATACCACATGGGGCGTGATTGCTGTGAAGACTCAAGAGCAAAATGTCATGTGGGGCGTGATTGCTGTGAAGAGTGGTGAAATTAGCAAAATGCGGTATACATGATTGTAGTGGACAGGTGAGGACAGCAAAATGCGATGCGCATGATTGCTATAGAGTGCGGGAGGGTAAGAGAAATACCTGATGCTTGATGTCGATGTAAGTTGGATGCCGTTTGAGGGACTTATACCTGATGGTAGGTGATATGAACAGAATACTACTTGACGGACTCACTCTTCTGATTTCGATGATAGATAATGTGAATAGGACGCCTCTTGACGGACTTACTCCTAATTCTGGAAGTAAGCAGTGAACAGGCTACCGCTCGGGGCCTTATATACCTGATGCTTGTGATGGAATAGGACGCCGTTTGAAGGTTTTACTCCTGATTCTGATGATGGATTCTGATGACGAGTGAACAGGATGCCGCTTGAGGGTCTTATACCTGATTCTAGGTGTGGATAGTAGATAGGATGCTGCTGGGGGTCTCATACCTGATCCTGATTCGAGCGTGAATGGTTAGTCCTGAGCGAGGGATAGATTTCTTAACAATCCACCAAGGAGAAGACTGATCTGATATGTGGATCTGAGCAGATGGATCAGTGTGAAGTTGGCGAGTCTGGGCAAAGGTTGATATCGTGGCTTAGTTAGTGGCGAGCTTTTTGGGTCATTCAATAGTAGTGTCGGAACCAGTTATCCCTACTATAGAAAGTATGCACTGTCTGCTATGCTGAAAGATATGAATGGATTTTGAAAGTCATGTCATGCTAAGTATAAGTATTTTACAAGAGTATGATGCATGAATATATCATCTGTGAAAGAATGCTCATGAGTTAGTGGATATTGACCGTCTTATCGCCTGTTGAGGACCAGAGACAAAGTATTTGATTGTGTGGGCTCGGTGCCCCAGTGATCGTCCTTCAGAAGGACCCAGTTTTTCAGTATTTGATTTCTCTCGAGCTTTCATTCTCTCTGAAACCATTTTTACCTTCGGCGCCCTCACGGGTTTTCACCGAATCCGGTTATGTGATCGTTGTGCTTCAGTGTACCTTATAATTTTGAAAGTATGTGGCACGCCCGTCGTTTGGAATGATGCAAGTATGTGATCTTATGAACCCAACAAGGCTTGTATCAATCAAAGTGGACTTTACTGGGTTGTAACGTAGGCCAGGGTCATGGGTTGAGAAATGAAAGGATCGTATGAAGGCTCAAAGTATATTTTGAAAAGTCGGTTGAGATTCTTGAGATCACCTTATGCCCTGATTTTTCCTTCTTTTGATTTTGTTCTTTATCTTTTTGTTTTTGTATTCGTCCCAATCTAGTGTGGGGTACGTTATTGACAAGTAAAGTATGTACTGGGGAGAATTGCCCCATTTTGAAGTATGTATCCGAGTCAGATCGTATCTTTTGTGGATTTGCTCCAGCTTTGCATTGAGTTCTATTTTGTTTATTTTCTCTTTCTTTTTCCTTTTGGCATTACCCCAGTATAGGGGGTGATCCTCAGGGGTTTAAGTTTGAAAAGAAATCATCGTATGACTCAAGTGGGCTAACGAGGGAAAGTAGTGTATAAATAGCTGAAATGATTGCCTCTAATCATTTTGACACAAGTCGCGTCGGGTTCAGAGATCACATATATGCATCACTGAAGTTAGAGATCCTAAGAATGAGTATTTGCTTTCCTGACCAGGATTGAGGGGCCCCACGTGGGCCAGCAGTGATCGTGATGATCTCTTTTGTTGAGAGGTGGGGGGCAAAGATTGCCCTAGTCTATGTGTGTCATGATCCTGAGAATGGACCAAGGACTATTCTTGAATGCCCGTCGGCTGTCTGCTCCGTTCTTGTGTCCTCAGATGACATCAAGTTGTCATAGAGAAGTATGCTTTTGTCACCTGATTCTTGTTAAGATGTGAGCATCGTCAGAGGATGAAATGGCCGATTAGTGAACTTTAGTCATTTCTTGGCATGACCTTGTGTTGATCGTACTTTCAGGTAGAATTGAACATAGCTTTGTTACGTCCGGAAGTCTAGTACAATGTCTAATTCGTATTCAACAAGTAGTAAGACAGTCATATCCAAAATACTCATAAGATTTAAGGAATGAGAGCAGATGACAATTATTGAATGATGCAAATAATGAGTTTTGTTTTTGTTTTTCGTTTGAAAGTATGCGCTTATGCAAAGCAGACAAAGCATAAATTCAATAGTATGGAGAAACTGCCCCTGTATGGCAGATGATGAGGAGTAATGTTTCAACACAGTGGGCCGAGTATTGGGTCTCTTACGAGAGTCGTCTCGGGCATGGACAAAGCTTGTGGATGTATATGGGTAGAAGTAGGCCTATTTTCAGCGGCTTGAAGGTTCGAACAATCGCGAATGCGCTGGTACTACTCGGATTTGACCTCCGCGAATTTTGTCATCTGCCCTGCTCAGACTAAATGTTTGGATTTGGAAGTTGGATTTGAAAATCAGAGCTGTTTGGACTGGATGTCCATTCAGACTTTCTCAATCCGTGGAGAAGTCGGTGATGCCGGGAGTAGGCTAAGCGTGTAGAAGCTTCCCATGTTGACCTCTATCAAAAATGTACCTGCAGCGGAGGTCAGAAGAAGTAGAGGTAGACGAAAAGTTAGTAAGTCGCTTCAAAGAAAAGAAACGGGGATTTTTCTCCCAGTGACTCGTTAGAGATGAGAGAGTACTACCCAGTATAATGTGTGTTCCCTAGGTATGAGATGCATCTGGATAGCCTTTCGGCGTCACCAAATGTCTTTTAAAAGTGGATTTGTCCTTGGGGAGTTTTATTTTTGTTTTTGAAAGGTAAGAATGAGCTTTGAAAAAAGTCTGGCAGCCTTCCGACGCCATTTATGAGGTTTTTTTTTAAAGCATATCCAACCCTGGTCTATATACAGGTGCAAGAGGAAGATAAAGAAGAATTGGGTAGCCTTTCGGCACCGTTTTATGAATTTGAGAGAGTGTATCCATCCTTATTAAAATGTAAGGATATGATGAGTAAGAATGCGGAACCTTTCGGTGCCATTTTGAGTTTGAAAAGTTTTTCCCCCCTTGTTTGTGAAAGCACAGGGGGGAAGACAGAGAAGGATTTGGTAACTCGTCGGCTCCGTTTATTGTTTTTGAAAAGTTTTCCGTCCCCAGTTTATATAAGAGGAGGATGGAAAAGAATTGGGCAGCCTAACGGTGCCGTATTATGTTTTTTGAAAAGTTTTTCCACCCTTGGTTTATATAAGGGGATGATAGAAAAGAATCGGACAGTCTATCGGCACCGTTTCGTATTTTGAAAAGTTTTGAATGCACACGTGCATGATGTGACTATGTGGAGAGATTGACATCTAATGTAGACTTATTTAGGTCCGGTTCCTGAACCTTCAAACCTCCGGTGCCGTAACACCTTCTCAGGTTGGTGGTTTCGAGCGAAGGAACTTTCGGTGCTGGTACCGACGGTACTACCGCAACGGCCATGCCACTTGTTGATCCTCCTATCTTATCTTAAAAGGTTTCAATTTCAGAAACGGGTTATGTCATGCTTGATGCAAGTGTGTAGTGTGTATAGCGGTAAAGTACGACATTGACCTTGTAGTTTCAGTATGGCATTGGCCTTGCAGTATCTTTTGAGTCGCAGGTACCTGTGCAAACAAGTTTATAACCTAAAAAAGAATTATAGAAGTATAGAGTAGTTAGTGAAAGAAATGCCCCTTTAGAATATGAAAACCACCAAAGTGATGGCTTAAGTCCTCTTACGCTCAGTCCCCAGGAGAGTCGCCAACTGTCGCGCCCGCCCCAAAGGTGGGGGCCGGTCCCCTCGTGGGTCGCGACCGTTTAAGTCGAGATGCGTGAAAGTAGGTGAGGTGTATGAAAAGTGGGAGTAGGGCCAAGTAAGAGTTTAGAGTCGCCACCTAACATTTATTCGGGAGTTAGGATCCCTGCAAAGACAATCGACATGATCATCTTTGACTTTTAAAAAATGTTTTGGAACAGTAAGGCCCTTTAAAAGTGTGACTCGAATAGTCATGCAAAACCAGAGTTCTTGAAGTGGGTTCGGGGACTCGATTATGTCGAGGGAAGGTGTTAGGCACCCTCGAGCATCCATGACACATGGTTGCCAATTTTAGTGATTTTCATAGTAACTGGGCGTAAGTACGAAGTAATAGAGTATAGATACAAGAATTAGATTCGACTATTCGAGTATCCGTGACACGCGGTTGCCGATTTACATATCTCGACACGAAATAGTTTTGAAAGTATGTATACGTATCTCGCCACGAGATAATTTGAAATTATGTATACGTATCTCGCCACGAGATAGTTTGAAAGTATGTATACGTCTCAACTCGAGAGAGTTTGAAAGTATGTACGTATCTCGACACAAGATAGTTTGAAAGAAAAAAGTTATGGCCGCACCCGAGTAAGGGTTGCATACGTATCTCGACTCGAGAATCAGGCCGTACGTAGTTCTGTGCAGTGTATATGTTTGGATGTTTGGTCGATCTAGACCGTGAGTGTATAAAATAATGTTTGAGTAAAGTCGGTGTAGCTAGGAACTTTAACCTGTACGGTGTAGTCCTAGACTTTAACCTTGAGAAAGTAATGAGTTATGAGAGAGCGTTTTGAGTAAAAGACGGAGTAGATCAACCGTGCGATGCGTATTTAGTATTTTTTTTGTTTATATGATTTTTTGTCTTTTTGTTTTATGTTTTGGAAGTAAGGGTCGGTGCCCATGTGAGTGAGAAAGTGTTTTGAAAGTAAGGGTCAGTGCCCAGTGCTTTGAAAAGGTGCCGGAAGTACGGGTCGGTGCCCAGTCAAAAAAGAGTGTACCAGAAGTATGGGTCGGTGCTCGATGATGTAAAAAATGTGATGTGAAAGTTTTACCGGAAGTACGGGTCGGTGCCCTATGCAAATGGAGAGAAGTATCATTTTTTGTGTTTCCTGATTTTATCAACGAAAATCTATAACAAGAGATAAAGTGCAGCCGGATGGGTCATTAGATCTCCTTCCGGCTGGCGCAGGATATAAAGTCCAATCGAGTGGAGTTCGAAGGTCTCCTTCCGACTGGCGCAGGATACAGCAGTTTGATAAAGTTCAGCCGGGTGGGTCATTAGATCTCCTTTCGCCTAACGCAGGATATAAAGTCCAATCGGGTGGAGTTCAAGGCCTCCTTCCGACTGGCGCAAGATATAACAGTTTGATAAAGTTCAGTCGGGTGGGTCATTAGATCTCCTTTCGGCTGACGCAGGATATAAAGTCCAATCGGGTGGAGTTCGAGGCCTCTTTCCGACTGGCGCAAGATATAACAGTTTGATAAAGTTCAGCCGGGTGGGTCATTAGATCTCCTTCCGGCTGACGCAGGATATAAAGTCCAATCGGGTGGAGTTCGAGGGCTCCTTCCGACTAGCGCAAGATATAACAGTTTGATAAAGTTCAGCCGGGTGGGTCATTAGATCTCCTTCCGGCTGACGCAGGATATAAAGTCCAATCGAGTGGAGTTTGAGGCCTCCTTCCGTCTGGCGCAAGATATAACAGTTTGATAAAGTTCAGCCGAGTGGGTCATTAGATCTCCTTCTGGCTGACGCAGGATATAAAGTCCAGTCGGGTGGAGTTCGAGGCCTCCTTTCGACTGGCGAAAAAAAATTAAAGAAGAAAAAGGCGGAATATCCGACCAGTGGATTTATAGGGAGCCCAGACCACTAAGAGTATGAGTTGAGGATGTTACCTGTGCAGAGGCGATTATTGAAGTTCAGTCGTTGTTTGTTGAGAAAAAATGAAAGAAATTCGAGAAACGTTGCGGAAATAATTCGAGAAGACCCAAGTCGTATTTTGACACAAAATCGACTTAAATGGACGTCATGGTTGGGTCAGGAAGGGCCGAAATAGTCAAGATGTAAATCGTACGTTTGAATAGTACCCGTACGTATACTATATGTATGAATAGTGCCCGTATGTATGAATAGTACCATATGTATGAATAGTACTATACGTATGAATAGTGCACATATGTATACTGTATTTATGACATTAGAGGTGCTTATGATGGAGTTTGAATTTTATTTGGTCGCCAAACAGGGCTTGGGAGAGGAGAAAGGTTAGGGATTCCCAAACAAAGCCTAAGGGTGAGAGTGAATTGGCCAATTTTTTGGAAGGGGGGACCTCCTATTTATAGGAAATAAATTTGATTTACAAAATAATTAATTAAAAAAATAATAATAATAAAGTAATACAACACGCCAATCGAGGTGCACTTTCCGAAATCCAGTGTTGGAATGAGACGAAATTACATGATTCCCTTTATTTTAATGTGAAGAGTATTTTCCTGCAATCAGAATGTGACTCCTATGGCGCGATTGGCCCAGATTTGGATTACTTAGTCTCTAAGCAAAGAAAATATCTAAATATCTGTACAAGCGCCGCGCTTCCGAATTTTCTGGAAGGCAGTGCGAGGAAAACTTGGACTTCCGTGGTCCTCTCGATAAGCGCGAAATATTAGTGCAAAAATGAAATTCTTGAAACACTATATGACTCGTATTAAGCATATGTCTTGACAAATCCATTAATTAAAATGTACTTTTTCGGAATCTGGTATCGGATTGAGATGAAATTTTAGGGATTTCTCCGTGTGGATGTGAAGAGTATTTCCTCAAATCAGAATGTGACTCCTATGAACACTATAAGACTCGTATTAAGCATCTGTCTTGACAAATCCGTTAATTAAAATGTACTTTTTTGGAATCTGGTATCGGATTGAGATGAAGTTTACAGGGATTTCTCCGTCTCGATGTAAAAGGTGTTTTAATCCAGACCAGAAATACCACGGCCGATTTGATCTTGAAGACCAAGGCTTTCTGATGATTTATCAGTATAAATTGACGCGCCTGGGAGCGATCTTATCGCAGTTTTGCAACTTTCTTCGTTTGATGGCAACGAAATTTCTGAAGGCTCTTCATCTTGACAAATATGGATTTTTGGCATCAATTTTAAACCTTATGAAGTTCTCTAGCGATGACATAGAATTTTCCCGTTTGATTTCTACGCCTAATAAAGTAATTTTTCCAGATCCGGTGTTTAATTGAGTTAAAATTTTAGACAGTCCTCGGTAATGTCACGCACTTCCATTCTGTCATAAAAAATGCTTGTTCTGACACTCGAAAAGCTAAAAAAGTAATCCCGGTCCCTCTTTGGCAAAATAGCATATTCGACCGAACTTTAAACAATGATTATTTCTTCGCCCGTGGTCCGATTTTGACGATTCGAAGTCTAGGGACCTTGTATTTATGAGCTCTTCACACCCGTCGGACTCGATGTTCATTATCTATCTGCCTCTTTGTAGGTGGGCGAAAATCGGGTGTCTACAACTGATCTGACATGCTTTTGAAACCATGCTGGTGGGTATTCAAATTGACGACAACTTGATTTGAAATTTGATTTGACCTCTAGATATTCTGATTAGGACTCCAGCTTCTTTTTTCTCGATTAGCGTGCCCGATGGGCCCCCTCCCTCTATGATAGTTATTTCTTCTTTTTTTTTGGCAAGTCAAAATGGGGTGTCTACACTCATGACCCACAAGAGGATTAAGTTTGATTTTGGTATGTTGGGATAATGAATCTAAGCCTACCTTTATGGTTTAGGTTCACTACCTTGAGATTTCATGAAGTTTCTTCATACTTCATTGAGGTCTATAAGTATGAGTGTCCTTAGTCTCCAATGACCATCAAATAGGAGGAGAAGTAGTTTAGGTGAAGCCCAACTTAATGGCTTGATAGTTAAAGTTTCCCAACAAAAAGTGAAATTTGACGAAGGTGTAGTGAGTTCATAGGCCACCTCTGATCAAAGATTTTTAGTTAAATAATGAACCGTTGGAATTGAATAAAACCAACTGAAAAATGTCAATACCACAAAATTTTACCACTGTGATTTTTGTTTTGATGAGATTTCATGTTTAAAGTGGTTTAATCATGGGTTTTGTAAAGCAACCATAATCTATCCAGAATTTCAGAACAGGAACACATTTTTGAAACGAGCAAATCAGAACCTTAATCAAGAATTCTTGGCCTCAAATATTTTTTTTATATGAAGTTTAATATGTTAATAAGGTCTCCTAAAAAGATTAGAGTCTTTCTGATTCGTTTACTATTTTTATAAAATCATACAAAATCTCTAGACAGAGAGTTGGAAAATTCTGAGTGATGTCTAGTGTTTGTCTTATTTCCATAGATTGAACCGTTGATCTTTGATTTTTCTTTTTGGGTTGGAAACTAGACTCAGAGAGGCATCTTTTGTACAAAATTTATTGACATCAAACCATGGGAAACATACTTTTTCTATTTTTGAAGTTCTGGTCTACTCTCTGAACTCTTAGAATTTTGTGATAGATTTGACAAACCTTGTAAATAATGGTTCAAATGACTCTTCTGTGACCTAGGGCCTAAACCATATTTTAATAATGATTAGTTAAACTTAAGTTCAAAAGTTATGTGATCCAAATCAATGAATATTTCATGTTGTACTCTTGTTTATGTATACATTCATCCATATAGGTTAATACTTACAAGTAGAATTCATTTTTTTGTTTGTTAGATTTAGTTGCATTTGATTGAACC
Source organism: Hydrangea macrophylla (assembly GCA_033977485.1). NCBI lineage: Eukaryota > Viridiplantae > Streptophyta > Magnoliopsida > Cornales > Hydrangeaceae > Hydrangea > Hydrangea macrophylla. Next base: position 19,175,828 of record CM066999.1, on the reverse strand, counting down.
CAATTATGATTTCCTTATGACCATGTTGGGATTATACCACTTCCATATGGACATTGCCTTGGCTCCTAATTGAGACTTGCGTACCTATGGAGATGTTGTATTTCCAACTACTTATAAAGAATTCATAATCACATCGATCTTTTCATACTCGATAAATTTAAGCTAGAAATTTAATAATGTCATTTAGGATTCGATATTATTCTTTATTTAAAGCGTGTGGACTAACCCGTTGTTTTGTAGCGCTATTAAGGTATGATTTCTTAAACCCCTCTTCAGTTAATTTAATTTTTTAATTTTATCGATTTTTGACCTCATGCGCAACACCTTAGAATTAAGATTTGCCTTAAGTGTATATGTGATTAGAGACCTTTTATTAGGATTTCTACTTTTGTATGCATTGCACGTTTAATACTCGATGCCGGATCCCGGGTAAGTTCTCTAGTTCCCTACCTGCATATCATTTTGCCTGCTATTTGAAATATGTGGTTTTGAATGTCATTTTATCGTTAGCAATTTTACACCCTTTTAGACATGCTTTTGTGATGTATATCTATATCTATGTATCAGTTGAGGGAACATTTAGATTAATAAATTCGATTAAAAGGATATTGAATAGAGGCCTATCGCAAGATAGGATGAGAGGGGGTGTTTTAGTCCGTCGGACTCCTTCCTCTCTCATTCCATAATTCCGGACCTGGTTAATCTCTGTTTCCCAAAAAAGATCGATTTGCTTTAAAAATGGTTTCTTAATTTTTTTTTCCTTTTAAAAATTAAATGGCGACTCGTGTTTTGTATTTTAAATTTGAAATGAAATTTAAAAAGCTGTGGATAGAAAGAAAATTGCGATATCCACACTAGTATATGAACTATACATCAAATTTACAACAATTTCAAACTTTTTATTACCTATTATAAAATTATAACTAACAAATTACATCTAAAAGTTAATTTTAAATGGCACTTTAGAAAAGTTAATACTGATTGATACCAAAAGTATAATAAAATGGCACATTATTACTACAAATTGCAACCAAGAAATTGAATGTACCATACTTAGTTTATTCTAGAATTTTTCAAAACTCAAGTATTAATAAAATATAGAGTTATGAATCAAGGGGGGCTTGAGCCCCCTTTGTCCCTTGCTAAGTCTGCCCCTGTTTGCTGATAAACTTATCTAATATATTATACAAAATGACCAAAAGAAAGCCCATACTATTAGTATCTCTCTTGATTCATGTAATTGGGATTGGAACATTTACATATACAGCCTACCATGCATATTTAACAGTGAAGACATTCATCAGTTGTTTTGTTATGGATGCTGGGCTAACAATGATATATTATCTATGAGGGTGTTTGGCAACAGTTTTTGGAGTTCATAAGTGATTATGAAATTATAAAAGCTAAAATAAATCTGTTTAGCAAACCAGATTCTGCAATTCTTACATACACACAAAGTGAGTCAATTGCAGGAATATGCAATTGACTAAGCTTTATTGAGCAACTTTTGGTCGAAAGTAATTTTTTGTGATTGAATTGCAAACAGAGAAGCTAAGCCAAACATGTACACCCTCTACCTAAACATGAATTTGAAGGTGGCTTTGTTACCAAATCCAATCATTTGATGCAGAATTACACAAAATTCTATTTGAGACCGTTAGAGTACTTGCCAAATCAATTATAACTTTAAACTTACATATAGGCCAAAAAGGTACGTAACACCCCCAAATCCCGAAAATGGGGGTTAGGGCGATTAAGTAACTCAACAGTCTCTTTACAACACTTATAAAAAAAAAAAATTCAAAATCTATAGATCCATTCGACTGATGACCCGATTGATCGGGTCATCAATCGACTGTTTTCAGAAATCCAAAGAGCACATTTTGAAAATAAGTGGTCCGATCGACTATGTTTTCAAGGGGCAATAAAAATCTATTCGACTGGTGCCACCTAGACGACTGTTTTTGCATTTACAGAGAGCTCAAAATCTCAGAGGGTTCATCCAGTCGACTGTTAGGGTAATACAGTCGACTGTTTTCAAAACGGGGGAAAACTGAATCAAAACATAACAAATCCAGTCGACTGTTTCATAGCAGCAGAGAAATTCGGCAGCACACACGTAACACTTCACATTTCTAAGTTTATAAGCATGTTTCCCAACCAAAATATATGGGAATAAGATCTACGAAATGCATTTTCAACCCAAACACGATTAGATGAAATTGAGGGGTTCAACCATTAACACATAAGCATGCAATCTTACAGAAATGAGTGACTTATATCACGATTACATACCGACACAAAGTATAAATATTCCCAACAAGGTTTGGGGATCTAAATGACAAGTCTAAGCTGAAGGGGATAACATGTACCCCAAGACAACCATGAATACTAGTTTAAAAACGAGTAGGGAAAAACACACGTCCGATAACAATCTACTATGCGAAAGTTTAACTTGCAATATACAAGAACGTAACGACGATGATTCGAACCTAAGTGTAAAGGTTTCGAATCGGACTAAGTTATACTAGATGAAATAGTATTACATAAGTAACAAATTCCCACACACGGTTTCTTTAATCTTTGACTACGCAAGTCGTTAAGATAAGTCTAAGTTGAAGGGGATAACATGAACCCCAAGAAAACCATGAATACTAGTTTAAAAACGAGTAGAAAAAACACGCATCCGATAACAATCTAAATGACAAGTCTAAGTTGAAGGGGATAACATGTACCCCAAGACAACCATGAATACTAGTTTAAAAATGAGTATGGAAAAACACGCGTCCGATAACAATCTACTATGCGAAAGTATAAATTACAATATACCAAAAATGTAACGACGGCGATTCAAACCTAAGTGTAAGGGTTTCGAATCAAGCTAAGTTACACAAGATGAAATAGTATTACATAAGTAACAAATTCCCACACACGTGATCTTTAATCTTTGACTAAGCGAGTCATTAAGACCGGGCCTTGCACTCCTCAATATTACCTACAAAATGGGTTTAAAGTTCTATGAGCACGACGGCCCCATAGAAGCATATAACCAACACTAAATATGCAATACATGCGTGAATACAATGTTATGAAAACAACGCAATATTGCCCGTAGGCCTTTTCATGAGTTTCCAAACACTCACTCTCAACACAACACCCATTCTATGGGCCACCACGTTATGGGGGCCTTTAACCATCTCATACGGCTCTTTAGCTTATGATTCCAATGATTTGCAAAACCAGGAGATCGAGTTCCTAATGGATCGATTCCTCACATTCACACCCACAACCGAGATTATCTAAACTTCAAATCAAAACCCTCTTGCGGAGGTTTTCATGATCTTTAAAATCCGAAAGTCCCACACATAGAGATCTTCCCTTTTTTTTAAATCGAAAGCCCTCACTCATAGAGGTCTTTCACCCAAAATCATTTTCGTGCGTTTTCATGTTTATGCACATGTCCATGCTCAATTTCATAATCATGCTTATGAAATGCTAATGAACAGTATCATGCTAGTTAAACAAGCATACTAATATCATTTCATAAAATCTAATCATAGGCAAGAAGTTATGAATTTCTACACAAACATGATATCAAAACTTCTATGAAAGCAAGTTAACATGTTTTCAACTTCCATACAAGCACATAAGCACATAAGCATCTAGAGAAAAGCACATAAGCAACTAGATCATATAGACAAAATTTCAAGGGAACTAGGTTTGGATTTTATGCACGTCAACGTGTACCAAATCACGTAGTCTTCTAGATTAAGACTAGTTAACATGTTTTACATAGTTGGTGAAAGTTATAGGAAACTACCTCAAGTTTGGAGAAATTCTTCCAAGAAAATATTTTGGGGCTTTTGCCAAATAAAGGCATCCCCACATGCTCCTCGTCGCAAGGATCGTTTTCCTCCAAAGGGGTTGAGCTAGAGACGCTCAGAACTATATGAGATTGCCCCTCGAAGTCTTGGAAACCTTGAAGCTTTGAGCTTCCATTGCCAAAGAGAGAGATAGAGAGAGAAGTTGATAGTTTTTATGACAAAAAAATCTCTAACACTTCTATTTATAGCAAGTGACTTGGTACAACTCTCAAGGCATAAGGTACCATACACACAAACTGCTATATCTCACTAATCGTACCAGTTATGACAAAAGTTAAAACAACAGAAGTGAATTATTTGAGCATACACTCCTTTCAATCCAAAAATCTCATTTTTGAATTTTCTGGTCATGACTTACATCCATGTAAAAATTACCAAAATACCCCTATGACTAAAAATCCAAATATGTTCCAAAAAATTTCAAACTTTTACTAGAGTTCTAAAATCTGATTTTAAATCACTGTTTAAAATTTTGAGTTATTACAGGGTAGATGAATCCAATACCAATAGTCATGCACTCAAGCAATGCATGACAAAAATATACATACGTATATACACATTATATGTTTAGTGCAGTTCAAATGTAATCTATTTGCATAAATGCATATTAATTTCTACTATTGCCTCTACATATACAGATCTATTTTCTCGCCTTGTATGGTGTCTAGGTGACAGCTTCATTTTCAGGTGAGGTAACATATTTTTCACAACTAAGATTTAAAGCAAAAGATTTGTTAAGATATACAATACAGCACATGTGGTTAGCCCGTTTTTAAGTTTGTCCCCAGTAGTTTCAAATGTGCAATTAATAAACCCTACTCTTTGTTGATTGAACGTAAAATTAGAATTAAATAAATATAAGGTGTTTGGTTTTTTTAATGGGTTAATTATATGTACACCACGTCCATGCCCAACCCTAGGCATAAGCGAGCAAGGCCATTGCCTAGGGCCCGCGACCTCCACACAAATTTAAGGGCCCCTACTAGTAATTGTTTAGTCCAATACTAGTAATAGTTCAGCCCAAAAAAGCCCAATTTAGTTCATAAAAATCCCGTTAAACTTCAACAACCCCTTATTATCCTCATCAGTCCCTATCCCAATCCAACCTTATTTCCCCTTCCAAACAGGCCCCACCCTAAGTTTCTTAAAGATCAAAGACCTAACTCTAAAATATTCTCTCTCATGTTTTCCTCTCACTGTACTCACTGTCAAGTACTTGAGCTCTTTGTCGTCAAAAATGAGATTGGTGCAATTTATTTTTTATTTTTTGTGTTTGCATAATATTATTAGGCTTCAAATCCATGAGCTGATTGGTTTTTTTTTTATTTATTTACTAATAAATAGAGTTTTCTGGGCCTAATAAAATGCTTATTTGATGTTAAAAAAATGCATAAAATCAATTCTATATATATAATTATGTATAAGTAGATCCAAAAAAAATCGATTCGGGGGGTTGCCCCTGAACCCCTGTTAGGATCGAGGCCTCCCTTAATATTAGAGTTTGCCTTGGGCTCCCAAAACATCTTAGCTAATTTTTCAATTTGTCCCCAATACTTTTGTACATTAGTCTGAACCACAGGAGTATTAATGACTACGTGAGGCAAACTGAAAAATGTTTTAACCAACTGAGAGGACTCTTTGTACGTATCCATCACAACCATTCGAACTCTGGAGTTGGTGTAACAAAAACCCGAGTTAGTTTGAGGCCAGTGGTCTAGGCCAGGGACTATATATATATATATATATATATTGTGTATAATAGGTATAATATTCATTTTTTATTTTTTTTATCGCCTTGATCATGAATTATTAACTTTTTTTATGGTAATCTACAGTTATAAAAGTAATTCTTACAATTGTCCTTTGCATCCTTTGTTCAAAAAAAATTAAATGCCAGTTTTACAAGACGTTACCCTTTAATTCTAGGGTTTAGCCTGAGTGGTAGGACGGCCCGTGTTGAGAGCCTCGGGTAATGTAGGATGGCCCGCGATGAGAATCTCATGTAATGAAGGGCCGACTTTTGGGCCAAGCGGCTGCTTGGGGTCTCAAAAATGGACAAGACTTCAGTAAAGTTGCTTCAGTGCATTTCGTTAGGTTCTTCTCACATAGATGCACAATTTCCAAAACAATTGTTTTCAAAAAATACAATATAAAAAAAATAATTTTAAAAACTATGAGAGGAACCTAACCAAATGTACTGAAGCAACTTTCTGAAGTCTTCTCCCTCAAAAAATAAGGATTTATTTGGTCTTGAAATAAAGTCTTGTTCGGCCAAAATTCATATATTATATATAAAAATATGGCCAAAATAGGGCCTAAAAATATAAGGCCTTATATATACATGTATTATATGTAAAAATAGGACCAAAAAATGGCCTAAAAATATTTTCTTGGCCTTGGAATAAGGCCTTGTTTTGCCAAAATACATGTATTATATATAAAAAAAAAAAATAGGGCCTAAAAAATATAGGGCCTTACATATACATGTATTATATATAAAAATAGGACCAAAAAATGGCCTAAAAAAAATTTCTTCTCATGTTCGCTTAAGGCCTCATGTGAATTTCCCAATCTCAGAGTCGGCCCTGATGTAATGTAGGTCATATGTTCAAATCCCCACTATGTCTCTATGACATGTAAAACCACTGCTCTCTGGGTCACTCGATTCGGGCGGAGAGACGTCTCCGCACTTATGTCAACATCTACAACTAACTCTTATTGATATCTAATTATCTATACTCACAAAGTCCAAATTGATTTTCCTTAATTTAGAGATTAGTATTAATTTGTTTATAGGAACATGGTATACAGTATACACACATAATTTGTCTATAATAGAATAATGTGGGAGCACTACATATATATTAGTGAAATTACATGACAACCTAACGAATCATTTATTTTAACGAAAAATTAGTCTTCAATCCTTAGTTAAAGTATCAAAAAGTATAAAGTGGTCGTGTTTTTGGCAATTTGGTCCAAAGTCCTTGTCTATTGTCAGCAATTTTGCTGAACAAGACAAGCGCGTGGCCTCGCAGCAGCCCAAACATCCCAGCCACTCACAAAATATTTTATGTCGTTGGAGCCGTGTCGACGAGAACTACAAAACTAGTACTATTGTTGATATGTTTTGAGCAAATTTATTTTTTTTTCAATTTGAAGAAATTTTGAAAAAAAAATAGAGTTTTGTGAAATTTCACATAACAATTTTCACAAGAAAAGTTTTGTGGAATTTGAAGAAATTTCACAAAAAAAGTTTTGTGAAATTTGAAGAAATTTTGAAAAAAAAAAACTAAGTTTATAAAATTTGACAATTTCACAAAATAACTGTCAAAATTGTTGAAAATAATTTTGTGAAATTTTCAGTTACACAAGGCATGTAAGATTTTGATTCTTTTTTTTTTTGCTCAAAACATATCAACAATAGTACTACTTTTGTAGCTCTCGTCGACACGATTCCAACGATATAAAATTTGAGAAAAATGGAGTTGTATGTCAAAAGTTATAGAGATTAAAGTTGTAAAATATTTTTTGAATTTAGAATATTATACGGTACAGTACTCATACCGTATGAGCGACTGCAAAAGTATGGCGCGTGAAAAGTTGGGCGGGAAAATGTGAAAAATGTTTGGGTGCATGTCAGTTTTGTCCTTTTATCAAAGATCAGAGAGTTTTAATTAAATGGAGATATTAAAAGTACTTTTTATTAAATTTTTAGTCGACAAAGGATATATCACTAACTCTTGCTTATTTTAATGTAAATTGTGCAAAATGTGGTTGTGATATTATTAAAACTACAAAATATCGAACCCAATCAAAAACCAAACACCTTTTGTTTATTTAATTTTGACTTTATGTTCAATCAAGAAACAGTAGAACCAATTCTAGACACACAAACAAGAAAGAATCCTCCAACTACATATATATATATATATATATATACAGCTCAAGGCAAACCACATCTCACCCACAAAATCCTCTAAATCAAACTCCTTTGTGGTTCTTTTTCTCTTTTTTTTAGTTAATTCAAAACAACATTTTTTCAGGTAAAGATGGAGGAAGAAATGGAGAGAGAAATGAGAACTGAAAATGGAGAAGATGATAGAGAGAAGAGGGTGCATGACTCATCTATGGATTATAAAGGAAGGGTTCCTCTCCGTGCATCAACTGGGGTGTGGAAAGCATCCCTCTTCATCATTAGTAAGGCTATATATATATATATATATATGCAAATATACATTATATACTTTTATGTAGTTTATGAATTACACTATATAAGATTGTTGGAGTTTTTCTAATTTTCTCTTTCTGCTCAAGGTGAGTGTTCTTTGAAACTGTTTGATTGTTCTTGAATTTTTTGTTTTTCTAGACTCCATTTCAAAAACAAAACCTTCTTTCACGATTTTCTTTTTTATTTTTATTTTTATTTGTTGTTATTCAAAATTACGACTTCCCTATGAAGCACAGACACGGATATACCGACACGGATACGACACAGACACAGACATATCGACACGATAAAACTCTAGAAAAAATTGCACATCGACACTTCAGAAAAAGTGTCTATGAAGTGTCATGTCCGTGTGTTGGACACAATAGTACACGTGACACGTTACCTTCTTAAAAGTGTCGGTGCTTCCTAACTTCCCTATATGCATTTAACAGGAAACACAAATGAAGAGACCACTTTACCCTTGCCAAAATATGGTTGTTTTATGCAGTTGGTTAAAAGTGCAAGCTGTCATTTGGTGGAAATTGGAAAAACATATGGGAAAAAAGTGCGGTGATGGACAATTTTGTCCAGGTCGTTTTTGCAAAGGACCTTTCACAAAATGTTTTCGCATACGGACTAAACACTAAAAATGTACCCTATCAAAGGACTTTGAACTTAATCTCCCTAACTTTTATCATGGTTTTCTAACTTTTCTTCCAACAATTCATGTTAAACTTCAAATCCACTACGATATCCTCTATTTTTGCTAAAATTTCGTTTTGAACCCTTCATTAAAAAACACTCGAGGCCCTTGAGTTTAAACTTTTAAAGTCAATTTTGATTAAGACAAATTAATTTCTGTAAAAAATGTATGTTTGAGACTATTTGAGGCCCTCAATCGACATATTCATTAAAGATTATCCTGAATTGGAAAAAAAAAATGATTTCAAACTCAAATTTAAGCAATACAGTTTATAATAGAGGGTCTAAATCAAAATTTGGAAACAATGAATAAATAAATAGAGGGCATCAAAGTGTATTTGACCCAATTTTGAATCCAATATTCCAAGGAATTATCTTCTCAAACATAACATGTAAGCACTACAATTCGCTGAAAAAGTCTACAGAAATTGTAGCCAATAAAGATGTAATGCAAGAACAAATGCACTCGAAATAAAATCAAGGTCTCTGATAAACTCTTTTTTATAAGGATTAATTATAGATACACCCCCTATAGTTACTGTATTTTTCAATTTTTTCCATGCAGTTTCAAACATGTAACTAATACCCTGGGTTTGGATTAATGTGCATTGTTAGTAAATATGTGAATTTATGCTAGAAGCCTATGTAGTGGGTTAATCTGAAAAAAATGCTAACCACAAGGGTAATTATCCCAAAAACAAAACAATTAGTAGACTCCTATTCCTTTAAAGTCAACATATTTGATTAACGGTTGCACATTAGTCCAAACTACATGAGAAATTAGTAATGCGTTTGAAACTATATAAAACTAACAAGAAAAATGTGTTAACCACAAGGGGCGTATTTGTAATAAGACTTTTTATAATTAGACTTGTTACAATATATATATATATATATACTAGTTTAATCGCATGTGCGTTGCACATGGTTGATATACTTACAAAAGCATAAATCAATCAGATCATAATTAACTCATAATGTTGATATTTTTAGATGTTTTATTTCAATGATGAAGTAAAGTATTATTATGTTTTTATCAAGTATCTTATCTCATATATCAACTAAGGAAAATGTTAAGTACGCCAGTTTTGTGTACTTAAATTATCCATCTGCTAATATGTCGTGGTAGGTTTGAAATTAATTCGGACTTTATTTGGTAACTAGTGAATAATTTTGTCCATCTTTGAAAAGTCAATGCACATTTTGCACTAGTTTTTCAATTTTACACTCATTTATTTAGGGGATAGAAAAAGTGTTGGAAGGAGTTTTAGATATTGTAAGGGGTAAATTTGAAAGATTAAGCATTTGTTGTGTACAATGATAATTACGTTTCATTAATAAGTTGGATTCCCATAAATGGAATCTAAATATGGGACGAAGGGAGTATGAGACAATCAGGGGCAGAAAGGTAGGGTTGGGGTATCTCTTTCTTTTGGAAAATAAAATATTGGGTTAAGTACACGGACCTCCCTTGAGGTTTGACGAAACTACATAGAACTCCCTCTATATTGCAAAATTAAACAGACCTCCCTTGAGGTTTGGATTTGTATTACACACACCTCCCCTCTAGATTGCAAAATTTACAGAGACCTCCCTTCTTAATTTGTAATGCCGAAAATACCCATAGTTATAAAAAATAAAAAATAAAAATAAAAAAAAACCCCATCTCTCTCTCTCTACTATATATACATATGTACATGCATACATACATATACACCATATATATGGACCATGCATACATACATACATACATAGATACAGAGTTAGGCTCCAGTGCGCACTGGGTAAGCGCACTGAGCTTTTAAGCGAGATGGGGCGTGGGTTAGCGGAGCGGCCCGCGATTTTCTTAAGCTTAAATGCCCAGTGCGTTCACCTAGTGCGCACTGGAGCCGAACTTAATGCATACACACCATATATACATACTTATATACATATAGCCATTCAATACATATATACATAGATACTTGTATACATCTTCGAGATGTGTTTGATATTTTGGATTTGGTTTAGGTTTTTGGAACAATTTGAT